>CM050509.1:126461916-127061916 GCA_027563665.1 Antrozous pallidus
TTGCATCTGGGAGAACTAAGATGGCGGCAAAGGTAAAACACCTATCTTGCCGTCATAATCAGCAATTTTAATACTACAACTTAACGAAAGAACAAACACCTTCCAGAATCACCAGAAAGCCCGCCGAGTGAAAATTCCACAAATAAAAGTGAAAATAAGACACTGTGACTCGGAGGAGCGGCAGAGGACAGGGTTGAAAGATTCGCGTGGAGAGCGGCTTGGAGCACGCGCCGCGGAGAGAGCGGGCGGCTGAAAACCGGCCAGTTTTCTCGAACAGGGAGACAAAGACGTCCCACTGGACTGATTCTCCAGCTCTGGGCGAAGTCCAGGGAACCCACTATCACACGGGGTGAAAACTGGACAGTGGGAGGGCACGCCGAAGCTCGGGTGCTGCCGGGTCTCCCGGCTTGTGGAGAAGGCAGCCTGCGCGCGAACAGCTTGGCTGCGTGATGGCGCAGAGAGCTATCTGCGACTTGTCTCTCATTCAGAAAACCGTCAGACTGCTTTGTTTTATGACCCTGGGTGAGACATTGCGCATGCAGACTCATTTTGGGAAAGTCTGAATTCCCCGGGAGTCGGTAGAGCTCGGCAGCGGCTCTCTTTCAGAGGTGCTGGCAGCCATTGCCCCCTGCACAGAGTCCCCGGGGCCACATAGGGCAGAGCTAACACTGTCTGCTTGGCCTGGAGACTCCGCCCACCCATCCTGAGCACAGCTGAGCTTCACAGACAATTGGCCTGGAGGTCAACCCTCCAAGTGCTAACAATGATTAACTGAGCTTAACTTCAGCAAAACTGTGCAACCTATATCCACCTCAGGTAACTGGGGAGGCTGAGCCACTATCCCTAGTAGGAAGTCTTCCACACAAAGCTAATTGACCAACTCAGGGAAGCAGCCACCATGCAGCGACATGGAAAGAAATCAGATGTGAAAGAAATGGAGGAAAAAAAACGACTGGACATGGAATTCAAAACCACGGTTATAGGGTTTTTCAAAAGGCTCCAAAAAAGATTGAGGCCTATAAGGAAATAAGCAAGACCACAAAGGAAATGAATGAGTCCTACAAGAAAATGAACAAGACCCTCAAGGATATAAACGAGAGCTGCAAAGAAATGATCAAGACCAACGTGGAAATGAGTCCTACAAGGAAATGAAAGAGACCCTCAAGGATATAAAGGAGACTCTCAAGGATATGAAAAAGGACCAACCAGAAATTAAGCATACAGTGACTGAAACAAAAAATATTATACAAAGACCTAAAAGTGCTCTGGAGCACACCAAGAACCAACTTAAAGATTTGAAATACAAAGAGGTAAAATCCACTCAGCTGAAAAAGCAAAAACCAAAAGAATCCAAAAAATTGAAGATAGTGCAAGGGGCCTCTGGGACAACCTCAAGCATACCAACATCCAAATTATAGGGGTGCCAGAAAAAGCGAGAGGCCAAGACAATGAAAACCTATTTGAAGAAATAGTGACTGAAAACTTCCCACACCTGGTGAAAGAAATTGACTTAGGAGTCCAAGAAGTGCACCGAACCCCAATATATAGGAACCCTAAGAGGACCACACACACAAGGCACATCATAATTAAAATGCCAAGAGCAAAAGACAAAGAGAGAATATTAAAAGCAGCAAGAGAGAAACAGTTAGTTACCTATGAGGGAGCACCCATACGATTGTCAGCGGATTTCTCAACAGAAACGATGCAGGCCAGACGGGAGTGGCAAGAAATATTCAAAGTGATGAACAGCAAGAATCTACAACCAAGATTACTCTATCCAGCAAAGCTATCATTCAGAATTGAAGGTCAGATGAAGTGCTTCGCAGATAAGAAAAAGCTAAAGGAGTTCATCACCACCAAACCAACATTATATGAAATGCTGAAAGATATTCTTTAAGAAGAGGAAGGAGAAAAAGGTAAAGATGAAAATTATGAACAACAAATACACATCTATCAACAGATGAACATAAAAATCAAGTGAATTGATAGGCTGTTGAACATGACAGACTGGTGAATATAACAGAGACATGGACATAGAGAGGGAATGGACTGACAATTCTTGGGGAGAAAAGAGTTGTGGGTAGTGCAGCAAGAGACTGGACAAAAATCTTGCAACAATGGGAGAGGACAGTGGGGGGGGTGAGGGTGGAGGGTGGGATAGATACAGGGTGGAGGGGAGCTATAGGGGGATAAAAAGGGGAAACAATGTAATTAATAACCTGAACAATAAAGATAAAAAAAATCTTGCATCTGCAGACTAGAAATAAACATATAAGAACAAAAATGAGACAAGCAATAATGGTTATGCTGAGAGGCAAATGAATCAGTCTGTAGTGTTTCTTTCTGGGCCAACAATTCTTTGAGTCCCAAATTCAATGTCCAATAGTTTTGAGTCCCAATTTCAATGTCAACAGTTTTGAATCACAATTTCAATGTCAAACAGTTCCTTAGGTGTACATGTCAGCAATGATATTTTAGTTCTGGGTGGTGGACAAATGGTGGCAATGCAATTCCGACTCTCTCTGGTTTGGTCCTGGGCAACCTGCAGTGACACACAGCTGCTGACTGCTAGTATGGTAAGGTTTCATCATTTTCCATCTCTGGACTGTTTCTCTTCTTGTCTTCATGGCTGGAGCAGTCTTGTCAATTCCTCTGTTTCAGGAATCCACATGGTCTTGGAGTTGTTTTCTGAAAATATACAAACCTGTTCTCAACCAAAAGTTAATAAAGGAATCTTTTCTATAAATTTGACTTGAGACCCTTTTTATTTTTGCCTAAACGATTTTCTTTTGGCTTATTTTGACAACATGTGTGTTTTTCACAGGTGTCTTGCTGTTAGTATTATAAATGAAAATTAATTTTCTAAAGTAAACATTTTCTAGATGTAATTTACATACAGGATATTTTTCCTTACATGATATTTTTCCACTATATCCCCTTCCCCCATTTTTTTGATTAGTGGAGGCTTTTGGAAATTTTATAATGCAGTCTTTATAACTTTAATTTTAATTTTTTGCACAAAAATATGACTGCTTTAGATTCATTGCAAGTTAAGAAATTTTATCATGAGATGAACTACTAATAGAAGTTTTAGTTAATACTTTAGGAATAGCTTTTTGTCCAGTACAATTATTTTTTCTTGAATATTCATTTATTTCAATTAGCCAATTTAAAATAATCTGAAAACTTGAGTGCTATTTTACTGTCAAATTTAATGTTATAACAACAATCTTAGTTTACCCTGTAAATATTAGTGGAAAGAATTACTTGCATTCTTTTTTTAATATTTTTTATTTCATAAAATATTACATATATTAGTACATATATCTCCTTTTTATCCCGATTGACTTTCCCCCTATTTGCATTCTTGAATAGGCCCTGAGCATCTTGGTGCTAGGCTGCATTTAAATATACGTCAGCTGCTGTTGGCTAAGTCTCTGTCTGTTATTTGGGTCCCTATCTGAGCTGGGCGTGGGAAGCAAAGCAGCCATGGTGGCAGGAAACCTCCCTGAGAAGGGGTGAAGGTTCAGGCCCCTGCAAAGTTGGGGGGTGAGTGTCTGCGCCCCACCTCTGTTGACCCCCAAGTTCTCTCCTGACAGCCCCTCTGTGACTGTGCCTGTATTAGGTTGTTCCTTCCCTGAGGAATCTTACACATCTCTGGCTAACCAGCCATCCTCTGAGGCCAAGCAGGGTGATGTGAGGTATGTGAATAAGGGAGGGGCAGCACCCCCCTGCAAGAGGTTCAGTTCTGCTTCGTTGGTAGCCTATGCCCCATAGCCTCCACACCCAGCACCTGCCTTGGTATCTCCTCACCTGCTGGCGGGGCCCTGGCACTGATCACATATCTTGAGGAACCCAGGTTTCTTCTCCAGAGAGGGCCAAGATCACACCATTGGGTGAGAGACAGATCTATAGTACCAGCCAACACGAAGCTTCAACCTCAGCATGAACAGAAAGCTCAGGCAACAGCTGTGCACAATTGGATTGTGAGAAGAGAGTCTCTCTTGGCAAAAAGGGCAAGAAGGGCCAATATACAATGCTCATGTGCCTTCCCATGGGGCCTTCTACACAGGGAAGGGATTAAATCCTTTCATGTCTTTTTTAAATTGCTGCCAGACATTCAAAGAATTAGTTTGTAAGTTTGTTTGGGATAATTGTACAATATGCTGTTGTAATTCTAAAATATCAAGAGTTGAGTTACCTTTGTCTCCCAGCATGAAGAAGGTTATTTTTCATTGATTTCCAAAGGTGCAAGGTACTATTATAGGTAATGGGGTTACACAAATCTGGGGAAAATTATAATGACATTGTAGAATAATATCATATAAGGACATTCTTTGCTCTAGGCCATGCCAATTCAATTTAAAACTGGCTGTCAATTTATTTTTTAACTTTATATAAACTTTGTCAGTGAGGCAAAAACACAAATTACTTACTTTAGTTCAAGAGACCAAATATATTGACTTTCAATTACAATCCTTATGACATTTGAAAGAAACCTCTCTTTATTTCCTTCCAAAATAATTTTCAGGCTACAGAGAGTTCCATTTAAAAATCTTTGTCAGATGAAATAATTTCCAAGGTTGTGGTGACCACTAGCACATATTAGATTTAATATTTTAATAACAATCCAGTTTATCCTATAAATACCAGTGAAAGAGATTTCAAAATTTTCAAATTTCTCCTTTTTATTAAGCTAGAATTTTATTTTTAAAGAGTATCCCCTTAGGCTAATTTGCATATATAGAGGAATCATGGGAAGCATTCAGTAACCTTATTCAAAGGAAGTGGTTGGCCTTTACAGTTCCAAGAAGGTGGTCCCCAGGGGAGCAGCAAGCCATGTGGCCATAATAGTGGCTATCTAATCCATTCTTTTAAAAGATAGCCAGTCAAAATTATGTTGCAAACAGAAATCTTACTAGTGGTTTCTGGTCTTTATTAGAATTGTTTATAAAAATATTGGCTTTTCATTTAGCAGAAAACCTTGATTATAATTTTAAAAGCTAATTTATTTAAGTAATTAAAGTAGTTATCTTCAATTAAAAAGCAAAGCAAAATTAGTAAATGTTTACATCTGATTCACAAGCTGCAAATGTTGCCCCGCCTCTAGCTTAATTAAGAATGCATGCAGCTATGGGCTTTTTGTCATTTTAAATTCTGCTGTTGGATTTTAAGAAATATTTTGCTACTTATTTTTGCCCGTTTTAGAGGCCAAAACCATCATAGCATTTAAAATATAGTTATTAATTTTTATTTGATAAAGCTTTCCATGCAACTTCAAGTATATTAGAATGGTTAAATTTAAATATTTCCTTTAAGAAGAGAGAATAACTTCTTTGAATTACTCTAGGTGCCCTTAGAGCTTTCCAAGAACCATCTCTCAGTTAGAGCCTTGACATTTTAACTTGGAAAAAACCAAACAAATATCCAAATATGATTTAAATATTATAATACTTTTTATAGTTATCTCAAGATATCAATTAAACTCAAAGTGGTTATTGCATTAAAAACCTTGGTTAGGATCATAGAATTAATCCTTCTTATTTAATTAGACAAATAAACAACATATTTTGAATTCCTAATTATCAGAGAAAACA
Source organism: Antrozous pallidus (assembly GCA_027563665.1). NCBI lineage: Eukaryota > Metazoa > Chordata > Mammalia > Chiroptera > Vespertilionidae > Antrozous > Antrozous pallidus. The sequence goes on from CM050509.1 coordinate 126,467,514, forward strand.
CATTTTATTTTCTCAAAAATAAATTTTTATACTTTAGGCATTTAATTACCACAACCGCATTTTCTCCCAATTTAATTTGCACTTTGAACTTTTAAAGCTTGGCAAGTCAAATATTTAGCAGTTCTTAGATTAATAACACTTTTATATTTTTAAGAAAATTACAAGACATAATTAATAGATTCGATTCTGTCCTCTAGGTTTTTTATGAGGCAAATTTAAACTTGACTTTTATTTGCCAGTGACTCTGGAAAACCAGATTTGGTCTATTCAAATGTAAATTACCACATTTTCCAAAGATATCTCCAGGTGGGAAACTGGTCTACCTGTCTGGTTGTTCTGCTGGGGGAAGCAAACCTATAGCCATTCAGATGCAAATTAACACATTCTTTAAAGATTGGTGATGGCAGAAAACTGAATTACTTGTCTGCTAGGGGAAGGGCGGCTACCCCTTCCTCCATTAACAAAGGGTGTAGCCAGTTTCCATTTGGGCTACTTTTTATAATTCATACATTATCGATAGTTCAACAATTTCTTTGAAATTCTAGAGTCAATTCTAATTATTTTAAAGCATTTACTTTGGACAAATTCTATAACAGAGGCTTACTTATTTTCTTGAAGGCCTTAAAAGAAAACTTTGACTGAGGCTCATTAGCATTTTAAAAACTACTCTTTATTATGGAAATGCCAATCCTGCTACAGCTAGAACTAGCTTGAATTTCTTTCCCTGGGTCAACTTTGCCATTTTTCTTAGGAAAAAAAAAACCCAAAACACCAGTTCTGGGTTTTTCCTTTCTGCAGCCCTTGTAGAGAGATTCCAGCTTAAAACCCTATCTAATATGTCCAAAAGTTGGATGGTGCAAGGATTTGTTTTTAAGCCAGGCTTTTCTCCCCACAAGTACAGAAATTCCAGACACATTTCTAAATTTTTAAAAATTTTCATGGTGAGAAAGGAAACTTTAAATTAGCATACTGGGAGAGTGGGCTTCCATATTGGATCACCACAGTGTCTCCTTCATCCACATCCTGCTTGCTCTGTGGGGGAAGCATCAGTAACAGATCTGGCTGCGTCTCTTCTCATGTTTAATAGATAAAGACAGATCTTAATTTTTTTTTCTTTTTCGCTTCCCAAAGTAATAACTAACACCCAATATGGCCAAGATTTGCATTTTCCTGCAAGTTCTTCTATAATTTTTAAACAGAGCATTGAGTAATCTCATTGCTGGACAGCAGATAGCCCTGCCCTCTCTTGCCACTTTTGAATTTCTCCATACCAGAGGGGGTTTCAGCAGTGGAGTTTCATTTCTTATTACAGATTTTGGATTCTAAATACCAATTATGATTTTAATTTGAACAAGAAACCACATTATTTTATAACTTAATTGTTCCCCATTAGCCTGGATGAAAAAGATGTTCCCACCCTGCTTACAGATCATAACTCTGTAGCTGGTCCTGGGCTTTGCGTGTGGTGAATTTCCCTTACCTTTTTTCGGTGATCTTTTCCACACCTTTTCTCAGTGTATTTTTTCCTTCCTTCACTCTAGGCAAAAATATCATCTCCTCAAGATTCTTGCCATTGATGTTGATACTTCCAGGGTTCAAGTAGTCTCAGTTCAGGTAGCCAATTGCAGGAACCCCTTTCATGTCCTGCATGGTTCAGGGTTCAGGTTCAGGGTTCGGGTCTGGAGGAGGCCACACACAAATGAAAGAGACTAAAAAAGTATTAATTTGGCAATATTAGGGGCCAGGTGGGAGCCCATCTCTAGGGGCAGGACTATGCCCGCTTTGGCCTTGCTACCCCTTTTATTAAGGTTTGGGATCCACCCATAGAGTCAGGCAATTCTAGTAATAGCCAATCAGCAAGGATTTACTTAAGATTGACAGGTGAAAGTTGCTTCAGCTGCCACTGTCTCAACTAGATAGTGAGTGGGTGGCTCTGATCTTTCAGAGCTTCCAAGGTTAACCAGCCTTCTGGGTTCCTTGTCCACACCTCTCTGCTAGTGGGGGCAATGTTCAATTTCCAACAGCTGATCTGATGCATGGTGATTTAAGAATAGAGAATCCCACCAATGATGGGCTTACCAGGTTCTTGATCTTCCTTGTAGTTATTTTCTCCTACCATTCAAGTTCTTGATCTTCCTTGTAGTTATTTTCTCCTACCATTCAATAAGCATCCAACATCTTGGTCATGCCAGGCAATACCATCCCCAATATATATATCTCCTCTACAATAGATATAACCCATTTGTGGGTACCCTTTAAACTAGTCAGGGTACCCCAAGAAGAACTAATTAATTGGAAAAGCCGGAAAATTTAGCCCACCCTTAGGCAGAAGTTTCCGCTAATGAGAGCAAGATATACATGCTCAACAGGACTCAAGGAAACACAAAGATTCTAATGGAGGCAGTTGAGATTTTGCCTGAAATCCAGCTCACTACCACTAATGCTGAGAAATTACTCTGGCAGAATATGTACTTATGTAAATACGGGAGCTAAAGTTCCAGGGGGAGAATTCCCAGAATAGAATTCTTGCACTCCACTTGTAAGATTGCTGCCTCCACCTTCAGAGAATGATCTTTGGGTTCAGAACCACTGAGTGCAGCCTCATAATTTGTACATTCCTTATGGTGCCATATCAAAGGAAGAGGGACATTCGCATAATACATGCCATCGATTTGAGTGTGGGTTTTTTTGCAGAATTTCTTGATAAATAGAAGCAATGTGTTTTGTTCTAAAAGGTCATTTAGTATAACAAATTTTGAATAGATGCAACACAGTATGTTGAGATTGGGTCACTTTTCTAATTTGCACAATGGCAATGCATAGCGCTGACTGCTTCTCCTTTTCAAAGGATTTGCAGGAAATATACCAAGTGTATAAACAGTATGTCCCTAAAGGAGGAAAAGTAAACATGTTTGTGTTCTATTTTTGTGAGAGATTGTGTATATGTGACACAAGTTATCTCTTTTTGTTTCAGCTAGTTTTCTCTCCTGCCTTGATATTGACAATGTGTCTGGGATCACGGTAGTAAATTATGTGGAAATTGAAATATGTTCACGAAACCTAAAAACTTATCATAGATTAAAAAAACACACATGGAAGATCTACACCCCACTATAAAGTTCCAGAATCATTTTTGAAATGTAGACTGCTTGGCTCTCAGGTGTTGCTGGTTTATATGTGCAGAGTATCCATAACAAAGTTAAAATACACTTTTCTTTTTTAATAGAGGCTAAATAAAATATATATAGAGAGAGCATGGAACCTGAAGCCAGATAATTAGGATTCAAATTCCATCTTATTTTCTTACTAGTTGTATACCCTTGGGCAAATCACTGACCCTTTTTATGCCTCAGTTTATTCGAATATAAAGTGGGGTTGGAATTATGGTAAAGACTAAATGAGTTAATATAGAGAGGAAGATAAGTATTACATGATCTCACTCATATGTGAATCCAAAGAACAAAATGAACTGATGAACAAAATAGAACCAGAGACAGAAACATGGAACAGACTAATGAATCTCAGAGGGAAGGGGAGTGGGTGGGTGGGTGGTCGGGGAGAGATTAACCAAAAAACTTGTATGCATATATGCATAACTCATGGACACAGACAATAGTGTGGTGAAGGCCTGGGGTAGGGGGTGGGTGCAGGGTGGAAGGGTCAATGGGGGGAAAGAGGAGACATCTGTAATACTTTCAACAATAAAGATACATTTTAAAAGTGAAAAGCATTTTTAACTAGACCAACTTACTATGTAATTCTTTGCTGCTGCTTTAAATATGGCTACTACTATAAAATAATAGTAGTTAAATAGTGGTTCTTTTCTGAGGAAATCAATATAGGATTTTTTCTAGAAAGGAAATACTTATGCTTAAGTGGCATTTTGGCATTCCTCAAATAACTATATTACTAGCATAGTTATTACTTTTTCAATTACATCCTGTCAGAGTATATTTAAAATGTAATAGGTAGATGCCTATCTGTGCTAACATTTTGGGCACAGTTTTGCATCTATGTCTATAAAAACTTTCTACATATACAAAAAGGATTTCTTATCCTGTCTGACATAATTATAACAATGTTCAATATGAGTGTCAATATGTAAATCTGATAGAGACAAAGATTTAATACAGAGTGTCCCTCTCTTCTTTAAAATGAGCAGACTTAGATAATGAAAATTTGAGATATATTGAACAACATTCATTTGAATTGTGTGGGTCCACTTAGATGTGGATTTTTAAATTTTTTAAAGTTTTTTAAAATTTATTTCAGAGAGGGAGAGAGAGATGAAAACATCAATGATGAGAGAGAATCATTGATTAGCTACCTTCTGCATGCCCCACACTGGGATCTAGGCATGTACCCTAACTGAGAATTGAACCATGACCTCATGGTTCATAGGTTGATGCTCAACCACTGAGCCACACCAGCTGGGCTATATGGATTGTTTTCACTAAATACCTATACTGTTTTTAATCTGCCATTGGGTGTCTGTGGATGTGCAGGGCTGACTGTATTAATTGATCTATGACATTCTATATTGGGACTTGAGCATCCTCGGATTTTGTTATCTGTGGGTGAGTTCTGAAACCAATCTCCAGTGATTTCCAAGGGCCAACTTAAGTTTTGGGGGAGTAAAAAGTTATACATGGATTTTGAACTCTGCAGGGGTTGGTGCCCCTAACCTCTGCATTGTTCAAGGGCTAACTACCTATATTCTTAGTTATCTTTAATGGAAGTAACATACAACATACTTTTTTACAGGAACAGTTTTTTGACTTTCTTTTCTTGAAACTTGTCTCAAATATGCCTCAAATTTTAGTAAGATACCCTATACATACATTTGCTACTGAAAATTGAAATAGTACATCAAAAAGTGTTACAACTCAAATGAGTACAGGAATAAGGTGTATGCCTAAAAGGATTCCATGTCATAATTCTTAACAACACCAGAAGGACCCGGATGAGATAGACAATGACTACAGCCACATTGAAATACTGGTTCATTCCTATTCTTCTTGCGATTTTGAATAGCCTCATTCCTTCTCCCAGCCATATTAGAAACAGTTCTTTGAGGTCTCTTTTAAGACTTGTCATTGTCCTCACTCTACATCTCCTCCTGTAGACCAGGCCATAACTCAGCCCCGGTACATACCCCTTTAATTATTTTTCTCTGTCCTGCTATTGGGGTGAATATTTTTGTTGAATAGAAGGGAATTTAGTACTAGGGTTGAGAGTCAAGTTACTAAGGCTCTTTACTAGTGCTTCTGAGACAGCTTGAGTGTCAGCTGAATCTTCTTCATCGGACATCTGAGAAAATGACCCAGGGGAGAGAGTGTTAAGCTTTGTTGGTGAATCCACTGCAATTCTAGTCACAGGCTGAAGTTCCTACTAGAACCCGTAGGCAGAGTTCAAGCAGAAGGTGATGCTCAAAAATCTCAAGTTGCTACAAAGTAGCCTTAAAAGAACAGGAATCAGTTTGACTTTCAGTGCTGAGGGCTGTAGTAGAATCCTGGTGAGAGAGGTTGGAAGAGTAAATCTCCATTTCTTGGTAGTTTTTACTCATACTCATTCTGTATTTTTGTGTGGATCAGGCAAGTTATTTGAATTTTTATCCAAACCATGAGGATTTATATTGTGATATAAAGCAGCATACTCTTTGATCATTTATTGAAATTAATTTATTATTTATTAAAATTTAAAACTGCAATTTTCAGGTAATTGTAAACTGAATAATTCTCACAGTTGATGATATTGACTGTAAGTACATAGTGACATTACTTATTTTAATGGCAAAAATATCTAATAATAAAAGCATAATATGCTAATTAGACCAGACGTCCTTTTGGACATCCTTCCAGACAACCTACTGGATGAAGCCAGCGGCCAGAGGGAAGCCTGGGTCCTAGATGCCAGAGGGAAGCCAGTGCTGACAGCCAGGGGAAGGAAGGCCTACTCTTGCATGAATTTCATGCATCAAGCCTCTACTATGTAATAAAGCCATGGCTGGGGGGGGGGGGGGGTGTCGAGATCTTGGGTTTGATCCTGTTGGGGCACATAGGGGAGCCAACTGATCTATGTTTCTCTGTCTCTCTTTCTCTCCCGTTCACTTCCTCCTTTCTTCTCTCTAAAAAATTAATGAAAACATTAACATGGGTGAGGATTTTTTTAAATGTGAGAAACTTAAGTCAGCCTATTGGAATGCTTTTTAATTCCTGTTTGAAGGTCCTCTTTACCTTTTAGAATGATATGGACCGGCACACATGAAAACTGGAGCGCCCTGCCTTGTTTCTTATTTGTGCCATTATTATTGCCATATACAAATAGATGATACAGATGTTTTCCATCTACATGGCTGTCTTGCTCCTTAAACTTCTATGGTCCTGATTCAGCTACTACATTCCTTATTTATTTGAACAAATTCCTTTAATCCATTATGCCTTTCTTTTTCTGGGTTGTAATTATGGATTCAAGCTCATCATGATAGTCATATCCTTCCCAGTAGTACTCCAGTTAAAGGCTTTGGCTTTTAATTGATTTTGACTTATCTTTCTGATTTGTCAATAGCTCCTCTACTAATTTGCAATTTGTGTTTTAGAAGAGCATAAAATATTTTTAATGATTGAAAAAATGCACTAATGTAATACGTCTGATATTTTTAAATGGAAATCAATTATTTGAAATCTCAAAGGCACAAAAAATAGTATTAAATTGTTGAAATGAACTTTATTCTGCATGATGGACATGACCCACAGTATATGATGACTATTCTGATGCTCCAAATTTTAGTGTAAGTAAGTTTAACATATAAACAACTATATTATTGTATGTACTAAAGTCTCACATATCACATGAAGAAATTTAAGCTGTCAGGTAAAGCTACAACTTGGAAATACATTTTTGTTTTGCAGGTCCTATTATGGTGACACAGTAAGAAGCTTTTATTCTGTCACTAAAATTTCAAACTATTTCAATGAATTAAGTTTAGTACCTCTCTGTTACTATGCCAGTTAATACTATTTTCTTTGTAACATTTTTATTTCAGAACATTTTAAACAAGTTAAATGCCATGAAAGGCAGTTCTTTTGAGTAACATGCGGGCATGTTATTTAGTCATTTCAAGGGAAATAAAAAGAACAGTACCTCCAATGAAAGTATGAAAATTCTACAAGAAAACATAAGCAGTAAACTCTTTGACATAGTTCTCAGCATCTTTTTTTTCAATGTCTTCTAGGGCAAAAGGAAACAAAAGCAAAAATAAACAAATGGGACTACATCAAACTAAAAGCTTTTGTACAGGAAAGGACACCATCAATAAAAACAAAAAGGCAACCTACTGAGTGAGAGAAAATATATGCAAATGTTATATTTGATTAGGTATGACTATCTTAAATATGTAAAGAATACATACAACTCAACATTGAAAAAGCAAACAATTCGATTAAACAAGAGGATAGGGAACCTAAATAGAGATTTCTCCAAAGAAAATATACAAATGGCTAAGAGATATGAGAAAATGCTCAACATCACTAATCATCAGGGAAATGCAAATCAAAACTACAATGATACATCACCTCACACCTGTTGGAATGGCTATTTTCAAGAAGACAATAAAGAACGAGTGCGGGCAAGGATGTGGAGAAAAGAGCCCTGCATGCACTGTTGGTGGAACACAGATTGGTGCAGCCTCTATGGAAAACAGTATGGAAGTTCCTCAAAAAATTAAAAATAGAACTACCGTATGACCCAGCATTTAATTCCACCTGTGGGTATTTGTCCAAAGAAAATGAAAACACTGATTTGAAGACATGTATACACCCTTATGTTCATTGCAGCATTATTTACAACGAGAGGCTTGGTGCATAGATTTGTGCACTGGTGGGATCTCTCAACCTGGCCTGTGACCTCTTGCAATCTGGCAGTTTGACATCCCCCAAGAGATGTAGTAGTGTGTGAAGTGGCAGGCGGCTGGGGAGGAGTCCAAGCCAGGCCAGGTGCTGCGCTGCTCCTGCTCATCCCAGCCCCATTGCATGCATCTGCCACCACTGCAGCTTGGTAGTGCTGCCACAGAGGTGGGAGAGGCTGCGCTTCTCAGCCATGAGCCCATCAGTTGAGCGGTGCAGTACACTGACCACCAGGGGGCAGCTTATCCATTGAGCACCTGCCCCTGGTGGTCAGTGCGCATCATAGCGCAGTGGGGCTGGGATTAAAAAGAGCTGTGCAGCACCCGCTCCTTCCCAGTTGCCTTCTGCTTCACTATCCCTCAGAGAATGTTGGATTGCGGGATCGGGTGAAACAGGCAGTCCAACATTCCGCAAAGGGTCCTGGATTGTGAGATTTCTCCATGCACCAGGCCTCTAGTATTTATATAATTGCAGAAATTTATATTGTATAATGGTGGCATCATTCCTACTTGGATAATTTTTATTTAAATGAAATAAAGATAATCTATTAAAATGTGTTTATTGGTTATTTTAAATCAAGTGCACCCCTAACAAAATTATTTCCTATCCCCATGTTATTCCAAGCCCATAGATGACATAAATATATGCCCCCCCCCCCAAAAAAAATAAAAGATTCAACTTCAAAACAAAGCTGTATTTGGCTTCTTGCCTTCTACTGCCCATTCAATCCCAATCCTAATTTTATGGTGGAGGAATTTAAGTAAATTATTATCAACTTTTTTTACTCATTTCTGATCTTATACCCCAGCTAGAATAAATGAGCTTCTAAATTTTTTTCAAGTCTTCAGCCATACCTTTAAAACTTCATACTGCTTAAGGAATTATGGAAGCTTTGGTTTTCTATTTTCTTAACCAGCAAGTTAAGAAAATATGTTACAGGAAAAGAGCACACATTTTTTTTTTTTTTTTTAGCTAAGCACTTGGATTTGTTTAAACTCTGTCACAAAGAAGTCATTTGAGTCTTCTGATACTTGGTTTCCATATCTATTGAACTCAGTTAAAAATTCCATCTTTAAGTACAAAGTGAGAAAATACATTAAAAGTAAAGCTACCAAATTATCATAATCATCACTATAGGAATTCCAAACATATGGTGCTGCCTATGTGTAAACTTGTGTCTACAAGTGTGTTTACTATGTTTTACCAACAACCCCTCAAAGCAGGTTCTCATTCAATATCTTTTCTTTTATTAAGGTAGTTTGGACTCAGAGATTAAGAGAAACTATAGTAGTATATGTTAAAATAGATGTCATAACTGATAAGCCCCAAAACTCAATGATTAATATAATAAATGATTCTCATACAATAATGAAATATGAATATTAAAGATGGTTTTCAACCTGGTGATGCACAAAGCCATATTTCTTCCACCTGGTGGCTCCATTGTAGATTAGGGCCTCAGAGATATTTGCTTATAGTCAAAGTAGAAAATAAGAAAGAAGAGAAATAGATAACTTTCACTTGCATGCCTCTTAGCTAGTTAGATACAGATGATGCTGGAAAATGTAGCCTCTAGCAAGGCAGTCATTTCTCAATAATCGGCTCTTCACTATGGAAGAGGAGTGAGAATCTAGTATCTCCTTATTATGTAACTGTAACTTAAATTTAAATAAACTTTATTGTCCTACTTTCTGTAAAGAATTAAGTAACCCTATTTCAAGTATTAAATGAATTTAAAGTATTAAGTTCAGGCCTCAAATATAATAAGCACTCAATAAATAGTAGCTCATTAATTCATTGCCATCCTCTTTAATAAGCTATAAAATATTCTGATCTTTGCAATATTGGGGCTTCATTTGATTCTGGCAATTTGTTTATGTACTCCAACAACCAACCTAATTAGGAGGACTCTATCTTGGCTGCTAGACTTCCATAACGCTGAACACCTGCCTGCTCATGGTCCCTGAGTATTACTTTGCTTTTAATTACACACTATTGTGCTATGCTTATTTATTGGAATTTCCTGGCTTTTATTTTGTTTATTTCTTTTTATCTTGGGTTTTTTATGCCAACTGCACATGTTTTTTTTACGTATTGAAAATTGTGCTTTTCCCTTAAGTGGATGCTTTCTTTGTGACTGCAATAGAGGATATGTCTCTATCCACAGTCGCGTCCAAATTGCAGGTTTAATTTCAGGCTTTTGTGAGATTGGTTCATGCTGTATGTGTACCAGTTGGGTAGTGAACAACAAAATAGGCTAAAAGAAACCAGACAAGCCCAGCCAGTATGGCTCAGTGGTTGAGGGTCAATTCATGAACCAGGATGTCATGGTTCAATTTCTGGTCAGGGCACATGTCCGGGTTGGGGGCTCAATCCCCAGTGTGGGACATGCAGAAGGCAGCCAATCATTGATGTTTCTATCTCTCTCTCTTCCCTTCCTCTCTGATATATATATATATATATATATATATATATATATATATATATATATATATATATTAGAGGAATTGTGCACAAAATTTGTGCATGGGCAGGGGGGAGGGATGTCCCTCAGCCCAGCCTGCACCGTCTCCAAGGGATGTCTGACTGCCCATTTAGGCCTGATCCCAGACATCCCTCTCCAATCCAGGACTGCTGGTTCCCAACTGCTTACCTGCCTGCCTTCCTGATTGCCCCTAACTGCTTCGGTCTGCCAGCCTGATCTCCCCCTAACCACTCCCCTGCCAGCCTGATTGATGTTTAACTGCTCCCCTGCCACCCTGTTTTCCCCCAACTTCCCTCCTCTGCCAGCCTGGTCACCCCCAACTGTCCTCCCTTGCAGGCCTGGTCCCTCCCAACTGCCCTTCCCTGCTGGCCATCTTGTGTCCACATGGGGGCAGGATCTTTTGTCATATGGGGGTCAGCCCTCTTGTGTGTTGGAGTGATGGTCATTCTATAAATTACTCTTTTATTAGATAGGATATAGGCATGGTGCACAGGTGGGGGCCAGCTGGTTTGCCTTGAAGGGTGTCCCTGATCAGGGTGGGGTTCCCTTGGGGTGTGGGGAGGCCTGCGGGAGGGGCCAGTGGTGGTGTGCAGACAGGCCATGCCCCCCAGCAACCCAAGCGGAGGCCTTGGGATCTGGGATTTATTTATGTTCTACAATTGAAACTTTGTAGCCTGGAGCAGAGCCACGTCTTCTGCTCACTCTGTGGGGACGGCCATTTCAGTTTGGGTTTATTTGCCTTCTATAATTGAAACTTTGTAGCCTAGAGTGGAGGCCTAGGCCAGCCAGAGCTGCAGAAGCTTGGCTTCCTCCATCGCTGGGGCAACTTTAGCCTCTGTGCTCTCCAACTGTGGCTGCCACCATTTCTATTGGGATTTATGTGTCTTCTATAATTGAAACATTGTAATAGTGAGTGGAGGCCTAGGTTGGCAAGGTCAGGTGGTAAGCTTGGCTTCCTCCATTGCCAGGGAAACCCAAGCCTCCCTCCTGCTCTCAGTGGCCGCAGCCATCTTTGTTGGGGTTTATTTGCATATTTGCTCCTGATTGGCAGGTGGACATGGCTTGTGGGTATAGCAGAGGTGTGGTCAATTTACATATTACTCTTTTATTAGATAAGACCAGAGGCCCGGTGCACAAAATTCGTGCACAGGGGGGTGGAGGCATGTCCCTTAGCCCAGCCTGCATCATCTCCAATCAGACCACTAGAGGGATGTCCGACTGCCTTCTCACAATCCAGGACTAGGACTGCTGGCTTCAAACTGCTCACCTGCCTGCTTCCCTGATTGGCCCTAACCACTTCTGCCTGCCAGCCTGATCACCCACTAACCACTACTCTGCCAGCCTAATTGATGTATAACTGCTCCCCTGCCAGCCTGTTTGCCCCAAACTTCCCTCCTCTGCTGGCCTGGTCACTCCTAACTGCCCTTGCCTGCAGCTTTGATCACTCCCAACTACCCTCCTTTGTAGGACTGGTCCCTCCCAACTGCCCTCCCCTGCTGTCCTGATCACCCACAACTGCCCTCCCTTGCAGGCCTGGAACCTCCCAAAGGCCCTCCCTTACTGGGCATCTTGTGGTGGCCATCGTGTGTCCACATTGGGGCAGGATCTTTGACCACATGGAGGCAGCCATCTTGTGTGTTGGAGTGATGGTCAATCTGCAAATCACTCTTTTATTAGACAGGATAGAGTCCTGGTGCATGGGTGGGAGCCAGCTGGTTTGCCCTGAAGGGTGTCCCGTATCAGGGTGGAGGTTCCCTTGGGGCAAGGGTAGGCCTGGGTGAGGGGCCTGTGGAGGTTTTCAGGCCTGCCACACCCACCACTGACCAAAGTGGAGGCCTTGGTATCTGGAATTAATCTATGACTACAATTAAAACTTTGTACCCTGGAGTGAAGCCAAGCCTTCTGCTGACTCTGCTCTGTGGCGGCAGCCATTTCTGTTTGAAACTTTGTAGCCTAGAGTGAAACTTTCAATGGCAGACTGAAAGCTTGATTTCCTCCATTGCCAAGGAAACCCAAGCCTCTGTTCTCTCCAGCTCTGTGGCTGCCGCCATTTCTGTATCTTTCATAATTGAATCGTTGTAACATTGAGTGGAGGCCTAGGCTGGAAATGGCAGGCGGAAAGCTTGGCTTCCTCTGTTGCTGGGGAAACCCAAGCCTTCCTCCTGCTCTCAGTGGCAGCAGCCATCTTAGTTTGGGTTTATTTGGATAATCTGTTCCTGATTGGCTGGTGGGCATGGCTGGTGGGCGTGGCTGGTGGGTGTGGCGAAGGTAAGGTCAAATTTGCATACTACTCTTTTATTAGGATGAAAATAAAAGAAACCAGACAATATGTGCAGAAGAAATGCTGTACATTGAAATCTATCTCTTTAAATTTCTTTTTGGTTTATATTCCTTGGCATGAATATGTGTGTCTATGTGTATACATGTTGTGTAAGGAGTGTGTGTGTATGTGCGGAAATTTTGTTTAAAGTGTAAGTGTGTGGGCTTAGTTTTGGGTTAGATGTTGAGAAGGAAGAAATTTATATAATGTAAGCAAAATTTCACTTTTAGGACATGTGTGATAAGGAGGAACAGTTAGTGAGGAGGGCTTCAGTGGTAATGGTCAAGGTGAAGATTACTTTTATTGATCCAATGATTGCTACAAAAAAAAAACAGGATTTGTACTTATCTTCTAGAGCCTTAAATATTGTATGCATTCAATAGTATAATATTTCAAAATGGAAGTTTTAATTCAAACACATTACAAAATTATGTGTTAGACTGAGATGTGAGCCTGCTAAAGTAACCGAGAAGCATCAGAGGAATTTTAGTCATCTTAACCTGACAATTAATATTAATTGGTGGATTTTGTTAGAGAAAGATTAGGAGGAGCATTTTCTTCCTTTTTTTTTTTTTTTTTGAAGAGCATTTTCTTCAGCGTTAACTGGTACCTTAGGGACCACCTTATCCCCAAAGTGGGAAGGACAGAATACCTTCTAACCTCAAATAGAATCATAGCAGCTTCATAGCGTTTATCTGATAATATTTTAGCAGGTTAATTTGGAAGGAATAGTGTTGTGAATTTCTTCCCTCCCAAAGGAGAAGGGTATGGTATTGCTTCCAAATCCTAAGTCAAGAGAGGAGCTTTAATGAGATGCCATAATTAGCTTACTATGTGTCCCTATAAATTTCATGGACATTGGGAACTGGTATTTAACTCATACCAGCAGCAGGAGAGAGCTGTCTGTGTAGCAATTAGATTTTATTCCAAGTGCTTATTGGGGTAAAAATTGTTTGACTATGTCCTGTGGCCCAGATGTGAACCATAAACAAGAGAAAATAAGAATATGTTAATGTTAGTTAAGTCATAGAATAAATAATCTGGAAGGGTTTACAGATGTCTAGGGGGTGGAGAATAAAAGGATAACTCAGGAGCCTATATATGCCTATGATTTTCCTCATTGATGAATATATGAAATATATTACCATAATTAGGGAACCCCAAAGGAAATCATGAGAATGCCTCTATCAGATTACTATTTTCACAATAATACTGAATACCAAAAAAAAAAAAAAAAAACAAAACCCTGATCCACATACAATAATAACTTTATGGTTCATGTATCTAGGTTTGTCATCTACATGTCTACTAATCCTGGCTTGGTTCATATACTAGTACAGTGGTCGGCAAACCACGGCTCTCAAGAGCCACGGTTTGCCACTCTGTTTACTAATGAGCTTGCCGACCACTGACCTAAACATTTAGAAGAGGAACACTGGCTCAGTAGTTGAACTTCAACCTATGAACTAGTGTGACTAGAGAAGCCATGGGACAGGCCTTGAATTTTCATCCTGAGCCTGGTGAAGAACTATTCACCATACTCAGTAACTATAGAGAGACAATCAAAAAGAAAACTGAAGGTACTTTGTGAATAAATTCTACCAGTAATTCTTAGTTAACTAATTACATGACTTCAATAAACAGTGTATGGTAGTGGTTGGGACTTAGAAATCAAGAGCCAAGCTACAATTCCTAGGCTCAAGTCTCAGCTCTGTTTCTTGTTCACTTGGACATATTTTGTGGGTTTTAAATTTTAATTTAATTTTCTTTTTACAACTATGCTTCCGTTTTCTTACCTAGAAAATTGAGATAGTATTTTACCAACATCAAAGCATTGTTGCAAGGATTGAATGAGCTAATATATTTCAAGCATTTCAAATAGTGCCTGGTAAACACTTGATAATTGTTACTACAATGCACTATTTCTGTTTAAAAACAAACTTTCTACAATGATATGGGAAATATAATAAACTGATTAGAGATCATACATGATACATAGCCTGTCCAAAGTGTATCAGTTAGGCAGTTCCCCACTGGCTCTGGTAACATCTTTCAGTTGCTCATGGAGGCTCCCCAGGTCATGGTGCCAGCCTGACTGATAATAGGTCACTTCCCGGAAATTAATGAAGAACCACTTTCTCCTGTTGTTCAAGTACAGAGGCTTAGTCCGCAAAGGGAAGAAAAGCAAAAGATGAAAATGGCTAACTTCGTGATCCGCCCCGCCACCACTGCCGACTGCAGTGACATCCTGCGCCTGATCAAGGAACTGGCTAAATATGAATACACCAGAGGCCCAGTGCATGAAATTTGTGTGGGGTGGGGGGAAATCCCTCAGTCTGGCCTGCATCCTCTTGCAATCCAGGACCGTTGGCTCCTAATCACTTCCCTGCCTGCCTGCCTGATCACCCCTAACTACTCACCTGCCTGCCTCATTGCCCCTAACTGCTCACTGCCTGCCTGTCTGATCACCCCTATCCACCTCTGCCTTGTCCCCTGCCACCACAGCTTCCTTTGAAAGGATGTCCAGAATGATGTCTGGAAGTTTGTTCAGCTGTCCTATCTAATTAGTGTATTATGCTTTTATTATTATACATAGAAGAACAAGTAATAATAACTGAAAAAGATCTGCTGGAGGATAGTTTCAGAGAGCATCGCTTCTACCACTGCCTGGTGGCAGAAGTATCCAGGGAGCACTCCCAAAGGACACAACATTATTGGCTTTGCCATGTACTATTTTATTACCTATGATCCATGGATTGGAAAACTCTTGTATCTTGAGGACTTTTTTGTAATGAGTGACTATTTTTTTATTATATTTTATTGCTTTTTCAGAGAGGGGTAGAAAGTCAGAAACATCGATCAGCTGCCTCTTGTACACCCCCTACTGGGGATGTGCCCTCAGCCAATGTATGTGCCCTTGACCGGAATAAAATCTGGGACCTTTCAGTCTGCAGACCTATGCTCTATCCACTGAGCCAAACTGGTTTCGGCTGTAATGAGTGACTTAAGAGACTTTGGGATAGGATCAGAAATTCGCAAGACTCTGAGCCAGGTTGCGATGAAATGTCACTGCAGCAGCAAGCACTTCCTGGTGGCAGAGTGGAATAAACCATCTATCAACTTCTACAAAAAAAGAGGTGTTTCTGATCTGTCCAGCGAGGAGGGATGGAGACTCTTCAAGATTGACAAGGAGTACTTGCTAAAAATGGCAGCGGAGGAGTGAGGAGTGCTGGTCTATACTACACCTCCCATCTTATTTTAGAGCAAATTCTCAACTTATCTTCTTTCTATCATGTTTGTAGTGAAATAAGAGAATGAACACCCTTCCAAAGCTTTATTACCAGTGGCGTTGTTGCATGTTTGAAATGTGGTTACTTTAAGATGGCAATGCAGTTTGGAGTCAGATTTATCCCTGAACATCTTTTGGTAACACAACATGGTGGTCTAATCTTAAAGTATATGAGAAAATTTTATTCTCGTGAGTCATTTAAATGTGTACAATGATGCTTAGACTTTCTGTTTTGATTTTTTTTAAATAAACTACCCTTTGGTTTCTAAAATAAAAAAATAAAAACAAAAGTGCATTCATTACCTTGGCTGGTTTTGCTCAGTGAGTAGAGCCAAAGCAGCTAGGGCCTGGGTTTGATTCAGGTCAAGGATACAAACCTCAGTTGCACGCTGGAGAGGGGTGTGTTATATAGCAGGCGACCAATCTATGTGTTTCTCTCACTAAAGTCTCTGTCTCTCTCCTTCCCTTCCACTCTCTATAAAATTCAATGAAAAAATATCCTCCAGTGAGGATTAACAAAAAGATTATTTTTGGATTGAAGTGAAGAGAATCAAATGACTTCTAATATCTGTAATAATAAAAACATAATATGCTCATTAGACCAGACGTCCATCCCTCCGGATATCCTTCTGGACGACCTTTCAGATGAAGCCGGGGTGTGAGGGAAGCCAGGTTCCTGGTGCCTGCTGGAGGCCAGAGAAAAGCCAAGGTCCCGAGTGCCTGCCGCCGGCTGGCGGGAAGCTGATGTTGGCAGCCCGGGGCGGGGGGGGGGGGGGGGGGGGGGGTAGGAAGGCCTACTCTTGCACAAATTTCTTGCATTGGGCCTCTAGTGTGATTTAAGGTTTGTGTATATATTTTATCTTGACTGTGTATGTGACTGGTTATTTTAGAGATTTTGCTGCAGCATTTTGATATCTCAAGAGATATGTATCAGGAGTGTCTTGGCTTTAGCTAGCTTCCTAGCTGCCATAGGGCTGCTCTAAAATCTGCTTTCACCTGAAGAACTCCTTTCTTTTATTTCAGTAAGAACTGCTCAATAAACCCCTTCTTAAGCAATCTCTCCTCTCTTCACAAGTCTTTTTCTTCCCACACAATCTGTCTGAATATCGGTACAATCTTATAATACTTACACAGGAATATGAATTCTGGTGCTATGAATATAGATCATGTGGTTCCACTTTGATTTCCAACTTTGATCTGACACATTTGTATAAAATACTTCATTCTCTTGGGGGGAAAAAAAAACTTTTCCATGCTATCATGTGATTTCAAATCAGAGGCATTTAATTAGGGCTGCCTAAGCACCAGTATAGAAATATGTCAAGAACAGACCATGACAATAGTGTAGACCAAGTGCAATGGATTTTCACAAACAATGGGTTTACACTGTCACCACATCCAGATACGTGTGTCTTCCTTTATCTTCTCTCTCCAACTCTTCTTCAACTCTCGGCCCGTGAAAGATCCCCAGCTAACCTTCCATGCATGAAAGTCCAATGCCATACACCTCTCCTAAATTTTCTCTCTCCCTTCCCTATACCTCACTTTTTGTTACACCATCTGAGAAATCCCCCTGTTCACTGGAGTTCAGGAGATACCAATGGATCATCAAAACAACATTCTCCCTGCCCACCCCCAAAGAATATTTTTATGTTTTAATAAGAGTCTTATGGATATAAATGACCTCAATATGAAACTGATACTTTTAGATAGCCTAGAGGGAAATGAAATATTAATGCAAATGAGATATTTAGTTTTCCTTAAAATTACACCACATGTACAGTTGCTTCTTGCCTATACAGATGAATAGTTCTGAAGAGGAGAAATAAAAAGGCAAAATAAAACCAGATGGTGATGTTTGCTGATTTCTGTCATTTTAACATTTAAAACTTATAAGTATAATGAAAATGGAGATAAACATGTTTACTGCCAGCACATAATTATCTACCTCAGATTATAATTATTTGAAATTAGATTGTCTATCCCATTCAATAGTATAAGTTCTAAATGACAAAGGCCATGCCACTTTTAACTCCCATAGCACCTATCATGGTATAATCATCATTAATAAAAAATACTAATGCACTTGTCATTTGTTGACTCATGATGGTAACCATTCTGACAGGTGTGAGGTGATACCTCATTGTGGTTTTAATTTGCATCTCTCTGATGATTAGTGACGTTGAGCAATTTTTCATATGTCTGTTGGCCATGACAATTGTTGGCAGGGATGTGGAGAAAAGGGAACCATAGTACACTGCTGGTGGGAATGCAGACTGGTGCAGCCACCCTGGAAAACAGTATGGAAGTTTCTCAAAAATTAAAAATGGAACTGCCATTTGACCCAGTGATCCCACTTCTAGAAATATATCCTAAGAATCCTGAATCACCAATCAGTAAGAATGTATACACCCCTATGTTCATAGTAGCATTGTTTAAAACTAGAGGCCTGGTGCATGAATTCGTGCACAGGTGGAGTCCAGCCAGCCTGCCCCTTGGTGGAACTCCCAGTCAAGGGGACAATTTGCACATTAGCCTTTTATTACGTAGGATAGCTAAGATCTGGAAGCAGCCCAAGTGCCCATCAGTAGATGAGTAGATAAAAAACCTGTGGTACATTTATACCATGGAACACTATGCAGCTGTTAAAAAAAGGGATCTCTTACCCTTTGAGACAGCATGGAAGGACCTGGAGAGTATTATGCTGAGTGAAATAAGCCGGTCAGTCAGAGAAAGACAAGTATCACATGATCTTGCTTATACATGGAATCTAAGGAACAAAATTGATGAACAAGATAGGGCCACAGATATAGAAACATTAAATAGACTGACAGATCTCAGAAGGAAGTTGGGAAGCAGGGTGGAAAGAGATTACCCAAAGAATTTATAAGCATATATGCATAACCCGTAGACAGAGACAATAGACAGTTGAAGGCCTGGGGTAGGGAAAGTGGGAGATGGGTGAAGGGAGAGAAGGAGGAGGGAAATGGGTGACATCTGGAATACTCTCAACAATAAAATAAATTAAAAAATAATAATACAACAACAATAATAACTACTATAGCTGTTGAAAAGAAAAATCACAAAATAAAATATAAATAACCATAAGAAGGATAAATTAAAGCAAATAAATATCCATTACAAAGAGAAAGCACTTTGAGAACAAGACTATCCTTGTCATCCCCAAAGATCCTGTGCCAGAATTTCAAGGAAAATGCAGTATTCAAGGTGGAAACTAAAAAGAGTGCTGTTTATATGACTTTGTGAGACGTAGACAAGACTCCTGGACATGTCTGAAAACAGTGTGACAGAGGGATGACTAGTCATGAGCATTGGACATAGGATTCTTTTTAGAGTCTGAAGGACAGCCGCACTCCATGGTGGTGAGGCATGATGAGACTGCCAGGAACCAGCTTCAGGGGGAGGAGGCAAAGGAAGTCATAGCAGTGGCCTTTCGCTCTTGACATGGATATTACTGTTTCTATTTCAGAAGGAGACAGAAAGGCACAGGAAAATAAAAGATAGCACAAAGTACTTGACAAAACTTTCAGGACCATAATTGAGAACTTCTGAGGATGCCAGAATAAATTAGAAATTTATATGGTGGGAGAATTAATGCCACAAAACTGTGATAGGATTGAGTGGACAAAAATAAACAAACATGGCCATAATTTATCAAGTAGCAATTAAAAAGTTCCAATGTGGCTTATACATACATTCACATCCCATAACATGGTGATTTAGCAATTGAAATATGGCTAGTGTGACTTTCAAACTTGATTTAAAATTTAATGTAATTTAAGGAATTTACATTAAATTTAAGTGGCTATATGTATCTAGTGGCCACCGTATTGGACAGCACAAATTCTAATCCTTAAGAGAAGTCAGAAATTATGTTTCTAATACCCTGTAACTTAGAAATGTTGAAACTGAGTAAAGAAGATTAAGTAATTTGATCAAGATCACATGTAGAATATAGTCTACAACATAAATCCAGGGGGTTCTGACTTAAAAACACATACTCTTTTCCCAATATTACATTTCTTTGTCCAGTTTTCTAGAATGATAATTTCATTTCTCTTTGTTTTAAACTAAATAACGTGCATACCAAAAGGTATATGTAAGAATGTTTCACTGTTGGGCCTGTACTTAAAAACTACCATTATGACCAACAAGTCGAATGAATAAGTGAATTATGGTCTATTTACACAATAGAATATTACACACCAATGAGAATGAAGTACAATCAAACCTCAGTTCTCAGATGTGTTCCATCTCAAACATTCTGGTTGTTGACCAAGTTCATGGAAAAAATGTCTCGGTTGTTGAACAAAACTTAGGTTTTGACCTGACAACCCTTTCATACTGATATCTCAGTATGATTAAAAAAAAAAAAGCATCCCTCAGGCAACGAAGGAGAGAATGCTTTTGTTTCTGGTAAAATTGATGATTAGCACAATTTTAAAACATAAAGGGTATGATAGTGCTCACAAAACAACAACCACAGGCAAGTGAAGAGGTTGAAAAATTGTTGTTGATTTGGATAAACTAAAAGCAGTGGGCATTTAGGAAGCGATGGTATATGAAAAAGCAAAGATACTGCATACTGACCTCCTGAAAGACATTCCTGGAACCAGCACTGAAACTGATTTGTTTAAGGCTACTTGGGGGTGGTTTGATAAATTTAAGAAAAGAAGCATTTGTTTATAGACTAAACAGTACATTAGACATGCACTATATGTAAACAAGGTTAAAATAGGGAATCAGTTGTTGTCCAGAAATGGATTAATTCAATTTACAGGATTTCTAATGGGAAAAAAATGATTTGGTTTTTGAGCCAATTGCATCTCAAACATCCTTCCAGAACAAATTAAGTTTGAGAACTGTTGTTCCACTGTATCTTCAACTCCATGTAACACTTTAGATAAAACTTACCAACAATATCGAGTTAAACCAAAGCCAAAAGGACATAAAATACCTGATTCTATTTGCATATAAGTACTTAGATTAAAATAACCTAAACTATTAAAAGTCAGGGCGGCTCTGGCCAGCATTCTCAGTGGTTAGAGAGTTGGCCTACACATGGAAGGTCGTGGGTTTGATTTCCCGGTCAAGGGCATGTACCTGGGTTGCAGGTTTAATCCCAGGCCCTGGTTGGGGCACATGTGGGAGGCAACCAATCGATGTATCTCTCACTTTGATATTATTCTCTCTCTCTCCCCTCACCCCTCCCTGCCACTCTCTCTAAAAACAATGGGAAAAAATGTCCTCAGATGAGGACTAATAATAGCAAAAAAAGTCAGGGCAATTGCTACTCCTGCAGGCATAGGTGGAGGAATGGTGAATGGTGGCTGAGGAGTCACTAGAAAGGAGCATATGGTCATTTGGGGGCTATTGTGCTATTTCTTGCTCTAGATACTGGTTACACTTGGTGAAATTTTATTCAGTTGTATACTTATGATACATACATTATATTAGTTTAATATTGCTGCATGACACATTTCCACAAACTTAGTGGCTTAAAACATAAATTTATTCTCTCACAGCTCTGTAGAGGACTCTGTGCATAGCATGGATGAGTTCTCTGCTAACGGACTCATCAGGCTGGCATCAACATGTTGTCTGGGGCCCTCACCAGTTTGGCTCAGTGGATAGGCTGAAAGGTCCAGGTTTGATTCCTGTCAAGGGCATGTACCTGGGTTGCAGGCACATCCCTAGTAGGGAGTATTCAGGAGGCAGCTGATTGATGTTTCTCTCTCATCAGTGTTTCTAACTCTATCCCTCTCCTTTCCTCTCTAAAAAATCAATAAAATATATATATTTTAAAAGATGTTGTCTGGGGCTGTAGTGCTCATCTGGAGGTCGTGGTCTTCTTTCAAATTCATTGGTGGTGGTTAGAATTGTTTGCCTTGCTGTTGTAGTACTGAGTTCCCCCTTTTACTGCCAGCTATAGACTGTTCTTATAATCTAGTACAGCGATTTTCAACCATTTTCATTTCATGGCACACATAAACTAATTATTCAAATTCTGTAGCACACCAAAAATATAATTTTGCTAATCTGACAAAAAATAGGTATAATTTTGATTTACCAAAATAATTAATAGTAGTTACATACCCTTTTTTTCTCCAAAGTGACTTTTTAAAAAACCAGGTGCCTATACGTATATAAGGATTTCTGGTCATAAAAATTAACCAATCAGAGGCAATCTTATTATGCAATGTGACCAATAAGATGGAACTCTATTATATGACCCCTATATTTATGGTTCAAGATGGGGTATTCATACCTGATGACGATTGTTGGGTTGGCCATTGTCAACTTTTTCTTTGACAGTTTAAAGAAAAAAAGGTCAGTACTCCTAACTAAAGAACCAGTTATTGGCCTTAGCCAGTTTGGCTCAGAGGATAGAGTGTTGGCCTGCAGACTAAAGGGTCATGGGTTTGATTCTGGCCAAAGGCATATACCTTTGTTGCAGGCTCCTCCCTGCCCCAAGTCCTGGTCAGGGCACTTGGCAGGAGGCAACCAATTGATGTGTTTCTCTCACAAAGTTGTTTCCCTCTCTTTTCCACTCTATGTAAAAATCAATGGGAAAATGTCATTGGCTGAATATTAACCAAAATAATAATAATCCTATCTAATAAAAGAGTAATATGCTAATTGACTAAACATTTGCTATGCCCACAGCCAATCAGGAATAATATGCCCACAGCCAATCAAGAGTGATATGCAAATTAACCCAGCAAAGATGGCAGTATATTTGCATATACAGGGTGGGAGCAGTGCCCTATGCCACCGAGGGATCCAAGCGGACATGAGCTGGTAGCAGTTGGCAACCCCCTAATCCTCTGGCAGGGTCTAAGCTACCCATCACCTCAGGAAGAGGCCAGGCCTAGCAGAGACTCACTGTGGCGATCATGGGGCTGGGTGAATAGGACAGGCAGAGCCAAGACCCACGAGATCACAATCACAGGGTGAACTGCACAGGCAGAGCTGAGACCAGCGATGCAATCACAGGGGAACTGAAGAGGCAGAGCCCAGACCAGCAATAGCAATCACAAGGAAACAGGAGAGGCAGAGCCCAGACCTGCCATCGTGATCATGGGGGAACTGTACAGGCAAAGCCCAGACTGGTGATCACCAGGGAACAGGAGAGGCAGCCCCACAATTCCAGACAAAGAAGCTGCTTTGCTGACCAACCTGCGCCTGGGACCTCTTTGGGTGCGTGGAACGGAGCCCAGGGCCTCTAACTTGCAGCCACGGGAAGTCTCCCTCTCCCTAGAGTTAGGAGCACCAGACCAGATATACCCAGTGGCTTGGTCCTGACTGCAGGGGTGAGGTCCTGCAGGCTGGGGTTTGATCCCCACAAATTAGCAGTAAGAGACCAGTGCCTTTGTTATTCCTGTGTATCTGGATTTTAATTGGACAAATGCCCTGTGGTCCCGATGGTCAGCTTAGCAAAATCTTTTAGGAGGAGAATTCTGTCTGGGTTTCTTCAAATTCCCTCAACCCCTACTCACCCCTCTGTAAAGGCACAGAACAAGTGAAGCCCTTAAATAGAAATCAGAGGTCTCCAGCAACGGTGGCCCTCTCTCATCACAAGTCATTTGGACTGGATAGCCTTTGAGTATTTATCTAGGCACTATAACAGAGAATCACAAGTTCAAGTCATGATCTCTGCCCTTAAAATCTTATTAGAGCGAGTGGATGATAAAAGCGCAGTGATAACATCAGAATGTAAGGCAACAATACAGAGAGGAACAGAGGCAACTGCTAGGACTATTTTCCAATAATCAGTACAAAGGGTATTTGCTATGAATTAAATAAAAAAAATATGTGTGGAAGTAGCTGCTTCATGAGTATGGCCTCCCTTCCCATTTTAAAGGAAGCTGAGTTCCATGAGAAATATGGCACAGGACAAGGGAGGCCCTAAGTGTACTATGCTTTGATATTTGAGTCATTCTTTATTGTTCAATGTAATTTATTTCTGCATGCCTCAGTTTTGTAATAGTTAAATTACTAGAATAATACATCTTGCTATAAAATATTACTAGATCAAATGATCAAGTGACATATATTGTTATTTTCTATAAATGAACACAATCTCTGGTATGCTAAAGTGATAGATATTATATAAATATTTAGATAGAGAGACCTACAGGCTTGATTACAAGTGAGGCTTACTATCACAACTCAAATTTATTGCTTAAAAAGAAAAGCAGTGAGCCAACTAGAAACTAAACCAAATATAAGCCCTTGAAGGGCAAATGTAAATTGGATAAGCTTTGCTATTACAAGAGCAAGAAGAAAAAATTCAGATGCAAGAATGAAAACCACACTGCATCCACTCTAAGTAGCTGTTAAAGAAAAAGAATGGTATACTATGACAATACTTAATACAGATTGTAAAGACATTTGTTCAAAGAGGATTTCCTAGAGTCGGTGATATTTCAGTTAATTTTTTTAAAATGTGAAGAGGTTAGCTAGATAAGAAAAAGGTATAGGTGGTCCCAAATTGCAGAGGGAGCAGGCAAGGCTGAGGAAACACACACTCCCATGCATGAATTTTGTGCACCAGGCATCTAATAATAATAATAATAATAATTATTATTATTATTATTATTATTATAAAATAATTATAGTAGTCAAGTATTGCATGTTGTAAAAATTCTTGTGGCATACATTAAAAATTGCTGATCCAGAGATTGTCCATAGGTCACCCTAGTAATTCACAACATGTTCGTATATTTGCTTTTTAGGCCAAATGTAGCATGCCTCTGACTTCCTCTTTGATCAAATGGAGAAACTGTCAATTTTTAAACAGATTTAGCCCACTCACTAATTACCAAGTCTAAAGGTCAACCAATTTGGCAACTTAATTATATTAGCAAAATCCCTTCTCAGCAGTGCCTAGATTAGTGTTTGAGTAAATATCTGGGAGAAAGTATGCATACAGCAGGGGTTGGGAATCTTACAGTGCCATCTATGAATTCTGCCTATTGCAGATACCATTTTTTATGTTTATACCATAATTGAATAAAAGGTTTAGGTAATTCTTAATATGTTACTTAATATGAAGTAACAGGGATAAGCTTCTTCATTGAGATACTACTGTCCTTCATTAGCACTTTAAAGCAAAAATTAGCATGAGAAAGGAAGTCCTGCAGATAGCATTATGGTAACAAGTGATGGGAAGTGACACAGCTAATCATTATTTTTACTTTGTATTCCTAATCTATTCCTTTGCCCAAATATTGATGAGAGAGAATATACCAAGTATATCATGCTCCTAAATACAAATTCAAGTATCCTGGTTGAGACAAGTTATCTCTGAGCCTAGTGAGAATTAATGGCAATGGTCATTGACCTTGACAGTTTTTGGAAATGCTATGTTGGTATAGCAGGGATAGTTCTATAAATTAAAAAGAAGTTGGACTGAGGTGAACATGAGACTGCACAATCTGTGAGGATGGAGGGATCTGTGTTTTATAGCAAAACATGTTCCCTTGACATCCTCAGGCCACGCAGGACTCGATAGATTGGAAAGCCTCCAGCTCTAGATTACTCCAGTGAATACAACATTTACCAAAAAAAAAAAAAAATCAGCTCCAAAGGAAGCCTTTATTAAGAGTGACCAGAGTTCACAAGAGCAAGACATGCCAAGCTAGTCTACCTTTACATCATGACAGCTCATTAGGATAGTCGAGTAGGAAAATGTGTATATCTGGACATCAGCAAAGCATGTGACATTTCCTCCTATAACATTTCCATGAAAAGCTATAGACACAAGCTCTGGATAGAGTTCATTAGGCAGAATTATATGTGGTTGACTAGACATAGAAGAGAAAGCTATGTCTTGCCTAATATTGTCAATCACTGAAGCCAAGTTCTGGAAAACACAATTATCAAAATTATAGATGACACAAAAGTGGCAAGAAAAAATTTGCTAGATAACAGAATCTGTTTTCAAAAAGATGTCAATAGAATAGTGAGCCATATCTAAAGGGGGGGTGGGTTATGGGAAGCACTTAAGAGCTTTGCATATGTGCTCTGAAATTAAAATGCCTGTAGCTGTCTAATTTAAAATACCATAATTAATTGTGCATAATTTATTCATTCATTTGATATGTGCTAGGCATAACACTGAGATTTCATCTGTATTACCTAATTTTCTTCTCCTAACCATACTGTTAAGGTGGGTATATTTCCTAATTATGCAATAGTGGAGGTTCAGAGAAGACTTATTATGAGCAGGTCAGAGTTGGTGTACTTACTCTGTCACAATGAAAGTATACACATAAAGTGTAGAGGGAGCTTATAGTTTAGGGATTCTACTTTTAGAGTGGATTTGAATTTTAGACTTATTAAACTCAATATGTGAATGGTCAGGCATGGGCAAAAAATAGTATATAAATCTAAATTCCTTATTAATACAGTGTCTAGAATGCCAAAGATGAGAATTTGGGTTTGTCTTACCTACTGAGTCCCAGAGCATTGGGTCAAGAGCATAACACAAAAATTATACATGAATATAGACAAACCAGAGCCAATTCAAAATACAGCAATCAGAGAGAACCAAGATGGTGGCATAGGTTAACACTGATACTTTCCACCTCCCACAACCACATTAAATTTTCAACTAAAATACAGAACAGCCATCGTTCAGAACTGCCTGAAATCTGGCCAAATGGAAGTCCTACAACTAGATAAGTAAAGAAGAAAGCACATTGAGAGTAGTATGAGGGCCAGAGGCACAGAATGGGCTGTTGCAACACCCATGTGTGGCTTGTTTTTAATTGGGAGGGATACTTTCACTGTAGAGCCCTCCTGTGAGAAGCAAGGGGCCCCAGCCCCAAACCAGCCCCCCAGCCCAGGGTTGCAGAGCTGGAAAGAGAAGTCCTTGTAACTTTGAGCTGTAAAAACCAGCAGGGACATTGTGACTGAGTGACATGAAGGCTGCTGGAGACCCAGGTGTTCCTCTTAAAGGGCCAGTGCATGAATAAACAATCCCACTCCCTCTGAGCTCCAGTGCTGGGCTGCAGCAATGGGGGAAATAGGGACATACAGGGAGGAATGGGATTGTTTGGCATAAGGGCAGAAATTCGAGGATGGCTTTCTCTCAAACAGGGGTGCCAGTAGGGGTAATTTTTCCTGTGCTGAAACCTCCCCTGTCACTGAACTGACTGACAGGCATATACAAGTTTTCTCCAGCATGGCTCACATTGTTCATTCCACCCTGGTGATCCCCTGAGACCCCACCCCATCCAATTTGTAGTCCCACCCAAGCTGTTTGCTGCTGCTTTCCCATTTGAATGGCCTGTCCTGGCTTAGGCTTCAGACTTCCCTAAAATCTCTCAAACAAACAGTAGCCTAAGTCAGCATGCTCTATACCTCTCAATAAGAGGCCCAAGACCCAGCACTAGCACCAGCATACCTTGCTTCACAGCTTGGCCTTGTCTAGGCACTTGTCTAGACCAATACAAAAGCAGCCATCTGCAGATCATTGGTTAACTCCTGTCCAGTGGCCCCAGGCAGTGGCTGACTTTGCATCTCATGGGAGTCCCCAGATCCAGTGTGCCCAATGGACAGCTTCAGACCATACCAGATTACAACTCTACACTTTCACAAGTGACGCACTCAAGGGGCAGGCTCCATGAGTACCAAAGTCCCACTAAAGCAAGTCCTGCTCCATAGAAGTGTCTCCTGTATAGCAATGCTTCCATTGTAGATGCAGCCGGTCCTCACAGACAATTGGACTAGAGGTCAATGCCTCCCAGTGATGCTAGCAGCAATTAAGGCTCAACTACAACATGACTATGCACACAGCCCACACAGGGGCTCACCTAGAGTGTCCAGCTCATGTGACCGGGAGACTAAGCCACTGGGCCTTGCAGTGCAACTACTACACAAGGCCACCCTACCAATTCTGGGAGACATCACAGCTCTACCTACTACATAGAAACAAACACAGGGAAACAGCTACAATGTTGAAACAAAGAAACATGCCACAAATGAAAGAACAGAAGAAATCTCCAGAAAGAGAAATAAATTAAATGGTAACAAGTAAACTACTTTATACAGAGTTCAAAACAATGGTTATTCTAAGAAAGTTTGTGTAAAATAAAATATATTTAGTAATATTTATAATTTAATATTTTATAGCATTATGATTATCTTATTTAACAAAATAAATTATAATTATAAATGGATTGATTAATAGTAAAAACAAAACCATGTAGAAACAAAATCCACTTTCTTCCATGTCACATTGAACTTGAGCCCCTTTGCAAAGGTCAACAGTTTTCCTTATTAGAGAGAGAGCCTAATTTTCTAGCATTCAGTGATTTTAAAAGTAATATATCTAGCTCTCTCTCTCTCTCTCTCTCTCTCTCTCTCCTCTCTCTCTCTCTCTCTCTCTCTCTCTCTCTCTCTCTCTCTCTCTCTCTCTCTCTCTCCCTGATGGTTTGATTTCAAGAGCCATTTAAATTTTCTTATATTATGTTATCTTATAGTAAATATGAGTTTTATTTTTTATGTTTTATTCTTAAAATTTAAAGACTAAATACACATATAGTATCAAAATAAAGTTTTAAAGAGGGTGCAAATTAACTTCATTTTTGGCATAAAAATTTCATTTCAATATTTCATGGATTATTCTCAATATTTACAAAACTAATTTTTTTTTTTACAAAACTAATTTTCTTTCCCATAGAATTATACTTCTGAATTTCTTTTTCTTTATCATGAGGAAAACTTTCATTTATCCTCTTTATAAAGATGTTCTATGAAAAGATTTTATGTTGTTTCCTTCTCCAAGAAATATATTATAATTGTGGCTGTTAGTAAAAAAAAAATGTAAATTCAATTTCTATAGTTTCCAATTAGAGAGATTTTCATGACAACCCATCTTCTTAGTTCATTTTTTTTCTCCACACTGTTTTCTGGAATACTTTAGAAGCTACCATAAGATAACAGTGATATTATGGTCAGTATGCTCATTAAGTTTAAGTACTTGTGCTCTTTGTAGAATAATTGTAAGACAATCAAGCTTCATCTGTTTGCATTTAGATTTTGTGCTGTAGCCACAAAAGAATAGAGAATGAAAGATAAATCAAACAATTAAGTCATAATACTCCTTTTTCCTTAGGTTGGTATGACTAGTAATTAGTATCATCATTTATATGTTGGTTTATGGTATTAAGTATGAAACTAGAAGACTAGGATCAGAACCAAGAAAATTATAAAACATTGCCTTAATTAAGCAAAACATCTAAAAGGGTTAAAATGCTATGGAAATGAAAATCATACATATAATAATTTTTCAAATTAAAATATATAGGATTACAGGTTATTTTTAATAATCCATAGATAGTATTATATGGATAAAATAAAAAGAATGAAATTCAGTAGAAATTAATTTAAAATCTATCAATGAATTATAAAATATATACACATATACAATCTTTCAGATATCTAGTTCAACAGGAATTCATATTAAAATATACTTCAATGAGATATTGAATTGGATAGTTTTTAAAGCCCCTTTTCAATTGTACAAGTCTAAGATTTTTGTGATTTACGGCTTCTACTTAAATTAAAGGTTAATACAACAGGCTTATTTCATAGAATGTCATGTCAAATCAAATGAGGCAATATTGTGTGACTGAAACTCTATATCCATAACTAGCAAGATGAAAAACTTCTAGAAATCTGCTGAAAAACATTTTGCTCATAATTAATTATCCTGTATGAACACCTAAAAATTTGCTGAGGATAACCTTAGCCAGTTTGGCTTAATGGATAGAGCATCAACCCTTGGACTGAAGGGTCCCAGGTTCAATTCTGGTCAAGGGTACGTACCTTGGTTCCAGGCTCAATCCTTGGTCCTGATCGTGCATATACAGAAGGTAATCAAATGATGTGTCTCACATATCAATGTTTCTCTCTGTGTGTGTCCCTCCCCCTCCTTTCCACTATGTCAGAAAAAAAAATTGTTGAGGACAGATCTTATGTGTTTTTTTTACATTCCCTCCAGGGAGGAAGAAGAAAACAAGAAAGGCAATAGTTTGTTTTTAACACATATCTATATTGTTGAAAATATTACATATGTCCCCTCCTTTTTTTCTTCATTGACCCTGTCAAGGCACATGCCAGGGTTGCAGGCTCGATCTTCAGTGGGAGAGGTGGGGCAGTGATTCTCTCTCATCCTTGATATTTCTATCTCTCTCCCCCTCTCCCTTCCTTTCTGAAATCAATAAAAAATATATATTAAAAAGGACTCACTGAGCACACAAGTGAAGTTAAGGAACTCAGACCTGGGGTACAATTTAGGCAAAGACAGATAGTTTGGAGAGAATACGTCTTATACTAGTGACTTCTAAGTAAGAAATTATAACAAATGTTCCCAGAAATATAGTCATAGGACAGATTATGAATTTTTATGACATGCTAAGTCATAAATAATAACGAAGGGAAGTCATATATAATAGTCAACAAGTGCCTTAATCATAGTTATAATTTACCATGATCAATCTGATTGAATATAAGAGATAAAGTTTTAAGTGGCGAGTTCAATTCTTACATCAGAGTATAAATATAGAAAGATAAACTGGAAATAGATATGCAGGACTGCACTGTAAGATAATTCCAAAGAAGAAATTATTACAGTTGTGAAATTAGATATGGTACTTAAAGAAGAAGTCCAGAGTTATTTGGCATTGCCAGTTTAAATATCCTATCTAATAAAAGAGTAATATACAAATTGACTATACCTCTGAACAAGCCATGCCCACCAGCCAATCAAGAGCAAATTATGCAAATCAACATCAACCAAGATAGCTGCCGCCACTGAGAGCAGGAGGGAGGCTTGGGTTTTCCCGGCAATGGAGGAAGCCTAGCTTTCCTCCTGCCATTGCTGGTCTAGGCCTCCACTCAATGCTACAAAGTTTTAATTATAGAAGATACATAATCTTCACAGGAATGGTGGCAGCCATGGAGCTGGAGAGAGCAGAGGCTAGGGTTGCTGGTGCGATGGAGAAAGCCAAACTTCTGCAGCCCTAGCCTAGGCCTCCAATATAAACTACAAAGTTTCTAACAGAAATGGCTGTTGCCATGGAGAGAGCAGAAGGCTTGGCTCCACTCCAGGCTACAAAGTTTAAATTGTAGAACTTAAAATAATCCTAGATCCCAGGACCTCCGCTTGGGTCACTGACGGGGATGGGGTGGAGGATGACTGGCCTGCAAACCACCATAGGCCCCTCGCCCAGGCCTCCCCACACCCTAAGGGAACCCCCACCCTCACCCAGGACACCCTTCAGGGCAAACCATCAGGCCCCCACCCATGCACCAGGCCTCTATCCTAGCTAATAAAAGAGTGACCATCACTCCAACACAGAAGAGGGCTGCCCCCATGAGGTCAAAGATCCTGCCCCCATGTGGACACAAGATGGCCACCACAAGATGGCCAGCAGGGGAGGACAGTGGGAGGTTCCAGGCCTGCAAGGGAGGGCAGTTGTGGGTGATCAAGCCTGCAGGGGAGGGCAGTTAGGGATGACCAGGCTGGCAGAGGAGGGAAGTTGGGGGCAAACAGGCTTGCAGGGTAGTGGTTAGGAGGTGATCAGGCTGGCAGGCAGAAGTGGTTAGGGGAAATTAGAGAGGCAGGCAGGCAAGCAGTTTGGAGCTAGCAGTCCTGGATTGGGAGAAGGATGTCCGACTGGCCATTTAAGCCTAATCCTACCGGGATCAGTCAGACATCCCTTGAGGGGTCCCAGATTGGAGAGGGTGCAGGCTGGGCTGAGGGGCACCCCCCACTTCCCCTCCCTCTACCCCATGCATGAATTTCTTGCACTGGGCCTCTAGTTTAATATAAAAATAAAAATTTTGTGGCAAGAAGATAACACTTTTTAACTAGTTGATTCTGAGATTTATATGGCATATTAGATGTTGTCCAATAGGTATTTAAAAACTCAGTCTCATGCTGAGAGAGATTATAACAGATCTTATATATTTAGGATAATTGGTGTCACATTTGAAGATAAGGTTGTAATTGCCAAATAAAGTGTAGAAAATAAAGAAAAAGTAGGTTTGAAGTGAGAATCCTTGTAAAAAGAGTATTTTCAGTAAACCTAAGAGAACTGTGTAGAGTTTATCAGGCATCAGTTACGATGAGAAGTGTTAACTGTAAAACACTCTCCCTCAGGCTGATGAAATATCCAAAGATAAAATGTTCACAATGCCTTGTATTTATAACACAAAAAATACCAATGTAATCATCAGTTTATTTCTGTCACTTCCATTAAATTGTACACCTTTCTGTGTCAATTTCTAATTGACACTTTATTCTTAATGCCTAACAGTATGAGCTACATAGTAATTACTGATTTTTTTTTAAAAGAATGATTTTATTGGGCAGATTGTTCAGAAGCAAATCAGGGTAGAGTAGCACTTTAGAAGCCAAAGCAGAATATTTTCAATAAAAAAAGGTTAAAAACAACAAATAGCATGAAGAACATAAACCAGCTATAAATAGTAAAGTATACACTGAATGTTGTAGACTTTATTATTAAATTATTTTGGAGTATGTTATTCTTTTTTTAATTTAATTTTTTAAAAAAATTTACCTTTATTGTTGAAAGTATTACAGTTGTCCCCCTTTTTGACCCTCTTCACCCTGCACCTGTGCCTCTCAGACCTTCACCACTCTATTGTCTGTGTCCATGGGTTATGCATATATGCATACAAGTTCCCTGATTAATCTCTCACTGCCCACCCACCCCCGCCCTGCCTGCCCTCTGAGATTTGTTAGGCTGTTCTGTTTTATGTCTCTGGATCTATTTTGTTTATCAGTTTATTTTGTTCTTTAGATTTCACATATGAGTGAAATCATGTGAAAGCAGACACCTCTGTCTTGTTTTTGCTCTTAGGGGAAATGGTTTTAGTTTTTGCCCATTGAGTATGATGCTGGCTATAGGTTTGTCATAGATGGCCTTTATTTAATTAATTATTGTTTTTTTAGATCCTCACTTGAGGATTTTTTTTTCCTATTGATTTTTAAAGAAAGTGGGAAGGAGAGGGAGAGATAGAGAGAAATACTGATGAGAGAGACACACATTAATTAGTTGCCTTCCACATACCCCCATCCAGGTCCGGAAGCCAAGGTATGTGCCCTTGACCGGAATCGAACCCGGAACGTTTTAGTCCACAGGCTGACGCTTTATCCACTGAGCCAAACTAGTTAGAGCATGGCCTTTATTATGTTGAAGCATGATCTCTCTACTCCCACTTTGCTGAGAGTTTTTATCAAAAAAGAATAATGGATTTTGTCAAATGTTTGTTTTTTTCATCAATTAATATGGTCATGTGATTTTGTCTCTCAATTTGTTTATGTGATATATCACATTTATTGATTTGCAAATATACTAGTAGTACCAGCTTTGCATCCCTGGAATAAATCTGACTTGGTCATGGTGTTTGATCTTTTTAATATATGATCTCACCAGAGAAGAGAGATATAAATAATTTCAGACCGTCTTACAACTGAGGAGTAGGCAAATGCAGCTACACACTTCTTTGATGTATCAGGTACCCAGGATCATGACTTGGGTCAGTGAATACCATTAAATTATTAATCAAATAAATGGCCATGACAGACAATTCTTAATTATTTCAGAAGCGATAATCTCACCTGTGTATTAATTATCATCCTTTTCATTTTCCTCTTTCCATTTATTTTTAGGACCAAAAAATAGGAGAATCTTGCAATATTCCGACTTATTAAATTTAAGTAGAAGGAAGCTTAAAATAATGATTAAAATGAGGTAGTTGGATCAATGATGTATTTGACATCTCTGTAATTTTCTTATCTCGTATTGCTATAAATGACTAAAAGTTTCCTCTATTTTTGCATAAATAAATCATCTGTGTATATATGTATGTTAGTCCAAAAATCACGTTTTATATTTTCATTGGCCTTGATCTTTTAAAGTGCCACCTAGGATTGATTGTGATAACATAGCTCACTTTCTTAATTTTAATTAAGTAGACTCATAAAACTATTGGCATCTCACCCATTCAAAAGCGTTGGCATAAAACAAAATAGTGAATCATGATCTTGAGCTTCTGAGAATACTACTTATGTTAAACAAATTAAACACAACTGTCTTGGGCACTTTAAATAAGAATCAATCCCCATCATTGCTTTTGGCAGATTTATAGGTAAACTTAAACCTGAAATATTTAGTAAAAGCAAACAAGCCAAAGATAACGAAGTCTAAAGCACTTGGAACATACACAGAGGATCAGGGAATCAGGCTAGTGGCAGCATTTGGAGCAGATTTGGCAAAGAGACAAGTAGATATTTTCTTAGCTTACCAAACAAAGAACTACACCACTTGACACTTTATAAGTAATGAATAAAAGAGATGAATAAATATTTTGTTATATTTTCTATAAAATAAAGTTGGACTCGCAGGGACCGGTTTGACTCAGTGGATAGAGCGTCGGACTGTGGACTGAAGGGTCCGGGGTTCGATTCTGGTCAAGGGCATGTACCTTGGCTGCGGGCACATCCCCAGTAGGGGGCGTGCAAGAGGCAGCTGATCGATGTCTCTCTCTCTCATTGATGTTTCTGACTTTCTATCCCTCTCTCTTCCGCTCTGTAAAAAATCAATAAAATATACTTGAAAAACAAACAAACAAACAAATAAATAAATAAATAAAATAAAGTTGGACTCTAGTGAGAAAGAGGAATACAGTCTTATATTTTGCAAAGACTATTAAGTACACGTAATTCAGTTCTACTGGAAAAGAATCATATCACCTAATGATATTAAGCCATGAATTTCTTGCGGAATTCCATTGAAAATTGATCAGCAAGCACTTCCTTTGTTTAACTAGTCAGAGGTATAGTTGTTATAGGCACCTCTCACCAACCAGAGAGATGTTACTGGACAGGACAGCCCCCTGAGTCAGTGGGAGAGGGCTGTCCCCAAAACATGATCATTGTCTTCTCATTTAAATGAACATATACGAGATAATTTGACTGCATTGTGAAAAGCCAATTTATTAAAGCAATTAAAGCATGCATCTTTATTGAAAAAAAGCAAGAGCAAAGAAACCTATACATCGTGAAGCACATATGGGCTCTCAGCTAATCTGAAGAGCAAGTTGGGTGGCGGACTGAGGTGTTATATACCCTCTTGTCTGTAGGCTTCAAAATTCCTTTGCTGACTGTTTTGGTACAGATTAATTCTCAAGGACCTTTTCTTTTTTCTACCTTGTTGTGGCTTTCCCAGAATTTATAAAAAGCACCTGGCAACTTTGTTTTGCCAAGCCTTGAGACCCCTGGCTTCTCTATTTAGGGAGTAAAACATCTTTTTTTTTTTCCTTTCCCCCTTTCCCCTCCCTTTCTGAATTCTCTCATTAGAGAGGTTTTCTAACCATTTGCTCTGCATCCTTGCCTAGGAAAGATAATGGCTTGTTAGCTACAAACTGGCTGTAAATTGCCCACACCTTTTGGCCTTGTTTTAAGTTGCCTGTCAGTTTCCCTATTTCTCCTGCCCTGGAATCCTGTAACAGTTTTAGCTGGCTCCAATGGTCATGGCCATATTTCCTCCTTCCTTTCACCCCTTGCCCTGCCTGCCTATCCCTGTTTCTAACTCCTCTCACAATTGTAGGATAAAGTCAATTACATTATCGGATAAATTTGTTTCTACTTTGAAGACATTGATCTTTTTTTCCTGTCCATTCACCCTTTATGATTTTTTGAAATGCACATGTTGCAAAACAGATATAATAAATAACACTTGAATCATGCACTCAATGCCACAAAACAAATTTAGAAATACTTCTAGATATTAATGTGATTGATACAGATGACATCAGAAAATTTAATGTGGCTGGATTAAAAAAATAAAAATAAATCAATAAATACAAAATGTACCAAACAATTGCTTAGATATTCTAGTAATTCCTTTCTCCATGTGACAATTTTAAGTCTGTTTTAATCTTATTCCAGTGAATGTATTCCTTATCTGTCCTGCTCCATTATTCAGATGTAATTGTGTTCTTTTGGCATGCTTCTACTTGCTTGGCGTTGGCTGCCAGAAAGCAATTATACCTGATCATTTCTAGTAGTTATTGCTGCTAATACCACTTGCCTACCCAGGACCTGCCAAAATTATACCAAATACTATGGCAATTTTGTTCAAGAAAGAAAGAAATAACAGAGAGCTATTTCATTCTCGAATTTGCACCACTGTTGGAAACCACAACCGTGCTGTTTGTTTTTTCTGCAACATTTTCTTTTAGCTGATTTTCCTACTGAACTTAATGGGTGTAATGCCAGTCAGAACTGGGTGTCAAATTTTGTTTTCTGTATTTTACAGGATTCTGTTCTCTAGCGTACAGTCCAGCTAACCTAGATATTATTTCTTGGGATATGGTTTACTCTTCTCCATTTCCCATCAGAACCAGACTTTTATAATGCAAATTTAAAAATGTACAAATGTAATCTGAGTATGTGAGTTTCATACTGAGTCCTGGTTTGCTTGCCAGGAAGACCTGAAGTTCAAAACTTCCTCTGTTTTTGTTAATGGCTCTTGGTTTTTTACTCCATCAGTTTTAATGACTATACTGGTCTTTCAGACTGCGAAGATGAAAGAAAGGTTTAATTTAAACTGAGGAATACTTGACAGTGATGTCAAGTCTCAAATGACATTGAAGGTGACAGATGTATGGAAGCATTTTCTGAAACTAACCTAGTTTTTGTGGAAACAAGCTAAATAATGGAGTTTTCTCACTGTCTCATCTTTTGGATTATTTGCATGCATATGAGAAGTTACTTATTAGGCCAATTACACTGAGTGGCCAGATTATTATGATCTCTGAATGCATAATAATCCTGCCACTCAGTGTATATCCTATATAATAATCCTATATAATGAAAGGCTAATATGCAAATTGTCCCCTCGACCAGGAGTTCAACCAGCAGGCAGGTTGGCCGACCGCCCATGTCCCTGCCCCCTGGCCAGGCTGGCTGGACCCCACCCAAGCACAAATTCATGCACCAGGCCTCTAATACACACACACACACACATACACACACACACACACACACACGCACGCACATACACACAGAGTGGCCAGTGTATTTTTTAAAAAATATATTTTATTGATTTTTTACAGTGAGGAAGGGAGAGGGATAGAAAGTTAGAAACATCGATGAGAGAGAAACATCGATCAGCTGCCTCCTGCACACCTTCCACTGGGGATGTGTCCGCAGCCAAGGTACATGCCCTTGACCGGAATCGAACCCGGGACCCTTCAGTCTGCAGGCTGACGCTCTATCCACTGAGCCAAACTAGTTTCGGCCACTCAGTGTATTTTTATTGTACATTTCATTTTGGCATATAAATTAAATACATTATTTTTTATTCATGCCAGATTAAGCCAAGAATGTATTTTGAAAGAAAGTAACTTTTGCTATTTACTAAGCATAAATTCGAATGTATCAATAGATCATACTCACTCAGAGTCAACCATGGCCAAAATCCTATTGGTATCATGGGTATAAAATTCAAAAACTAAAGCTTGCCTTCCAGGTACTTGATGTCAATTTGTGGAAAAATATTTTTGTAGTTTTAGCCATACACACAAATATAAAAGAACTAATGGTCAAGAGAGGTTTTGATCTTTTTTGGGGCCTGTTTGGTCTCAACCCCATCACTCATGTACACCATTGTCTTTTGGCTTGCCCAGCCCACAGAACCAGCAGGAGCCCTTCTTAATGATATAGCAGGGCTTCTTTTTTGCATCAGTAATGTGGGGATTTGGAAGTAAAATTCTTCCTCTCTACTTGATCTTTTTCTCTACTTGATCTCATTCCTACCTGTCCCATCACCTGGGATTGTTTCTCATTTTTGTCCTTGTAGTTGGCTTCATTCCCACTTGCTTTCTTCTTACAAGCTCAGCCCCTCCTTACCCTCAGCTTTCCATATGACCAGTGCTGCACAAGAATGCATGCTAATCCTTTTATGACTGTGAGTGTCAAGCCAGTACTGCAGCTTATAAACTCTGCATGAATTTAAATAAGTCTGAAATTACTCCAGGCTAGGTGATCTGCAATCTTGGTCTGCCTAGAAATGAGAGAGTGCAGAGAAAAATGAAAGGCTTTTACGGTGTAGAAAATAATGAGAAAAGTCAAAGATAAGAACATATTTAAGTGCAGAATGATGATATGAATTTGCTTAGATGAGAGGGCTTATGAAAACACAGATGAACATATCATTTGGGGCTAAATTGTGAGTCTTCTTAACGCTAAGGCATTTTGAATTATATTGTATGTAATAGAAAATTATTAAAGATTTTTTAGCACTGGGATATCATATTTAAAGCAATACTTTAAGAATTTGGTTATGTAAAAATGTTTAATGCTGCGTACTTGCCTTAAAGCGGTCCTGTGGCCCTAACCAGTTTGGCTCAGTGGATAGAGCGTCAGCCTGTGGACTAAAGGGTCCCACGTTCTATTCCAGTTAAGGGCATATACTCGATTGTGATCCCCATTGGGGGCTGTGGAGGAGGCAGTCAATCAATAAGTCTCTCTCATCATTTTTTCTCTCTCTCCCTCTACCTTCCTCTCTGAAATCAACAAAAATATATTTAAAAAAGAGGTCCTATAATCATCAAAATGATATAACTTGGGCTCATATAATTGACATATATGATCAACTTTAACAATTTAGATTATAAAGGAAATCTAAGAAGTAATATACAACTGGCCATTCACCCATCCTTGTAATTACCTGCTTTGCCATGTGCCTTTGCATTCCCTTGTCCTAAAGGCAGAGCACAGTTCCAACTCATTAATGTTGGGATTGGCCATGTGACTTGCCTTAAGCAATGACGTTAATGCAAGTAAGATGCTGTGCCAATTCTGAGCATGGACCATAAGGGGCCTTGAGCATTTTTATAGTCACTCCCTTTGAGCTTCTTCCATCTCTCAAACTAGATCTCTGGTCAATGGAAAATGAAAAATACGTGGAGCAAAACCAAATCTATCATGCAACTTGAACTAATACCCAGTTAAGCTCAACCTAGACTAACAGCCCCCTGACAAGCGGAGATATAGGCAGAAATAAATTATGGGTATTTAAAATCATTATTTGTTTGGGATAGTGTTAAAACAGCATCATTGTTGAAATAGTTGACCCATACACTTTTTCTAACTAATGTACACTAATAAAAGAGAAACATGAAAATTGACCATCACTTTGTGACACCCACCAGCCAATCAGGAGTGAGTATGCAAATTAATCTGACAAAGATGGGGGAAACCCTGCCACCCAGCCACTCCAGCCCTCTGGGTAGCACACATACAGGCACGGAGCGGCCGGGTGGGGTGGGATGCCTGCTATGAGGGGGAGAGCAGGGAGAGGAGGGAGCTATAGGAGTGGCTCTCCAACTAGAGCGCAGACTGAAGGCTCTGGCTGGAGCAAAGGCCTGGGTCCCAGGTGCTGGAGGAAAACTGGTGCTTGCAGCCAAGGGAAGGAAGGCCTATTGCACAAATCTTCGTGCAGTGGGATTCTAGTAGAATATAATCCAAACATGAAATTTAAAAAGTGAACAGTTTACAGTGTGCTGGAAATGCTAGACCTAAATATTATAATTATTTCTAGGAATGATTATATGAGAGACAATACCAACAAATAAGAAACCAGATCACAAAGGAAATTAATATTATGCCAAATCAGGAAAGAGCAAAGGAACTGAGGAGATATAGCTTACAAGGAAAACAAACAAGCAAAAACAACATTAAAGTAAACAAATGCAAATATTTAGATATACTAGTATATACACTGAGTGGCCAGATTATTATAATCTCTGAACCCATAGTAATCTGGCCACTCAGTGTATATTCTGTATAATAAAAGGCTAATATGCAATTGTCCCCTCGACCAGGAGTTCAACCAAGAAGCAAGCCAGCCAACTGCCTATGTCCCCTCCCCCTGGCCAAGCTGGCCAGACCCCACCCCTGCATGAATTCATGCACCGGGCCTCAAATATATATATTGAGTGGCCAGATCATTATGCATTCAGAGATAATAATAATCTGGCCACTCAGTGTCTAAGTTAACAAATAATTTAAAAAGTTAACTCTCCCTGGTTAGTGTTGCTCAGTTGGTTGAGCATTATCCTGTGCACGAAAATGTCTCCAGTCTGATTCCTGGTCAGAGCACATGCCCAGGTTACAG
Source organism: Antrozous pallidus (assembly GCA_027563665.1). Classification (NCBI taxonomy): domain Eukaryota; kingdom Metazoa; phylum Chordata; class Mammalia; order Chiroptera; family Vespertilionidae; genus Antrozous; species Antrozous pallidus. Next base: position 126,507,760 of record CM050509.1, read on the forward strand.
GTTTGGTCACAGTAGTGGTGCATATGGGAGGCAATCGATCAATGTTTCTTTCTCACACTGATATTTCTTCCTTCCTCTCTCTCTAAAAACAATTTTTTAAAAATTAACTCAACAATAAAGAATTCAATATACCTGGAAGATCTGACTTGGAAAGGTTTTTAGGCTGAACTGATAAAAGTCTCCAGCTCCATTTCACTGTGATTCCCTATGTGCTAGCTTTGCCTTCATAACTGTTTTCAAAACATAGGATTTCTGTTGGCAACAATGAAAAAAATGTGTTGGTTTTTTACCTCTATTTGGAGTAAGAAGACACTTTCAGACTTTTTCAACAAACCTTTCTTTGCATATCAGGCTTGAGATTCTATACAGTGCAATGGTATGGTGGTAAATTGACCAAAAGGAAGCCATTTCTGCCAGATTCTATCATGTGAATGTTTCCATGATGGCTACTTTTCACTACCAATGTTACATCACTTAAAAGACTAAAGTAAAGCTGTGTACAATCATCTCTTGTGAGCCAGTTGCTATAAACCAATGCACATATACCTGTTCTTGAAATGATCATTGCACTAATAGATGGGATTACCCTTCTTATCCATAACCACACATTGAAAAATTCTTGAATTTCCAAATATTCTATAATACATCTGTACTGTTTTTTTCCATTTTTTAAATTTATTTTTTATTCTTTAAAGTATTACAAATAGTAGTACATATGTGTTCCTTTCCCCCGATTGTCCTCACCCCAACCTCCCCTACCCCCCAGCGCATGCCCTCACCTACCCCCCACCTGCCCCAGTGTCTTGTATCTGTTGGTTATGCTTATATGCATGCATACAAGTCCTTCGGTTGATCTCTTACAGCCCCTGCCCCCACCCTCCCCTGCCTTCCCCCTGTAGTTTGACAGTCTGTTCAATGCTTCTTTGCCTCTGTATCAATCTTTCCCCCCTGTTTATTTTCTCTTTTTTTTGGGGGGGGGAGGTTGGACTTTATATTTTTATTTTATTTTATTTTTTATTTTTTATTTATAATATAACTTATACTTAATAGTAGTACATATGTTTTCCTTTTCCCCCCTAATATCCTCCCCCCAGCCTCCCTTACCCCCCCAGCACATGTCCCCACCTGCCCAACTCCCCGCCCCAGTGTCTTTCATTCATTGGTTATGCTCATATGCATGCATACAAGTCCTTTAGTTGATCTCCCCCAGCATCTGCCTCCCAACCACCCCAGCCTTCCCCCTGTAGCTTGACAGCCTGTTCAAGGCCACCCTGCCTCTATATCAATCACTCCCTCCTGTTTCTTTTCTTCAAAAATATCTTGCCTCTGCATACTAGAAACAAACGTATAAGAACAAAAAATGTTTGAGTCTCAGTTTCAATGTCCAACTGTTCTGAGTCCCAGTTTCAATGTCAAATAGTTCTTCATGTGTACATGTCAGCAATGGTATCCAGATGGTGGACACATCGTGGCAATGCAAGATCCATCCTCTCTGGTATGGTCCTGGGCCGCCTGCAGCCATGCACAGCTGCCGACTGCTAGCATGGAAAGGTGTCGTCAGCGTCCACCATCTCTGGACTGTCCTCATGGATGGAACAGACCCGTCAGTTCCTCACAGTCGCAAGAACCCACATGGTCTTGCAGTTGTTCTCTGCAAACACACAAACACATTCTCGACCAAAAGTTAACAAAGGGATCCTCTCTGCAAAATAGACTTGGGATTCTTTTTATTTTTGCCTAAATGATTTTCCTTTGGCTTATTTTGACACCATGTGTGTTTTTTCATGGGTGTCCTGCAGTTGGTTTTACAAATGGAATTTACTTTTCTGGAGTAAGAATTTTCTAGATGTAATTTACTTACAGGATATTTTTCCTTACATGCTATTACCCCACTATCCCCCCTTTTTTATTAATGGGGGCTTTGGAAATTTTATATTGGACTTTATATTTTTATTTTATTTTATTTTTTATTTTTTATTTATAATATAACTTATACTTAATAGTAGTACATATGTTTTCCTTTTCCCCCCTAATATCCTCCCCCCAGCCTCCCTTACCCCCCCAGCACATGTCCCCAGTTTTGGTAACTTTAAATTTTAATTTTTGCACAAAAATATGACTGCTTTAGGTGTTTTGCATGTTAGACAATTTTACAGTGAGATGAACTACTAATAGAAATTTTAGTTAATATTTTAGGAACAACTCTTTGTCCAGTACACTTAAATTTTCTTGAGTGTTCACTTATTTCACTTGGCCAATTTAAATTAATCTTAAAACTTGATTACTATTTTCCTGCCAAATTTAATACTCAAGCAATAATCTTAATTTATCCTGTAAATATTAGTGGAAAGGATTATTTGCCTTCTTGAGTAGGCCCTGAGCATTCCTGGTATTAGACTGGATTTAGATATAGGGCAGCTGTTGCTGGCCAAGTCTCTGTCTGTAACCTGGGTCCTGATTTCTGTTGGCAACTATGAAGAAAAATATGTTGGTTTTTGACCTCTGTTTAGAGTAAGAAGACACTTTCACAATTTTCCAACAAACCTTTCTTTGCATATCAGGCTTGGGGCTCTATACAGTGTAATGGTATGGTGGTAAATTGACCAAAAGGAGACCATTTCTGTCAGATTCTATCATGTAAATGTTTCCATGATGGCTACTTTTTGCTACCAATGCTACATCACTTAAGAGACTAAAGTAAAGATGTGTACAATCATCTCTTGTGAGCCAGTTGCTATACACAAATGCATGTATACCTGTTCTTGAAATGATTATTGCACTAATAAATAGAATTACCCTTCTTTCTTTCTTTTTTAAAAAATATATTTTATTGATTTTTCACAGAGAGGAAGGGAGAGGGATAGAAAGTCAGAAACATCGATGAGAGAGAAACATAGATCAGCTGCCTCTTGCACACCCTCTGCTGGGGATGTGCCCGGAGCCATGGTTCATGCCCTTGACCAGAATTGAACCTGGGACCTTTCAGTCTGCAGGCCGACGCTCTATCCACTGAGCCAAACCGGTTTCGGCAGCATTACCCTTCTTATCCATAACCATACATTGAAAAATTCTTGAATTTCCAAATATTTCATAATAAATCTGTATTGTTTTAAAAAAATAGAAAAATATTAATTTAAGGTAAAATCTATTCTAATGAAAAATATTTACTGACAAGTCAGTGAGCATTAGTTGTATTTATTCATTTGGCTATAGAATTTGTATGGAGTACTTCAGAACCATTCTCAACACTATCCTATATAATAAAAGCCTAAAATGCTAAGTGTCTGATAGTCTGGTCAGTCATTCAACTAATCAAAGCTTAATATGCTAATGATATGCTAAGGCTTGCTCAACTGCTCGCTATGACAGGCACTGACCACCAGGGGCCAGACAATCGACCAGTTGAGAAGTCACCATAATGTGCACTGATGACCAGAGGGCAGATGGTCTGACTGATAGATTAGCTTACTGCTGTGGTCTGGTCGATTGGGACTGAGTGAGATAGACTGGACACGCCCTGGAGCCCTCTCTGCAGTCCCTCCCCTGCTGACCAACCTCCCATGTCCCTCCCTGACCTCGATCGTGTACCAGTGGGGTACCTCAGCTTGCCTGCACCCTCTTGCAATCTGGGCTGAGGGACACCTTCCCCCCCCCCCCCACTGCCCCTGAGTGCACAAATTTTGTACACCGGGCCTTCCGTTCTAATATAATGAGTCATAATCAACATTCAGAATAATTATCATAAGAAAAAATATTCTGTTCAAGATTTATTGCGTATCTCCTGTGTTGTGGAAATAAAACATAAACATGAAATGACTCCTGTTATTGATCAAAGCTAATGGAGGAGAGAGACAGATATGCCAAGGATTAAATAGAACAGTAAATGGAAAACTGTGGTCTGTGGGCCGTATTTGGACTACTACCTGTTTTTGTAAATAAAGTTTTATTGGAACACAGCTCTGACCATTTGCTTATGTTTTGCATGGCTGCTATCACACTATAAGGACAGTCTTGGATAGTTGCAATAGAAACCATATGGCCCATAAAGCTGAAAATATTTACTCTCTGATACTTTACAGATAGTTTGCAGACTCCTGATATGGAGAATGACAATTGCTAAGATAGAGGTATATACCAAATGCATTGGGAGCACAAATAATGACATCTCAATCAGTCTCATTCAATGAAGGCTTTTTAAGCAGAAAGTAATGAAAATTCAATATCAGTGCACTAATTATGCCAAATCAGAATAACTGTCCATATGTTGATAAACCATCTTGAAGGCTAGCTGAACCTGTGAGACTATTTTAGTGTCTTTTAGATATAACATGAAAAAGAGTGCTAAGCACAGCTGTGTTCATTGTGGTTTATGAACTATAATTTGACTCTGTCAAACACAAAATGATTACATCAGGACTGTTTAATTTCAAAGTCATATTTAAAGTAAAACTCTGTAAGTGTGACTTTTTATACAGTATAAGGACCACTAATTACTTGCTGCATTCTAGAGGTGTGTTATATAAAATCAGTCTTTCCAAAGTCTTTGTCCTTCCTCAGATGAAAGGTCTCATGTATCTTGAATTATTTTCTTGACACATTTTTTTTCATCCTGGTTACTCATATAACAATATATTCTTAAGTGACTGAATGCATTTAATATAATGATGTTATTATGTTACTGTGATATCACTTAATCATTTATTGAATATTTTCCCTAAAATATTCTGATCTATGTTCCAGAAAGGAGCAGATAAATACCTATAAAACTTATTAAGCTCTTATTTATTCTTCACTGTAGTCTGACTTTGATCCACTTTAATGAGATATGTGCATTCATAACACATTTTTATCTGAGTCAGATTGCATTCAAATTATATCCTATCTAATAAAAGAGTAATATGTAAATTTGACCTATCTTTGCCACACCCACAAGCCATTCCCACAGCCACACCCACCAGCCAATCAGGAGCAGATTATGCAAATAAACCCCAACCAAGATGGCTGCCGCCACTGAGAGCAGGAGGAAGGTTTGGGTTTCCCCAGCAACAGAGGAAGCCAAGCTTTCCACCTGCCATTGCCTGCCTAGGCCTCCAATGTTACAAAGTTTCAGTTATAAAAGATACAGAAATGGCAGCAGCCAGGGAGCAGGAGAGAACAGAGGCTTGGGTTTCCCTGGCAACGGCAATCTTTCAGCCTGCTATTGCAGGGCCTAAGCCTCCACTCTAGGCTACAATGTTTCAAACAGAAATGGCTGCCGGCTCTGGAGCAAGCAGAAGGCTTGGCTCTGCTCCAGGTTACAAAGTTTTAACTGTAGACATAGATTAATCCCAGATACCAGGGCCGCCACTTGGGTTGCTGAGGGGCATGGCCGGCCTGCAAACTTCCACAGGCCCCTCACGCAGGCCGCCCCTCACCCCAAGGGAACCCCCACCCTGATCTGGGACACTCTTCAGGGCAAACCAGCTGGCCCCCACCCATGCACCAGGCCTCTATCCTATCTAATAAAAGAGAAATACGCAGATTGACCATCACTCTAACACACAAGAAGGCTGCCCCCATGTGGTCCAAGATCCTGCCCCCATGTGAACACAAGATGGGCACCACAAGATGGTCAGCAGGGGAGGGCCGTTGGGAGGTTCCAGGCCCTGCAATGGAGGGCAGTTGTGGGCAATCAGGCCAGCAGGGGAGAGCAGTTGGGAGGGACCAGGCCTGCAAGGGAGGGTTATTGGGGGCAATCAAGCCTGCAGGGAAAGGTAGTTAGGGGTGGCCAGGGCAGCAGATGAGGGAAGTTGGGGGTAAACAGAGTGGCAGAGGAGCAGTTAGACATCAATTAAGCTGGCAGGGTAGTGGTTAGTGGGTGATCAGGCTGGCAGGCAGAAGTGGTTATGGGCAATCAGGGAGGCAGGCAGGTGAGCAGTTTGGAGCCAGCAGTCCTGGATTGTGAGAAGGATGTCCGACTGCTCGTTTAGGACTGATCCTATCAGGATCGGGCCTAAGTGGGCAGTTGGACATCCCTCGAGGGGTCCCAGATTAGAGAGGGTGCAGGCTGGGCTAAGGGACATGCCCCGCCCCCCATGCATAAATTTCATGCACCAGGCCTCTAGTGTGTGTGTGTGTGTGTGTGTGTGTGTGTGTGTGTGTGTATTTTTTAAAGACCTCCCAAGTTTGGCTGCTTTATGTGCAATGATCATTCAGTAGTAAAACCTGTTGTAAGGAATTTGTCCTACTAGAAAGATGCTGGGTAGAGACCACATGCAGAGGCCACAAGGAGGAGAGGACCTGACACTACATAGAAAGAGAGAGAGAGACCTTATAATCTTAGTGACCTGAACTCAGCTCTTCAGCTGTCCCAATCAATGTGTCACACCTATGAATGAAGCATCTTGGATATTCCTACCCAGTTGTGCCTCCAGATGCTTGCAACTCAAGCTAGAATCACATGAAGTAGATAAACTAACCCAGCTGAGCCAGTCATCTCATAAAATCATAAAATACAAGACAAAATCCCAACAAGGCCCACAATAACAACAATAAAACAGTTGTTCTCTTAATCTACTAAGGTTTTGAGTGATATTTATTTTTCTAACATAGCAATATACTTTTATTTTGAAGGGTTTCAAAAAGTCTCTTGGGAAGATCTTGCATCTTCAACTAAGTTTCCACTGTCTTTTCCATGCCTATCTACTCTCAAATTCTCTCAAATTTCCAAAAATTTCTTAAAGAAAGTTTTCTAGTGCTATTCTTGTTATTTTCCTGGCCTATAATATAAATTTCATATATCTTCTCTAAATTCATTAGTACTCTGAGAAGAAGGCAAAGTCATAAATGTTCTGAGTTTACCATTGTAAACTGGAAGTTAATAGTTGTATTATAATCTCCAATTATATGGGTAAGGAAACTGACAATATGGAAGTTTAAATAACTTAATGTCTCAACAAGTTACATCTAGGATTCAAATTATTTCTATATTATATTACTTATAGTATATTATATTATACCCAAAGGGAGTGAAAGTAGAAAGACACTATATTTAAAAAACACATTATAGCCTGACCAGTGTGGCTCAGTGGTTGAGCACTAACCAATTAACCAAACGGTCACCATTTCCCAGTCAAGGCACATGCCTGGGTTGCAGGCTCGATCCTATCCCCAATAGTGGGCATGCAGGAAACAGCTGATTGATGATTGTTTCTCATTACTGATGTTTCTATTTCGCTGTTCCTCTCTGAAATCAATTTAAAAAACACCCAATACATCCTGTCTCTCTCACACACACACATTTCTGAATGGGATTCATTTTTTAAGCATAGCAATATACTCTTATTTTGAAGAGTTTCAAAAAGTCTCTTGGGAAGATCTTGAATCTTCAGCTGAATTTGGGATATGTGGTTATGGGAATAGGTCCAGCTCTATTTCCCATTTGTCAAACCCTGATCATTACTCAGTGACTGCTAAGAAACCAATTCTGAGGTCTGTACAAAAAGAAAATCAGTTACAAACCCTGATTCTAATCGAAAGCAAACGAGAAAACAAGTTTTAGACATCAATAAAGGATAGTACTACATTCAGAGAAGAAAAAACATACTTAATAGGTAATAAGTATAATGCTGTTTCCAAAGCAGTCTTACTAACTAAATTCTGAATGTTGGGTTATATTTTTAAAATAAATGATAATCACGTAACAAAATGGCAGTGTTAATTATTACTTCAGTGGCAATCATATTACAATATATAACTGTATCAAATTAACATGTTATAGAACTTAAAATTTATACAATGTTATGTCAATTATATTTAAACTAGAGGCCCAGTGCATGAATTCGTGCACCAGTGGGGGCCTGAGGGATTGGGCTGAAACCGGCTCTCTGACATCCCCCAAGGGGTCCCGGATTGCAAGAGGGTGCAGGCCAGGCTGAGGGACCCCACCGGTGCACGATCAGGGCTGGGGAAGAACAGGGGAGGTTGGCCAGCTGGGAAGAGACTGGGGAAGGACTCCAGGGTGTGTCCAGCCCATCTTGCTCAGTCCCAACTGGCCAAACCCCAGCAGCAAGCTAACCTAGCAGTTGAAGCATCTGACCCCTGGTGATCAGTGCATGTCATAGTGAGCTATTGAGTGGCCTTAGCATATCATTAGCGTATTATACTTTGGTTAAAAGGCTGACAGGTCAACTAGACACTTAGCATATTAGGCTTTTATTATATAGGATTTTTTTTAAAAAAAACTTACTAGTTAGAATTTAAGAGATCATTGAAAAGCTATGTAGGTTCCTTGGTAAGGAGCTATTTTATTTCTTAGTTTGTAAAATATATTAAAAGACCAACAATCTCTATGCCCATCAAATGTTAAGAGGACCAAAGAAAGCATTTAAAAGCTAAGGACAGCCCTCAGCTGACAACCAGCAAGAAATGGCAACCTCATCATGAAATTTAATTCTCCCAACAACTGAATGAGCAAGCAAGCAGATTTTCCCTAGAGCCTCCAGAAAGTAATACAACCTTGCCATTACTTTACTTTTAATCCAGTGAGACTCACATCGGATTTCTGGCCTAACAGACTGTAAGATAATAAATAAATCTGTATTGTATTAAGCCACTGTTTTGGGGAGTAATATGTTAGAGCAGCAATAGAAAACTAATACAGTAACCACCAAGTAATAGCAGTTTCCCTTACATGGCAATGTAAAGTTTTCTTTAAACCTTGTACCTTTCAATAGATAATCTCAATGCTTTGTTTTACTGATGGCTCCCAGCAATGAATCTGGGCAGTTGCTTAGACCTGTGGTGTTTCCTATTGACAGTAAGTAATCTCCATTGCTCCTTCAAGTATAAGTTCTCCATGGTGGGAACCCCCATGAACAACTGCAATACTCAACTATTACTTTTTCTTGTACATTTTATAAGTAGTCTAATATTGTTGCTAGTGTATTTTCGGGGGCAGCCTATTCGATAGACCTTGATTGCCAGATCTGCTGGTTACCAGCTATGAATCCTTGGATAATTAAACTCACCATTAGGAGCTCGAGTTTTCTGTTAGAAAGAAAAGAATGTAAGATTTATGTTTTCTCCATAAAGATTGTATATGGATTGAATAAGATGTCGTATTATGAAGTGCTCATCACAATGCCTACACTTGATAAACTTTATATCCTATCTCTTCTCTCCCCCTTCATTCACTCATTAAACAACTATTTAATGAACATTTCCTAGTACTATATACTAGATATATTCCTAGGCATTTGGAATACTTCAATGTACAAAAGACAAAAATCTCTCTTCTCTTGAATACATCCTAGTGTAAGCGCCGCTGCTTGCTCTATGGCATCCTGTATGGGGTAAAAGAAGTAATGGTGCTATGCATTTATGTATCATTGTTGGTTATCTTATTTCTTTTCCCTGGGACCCAATAACTTTTTGCTGATTCAGAGCAGTTTATTATCTATAAATTTTTCTCATTCATTCTACTGAAGGGTCCCTTGTTCTCTCCATTTAGTAATTTAAGGTAGAAATATCTTAAAGAGAAGGGTAAAGGAGGTCAAATATATGGTGATGGGAAGAGACTAGACATTGGGTATGCATACAATGCAATACACATATGATGTGTTATAGAATTATATCAGTGGTTCTCAACCTTCCTAATGCCGCAACCGTTTAATTACAGTTCATCATGTTGTGGTGACCCCCAACCATAAAATTATTTTCATTGCTACTTCATAACAGTAATTTTTCTATTATCATGAATCATAATGTAAATATCTGTGTTTTTCAATGGTCTTAAGTGACCCTGCTAGTGGTTCTCAACCTGTGGATCACGACATACAGTTATTTACATTACAATTCATAACAGTAGCAAAATTAGAGTTATGAAGTAGCAAAAAAAAAATAATTTTATGGTTGGGGGGTCACCACAACATGAAGAACTGCATTAAAGGGTTGTGGCATTAGAAAGGTTGAGACCACTGAATTATACACTTAGAATATATACAATCTTATCAACAAACATCACCCTAATAAATTTAGTAAAGGAGAGGACAATAAAAGTAATAATTATTTATTCTGGGTAACCCACAGCACAACCATAGAGATATGGGCTTTAAACATAGGAAAATATTAAAACTTAAGAAATGTGTAATGAGTGATTTTGAAAAACATCAAAGAAATAAAAACAAAAGTAGGAAACCTTTTTGCAAAACTTCAGAGAAATGTTTCAACCATAAACATAATTCATGAATATTCTTAAAGGAGAATTCTTTTGGACATTAGAATATCCAAGATTATTGTTAGCTATACTTAGTAACAACAATTTCAAAAGGAAGTTTCCAAGTTGAACAGATGGCTCTATTTCAACAGTTTTACTATCAGCTATGCAATATAAATGTTTGATATGCTTGTTTGCATGCCAATTATGTTTTTATTTACCATATTGATGTTTTTAAATCCTCACCTGAGGATATTATTTTATTGATTTTTAAAAGAGAGAGTGGAGGAGACCAAGGAGGGATTGAGGAGGAAGGGAAAGAGAGAGAGAGAGAGAGAGAAAGAGAGAGAGAGAGAGAGAGAGAGAGAGAGAGAGAGAGAGAGAGAGAGACATCTATATGAGAGAGACACATCAATTGATTGCCTCCCACTGGGGCCAGGAATGGATCCTGCTACAGAGATATGTGCCCTTGACTGAGAATTGAACCCGAGACCCTTTGGTCTGTGGGCAATGCTCTAACCACTGAGAAAACTGGCCAGTCTATATTCATTTGTAATGGATTATTTTTTCAGGCATGATTTTTCTTTTTTTTTCTCATTTATTTATTTATTTATTATTTTATTTTATTTTATTTACAATATAACTTATATTTAATAGTAGTACATATGTTTTCCTTCCTCCCCAATATCCTCCCCCCAGCCTCCCTTACCCCCCAGCACATGTCCCCACCTGCCTCCCTCCCTGCCCCAGTGTCTTTCATTCATTCGTTATGCTCATATGTATGCATACAAGTCCTTCGGTTGATCTCCCCCAGCATCTGCCTCCCATCCACTCCAGCCTTCCCCCTGTAGCTTGACAGCCTGTTCAAGGCCACCCTGCCTCTATATCAATCACTTCCCCCTGTTTCTTTTCTTCAAAAATATCTTGCCTCTGCATACTGAAAACAAACATATAAGAGCAAAAAAAAGTTTGAGTGTCAGTTTCTTTCTTTCTTTCTTTTTAAAAAATATATTTTATTGATTTTTCACAGAGAGGAAGAGAGAGGGATAGAAAGTCAGAAACATCAATGAGAGAGAAACATCGATCAGCCGCCTCTTGCACACCCCCTGCTGGGGATGTGCCCGCAGCCACGGTACGTGCCCTTGGCCGCAATCGAACCTGGGACCTTTCAGTCCGCAGGCCGATGCTCTATCCACTGAGCCAAACCGGCTTTGGCTTGAGTGTCAGTTTCAATGTCCAACTGTTCTGAGTCTCAGTTTCAATGTCAAATAGTTCTTCATGTGTACATGTCAGCAATGGTATCCAAACGGTGGACACATCGTGGCAATGCAAGATCCATCCTCTCTGGTTTGGTCCTGAGCCGCCTGCAGCCACGCACAGCTGCCAACTGCTAGCACGGCAAGGTGTTGTCAACGTCCGTCAGGCATGATTTTTCTAAGAAAAAAAAGGGTAAGCTAATTTTAAGTTGTAAAATTAACATTTTGTCTAAATATATGCAATGTCTCTCTTAGGCAAATGCTGGTTTATGTTGAGTTTCCCTTTTTTGTCATTCAAACTCATCTTAACACATAGAAAACAGTTTCTGCTGAATAATTCTCATTTTTGCATTTTGTATCTAAAAATTTCCCTTGCGACAATTAAAAATTTTTATACTTTGAATTTCTGGAGACACTGGTGAAATTGAAATTTATCTTTCACATGTTTAGCCTTTCCTCTATACAAAGCCCTCCACATACAGTTGAACAAACATCAGGGTAAACACAAAGTTTATTTTAGAGGACAGGTCAACATTTATAGTTGGGAATAAATCCATACAAATTTGAATCAATGCTAACTTCTAAAAGCTGCCCAAATTCCACAGTGCCCAAATGGTTTATGAGGTAAATTTCAGTCTAATTTGGGCTGCCACCAGAAAAAGACAAAGAGAGTTCTTGTTTTCAGCTGCAAATAAAAGAAATACATTTAGCCAGGCAAAACTCTCTGAGACAGGAAGATTGGAATGGGGAGGAGGGTAGACTATAAAATGCTGAGAGATTTGTTTGGGATGTGTGTGAATATTTTTTCCAGAAGTGGGAGCACTTTACAAAAAAATATAAAGTAAACGCTTCGGTAAAGTAGCAAAAAGCCACAGCTATAGCAAAACACTTCTATAGAATGCCTTTTGGCCACTCATCCAAGTTTTCCCTCAGAACTTGGCCAGGTTAAGCTGTCCACAATTAATACAGATAGTCACTGCTGCTCCCTCCTGGCATCATCAACACAGATCCCTTCCTATAAAATCTCCTTTACCTTGAGCAGTGGATCATGCGCTTTTAAAAATATATATATTTTTATGCATTTCGGACAGGAAGGGAGAGGGAGAGGGAGAGATAGAAACATCAATGATGAGAGTGATCATAGGTCGGCTGCCTCCTGCACACCCCCTACTGAGGACCGAGCCCACAACCCAGGCATGTGCCCTGACTGGGAATCAAACTGTGACCTCCTGGTTCATAAGTCAATGCTCAACCACTGAGCAACACTGGCCTGGCGACCATGCTCTTCATATATCGTGTTTCCAAAACCCCCCTTCTCTCCTCTTCATCTATTACTCATTCTTCAGATTTCAACATCAATGTCTCTTCCTCCAGAGAGACTTTGGCCAGTTCCTTAATCTGTTTTTTCAGTGTCTGTGACCTCAGTCACAGCACATGTTACACTAGAGGTTTTGTTTTAATCTTGTGTGCTGTATTGTGGACCCTAAGGTCATTGGAAAGGTTTCTACCATTCTTACCGTTGAATCCCATGCACTTATGCTATAATACTGTAAGTACTATAATTGTGGAATGACTGAACTGAAACCCTGGGAACAGATTAAACTATTTGGATCAGTGTGTGACCAGTCAATGCTCCCCGCCCCCCCCCCCCTCTGATCTCCTTTACTATTTCTGTGTATTTTTATTTTCATAGATCAATCAACTCAAATACTTTTATGTTGTATCATTACTGTGTGGAGATGTGTCAAGAGAAATAATAAAGGATTTGTCACTGGGTCAAACTGAAACATGCCATCATCAGCACCTTGGAAATGGTTTCATAGCTGTGTAAAAGTCAAAATTATATCAGAGAGGGACTTAAAAAATGCTACCTGATGAATTGGAAATATAAATCTCAGCATATGGAGAATTTTGGAATTGAGACTTAGTATATAAAAATTACTGAAGCACCTGGCCAGTGTTGCTCAGTGGTTGAGCATCGACCTATTAACCATGACCTTGGTTTGATTCCCAGGCAGGGCATATTTCCTGGTTGCGGGCTTGACCCCAATGTGGGGTGTATTAGAAGCAACAGATCAATGATTCTCTCTCATCATTGATGTTCCTATCTCTCTCCCTCTCCCTTCCTCTCTGAAATTAATAAAAATATATATATTTTTAAATTACTGAAGCATTTTATAATATCACTCATCAAACAATATATTTGAGCCGAAGCCGGTTTGGCTCAGTGGACAGAGCGTAGGCCTGCAGACTGAAAGGTCCCGGGTTCGATTCCGGTCAAGGGTATGTACCTTGGCTGTGGGCACATCCGCAGTAGGGGGCGTGCAAGAGGCAGCTGATCGATGTTCCTCTCTCATTGATGTTTGTGACTTTCTATCCCTCTCCCTTCCCCTCTGTAAAAAAATCAATAAAATATATTTAAATATATATATATATATATATATATATATATATATATATATTTGAGCATTCAGTTGGCATAAGTGTACAAATTAGAACGATAAATAATAATATAAATTTACTATGTCTTAACATCTATAGCCTTAACCTTAGATTTTATTTCCATATGAATAGAAGTTCACAGAATCTTTTTTTTTCTTTCTAATCAAAATAACTTCTCCTGATTCTAAAACAATGAAATGAAATGGCTAAAATCATGTAATTTTATGATAACACTTTTACAGCTGCTAAGAGGGAGAAATTTTGAAACCTCCCATATCTATTATAAATGACACTGAAATTATCATCCTTAGATTGAAGAAGAGGGTGAAATATTTGTCACAATATAGTCTCTCCACCCCACATCCAAAGAAGAATGCTATGACTAAAATTAGAGAGTACACGCAGCACTACTTAATTCCAGTCTTTTGCAGAAGGAGGAGAGAATTGGGCCTGAGGAGATAAATAGAGATCAGAACAAAGAGGAGCTAGTCAGTTCTTGTGAGTCGTTCAACACCCTGGGTGGTAAGCCCACTGTCACCCTAGAAACAGATGCTAGGCTTAAAACTCAATTCCAGGGTGTCAGAAAATTGCATTAAACCTTATATTTTGTTTTGTTTTTTTTCTTGTGAAGAAAAAAGAAAAACGATTTATTTATCAAATACAAGTATATTCTTTTCAGAGATTCAGTCCTGATATTTGACTTTAATTTCACATTCCCTAATGGACCAGGTGGCTCTTAAAAATGGTGTCCCTAAGTTTTTCAGTAATCAATTAATTTGCATCTCATGGTGAAGTCTCAGAGGTATAATTAACATGGCCTATCACAGAATGTGTGACCTATTTGACAACAGAGCACGAGTCCTACATTTAAAGCTTCAATATATATATTTTTTCGTTTTAAAGAATGGTCTTGGATTAGAGCAGAATGTATAGGTAGCACAGAGCAAATTGCATTAATGGCAGAACAGAAAGGAAATATTTAATTGTCTGTAAAAAAAATATCTGGGGATGTTTATATATTCTACAGCTACCTCTCACACTTATTATGTAGGTTTGAGAAAGTAAACCTAGACACTGACTAGGGACTACAATTATTAAGAGAACAAAATTACTCTCAAACAAGTGTTTCTAAGGGAAGCGTTGCTATCATTTGGAGACTTTTGTAGCCAAAATTAATTTTAGACTGTAATAAAGAATAAAAAGCATTGATTTGAGCAAAAAGGAGCTGCAGTCTGGGAGACCCAGATTCAGGTAGCAACTGAAATTGTGTTCCACTGAGAGAAAGGGAGGCTTTTTTTATGGCAAAAGTTCCATTCAGGTTCTGAATTAGGTCTGTTTTATGTAAACGAGGCATCCAAATTGTGCAGTTCTGATTGGATGAGGCAGGTCTCAGTCCAGTGGTAGAAAGACAAAACCAGGTTCCCTGTAGTTTTTGACTCAGATGGAGTGAACCAAAGGGGCATGGTGCAGAGCCAAGAGTTTAGCTTGAAGTTCCTCACAGGATACAACAAAGAGTATACAACATACGTGAGGAGTCCCTGTCTGCAAATGGCTGCTAAGCTGTTATTATTAATAAAATTTGGGTCCTCTATTGACTACGGGGAGTCCATATCAGCAGATAAATTGCTTCTTGGGGTTCACATAAAATGAATCTTTCTTCTTAGGGTCCATACTTTTCATTTTTTATAAATGATTCATGATGAGTTTAAACAGTTTATTAGGTCTTGTGTCATGATAAATTAATAAAAGTTTGAAAAACAGAATTTAATAATAGTGTGGAGGATATAAAGGGTGTCCCCAAAATGTATAAACACTTTAACAGCTGATTTTATTACATTTGGACAATGAAATGCATTTTAATAAATTATGCTGCCTTTATAATTATTCAAAGTGTGAATACATTTTTTTTCCTTTGGGATACCCTATATACTCAAGTATGATGTTAAATATCTATTACCAAATACATTTTTCTCAAGGAGGAAACCCATTCTTCTAGGGTCTGCTGGGTGGTTCAAGTTTAATTTCATACATATGGGGACTCCCTAAGAAAATGAGACCCAGAGACAATCAGGCAATTGAGGCTTATATGCCATCCAGAACTAAGGAAGACAATTCACATGGAAATGGAAGAGCCAATGTTTGGCAAAAAAATGTGTGCCACGCTCCTCAGAGGCTAAGGGACACAGAGAGGACTCTGAACACCTCCCCCATCCTACCACACCCAGAATATTCTTTGTAGTATCTCTTTGGTAATAGCTCTCTTCCTGGTACAGGCCCTCTATCTAGATTTTTTTTTCTAGATTCTGTTAATCAGTTAATGGGGAAGTAGAAAACAAACAAACAAACAAACAAAAAACTTCGTGAGCTTGTTGTTTCTTAAAAATCTTAGCCTAAAATAAGGCTCATGCTAAAGAGACATATGTTGGCATGGCAAGATTCTGCTCCCCTACATTTCATATTCAGAAATGTCATCCTTCTTTTCAAAACTGTGATCCATCAAAATTTTCATATCCAAGATAAAGGTTTTTCTGTAAATTCTGAATAATGGATACAGTGAAAAGTCCTCTTTGTCCAGCCAACATGGCTCAATGGTTGAGCACCGATCTATGAACCAAGAGGTCACAGTTTGACTCCCCATCAGGATACATGCCTGGGTGGCAGGCTTGATCCCCAGTGGAGATGTGTGTGCAGGAGGCAGCCAATCAATGATTCTCTCTCATCATTGATGTTTATATTTCTCTCTCCCTCTCCCTTCCTCTCTGAAATCAATAAAAATATACTTAAACAAATTCTTTTCATCATTTATATACAATTCACTTGTGACAGATGTTGGCCAAACCCCTAGTTCTAGACCAGGCTTGCAGGAAGGACAGAGATTAAGATAAAAAGAAAACCCTTCATGTCCACATGGATACATCTGCACAGAACAGGACATCCATGAAGAACTCTTAGTGAAATTGAAAGCTGCAGTCTCCCCATGTTCTATATGCTTATCAAAATATGGTAAAGATATTGCAATGATTTTCCAACCACAAACGAATTAAATATGTCAGTAATAAATAGAATCATATTAAGCATTTTCTTCTTAGAATATGGTTCCAGTTTCAAGTGTATAACTCAAGAAATTCTATAAAGAGTAATGAAGGTCTGTGGGATTTATCCCCTGACAATATTTCAAAATGTCTAAACGTAATCTTGAACTAAATTTTCTTAAGACAGTAGAGAAAATAATTTTCCAAACATGAGGTTTAAGTGTGAAAAATAATAGGAGGACTCTAGTTGATGAAAAAAATTGGGAGTCATTGTTCTAATATAGAATTTCCCAATATGTATTACACAGAAATTATTTCTGTAAGTTAATTGTGTTAATGTAAGAAAGATCCAAACATGTAAGAACTTTCATTAGTTTATTTGAATCAAAATGACAACAATTGACTGGAAGCAAAATCTCAAGGGATTGAAAAAATACACCAAAAATGGCAGTTTTGCACTTTATTTTATACACTGCAATCAAAGTGTTAGGGGCAGAAATAGAATATTGGGAATCAGCTATAATGATAAGAAATATCAGTCATGCTCTGTTAACCATGATTCTTTTGTTCTGATTAAAGAAAGCACATTCTAACCTTGCTGGGAGTTATACTGGGACCTAGGAGCTCACCTGGAAATGCAGCCCCGGGACATGAGTATCCAAGAACTTCCTATTATCATGGAAAGTTTAACAACCTTGTTGCAGGAAAGGATATAATGAAGTTCAGGTTGTCCCTGCCTTTGCAAACCCCCATCTCACATTTCTGTCACCTATAACCATTATGCCTGTTCTATTTTAAAATATATTTTATTGATTTTAGAGAGGAAAGGAGAGGAAGAGAGAGATAGAAACATCAATGATGAGATAGAATCATTGATTGGCTGCCTCCTGCTCACATACCTCCACTGAGAATCAAGCCCTAAACCTAGGCATGTGCCCTTGGCCGGAATTGAACCTGGGACCCTTCAGTCTGCAGGCCGATGTTCTGTCCATTGAGCCAAGCCAGCGAGGGCAATTATGCCTATTCTTAATCCTTTTGCCTACTCACCCATGTAATTTATGTCCTACTCCATATAAGTAGCTGGCCTATGGGGGTTGCAGAACAGATTTTCATGGATGACCTACTACTCCCTGTACTGCCGGCAGTATTGGAATAAACACTCATATGTGATTCAATTCTATCTCTGCTGAATTGGTTCACATAATGACAGGCAGCCCAGACCTACCTGTTGTCTAGTTTCAAAAGGAGAAGGCATAAGTGGGTTACATGAAATTCATTGGTGATGTATTAGGGAGGCTGGAGAAAACAAACAGGGCTGGAGAGGGCATCTCTGGGATTGCATAAAAAGTAAAAGAATATAGACACTTATTTTACATAGGTAACAGTCAACAATAAGCACAATAGCAATAACAATGAGGGGATTTGTGGTCTCTCCTCTGGTTGGGGTAGTTGTGTCCTGAGGGGTCACTAAAAAAAGGAAATTACCCTGACATTCCAAAGGTATATTATTACAGATGAAAAAAGATAATAGGCTCAGTTAACTTAAAGATTGAGCTTTGTCAGGGGAGATGCTGGCCTAGGACATTACTGCCCTCCATGACTCATATTATTTTTTGTTAATCTTCATCTGAGGATATTTTTCCGTTGATTTTTAGAGAATGTGGAAGGGAAGGGGAGAGACAGAGAGAGAGAGAGAAGCAACCATGTGAGAGAGACACATTGATTGGTTGCCTCCTCCAGGTGCCTGAGGTACGTGGCCTTGACCGGAATTGAACCTGGGACCCTTCAGTCCAAGAAACAGTGCTCTATCCACTGAGTCACTGAGTGAAACCAGTGAGGGCCCCTCCATGACTCCTTTAGAGTTTGTAAGGTCCATCATACAGGCCTCTCCTGAACTTGTCAAGGTTCAGTGTGTGGCCCCTTTTTCATCCACCATAGGCATTACTACAAAAAACAGATAGCGAATGGTCAAAAATAGTTAGAAAATGCTCTGTTTAAACTATAGAATTTAACTTTCCACGATTGACAAAAGGGGGATAGGGGAACATTTCCCAACTTCTGTTTTAGGGCTTAGGATATGTATTTTCTTTCAGAGAATCTGGGAGGACTAACATTATAACTTAGCTTGGGTAATGCTTGCTGAGATGCTAGACCCAACAAAATAGGAATGGATCCCTGGAGGCCAAACCACCAGCTGCATGGGATTCTGGTAGAGGATTTTCTTTTTTTTAAAAAATATTTATTTTATTGATTTTTTTTACAGAGAAGAAGGGAGAGGGATAGAGAATTAGAAACATTGATCAGCTGCCTCCTTGCACACCTCCTACCGGGGATGTGCCCGCAACCAAGGTACAGGCCCGTGACCGGAATTGAACCTGGGACCTTTCAGTCTGCTGAAAGGCTGACGCTCTCTCCACTGAGCCAAACGGGTCAGGGCTCTGGTAGAGTATTTTCACTCTGGTGGAATAATCTGGATGTTATGCAGTTTCTTTCTAAAGGTCTCTGCTGACCCAATGACTCTGAATCTTCTATCTTCTGATTTGTCACTTAGAAGTCTGCTTTTTTACTGCTCCTACAAATTGCCCAGAATTGTGTTTTTTCTGACTTTCCACAACACAGGTCCAGGAAAGCAAAAGCCTACCCTTTTTCCTTTTCTTTTTCTTTTTTTTTAAATATATATTTTATTGATTTCAGAGAGGAAGGGAGAGGGAGAGAAATGTTAGAAAGATCAATGATAAGAGAATCACGGATTGGCTGCCTCCCACCCTCACCCTCCCACCCCCACTGGGGATCAAGCCCTCAACCTAGGTATGTGCCTTTGACCAGAATCAAACCTGGAACCTTTTATTCCACAGGTAGATGCTCTATCCACTGCACCAAACTGGCTAGGTTCCGCTTATTTTTTCTTAACGTTCAGAGAGGTTATGTCCTGATTCCAACTAATCTGCCAAAGCACTTGTGAGCCAAGCATTCCAGCCAGGCAAGCGTAAGCCAGGCTGGCTGTGGAATTTGGAAGCAGGAGAGATGAATGAGTTAAACCAGGAAGGTGATGTGGGCAGATGCCCACATGGATTCCTACTAAGTTTGGCATATTGGAAAGTCACAATTTTTTTTGAGCAAAAAGATAGGTGAGAATCCCACCTTTGCCATTGTTAGTTCTGTGGATTTGGGCATTTTGTATAACTTTATAATTTGTTGAAGCTTCAACGTCTTCATCTGTACCTAAGCTGAAGCTTGTCTTGCCAGTTCTTCACAAATGTATTGCTTTTTTTTGTTGTTGCTTTTCATCTAAAAGGTATATAAAATAGCATGCTTTGGTCACTTCTTTTTGTTTATTTTTTATTGATTGATTTGAGAGAGAGAACGGAAGGGAGGGGGAGAGAAAGAGGGAGAGAAACATTAATCTGTTGTTCCTTTATTTATGCTTGCATTGGTTGATTCTTGTATGTGCCCTGATCAGAGATCAAACCCACAACCTTAGCATATTTGGGCTGGCACTCTAACCAACTGAGCTAGCTGGCCAAACTTAGTAGGAATACATGTGGGCATCTGTCCACATCACCTTCCTGGTCACTTCTTAGGTTCCATATCTATGAGCCCCTCATACGTGTGAAATTAAAATTGTCTTCTTTTAATTTGTTTTGTGTTAATTTAACAGAGAGGAAGGGACCAGCCAAATAAACCAAGAGGTTTAGGGGGGAAATTTCCCCTCCCCAAAAGCACTAATTGTGAATAGCAGAAATATGTGTGAAATTCAGGTTTACCACCAAACTCACACAGTGATTGCTCAAATTGAAATTTTATATAAATGGTGTAAATTCAAAAATGAGATGATGTAAATGCCACTTAAATATGTTTAAATATTGCAACATTTCTAATCAGTGCTCCCTGTTATTTGAAGTTATTTATTTGCTATGAAATATTTTTTTCTGTTATTGGCCAAGGCTAAGTCATATGAAATTTTACTAATAGCTACACCAAGAGACAATGCCAGTCTTCTGTTTTGTTTGTTTATTTGTTTGTTTGTTTGTTTGTTTTAACAGCTTAGCTCATGTTCTGTCCAGGAACAAAGTAGTTAAATTTATTTTTTCCATTTTTCCAAATGTAATGTGCCATTTTACATTATGGAGTTTTTATTTATTTTATTTTATTTAAAAAACAGTTTTATCAAAGTATAATTGACATACAGTATACAGCACAACTCCCAATGTACATTTGATGTGTTTCGACCTATGTATACATCTATGAAACCATCAGCACTGTCAAGTTAGTGAACATTGACAACACCCTCAAAACCTTTTACCGTTAGTAATTTCTCTCTCTGACTCCTCCCTCTTCCACCCCCCCACACTCAAGTAACACTGATCTGCTTTCTGTCACTATAGATTAGCTTGCAGTTTTAGAGTTCTATATAAACCAAGCAGAATGCCAAAGCCTGAACTATGTAATGTTGGGGAGAGGAGGTGCGCTTTGGAAGCTCTGATAAATTAATGTCTTCTCTCTTTTCCTCTGGCTTCTTCCGCTCAGTATAGTTATTTTGAGATTCATTCATGTTGTGGTGTGTGTTAATAGTTCATTCCTTTTTATTGCTTAGCGGTATTCCATGATATGGATATACAGCTTATCTGCTCACTTGTTGATGGACATTTAGCCTGTTTGCAGTATTGTGCTGCCACAAATGACGTTGCTAAGAAGATTTGAATATAAGCCTATTGGTGGACATGGGTTTCCTTTTCTCTTGGGTAGACACTTAGAAATGGAATGACAGGATCATATGGTAGGTGCATGTTTAATTTTGAAAAAAAAAACTGCCAAACCTTTCTAAAATGGTTATACCGTTTTATATTTTTCACCAGCAGAAAAAGAGACTTCTAATTTTTCCACATTCTCATCAAATGGTCATTTTCATTTTGACCATTTTAATAGGTGAGTAGTGGTATCTCATCGTGGTTTTTATTTGCTTTTCTGTTTTCCCTAATGACTAATGATATTGAGCATTTTGTGTGTGTGTGTGTGTGCTTATTTTCCATCTGTGCATCTCTTTTGGTGCAATGTCTATTAACATTTTTGCCAATTTTTCCAGCTTTATTGAGATATAATTGACACATAACATTGTGGGAGTTTACGTGTAGGATGTGTTGATTTGATCCATTTACATATTGTAAAATGATTACTACCATCATTAGTGGTCATCTCCATCCTATCTCACAGTTACCATTTCTTTCTTTCTTTCTTTTTTTTTTTTTTTTGTAGTTAGAACATTGAAGAGCTAATCTCTTAGCAATGTTCAGATGTACAATGCTATGTATTAGATCCCCAAACTTTTTAATCTTATAACTGGAAGTTTGTACTCTTTGACCAATATCTCCCCATTTCCCCCAGCCTTTAACCCTTGTAGCCACCAACCTGTTTATCTGAATTTAACTATTGTAGATTCCACATGTAAGTAATACAATATGGCATTTGCCTTTATCTGCCTGACATTTCACTTAGTATAGCCTTATAGGTTCATCCAACTTGTCCCAAATGGCAGGATTTTTGTTTTTCTCATTGGCTCTTTATTATTATTATTATTGAATTAGTTTGTTTTCCTCTTTCTCTCTTCCTTTCTCTCTTCTAATAAATCTTTATTGTTAAGATTATTATAGTTATTCCTCTTTCCCCCCATAGCTTCCCTCCACCCAGTTCGCACACTACCCCATGCCCTTACACCCCACTGTCCTCATCCATAGGTGTATGATTTTTGTTCAGTCACTTCCCGCACCCCCCACACTCCTTTCCCCCAGAGGATTGTCAGTCCACTTCCTTCTATGCCCCTGATTCTATTATATTCACCAGTTTATTCTGTTTACCAGATTTTTTATTTACTTGGTTTGTAGATTTACTTATTGGTAGATATGTATTTGTTGTTTGTAATTTTTATCTTTACCTTTTCTTCTTCCTCTTTTTAAAGAATACCTTTCTGCATCTTATCTAATAAATAAGTAATATGCAAATTGGTCATCACTCTAACAGACAAGATGGCTGCCCCCATATGGTCAAAGATGGCTGCCCCCATGTGGACACAAGATGGCCAGCAGGAGAGGGAAGTTGGGAGGAACCAGGCCTGCAAGGGAGGACAGTTGGGGGCAATCAAGCCTACAAAGGAGGGCAGTTAGGAGGAACCAGGCTGGCAGAGAAGGGAAGTTGGGGGCAACTGGGCCTGCAGGGAAGGGCAGTTGGAGAGACCCAGGCCTGCAGAGGAGAGCAGTTGAGGGAAGACCAGGCCTGCAGGGGAGGGCAGTTAGGGTGACCAGCCCTGCAGGGGAGGGCAGTTAGGGTGACCAGGCCTGCAGGGGAGCAGTTAAGCATCAATCAGGCTGGCATGGGAGTGGTTAGGGGGTGATCAGGCTGGCAGACAGGCAAGCAGTTGGGAGCCAGAAGTCATGGATTATGAGAAGGATATCCAACTGCCCATTTAGGCCTGATCCTGCTGGGATCGGGCCTAAACGGGCAGTCGAACATCCCTCGAGGGGTCCCAGATTGGATAGAGTGCAGGCTGGGCTGAGGGACACACACCCCCTTACACAAATTTCATGCACCAGGGCTCTAGTTTCATACAATATTGGTTTGATGGTGTTGAACTCCTTTAGCTTTTTGTTATCTGTGAAGCTCTTTATCTGACCTTCAATTCTGAATGATAGCTTTGCTGGGTAGAGTAATCTTGATTATAGGTTCTTGCTATTCATCACTTTGAATATTTCTTGCCACTCCCTTCTGGCCTGCATCATTTCTGTTGAGAAATCAGCTGACAATTGTATGGGTGCTCCCTTATAGGTAACTGTTTTTCTCTTGCTGCTTTTAATATTCTCTTTTTGTCTTTTGCTCTTGGCATTTTAATTATGATGTGTCTTGGTGTGGTCCTCTTTGGATTCATTTTGTTTGGGATTCTCTGCACTTCCTGGACTTGTAAGTCTATTTCTTTAACTAAGTGGGAGAAGTTTTCTGTCATTATTTCTTCAAATAGGTTTTCAATACCTTGCTCTCGCTCTTCTTCTGGCACCCCCATAATTCAGATGTTGGTATGTTTGAAGTTGTTCCAGAGGCTCCTTACACTATTTTCATATTTTTGGATTCTTTTTGGTTTTCTGGTTGGGTGGTTTTTGCTTCTTTGTATTTCAAACCTTGACTTGATTCTTGGCAATCCTCTAGTCTGCTGTTGGATCTCTGTATATTATTCTTTACTTCAGTCAGTGTATGCTTAATTTCTAGTTGGTCCTTTTTCATATCCTAGAGGGTCTCACTAAATTTATTAGCCTTTTCTAGAAAATTCTTGAAAAACCTTATAACCGTAATTTTTAACTCTATATCCTCCATTTCTTTCATTTATGACCTATTTCTTTCTCTCTGCATTTTGGCTACCTCCCTGTGTTGATAGAGTGGCTTTGTGTGCTAGGTGTCCTATAGGGCCCATTGGATCAACCTCCCCGGTTACCTCAGTTGGACACTCTTGGTGCACTCCTTTGTGGGCTGTGTTCACAGTCTTGTTGTAATTAAGCCTTAATTGTTGTTGGTATCACTGGGAGGAATTGACCTCCAGGCCAGTTGGTTGTGAGGATTAGCTCTGTCTATAATGGGAAAACTTGTTTTCTGGAGACACCCTTATGAGGCAAGACTTACTTCAGTGGGGCTTTGGTGCACATTGAGTTTGCCCTCTGAGTGTGTCACTTATGAATCTGAGGAGTTGTAATCTAGATGGTCCTACTCTGACACCTGGGTACACTGGCTCTTGGATCTCCAAGGAGGTGCTAATTTAGCTTCTGCCTGAGACCATCCACCAGGAGTTATGGAGAGATCTGCAGGTTTCTCTTCTTTGTTTGGGGTTTGGAGGTGCCCATATGAGGCTCCACTGTGAATCAATGCAAGCTGCTGTGGGGCCTTAAGCCTTCGTTTGGATGTTCTAGGTCTCTCTGAGTCAGCTGCAGTTTCTTAGGTAATTTTAGATTTCAAAGGATCAGGCCACTCATATGCAAAAACCTCTGCACACAGCTTGGGTGGGGTGGGGACTCAGGGTGGAGCAAACAGCAATGGCTTCCCATAAGCCCTGCCCTAAGAGGCCCCCAGGTCTCAGTTTCCCTTGGTAATCACTGCAAGCACCTCTGAGAGAAAGCCGCCATTGGGTTTCACACACTGCCAGACAATCCAGTTTCTCCCCATATGAGTCTGGGTTCCCAGAGTCTCGCCCAGAACTGGAGTTCAGAGTAGTCAAGAGCTTGTGTCTCCCTCCATGCCTGCATACCTCTGCACTTTACTTCCACATCTCCTCTGAGTCTCAGTGTGCTTTTCTCTTTCCTTCTAGTTGTAGAATTTCCATTCAGCCAGCCTTTCTGTGGTTCTGGATAATGTCCATTTTGCCTTTTAGTTGTAGTTTTGAAATTATTCTGTAAGTCAGCAAGTTCAGGTGTTTACCTATGCCACCATCTTGGTTTCTCTCCTCTCTCTCCACATTATGGAGTTTTTACTCACACTGCTCTCTCTAACTGGTATACTTTCTCTCCAGCTTCTTTTTCTGTTTGGCTCAGTTAGCTATTACTTCACCTTCAATACCTGTTCAAAGAAAATTTTTCTGATACATTCAAACTGGGTTAATTACCTTCTCATGTACTTTCCTATTCAATATTTACTGAACCATAATTTTCACACTTTTCTGAGATTCCCTCTTTACCTCTCTCCCTACCCTTAAGTACTTTAAAAACAGGTTTGTCCTTTCCACATCTGTCTTTTTAAGGCCTATCACAGCATCCAAAATGCTTAAGAAACATTTCTCTCACAAATAAATGTATGAGTGAATGTCATTGCAGAATGACATTCTTAATTTTGGAAGGGGTTCATATTCCATTTCTAAACAAAAATCACATGTACAGTGATACCAGTGGTGCAGGGAACAATTCCAGTAATTTTGAACTTATTATTTCTAAACGTTCAGAATATTAGGAAACTTTTTGGTTATGCTGATACAGAATCTGATTGATATCTGAAAATGTCATTCTCTTTTCTGTTTTCTACTAAGCTATAAAATATAGTTTTATATCCACTTGGCATTTTATCATATCTGCGCATGGTAATTAAGTCCTGCCACTTATCTTGTTTTGGATTAAACCTCATCAGATATTTTAATAGTCTCGACTGTTATAAGGTTCTATATAAACTTCTATGGCTTGAACTCCAGCTCTTTTATTCAGAAAAGACCCAAATAGTGTACATCCCAGGCATTATAGTAATCAACTTACATCTAGAATCTGCTCAAATGTTCTATGTCTATTTTCTTAGGCAATAAATGAAGAATGATGAGAATTAGAAGCTCAGCCTTATTGTTATTTAACAGAGATCAGAGGAAGCTTGTTTCTAAAGCTGCTGCATCAAATGCAGGCAGTACCAGGGAAGAAATATGAAGACAATGATCAAAATCTGGCAAAGAAAATAAGTGCATTTGAAATTCAGTTATAGGTCTCAGAAAAGATGATTGAATTTGCTATATAACTCTTAAAGATTTCTTCTCCTTATAACATAACTTTTGTAAGATCTTATCTCCAAAATTTCCCAATGGAAAAGTATGCATGGCATAAGCAAAGTTTGGGCTTCAGTTTGTGTTAGTATAACTTAATCTGTTTCATTACACATTGAATGTGTGTCCCATTTATATTATCCACTCTCAGCTTGATTGAATTTCCTTTTATGATCAAACTAGAGGCCCGGTGCACAAAATTTGTGCACAGGGGGGCAGGGGATGTCCCTTAGCCCAGCCTGCACCCTCTCTAATCTGGGACCCCTCGAGGGATGTCCAATTGCCTGTCTAGGCCCGATGGATCAGGCCTAAATGGGCAATCAGATTCCTTCTTATAATCCAGGACTGCTCACCTGCCTGCCTGCCTCCATGATTGCCCCTAACCACTCCTGCCTGCCATCCTGATCACCTGCTAACCACTATCCTGCCAGCCTAACTGATGTATAACTGCTCCCCTGCCAGCCTGTTTTCCCCCAACTTCCCTCATCTGCAGGCCTGGTCCCTCCCAACTGCCCTCCCCTGCTGGCCTGATCACCCACAACTACCCTCCCTTGCAGGGCCTGGAACCTCCCAACAGCCCTCCCCTGCTGGCCATCTTGTGGTGAACATCTTGTGTCCTGGGTGCAGGATCTTTGACCACATGGAGGCAGCTCTCTTGTGTGTTGGAGTGATGGTCAATCTGCAAATTACTCTTTTATTAGATAAGATAGAGGCCTGGTTCATGGGTGGGGCCAGCTGGTTTGCCCTGAAGAGTGTCCCAGATCAGGGTGGGGGTTCCCTTGGGGTGAGGGGTGGCCTGGACGAGGGGCCTGTGGAGGTTTGCAGGTCAGCCACACACCTCAGCGACCCAAGCAGAGGCCCTGGGATCTGAGATTTTTCTATGTCTACAATTAAAACTTTGTAGCCTGGAGCGGAGCCAAGCCTTCTGCCTGCTCTGGGACCGGCAGCCATTTCTGTTTGAAACATTGTAGCCTAGAGTGGAGGCCTAGGCAAGCAATGGCAGACTGAAAGCTTGGCTTCCTTCCTTGCCAGGGAAACCCAAGCCTCTGTTCTCTCCAGCTCAGTGACTGCTGTCATTTCTGTATCTTTTATAATTGAAACTTTGTAACATTGAGTGGAGGCCTAGGCAGGCAGAAAGCTTGGCTTCCTCTATTGCTAGGGAAACTCAAGCCTTCCTTCTGCTCTCAGTGGTGGCAGCAATCTTGGTTGGGGTTTATTTGCATAATTTGCTCCTGATTGGCTGGTGGGTGCGGCTGTGGGTGTAGCTTGTGAGTATGGCAAAGGTATAGTCAAATTTGCATATTACTCTTTTATTAGATAAGATTGCAAAATCATGTACGTATATATGAAACTTCTTTTACAGTACACTTGGATAAGGAATCATCTTCTTTTATATATTAAAAATTCAAATTCTAGGGAATTGCATTCCTACCATTTTTACTATATGTTCATTTTTCCAATAATTGAGAACTATAAAATATTAAACTGGTAAGGCTTACAAATGGGCCTCTAACATAAATGAAATGTATGGTACTCAATAAATGTGTAATCAGGAAGAAGCAATTATACTATAACACAACAGAGCTTATGGTATTATTACATCAACTTGATGAACTGCCTCTTCATAGATTCAACTTTGTTTTTTACATTATTTTATTTTGATAAATTTAATATTTATATATAATTCATGAAAACTATTTGGAAAGACTGGTGAGTTGATGTATTCAGTGAGTCATACTGTATTCATTTTACTCCTCTGGGAAGTATTTTCATCGATCCTTTAAATCTAGAAACACATTAACATTATTAACATGTTTTATTTTGTTTTGTTTTACTGGACAAAACAATTCCATAGGTAATGATGTTCCCATTTTAAACTACAATGGATTTTCACATTAAAAAGCCTAATGTTTTAGGTGGTAAAGAGAACACGAGGGACAACAAACATGTACTCTTCTTTGACTCTCAGAAATATTTTTTACAGAGTTTGGAAATAGAGTTGAAGTTAGTCTTTTTGTTTCTTACTGAATTAGACCCTGGACAGCCAACAAAATGAAAACCCTTAAAGTTAAAATGCTCATTGGGGCACCAAAAAAAGCAAAGTAGAATTATTTCTTGTATCTTAAAAAATTAAATAGTGGAAGGAGTTTTCAAGTCATGAAATAGTGGCTGGCTTAGACTCAAAATACGTATACAAAGTTTCCTCATATTTAGGATATAATTAATGCAGTTGCTTATTTAGTCAAGAAATAAACTAAGAAAAAGAATCCATACAGCACAGGGGGATCATGCTTTTGGCATGAATATCTTTTTATATCCAGTGACACATTACTAGTGAATGTTCCTTACTTAGTTCAACCTGACTTCCTACCAACAAACAACATGTAATTGGGATGTTCAGAGATTGATTCTGGATAAGCTTAATAAAAGGTTCCACTTCTGCACATCTCTGGAATTAAAACAAAAGTTATCAAACCTACAATTAACAGCTGGAGATAACATATAATTTTCCAGAGCCCAATAGCAGTTTTTATGTTACTCCATTGTGCTTCATCTATCGGCCTATGTACTGTGGATTCTACCCTGAGAAAGCAGAGAGTATGTACGTGCTGAATTGGGATGTCATTATCGTGACCTCTGAGTGTTAGTGATAAAAGCTCTACTTCAGGGAAACATAGGCACCATGTTGCTTTTTACCATTAGAAATGTTGTCATTGGCTTCTCACAACAGAGATGCCTGTGGGTTGCACCATAGCTAAGACCCAGTTTGTCAAACATCTTTAATCAGCAAGTACATCAAAGAATATAGTCACACTTGCAGGATCCATTCCATCACTGTGAATCATGTGTTATTTAGTAATACACTCTGCCAAAGACATCATTGAAATAATTTGAAGTGGTTAAGAGAACAATACTACATAAATCAAGAAAAGGAGCTTTTAAATTTTTCTTGGTAGCCAACTATATGTAGTAAGTAATTTTATAAGCATTTTTCTTTAAAAATAAAGTATCAAGTAGATACTTAGAATGGTTTCATTCAATTGCATACACTCAAATTTAATAGTGTAAAAATAGGCAAATTTAGAACCAAAAGCCTAAGCCATAATGTCATAAGACTATAAAAATGCTATCTCTACTATATAGAAATACCTCATATAATAATGCATGTGTGCAGAAACACACACACATATATATATATAATGTATACACAGAATTTTTGGTACTTACATTTTTTTAAATTTATACAAAAATCACAAAAAAAGCATTTAATAAAGAGGGAATATGCTAATTGACCTTCACACTATCACAAATATGGCAATGCCCATAGCCAATAAGGAGGGAATATGCTAATTGACTGCCCCACCTTTAATGATGGAGGCATCCACAGCCAATAAGAAAAGAACATGCTAATTGACTTCAACACCCTCAAAGATGGTGGCACCCTCAGCCACAAGATGGTGGTGCCCAGTCCCCTCAGCCCTCCAGCCACCCAGGGCCAGCCCAAGGTTCAGGCAAGCCTCAGATGGCAGCTGCCCAGCCACCCAGGGACCCCCCAAGGCTCAGATAACCAGGGCTGGCCGCGGCTTGGGCTGCCAGCAGTGGCAGTAGCAGAGATTTGATGGGGCGTTGCCTTCTCCTGATCACTGTGTTGCCTCCTGCCACTGAGGGCTCCTGGACAATGAGAAGGGACAGGCCTGGGTGAGGGGACTCCCCCCCTCCAGTGCATGAATTTTCATGCACTGGGCCTCCAGGGCCTCCAATAGATTATTAAAAAATCTATTTTTTCAGTAAAGGTAAAGAGAAAATTAATTATTTTGAAAAAGTTTGTTAATTAAAAAAAGTCAGGTGATATACTAAGGTTCTTGGCTTAGTAAATTAAAATTGTAGTGAAAAAAATGGTTCTATATATAAAGCCTTACTTCTTTTTATTCATTTTTTTAAAATATGTTTTTATTGATTTTAGAGAGAGGAAGGGGGAGAGAAACTTTGATGAGAGAGAATCATTGATCAGCTGCCTTCTGTACGCCCCATACTGGAATTGAGCCTGAAAACTGGACATGTGACCTGACTAGGAACTGAACTGGTGACCTCTTGGTTCATGGGTTAAGGCTCAACCTCCAACCCATACTGGCCAGGAAAGGCTTACTTTTAAATTTCTTTCTAAGTTTCTTCTGAGTCTGTGTTTCTGACTTTTAGGTTTCACTTTATACTTATTTCTCCTTTTATTCTAAGTGCTATATGTATCAACAAAAAAGATTACTCATAAAAAGTTTATATCTATATATATAAAAGCCTAATATGCAAAGTGTCCCCTTAGGTGGGAGTTTGACCCACCGGGCTCACTGTGATGTGTGCTGACCACCAGGGGGTGGTGTGGAATGAAGGAAGGCTCTGTCCAGTGACCGTCAGCCACTAGGGACCGTACACGTGCACAAATTTTGTGCACTGGGCCTCTAGTATAAATATAAATAGATAAATGTATATTAATGCAACATGGGCAGAAATCCTATATAATAAAAGAGAAACATGCAAATTTGACCATACCTTTGCTACATTACCAGCCAATCAGGAGCGGGGGGCAGGGCTGAGCTGCGTGAGGTGGGGGGCAGGGCCAAGGCACATGCAAGGCAGGGGGTGGAGCCGGGGGGCAGCTGTTGGCGTCAGCAGCATTGCCAGGGCGTGAGCGTCGGCATCAGCATTGGAGGCATCACTGCGACACCAGGTCCCCTGGAGTCGGGATGGGGGATCTGAGGCCAGGCCAGGGGACCTAAGGCTGCACGCCCCACCCAGAGGGGCTTGATGGGACACCTGAGGCTACAACCCCTACTTTAACACTGGAGGACCTGAGGCCAAGCTGGAAGTCCTAAGGCTGCACCCACTGCCCTGGTGCCAGGGCCGAGGGACATGAGGCCAGGCCAGGGGACCTGAGGCTGAACCCCCTAACCTGACACCTGGCCAGGGGACCTAAGGCTGTGCTGAGGGACCTGAGGCCATGCTCTCTGCCAATAGGACTTGATGGGGGACCTGAGGCTGTGCCCCCTGCCCTGCAGGGCTTCATGGGGGTGGGGCTGGCCGAGTCTGGGCCTTGCGCGATTTCAAGGTGATTTCAAGGTCAACACGGGTGGGCAGAGACTTGACTCAGGTTACCGTGGCATGCCCCAGATTCTGACAGGAATGGAGATTTTCATATACATTTTATTAATTTTCTTTCATCTCTGACACTTCTATTATAGAGAAAGAGAAAATAGGAATATTAAAATATTTCCTCTAATTAATTCCCTTTTAATGTGCATGAGTTTCATGCACCAGGCCACTAATTACATATATGAGGAAATACTATGAAAGGACAGATATAAAGTTACTCTAGGAAAATACACATTATAATATTCTTTTCTTGTAATATATTTTTATTGACGTCAGAGAAGAAGGGAGAGGAAGAGAGAGGTAGAAACATCAGTGATGAGAGAGAATTATTGATCAGCTGCCTCCTGCATTCCTCCCACTGGGGAGGGAGCCCGTAACCCAGGCATCTGCTCTGATGGTAATTGAAACATGAGCTCCTGGTTCATAGGTTGACGCTCAGCCATTGAGACACACAGACTGGGCACATCATAATATTCTTGTAATACTCCAGTTGGACTGCAAATGTGGTTCAGAAAATACTTTAGATTAAAACAAAAATATAAAATGTGGTAGGTTAAAGCCGAAACGGGTTTGGCTCAGTGGATAGAGCATCGGCCTGCGGACTGAAAGTTCCCGGGTTCAATTCCAGTCAAGGGCATGTACCTTGGTTCTGGGCACATCCCCAGTGGGGGGTGTGCAGGAGGCAGTTGATCGATGTTTCTCTCTCATGGATGTTTCTGACTTTCTATCCCTCTCCCTTCCTCTCTGTGAAAAATCAATAAAATATATTTTTAAAATGTGGTAGGTTAAAAATTTACAATTGTGTATTGTTTAGATCTTATACTACAAATGCATAGCAAGAAAGTATAAAAATAATATAAGAAATCCCAAATATAGCAGGTAAAATAATATATGTAAATATAATAAACCCATTGTGTCAGACCAAATGAAATACAATGGATTTATTTTACATTTGATGAAAAATCTCTACTTGCTTGTAACAATGTCCATGGAATTATGCACATGTATAGAAAAGCTTAAGCTGGAAATATGGGCATGAATATGTGACCTTATACACAGAAAAATGCTTGACTTATTGAGGTTGCATACTTTTCTACTCTTAAAACAAGTCTGACAGGAGAACTTGGAGGTGTTCTGGGACTAGGAAGTATATTTTGTATTAATGTTAAAATGTATTCAACTTTTATAACTGATCAAGTTTCCTATTTACTCTCTTGAATCATGGGTAATTATGTATTTTCTAGAATATGTATTTTTGAAAAATTTCCGAACTTTACCTGTCTATTGACACATTATTCATTATATTCTTGCCTACATATTCAAATAACTGCTATATTTATTGTTATATTTCTTTTTGTTTTCTTCCCTTCTTTATTTTTTGTTTTCTCCTCTCTTTTATATTGTTATGCAACAAGGGAAGTAGCATATATATAATTATCATTTTCAAAAATTTGTATTTTATCTTTCTTGAGTCACAACTGATTATTTTCTCTGTCATTGATATTCTTATGTTTACTATTTCACTTTTTCTTTGGGTAACTTATCTGCTTTTGATTTTCTTCTGATTTCAAATTTTCTTATTTCTTAAAATGATGTATTAAATTACTGATTTTTAATCTTTCTTCTTCTTTTATAACAGTGATTTAGAGAATGGCATTATATTCTGTAAAATGTATGATAAATAGGCATTAAACACATAAATGTTTATATATAAAGATATATAAATACATATATTGATAGTAACATATTAAAGAGAACCAAAGAAAGGCAGATACAGAAAATCAATAAAAATGTTCATTGAAATATTAGTAGCAGATGTTTGTTGAAATTTTACCTTTACTACTTTTTTCTTGTTCACACTTTTTATGCTCTTTATTGTGAAAATGCCGTCTTCTTTTTTTTTTTTTTTTTGTTACTCCTCATCTGAGGATATTTTTCCATTGAATTTTTTTAGAGAGAGTAGAAGGGAGAGGGAGAAACACACAGAAAGAAACATCGGTGTGAGAGAGACACCCGCACGGGCCTGGGATTGAGCCTGCAAATGTAGTAAGTACCCTTGACCAGAATCAAACCTGGGATCATTCAGTCTGTGGGCCGACGCTCTACCCACTGAGCCAAACCAGCTAAGGCAAGAAACTTATTTTTATAGTTAAGAGTAATAGACCTGCCCTGCTGCTGTGGCTCGGGGCTGAGCATCTAGCTATGAACCAGATCACCACTGAATCCCCATTCAGGGCACATACCCTGATTGTGGGCTTAATCCCTAGTAGTGGAGCATGCTGGAAATAGCTGATCAATGATTCTCTCTCATCATTGATCTCTCTCTCTTTTTCTTCCTCTCTGAAATCAATAAAAATATATTTAAAATAAAAAAGAGTATAGTAGAGCTGAAACCGGTTTGGCTCAGTGGATAGAGCATTGGCCTGAGGACTGGAAGGTCCCAGGTTCAATTCCGGTCAAGGGCATGTACCTTGGTTGCAGGCACATCCCCATTGGGGGGTGTGCAGGAGGCAGCAGATCGATGATGTTTCTCTCTCATCGATGTTTCTAACTTTCTATCCCTCTCCCCTTCCTCTCTCTAAAAAAATCAATAAAATATATATTTAAAAAAAGAGTACAGTAGAAATCACCTTCGCCCTCTCAAACTCCAAGATTCGAGTGACACACCATTATTAGAATGATCGCAGTCCTATTTGTAATGTTCTACCTGGGGGGAATGCAGCTTTTAGTTTTTTAAAAAAGACAAGAGAAGCTGGTATCCCTTTATAATTGTAAATTAAAGACAGAAACGTGACATTGAATAAACTAATCATTGAAAATATTCTTAATTTAAAAGTACCTAGAAGCTGTTGACTATTAACTTCAATCAAATCCACAGAATGTCTGAGGCATCATTAGTCAAAGAAATGGATCCTCCCAGCTGTTGCTTTTACTTCTGATCTTCCTTTCCCTGCCAGAATATGGAGACATTAGAGACAGGGGATATAGAGTCAGATAAAAGGAAAAAAAATTTCAATATAGAATCGCCTGTCTCCAAAAATTTAATGAGGTAGAAACTGAAAAAAAGAATTTGTGGCAATTACAGACAAAGCTGTTTTTGCTCTTCCTTCTTTATTGATTTTCCAATGTTGTAAGGGAAAATTACAAACTTCTTTATTTCTTTGGCATTAAATTAATGAAATGGCATTCACATTGTCAAATTCAGCTACAAAAATTCCCATTAATAAATATAATCAACTAAAACAGAATTCATTTTATTTTAAAAGGACAACGAATGTATATTATATATAGTGTGTTCCATGTAAAATCAACCATCCAACTTAAAATACTACAGAGAACATATTCCTCTTAGTGTTCTTATTTTTCTTTGTCAACATTTTTTTCTTTAATGTTGAGAAGTACAAACTCTTCCTGGACCTCTGTAAGCTTTAGTGATAGTTCTGTCTGCTTCTTTCCAGTGGTTCTTTCTTCAGTTTTGGGGAGCTTCCTCTGATTCATTAATTGACCTGGCCATAGCTGTAGACTCCAGTGGAACCCTCTGCAATTCTCGTGAGCTCTTCTCTAATACTCTGATTTGCAAATTCTAGCCTTCCTAGCTTCTCTGGTTCTGCCCTATTTCTCCACAAGTTCTGCTGATTGCAGGGCTCAGTGTCAGTTGTACTTCCCTCAACTGCAGCCTGGTTCCTCACTCCGGGCAATAAACTGGGACATTCACAGGGATCATCGAACTTGTTTCCTGTCTTTCAGGGATCACTGTCCTGTGCCATGAGTTGTCCAATTTCAGTAAACTTTCGTTTCACATATTTCATCCATTTTTTAAAGACGTTTAAAGTGGAATGATTATTTTGGTTAGATATTCTCAGCTATTGAAGTATAATTAACAAAAAATGCATATTTAAGGTTTACAAGCTAATGTTGCCATAAATGTATGCATTGTGAAATAATCACAATCAAGGTAATTAACATACCCATCATTTTTTTAAAGTTACATATTCTTTTTGTTTTTTAATCCTCGAGGATATTTTTTCTATTGATTTTCATAGAGGGGAAGGGTGGAAAGAAGAGAGGCCTGGTATGAACCTGCAACCAAGGTATAGGCCAATGCTCCAACCACTGAGCCAAACTGGTCAGGGCAACATACATATCATTTTACATAATTATTTTCTTTGTGTGTGTTTGTGGTGAGAAAGAGAGAGGGAGAGAGAGAGAAAAAAATATCAATGATTGGCTGCCTCTTGCATGCCTTCCAATGGGGATCAAGCCAGCAACCTGAGCATGTGCTCTGACCAGGAATCGAATCCTGGCTTATAAGTCATTGCTCAACCATTGAGCCATGCTGGTCTGGCTATTTTCTTTCTTTTTTTTTTTTTCCCCCAAGGCTTACTTTTGTCCGTGACTTGCTTGGCCTACCAATTTAGAAATCAAACCCAAACCTGCTTGATTCTTATAAATTATGAGGCAGTTTAAATTTTAATATTGAGCACTTTTCTTATTTAATGTAACTCAAATAATGAAGTGGTTTTTAAATTTGATATTAAGGAGAGAAAAATTTGCCTGTTCTCTTTCCACTCTAGTTAGTTGAGTTGTACTTAATATGCATAGTGCTTTAATGGTCATTCATGAAAATGTGCAGAGTGATGAAAAAGTTGAGTTTTGCCCAACGTGCATGTTCCTAGTTGAAGTCAACCAAGGCAACACTCATCCTTGTTCCAGCTCTTATATACTGTAAACAAGTGTTCTTTTTAAAGTTTCTTTAATGCTACATTTTCATGCTTTTGTTCATGATTGTACTGTTTAAAATGGTCCCAAGCATAGTATTGAAATGCTAGCTTGTGTTCATAAGTGCAAGAAGCTATGATGTGCCTTGTGGAGAAAATACACATATTAGATAAACTTCATTCAGGCATGAGGTATAGTGTTACTGGCTGTGAGTTCAAATGAACCAAATATATATAATAATGTGTCTTAAATGGAAATATACATAAAACAATGATATGTATTGATTGATGATGGAAATATTGTAGCCATAAGCTCACAGGAACTTAATCTATGTAGTATTAGTTTTTGTGGTGACTTTATAGAACATAAGTACCACAGATACAGAGAATTATGATTGAAGGTTGTGATTGTTCCATTGGTTCATTGGAAGTATTTATTTTTCTCTATTTCTTCTTTATTTTTTTTCTTCATTTGGTATTATTTCATGGAAGATAGTTGAAAATGGCTTTATTCTACCATCTCTAACCAAAAACATAATATATATTTTTACTTTAAAAATACTGAGCTAGTTTCTTTTTTAAAATAATTATATTTCATTCTGCTCAATGTCATGTCCAAAGAGGTTCAGTTTTGATTATCTATAATTTGAGTAAGTAGTTTTCAACCTAGGGTTTAGAAATTTTAGTTCTTTCAAGATTATAGAACTCAATTGGTTTGTAGTTTGGAGCAATTTTGATTCCCAATAATAAAAAATAATCCATTTAGTAAATTATTTCTAGGAAAGTTTTTTAAAAGCAAAAAAGAACATGAACCAAAACACAATTTTCTATACAGGCATATATGGTGAAGGCTTTCTCTGTCATTTAGCTTTAGAAAAAAATCTTCATTAAAATTTTACTTTGCTTTTTAAAAATTTGATTTATACTGAATTTGGGGCGAAATAGTATAGCATTGCTTGGAAAAGCCCATCGGTAAGATATTTGACTTAAAAAAAAAGGTTAATTGTTAATAATCAGACTGTGGATATTTAAACAACATCCTTCAAAAAACAGATATGCCAACAATACAAAAAAAGAGAGTTGTTCTCATATGAAGCATTATTCTAAATTATCCAACAATGTTATACTTTACAGAGAATAATTTATGAAATTTTACTTTTTATGTGATATTGCCTTTTAGAGCTTTTACTTAATGTTGAATTAAGTAATTCCCTTGCAAGAAGAAAAAATTTTCCTGCCATTACTATTCTTCACATGTATGAAAGTTAATCAAAGTAAGGCATGTTCTCAATAAAACCCAGTGAATTGGTGTTCAGCCAAAGAGCCAGCTATCCATTCTGAGAACAAAACTTGTGAGCTATATATCTGAGAAGGACAATAGTTCTATTAGGTATAGACATCTCTACTGTCTACTTAATACAAGTTATGTTAATACCTTAGAATTCACTTTAAAAAGACATGTTCTTTTTCAGTTCTGACATTTAAAAGGATATCAGAAGTCATCCCTCTCATTCTTATTACAAGAAAAATCTAGACATTTTACCTCTATTATCATCCTCCCTAAAAGCCATAATGCTATCTAATCATGAGAAAAATATCAGATAACCTCCAATTGAGGGGCATTCTACAAAATGCTTGGCTAGTGTTCCTCAAAATCTCTTTTTTAATTGAAAAATATTTGACATATGACATTGTGCTGGTCATCAAAAACAAGGAAAGTCTGAGAAACTGTCACAGCCAGAGGGCCTAAGAAGAGAAGATAACTAAATGTATGTGGTTACCCAGATGGGATCCCAAAACAGAAAAGAAAAGGATATTAGTAAGAAGGGAAAAAATTCTGAACAAACTATAAAATTTAGTTAATAATAATAATGTATCATTGTGCATTTATTGTGACAAATGCACCTTATTAAATGTAAGATGCCAATCTATATATATAAAAGCCCAGTGACCATTACGGCAAAACGACCAGAATGACCAGTAGTCGCTATGATGCACACTGACCACCAGGGGACAGACTCTCAATGCGGGAGCTGCCCCCTGCTGGTCAGTGTGCTCCCACAGTGGGAGCACCACTCAACCAGAACCTGGGCTCATGGCTGGTGAGCACAGTGAAGGTGGCAGGAGCCTCTCCCACCTCTGCAACAGCGCTAAGGAGCAGTGAGGCACACAGTAAGGAGTGAGCAGGTGGACAGTTAGGAGAAAGGTGTCCCAGGTTTTGAGAGGGTGCAGGCCCAGGCTGAGGGACTCTCCCCTGCAAGAATTTCATGCATTGGGCCTCTAATAATAGATAATACTAGATGTAGGGTACATGGGAACCCTCTGTATTATGTTAGCATTTTTCTATACATCTACAACTATTTTAAAATTTAAAGGTTATTTTAAATATTATGATCACATACATAAGAATAAATCTCTGTTTGTTTTAAATTACTGCATGAAATATTACATTTGTGCCTCCTATTAAAATTCCATCACAACCTAAAAATGATAAAATTCCACTTTTTCATAATTTGTTTTTCATGTTGATACAATAAATATTGCTTTAGCTGAAAATATCCATAAATGATCCTAAAGAACTGAATCTGCTCTTAATTCTGAACCAAAATTCTACTGGCTAAGGAAGGAGATAAGAAAAATCTTTTAACATAAAAAATGCTGCTCTACTTCTAAACTGAAACATTTCTTTTTGGCAGATGTACCTAGGAGTCAGGTAACAAACAAGAGAGAAGCTTTTTACCCATGTTTTTAACTTCTGTGCCACCTTATTTTTGAATCATCAACAATCACTTTTATCCCAAGTTTAAATGTTAAAATAAGTATTTATTTCCAATCCATTTATTCAATAAAAGTAGTCTTTCCTAATTATCACTTCCTAAAAGTCATTCCAAGTAGACTTAGATCTCCATTATGTTTTTTTATATAACCTTGAGCAAATTTTTGAGGCATCAACTTTTTTGGGATTAATTCTTGGTATCATTTACATAGTTAGATAAAGGTAATTTTGATATTTATAATGAACCAGTGTAACCTGCAAAGTAGAAGAGAATCTTAGAGAAAATAATGAAAATTCATAAAAGAGTATTCAAAAAATAAAATACTGGAAGAAAGATTCAATGGGAGCTACACACACACACACACACACACACACACACACACACACACACACACACGAGGCCTGTGTACAAATTCATGCACTCGGTGGGGTCACTCAGTCTGGCCTGCATGCTTTTTTCAGACTGGGACCCCTTGGGGGATGTGCTACTGCTGGCTTAAACCTGATCCCTTGGGCAGTCAGACATCCCTCTCCCAATCCTGGGCCCTCACACCTTACTGGCTGCCTGCTCGCTGCTCTTTACCACTCAGCAGCTGTTGCTTAGCGCTATAGCAGAGGCAAAAGAGGCTCCCACCACCACTGCTATGCTTGCCAGCCATGAGCCCAGCTTCTGGCTGAGCAGTGCTCCCTTGTGGGAGCACACTGACCACCAGGGAGAAGCTCCTGCATTAAGCATCTACCCCCTAGTGATCAGTGGGCATCATAGCAACTGGTGGTCCCTCCAATTGTTCTGCTTTTTGGTCAATTTGCAAATTAGCGTTTTATTATATAGAATATAGATAGATAGATAGATATCATATCTAATATAAGATTCATATGCAAATTGACCATACCTCAGATCAAGCCACGCCCACAGCCACACCCATCAGCCAATCAGGAGCAAATTATGCAAATAAACCCCAACCAAGATGGCTGTGGTCACTGAAACAGGAGGGAGGCTTGGGTTGCCCTGGCAATGGAGGAAGCCAAGCTTTCCATCTGCTCTTGCCAGTCTAAGCCTCCACTCAATGCTACCAAGTTTCAAGTATAGAAGATATATCCCAACAGAAATGGACACAGCCATGGAGCTGGAGAGAGCAGAGGCTAGGGTTGCCTGGGTGATGGAGGAAGCCAAGCTTCTGCAGCCCTAGTGCCTAGGTCTTCACTCTAGGCTACAAAGTTTCAATTATAGAATTTAAATAAACCCAAACAGAAATGGCTGTTGCCACAGAGTGAGCAGAAGGCTTGACTCTGCTCCAAGATACAAAGTTTCAATTGTAGAACATAAATTAATCCCAGATCCCAGGGCCTCCACCTGAGTCACTGGGGGGTGTGGCTTGCCAGCAAACCACAACAGGCCCCTGGCCTAGACCACCCATGCCCCAAGGAAACCCCCACCCCGATCCAGGACAGTCTTCAAGGCAAACCAGCTGGCCCCCACCCATGCACCAAGCCTCTGTCCTATCTAATAAAAGGGTAATATGCAGATTGACTATCACTCCAACACACAAGAGGTCTGCCGCCATGTGGTCAAAGATCCTTTCCCCATGTGGACACAAGATGGTCACCACAAGATGGCCAGCAGGGAAAGACAATGGGAGGTTCCAGGCCTGCAAGGGAGGGCAGTTGTGGGCCATCAGGCCAGCAGGGGGAGGTAGTTGGAAGGGACCAACCCTCAAGGGACAACAGTTG
Organism: Antrozous pallidus; assembly: GCA_027563665.1. Lineage (NCBI taxonomy): Eukaryota > Metazoa > Chordata > Mammalia > Chiroptera > Vespertilionidae > Antrozous > Antrozous pallidus. Next base: position 126,548,599 of record CM050509.1, read on the forward strand.
GAGACGATCAAGCCTGCAGGGGAGGGCAATTGGGGGTGAACAGGCCAGCAGAAGAGGGAAGTTGAGGGAAATCAGGCTTGCAGGGAAGCAATTGGAGAACAATTAGGCAGGCAGGGTAGTGGTTAGTGAGTGATCAGGCTGGCAGGCAGAAGTGGTTAGGGGCAATCAGGGAGGCAGGCAGGTGAGCAGTTTGGAGCCAGTAGTCCTGGATTGTGAGAAGGATGTCCAACTGCCCATTTAGGCCTGATCCAACCGATATCAGGCCTAAATGGGCAGTCAGACATCCCTCGAGGGGTCCCAGATTGGAGAGGGTGCAGGCTGGGCTGAGGTACACCTCCCTGCATGAATTTCATGCACTGGGCCTCTAGTATATGTATATTATATTATTGATTTCCTAGAAGAAGGGAGAGGCAGAGAGACAGAAAAATATCAATGATAAGAGAGATTCATTGAAGGGCTGCCTCCTTCATGACCCTTATTGGAAATTGAGCTTGCAACCATAATCCCACCATGTGCCCTGACAAAAAATTGAACCATGACCTCCCCGTTCATAGATTGACAATCAGCCACTGAGCCACACTGACGGGCAATGGTAGACTTTTGAGTGAGTTTATTTATTAATAAATAATCATTATAGTAATGTGTTATAACTCTAGCAGATTTATCTTTTTGTCTTCCAAGTATTTCTTCCTTTCCTGAGTGACCTTACAGTCATTCCATAGTAATCCTGCCTAGCACAGGGGTTTCAAACCACGGTTAACTTATCACACCATCCCCAAAAGGGATCCATTTAATTTTCCCCAGACTGCTCATTCTCCCTGGCCTGACAGATTTGCCAGATAAGAATCCTTCTGAGATTGTTGTCAGAACTACAGGAAATGACCTTTCCTTTTCCTCTGTAACTATAAATTGTAAATCTGAGCATTTTCCTAGCATGTCAAGACCCTATATGAGAATAAAGTTAACACAGAAAAGCAGATCTGAGAGAGATGGAAGAAAGTGCCAATGACAGTTTTTAACATCTTCATCAGACCCAATAGAGGCCTATCAGTGGGCTCTGTATTACATGAGCCCATTTATTCATCTTTATATTTTTATGAACTTAAACTGAAAATAATAGATAGCATACTAATCATTTTTGAACATGTACTTTGTGCTAGAAGCTGTGATAAATGGATTAAATAAATGATATCATTTAATTTCCATAATAACTCTATGAAGAAGATTCTATAATTAACACCTCTGATGTTATAAATGACCCTATAATTAAAGATGAGAGAGTTTGAGTAACATGTCCAAACTCCTGATGGAGAAACAGAGGCCCAACAAAGTGAATCCAGTCACAAAATTAACTTCATCAAGTTCAAGGCAATTTGGCTATGTCTAACAGAACACAAATCAATATGATAAAATGAACATTTGATTGGCAGTCTAACTCTAAGCAGTCACATTGATTTAAATAAAAATATTAGTTCATTGAATTCTGTTTTTTTACTTCCAAATCATTTTTCCAAAAACATACCTTTTATGTGTGTTTGGGTATACATATGTGTAGGATACAACACCAAAGTGATTTCATGACTAGGTAGCACTTGGTATTTTAACTATGTTCCCGTACATCAACAGTCTTCCATGACCTTTAAAAACACTAAACCACATTTGTGGATACGTGAAAACATAAAATAAATTGACAACATTGTTTTTTTAAACAAATATTTCATAAGCCTGTAGAAAATATATTTTTGTTTATATTTATCTTGCTTCTTTTCCCCATGCTATGAAAATATTATGAACATCCTGAATTAGTAGTCTTTTCTCAAAATTTCAAAGTAACATATCACCAAAATGTATTCATAATAAATCAGGTTAGCATATCACAAAAATGTATTTGTAATAAACCTGTCTAGTCCAAAATTCTAATTCTCAAAAATTTGTAAGAGAAAAGTTAGGGAACTAGCAAATCTGAAGGGGAGTTGAATATCGAAGCCAAAATCTTTGCTTCTAGAATGAATCTTAGCTTCTAAAACATTAATTGTCCATGCATTTAGGATTCTAGTAGCAATGGGACACATATGGTTATGTGCCCTTCTGTTTGTATGTATTGTAATCTATGTAATGGATGCTGGCACCATGGCACATATCTAAATTCTATTTTAATTCCAATTTTAAATAAACATATTAAAAAATTTGCAAGAAAAAGCCCTTACTCCCATATGTTCATTTATTCTTGTTTTTAAATAACAACAAAATAAAGATGCATAAAGAATAGAAGAACTATAATTACTGTCATATTTTAGGAAAACAGTTTGAGCACATGGTGCCCATGAATTTATGATTGTTAAAAGTGTTTTATGGAAGCTAAATGTAAATTATGAGGTAGTTTAAAATTTAATACCCACTTCCGGCACATTTCTTATTTAAAGTAATTCAAGTAGTACTTTTTTGTTGTTGTTGTAAAAATTTATATTAAGGAAGGAACATTATGCCTGTCCTCTTTCCACCCTAGTTAGTTTAGTTGTGTTTAATTTCACATCTTAGATTTACTAAATTAAAAACAATTTAGCCAATCATTATCCATAAACTCTGTATGTATGTCCTTAGGTTTTAACAAAGGCTGCCCTGGAATTAGAACTAAAGATGGAAAACACATGGCTATGAGCTCATCACGCCATAATGAGCTGGGCTACAGAGATGCAAAGTGCTTCACTTCCCCAGTATGCAAATTGTGTACAATGCCAGATGCAGTCGCACTGAGCCAGTTGCCAAGCTCTGTGGAGGGCATGGTGATTCATTCACAAATTGTCACAAATTTAGATACTCAGGAACTAGCAGCCTGTTTAGGACTGCCTACATGCATGGTTACCGAAGACTATTGTAGGACATTTCAGCACGTGGAAGGGGAGCTAAACCTTAAATTCCATCGAGTATACCATGATGTCAGACTTGGTTAACCCCAGGCTGTAACTCAAAATTTTTATAAGCCTGTGGATATTGTATGTGCCTGCTCATGAAGGGAGAAACCATTCAAAAATCAGAGAATTGTCCTCATTGTAAACTTAGCACCTGTTAGCACCTCTGCACTTTCAGATTTACAGACTCCTTCTTTGAATCAATATATTTTTGTCCACTTAAGACAATTTTTTAACTTCTCAATTTATGAAATAACCATCTTAGATTCTATATGACATATGATTATACATATTCACCATCTCAGAATAATATGCTCATTTATTCAGCAATATGATTTGATGACTTACTAGGAGTCAAGAACTAAGTTGGATGTTAAGAACAATAAAACAAATTAGGGCTTGTCTTAAAAATATCTGTGTCTAGAGGAAATATGAGTAAGTCATGTTCTTTGTTATCTGTGTGTGGCCAAAACTATTCACTTTTTTAAATATTCTATTGTGGTTTGGGGGGTGTTTGAGAGTGGAACAAAAAATGTGATACTGAAAAATATAAATCTTGCCCAGTTGTTGAGATATTATTCATCTTTCTAAATAAGACTATGGGAGACTTTAACAAAAGAGTAAGTAGGTTTGTTCACTCAATCAATTTTCTGCAGGTTTATCCCTGAGGTCTAATGTTTTGGCCTAATGACTCTTTTTCCGAGATATAAATCTTTTCAAAGAATGAAATAGTGAGAGTAAAGGCTAGCAGATCTTTGAAAAATTGACTTTCTTAAGAAAAAGAAACTCTATATTTTCTCTGTATAAAATGATATAGATGCATGTGGTATGTTTATGTGATATTAATGGAAAACATGCATTCAGAAGCCTCGGTAATTTATAGCAGAGTCAGCAAACCGTGGCCTATGGGATAAATCAGGCTTACCACCTTTGTTTGTAAATAAAGTTTTATTGGAACACATCATTGTTCCCTTATTTATGTATTGCCTATGACTGCTTTCATGCTACAGTAGCAGAGTTGAGTATTTGTGGTAGAGACCATATGGCCTTCAGAGTCTAAAATATTTACTATCTGGCCCTTTACAAAAAAAAGTTTGCAGACTCCTGGTTTATAGTTTTGCGTTATATTCCTGTAAAAATTAAGCGTTTCTTTCACTAATAAATGCATGATTGCAAAGTATTGTCCAAATATAAAGTCCTAAATGATAATGCTTATGCAGGTTAATTTATATTAGATTTCATATCAAAATGCAAAATATTAAATAAAAATAAGATAATCCTTTTGCATAGAGGCCAACCCATAGAATCTATTTAACAGAGGATTTTTTTTAATTTTATTTACAATGTAACTTATATTTAATAGTAGTACATATGTTTTCCTTCCCCCCCAAAATCCTCCCCCCAGCCTCCCCTAGCCCCCCGCACATGTCCCCACCTGCCTCCCTCCCCACCCCAGAGTCTTTCATTCATTGGTTATGCTCATATGTATGCATACAAGTCTTTCGGTTGATCTCCCCCAGCATCTGCCTCCCCTCCACTCCAGTCTTCCCCCTGTAGCTTGACTGTCTGTTCGAGGCCACCCTGCCTCTATATCAATCACTCTCCCCTGTTTCTTTTCTTCAAAAATACCTTGCCTCTGCATATTGAAAACAAATGTATAAGAGCAAAAAAAGTTTGAGTGTCAGTTTCAATGTCCAACTGTTCTGAGTCCCAGTTTCAATGTCAAATAGTTCTTCATGTGTACATGTCAGCAATGGTATCCAGATGGTGGACACATCGTGGCAATGCAAGATCCATCCTCTCTGGTATGTTCCTGGGCCGCCTGCAGCCCCACACAGCTGCCGACTGCTAGCATGGCAAGGTGTCGTCAGCGTCCGCCCTCTCTGGACCGTCCTCGTGGATGGAACAGGCCCGTCAGTTCCTCATTGTCCCAGGAACCCACATGGTCTTGGAGTTGTTCTCTGCAAACACACAAACACATTCTCGACCAAAGGTTAACAAAGGGATCCTCTCTGCAAAATAGACTTGGGATTCTTTTTATTTTTGCCTAAATGATATTCCTTTGGCTTATTTTGACACCATGTGATAACAGAGGATTTAAAAGAAACACAAGTTCTGTCAAAAGATAGTTTCTACAAAAATTACTAAACCTGCGATTATTTTTTCAATGTGTATAAAGACCCAGTAAAGAAAACCAAAATCACACCAGGTAGTTCATTACAAGGTATTTATATAAGGAGTTAGTTATAAAGACATTAGAAAATCTAAAACTGAGGATGGTGAGTAAATCCAGAGATTGTCAACTGTATGGTACCACTATCAATATGGCTGAAATAATAAAATACCAAATGTGAGGAACTAGGGCTTCTGAATAGAATTTAGAATTACAGCAGGTGCCACCCACTGGGAACTGGGACCATGACAAGGTGATATGTTCACTTTCATGGCAGCCATATTGATATAAACTGAAGGGCTTAAAATAATGGAAGATGATTCCATTAGAGTTCCAGGGTCTTGAAGTTTGAAACCAAAGTTTTAGCAGGGCCATGCTCCCTCTGAAGGCTTGAGGGAGGAATTCCCCTTGCCTCTTCCTAGCTTCTGGTGGTTCATGGCAATCCTTGCCATTCCTTGTCTTGTTACTGCATCACTCTAATTTCCATCTCCACCTTCACATGACCATCTTTCCTCGGTGTGTCTGTTTCTTCTGTGTCTCTGTGTTCAAATTTTCATCTTATAAAGTCATTGGACATAAGTACAACCCTCATCCAATACGACCTCATCTTAATATATACACTAAGTGGCCAGATTATTATGATCTCTGAACACATAATAATCTAGCCAAGCAGTATGTATATATATAATATATAATATATAATAATAATAATAATAATAATAATTATTATTATTATTATTATTATTAGAGGCTTGGTGCATGAATTTGTGCATGGGTGGGGTCTGGCCAACCTAGCCTGGGTGTGGGGGGGGGCATGGGCAGTTGGCCAGCATGCCTGCTGGTTGAACTCCTGGTTGAGGGGACAATTTGCATATTAGCCTTTTATTATATAGGACATACACTGAGTAGCCATATTAGTATATGTTCAGAGGTCATAATAATCTGGCCACTCAGTGTATATAAAGATACTATATCAGGTAAGGTTAAAATCACAGGTTTCACGTGGTCATGAATTTGGGGCAGGGGGAGGGCTATTTAACTGAGTAGAAGTGGACTTCAGGCAATATATACATCCACTCAGGAAATTATTAGAGACTAGAGGCCCAGTGCATGAAATTCTTGCCAGGGGGAGGGGTGTCCTTCAGCAGAGCCTGCACCCTCTTCAATCTGGGACCCCTGGAGGAATCTCTGACTGCCCATTTAGACCTAATCCCACCGGAATTTGGTCTAAACGGACAGTCAGACATCCCTGTCACAATCCAGGACTGTTGGCTCCCAAATGCTCGCCTGCCTGCCTTCATAATTGCCTCTAACCACTTCTGCCTGCCAGCCTGATCACCCCCTAACCACTCCCCTGCCATCCTGATTGATGTCTAAGTGGTCCCCTGCCAGCCTGTTTACCCCCAACTTCCCTCTTCTGCCAGCCTGGTTACCCCTAACTGCCCTCCCCTGCAGGCTTGATTACCCCCATCTGCCCTCCCTTGCAGGCCTGGTCCCTCCCAACTGCGTTCCTCTGCAGGCCTGTTCGTCCACAACTGCCCTTCCTTGCAGGCCTGGTTTCTCCCAACTGCCCTCCCCTACCTGCCATCTTGTGGTGGCATCTTGTGTCCACATAGGGACAGGATCTTTGACCACATGGGGCAGCCATCTGGTGTGTTGGAGTGATGGTCAATTTGCATATTACTATTTTATTTGATAGGATAGATGCCTGGTGCATGGGTGGGGGCCAGCTGGTTTTCTCTGAGAGTGGGGGTTCTTTTGGGGTGTGGGGAGGCCTGGGTCAGAGGTCTGTGGTAGTTTGCAGGCTGGCCATGCCCCCCAGTGACCCAAGTGGAGGCCCTAGTATCTGGGATTTATTTATCATCTACAATTGAAACTTTGTAGCCTGGAGCAGAGCCAAGCCTTCTGCTCACTCTGTGGTGGCAGCCATTTCTGTTGGGGTTTATTTATCTTCTATAATTAAAACTTTCTATTCTTAAGCTGAGGCCTGGGTCGGCCAGGATATGTGGAATGCTTGGCTTCCTCCATTGCCAGGAAAACCCATGCCTCCCTCCTGCTCTCTTCATGGCCGCAGCCATCTTGGTTGGGGTTAATTTGCATACTATCTCCTGATTGGCTAGTGGGTGTGGCTAGTTAGCATGGTAGAGTGATGGTTGATTTGCATATTACTATTTCATTAGATAGGATGTTACCTAAAGCATTCTCCACCCACTACCTTCCATAATAAGATCTATTTTGCAGCAGAAACTTGGAAACGTGTTTTGCAGCACATAGCAGTTTGGAATACCAAACATATCAGGGGCTGGCTAGAGAGGGGGAGAAGGAAATTTTTCTCTATCCTCCTAGATTCCTTTTGCTAGTCTAATAGTTAGTTAAATCAACATGAGACAGATTAATAGGAGAAAATGACCAAATGTGCTTACATGTGTATGTACAGGAACCCTACATACATGTGAGAGTCAGAGACCCCACATCCATGAAAGGTTCAGAGACAGAAAGATAAAATAAGATATACATGGCATCTTGAGTTAAGAAATGAGGAAAGAGGCCTGAGTTTCAGAGGGGAGAAGGATAATTCATAGGACTAAAAAAACCAATATTTAGTAATTAGATGTTGGTCCTGACCTATGAGTAGGGCATAAAAAGTTATTTCTGCTAAAAACTTTGAATGTGGCAAAGCCCCTGATTTAAATTCTTCTTTTAAAAAAGGTAAATGTTTCTCTTGAGCCTGCAGGATCTCAATTGCCTTGAGCTTAAAATATCTCACATGCCAAAGTTGCACATCTTGGGGAGGCCTGTTCTGAACCCCTTCACTAAGTATAGTCTAAGAAATAAGCAAGCAAGCAAAAAACAACCTACTCACCATGTTTTTAGATTTCTTCAGAACCTTCCAAGTTTTTACATCCACACTAAAAAAGTTATGGATGAGTCCTGGCCTGTTTGGCTCACTGGATAGAGTGTTGGCCTATGGACTGAAGAGTCCCAGATTCAATTCTGGTCAAGGACACATGCCCAGGTTGTGAGCTCAATCCCCAGTAGGGGGCATGCAGGAGGCAGCCAATCAATTATTCTCTCTCATCATTGATGTTTCTATCTCTCCGTCTCCCTTCCTCTCTGAAATCAATAAAAATATATTTTTTAAAAGTTATGGGTGAAATTTTATGGTGTTTGGTTTTGCTTAATAGTAATGCAGAAAGGGATGCAGTGAGTTAGAATCTAGATCAATATATTTCAACAGCAGTGCTACTGACATTTTGACTAGATAATTCTTTGTTATGGGGATTGTGTATTGTAGAATATCAACTGGTATCTTTGGCCTCTTCCCAATAGATGCCAGCAGCAACCCTTACCCCACCCCCAACACACCAGATGTAATAACTAAAAATGTCTCCAGACAATGACAAATGTCCACTTGGTGACAAAATTGACTGTGTTTGAAGATCACTGGTTTAGGTGAAATAAGATCGACTTTGAGTTAAAAATTGTTTGAAGCTGGGTGATTGACACATGGTGTTTTGTTATATTAGTCTCTTTACTTCAGTATATGTTTAATATTTCCATAGCAAAAACTAAATACCATAAAATAAACTACCTTAGAGAGTGTTCTGCTTCTGCTAGATTTAGTATTTGAATTCAGGCTGTTACCAAAGGTCACATAAGTCAATACTTGAGTCAATTAGTGATGATGCTAATGAATTCTGAAGGTCAACTTCTGAAATTACTTTGCACAGAGAGAAATTGAGCGATTTTACATGCTCTATATCTTCATCAATATTCATGTATTAAGTATATAATCAAGAGTGGGGAATCTTTTTTTTCTGCCCAGGGCCATTTAGATATTTATAACATCATTTGTGGGCCATATAAAATTATCAAGTTAAAAATTAGCTTGCTGTATTTGGTCAAATATTATTTTTTTATTTTTTATGTTCTTAGAGGATCACTCTTTTTATTTTAGAGAGGAAGGAAGAGGAAAAGAGAGATAGAAACATAATGATGAGAAAGAACCATTGATCAGTTGCCTCCTGCACGCCCCCTACTGGGGGGTCGAGCCCACAACTCAGGCATGTGCCCTTGACTAGAATCGAAACTGGGACCTTTCAGTCCCCAGGCCAACACTCTATCCATTGAGCCAAACCAGCTAGGGCTGGTCAGACATTTAATTAGCTCACCCCTAATGCCTTGGCAGGGCCAGACCCAATGATTTTGTGGACCTTATATGGCCCGCAGGCCAGATGTTCCCCAACCTGAATATACAACACCACATTAGATATTTGTTTTTAAAATATAGGTACACATATACCAAAATCTCCAGAAATTTTCAATCAAATACAGATAATTCCTTTTAATAAAAAGAAATGTCATTGGCTTGACTTTGCATTTGCCAATGCAAATAGACAATGACTTCATGTCACTGCATCCTAATGTAACTAGATGTGAGCTTGATGAGTTTGAATTCGAGTTCTGATATTGTCTAGATTTCTACTTTGCACATATGATCACAGTAGACGTCAGTCTCCTGAGGACAAGAGAACTCTACACAATACTATTAAAATATATACCATAGTAATTTCCTTCTTATACCTTTAATGATTAAATGCAAAATCCTCAGCATGGTATCAATAGTCCAAACTCTGCTTTTCTCTCATCAGTCCTTGCCATGTCTCATACCTCCTTGCTCCATTCATTGCTAAATCATCTACAGTTCTGTGTATATATCATGGTTTCTGATTTCCTTAATTTTATCCACATGCCCTAGAACAACACAATTTCCATCTGGCCCATTTCATCTTTTTATATTACTGGCCCGACCCATTGGCATTTGAGTTACAATTCCCTATTCATGAATGACGAATTTGCCTCTTTGTATGACATAAGACATTCATCTAAGTGTCAAATAAATTGTTGAAATATATTACTTATTTGCAGGGCATTACTAGTACATGTTTCAATGTGTAACTATGAAATGTATCATTTTTCTGTGGCATTTTTAGTAATGATGATTGAAATGCCCAAAATTTCTAACTTCTTTCATTTTGTAGCTCTCACCTCCCTTCCTTTCTCAATACTTATTGACCTTCAATAACTTACTTTTGTCAGTAACTTTTCTTTCTAATCACTTCCTCTTTGTGATTTACTCAGGAACTTCCCTAGGTAACTAAGATAAGAACCAGGTATCTGGCTACTCTACTCCACTTCCCTATTAAAAAGGTAAACCTCATTGTTTCAACCAAGGAACTATGGACAAAACAACTTTAAGCTTATTTTTATCTCCAGGGATGTTTGCAATTTGTCATCACCTACTTTAGAAACGTGCGCAGGAAATTCCCATTGCAGACACACATTAATGTCAAAAACCCAGTAGATCTATTTCCTTTATCCTGAGAACAAATGGTTATGTTTTAGAAATGTAGATGATATTGTTTGGAAGCCTAAAGCAGATTTTGGCTTGAACCTACAACCAGGTTGGCATATTATTATTTTGGAAATAGTAGTTAAGCAATCTGATCTTTTTTCTTGAAGTCCTTTCCCCATCTGTTGGAAACATTATTGAGCACTCAGTGATGTCTGAGTCACCTGAATTTCATAAAATATCTGCTGTCAGTTAAGGCATCAGTTCATCTGGAAAATTACATTCCAGATTTGAAACATCCATTATTCCAGATTTCCTGGCTGGTGATAATCAGCATGGGAGAAAAAAAGGATAATTCAGCAAGATCTGCACTTCTTTTGTCAATTTTCATTGTTTTAATATTATGAATTATGATATTATTACAAACATACCATTAGCAGAGAATATTTATAAGTGATATAACCTGAGTCTATGAACACTGAATTCATTCTCATTCTTTATGCATATTTCCATAAGAGCATAAAGCAAATCCTTTGAAAAAGTACGTGTATGCATATATTTCAGTAAATATTTTTATGTCTTTGTGCGTTCTTTAGTTATATTTATCTAAAATTTAAATGTTTCATTAAAGTTTGGTTTATAAATGTTTAATGTATTTTTGTAATTTGGTGAATTAACTTAAACTCACACACAGTTTAAGCCCAAATCATCTCCTTACCTACTTTGGTTTATTAAATATTATAAATTACAAGGATATGAAGTGATCATTGCGTTAGGAAAGTATCTTCTATTATGTCCTCTCCCACTCTACTATCAGAACTTAACAATTTTTAAAAATATAAAAGTACAAAAACTCGCTTTTTATAAATTGTCTATTTAAAATGTAATGTAGGAGAATTTGTCATCCCAATGTATGTCTCTCTAGCATAGAATTATTTTGAACTGGTTATTTTCAAGAAAGAGTAGACATAGGAGAAGCTCTGTAGACCAAGAAGTTACCCTTTGTAAAGACACTTCCATTGTAAGGAAATCTTCATCTGAGGTGGTATTTTCCTAACAGAATCAGACCTGCCTTCACTATCAATGGAGAAGGCATGGACTTAAATCTGCATAACAATCTTTCTCTTGTTTACTGTCTTTTTCCTGGTCACCTCCCACCTCTAACGTCTTTTGTCTTTAGCAGGGCGGAGGCGGGGGTGGGGGGGGTGGAGGGGGAATGGTATTTAAGGTGGTGGCTTCAACCATTTGGGCAAACTTGGTCTATAAATGTTTAATGTATTTTTATAATTTGGTGAAATAACTTAAACTCACACATCATCTCCCTTACCTAGTTTGGTTTATTAAATGTTATAAATTACAAGGATACAACGTGATCATTGTGTTAGAAAAGTATCTTCTCTTGGTTTCCTGGGTCTCTCCCATGTATACAGGAGGTATACATGTTATTAAACTTTAATTTGTTTTTCTCCTGCTAATCTGTCTCATGTCAATTTGATTATTAGACCAGCCAGAAGAATCCACAAGCATAGAAGAAATTTTTTTTTCTCCCCAACAGTAATTCCTAAGCACATTTCATTATTTAATTTTGCTCCTTAGTAGCAATGTGCTTCACCACAAAGCAGACAGGAGATGTACTTGTAAACTAGAAGCCAAAGCTTTAAGATGGAATGGAAGCCTTCCTGGTAGAGGAACTTTTAAGTGGCAGATCATTTACTGTCAAACTCTAAATAATACAATATAGGATTGCCTAAAGGTGCCTTAAAACAAATAGTCCCCATTTCAGATTTCACAATTAAAAGGGAAGGAGGCATTCCAAACATCTTTCTTTCCAGAAATATGATTGTGTCTGGAGTTCTGACCCTGCCACCGATCAATTGCTGCCTGTTAACAAAGTGTGCCCCCAATTGCACACTTGGGATGACAGTGATGGCTGGTTTGGTGAGTCATTCAGCCCCAGAGGACATTTTTGCAAATAGAGGAAAAAAAACATCAGGACCTTTCTCAAAAATTAAATCAGCAAGCATCCTAGTTATCCTCCTGACTTAAATAGAGGGAGTAAATTCCCATTCCCTAAAGCATCTTATAAGAGCAGAGCTGCCTGAGCACAGTTGAGAAACACCTTTAGCATGAATAAGAGCTGCAAAGAAATAGCCTTTTCGGGACATAAAACAGTAAGGATCGTCTCTTCCCATAAGCCTATATGTAATACTTTTATAAAAAAGAATTTTTCTGATAGTAGAGTGTAAGTGGGAGAGGAAACCGAGAGAAGATAGCTGTTGTGTTGTATACAAGACACATACCAATGCTTTATACACACAGCATTGTGCATCACGTATAACGGGAGCATGTATCCCATGGAAATGCACTGTCACAAGGATCTGTGCATAAGAGTTATACCTCACCTGAGAATATTTTTTCATTGATTTTTAGAGAGAGTGCAAGGAAGGGGGAGAATCACAGAGAGAAAAACATCTACATGAGAGAGACACTACAATTAGCTGCCTCTTGCACGGCCAACCAGGGCTGGGAATCAAAGCCACAACCAAGGTACATGCCCTTGGTTAAAACTGAACCCCCTTTTCAGTCTGGGGGCTGACACTCTACCTACTGAGCCAAACTGGCTAGGGCAGCAAGGTCAGAATTTTGAGAATTCGTTTTACCTATGATGTGCTTTTTGTAAAGAAATGTGAAATAGATGTTCCCATGGGTATCTATTTTGAATACTTCAATCTATCCTCAGCTTTCTACAACTTTTGTTTTTTTGTGTTTTTAAATATATTTTTATTAATTTCAGAGTGGAAGGGAGAGAGAAAAACATTAATGATGAGAATCACTGATCAGCCACCTCAATGTAGGAGCTGCCCTCTGGTGGTCAGTGCCCTCCCACAAGTGAGCTGATGGCTGCGAGTGCAGCAGTGGTGGTGGGAGCCTCTCCCACCTCTTCTGCAGCCACCAGTTGAACATCCCTGGAGGGCACTCAGGCTGCCAGAGAAAGGGAGTGGGTCTAGGCTGGCAGGTAAACATCCCCCGAGGGCTCCCGGCTACCAGAGGGATGTCTGACTGCCAGCATAGGCTTATTTCCCATAGGGAATGGGCCTAAGCTGGCAGGTAGACATCCCCTGAGGGGTCCCAGATTGTGAGAGGGCACCGGCTGGGCTGAGAGACACTCCCCCGCCCCCGCCCCCACCCGAGTGAACAAATTTTTTGTGCACCAGGCCTATATATAAATGACTATTTATTTATTCCAGCTCTTTGTATTCAACATGTCTCCATCAAAATAATGTCTAGTTAAGTTTGAGAGCTAGTTCTTTGAAACAGGCACATCAGAGTCACCTAGAAATCTTGTTTATATATCAGTTCTGACTTGGTGTTGGGTAGGGCTTGAGATTTTTGCATTCTAGTAAGCTTTCAGGTTACTGATCTCTTCTAGACATTGCTATTCAAAAGCTGTATCATGGACTAGCATAATTAGCACCACCCAGGAGCACTTTTGACATGCAGAACAGAACCTTGGGTTCCCATTATAAAAATTAAATCAGAATCTGTTTTGGCCCTAGCTGGTTTGGCTCAGTGGATAGAGCATCTGCCTGTGGACTGAAGGGTCCCAGGTTTGATTTTGCTCAAGAGAACATGGCTGGGTTGCAGCCTCAATCCACAATAGGGGGCATGCAGGAGGAAGCTAATCAAATATTCTCTCTCATCATTGATGTTTCTATCCCTCTCTTCCTCTTCCTTTCTCTCTCTGAAATCAATTTATATATAGGTTATATATGTATCCTATATAATAAAAGGCTAATATATGCAAATCAACCAAATAGAGAAATGGCCATTCATTATGATGTGTACTGACCACCAGCGGTCAGATATTCAGTGCAGGAGCTGCTCCCTGATGGTCAGTGCACTCCCATGGGGAGGGCTGCTCAGCCAGAAGCCGGGCCCACAGCTGGCGAACAGAGCAGTGGTGGTGGGAGCCGTTTCTGTGGCAGTGCTAAAGATGTCTGACTGAAGGCTTAGGCCCACTCCCTGCCTAAGCTGGCAGTTGGACATTCTCTGAGGCCTCCAGGACTGCAAGAGGGTGAGCTAAGGGCCTCCTCCCTCAGCCCCAGTGCATGAATTTCATGTACTGAGCCACTAGTATGTATGTATGTGTATATATATATATATATATATATATATATATATATATATATAATCTGTTCTGGAACAGCATTCACAAGAAATTTGCATATACATGACAGTTTAAGGGGCATTATCAATGATTTTTTTGTTACTATTGTGTTTTAAGAGTGTTGGGAGTAATTTTTAAGGTTATTTTGAGCTCAGTGATTCTCAAAGTTTGATCCCAGGTCCAGCAATATCTGCTTCACCGGGGGTTAGAGCCCAGCAATTTGTGTTTTATTGAACCCTTTGGGTAATGCTCCTGTATGCTAAATTTTGAGAAATAATACTTTGGCTTTTATTTGATTCAGAATTCTGAAGATATAAACTTTATCAACATTTATTTTGTGTAGCTGTTGTAATGTATGCAGGATAAACACCAATGTTTTATACAAACAGCATTGTGCATCACATAAAAAGGAACCATGTATCCCAAGGAAAAGTACTGTCACAAAGATGTTCAATTAATATTTGTTGAATGATGGAAAGGTTATTTATGAATAACATATATAATATACAGATTTTTTAGAATCTTCCAGCATGATCTTTAAAAGTGCAAATCTAGCCATAGCTGGTTTGGTTCAGTGGATAGAGCATCAGCCTGCAGACCTAAGGGCCCCGGATTTGATTCCTAGGTTGCAGGCTCCTCCCCAGCCCAGGGCCCTGGTGGAGGCTCCTGCAGGAGGCAACCAATTGATGTGCCTCTTTCATATGGATATTTCTCTCTGTCTTTCCCTCCTGTTGGAGGCTAAGGCCAACAAGTAGTTAGCATAATTATGCGAGAAGTCCACTGAAAGGCTAATGGACTTTGATATTCAGCAAGGGCTTAAAATCAGCATAATATTGCTGTTGGACAATAGGCAATCCCCTAACCTGATAATTCTTTTGTTGTTTACCAAACTTTACTATCAATATGCCTGCTTGCTTTGCTAAAGAGCAAATGTGTATTCTAGTAAATAAATGCTAGTGGGTCTGAGGATTCAGAGATCCTCTTTGCTAGAGAGAAAGGTCTCCGCCTGGCTACCCATGCCTTCTAAACTTGTATTTCTTGTCTAGTATATTCGTTTGTGTGCAGCCCCTTCTCCAGACCTTGAACCCTAACTGCAAAGAGATGCAGCATTCACACCTTCTCTCTTCCAATCTCTCTAAAAATTAATGGAAAATATCCTCAGGTGAGGATAAAACAACAACGAAAAATAAAACAGAAAAAGCAAATCTAATTATTTCTTCACTTAAATCCTTTAATGCCTTACTATTTTTATAAGGATGAACCTAAAACTCCTTAAATTGATCTATAGCAGTGGTCAGCAAACCATGACTCACGAGCCAAAGTCTGGCGCTCTGTTGACTAACGAGTTTGCCGACCACTGGACTAGACTAAATGTTACTGTGTAGTTGGAAACTGTGAGCATTAGGCAATTGTGGAATATTGTGTGCAAAGAGGTAAAGGGTAGTATATGACAGTGGTCCACAAACTCATTAGTCAATAGATGGGCAAACCGCAGCTCGTGAGCCGCATGTGGCTCATGAGCCAAGGTTTGCCGGCCACTAATCTACAGGATCTAAACCATTGTCTATTATTACTACTCTCCATGATCTCCCATCCACTACCCATCATCTCTCTATAATAAAATTTTTCTAGCTTTGAACCATAATCCTTGCTGGTCTCCCTAAATTTATCGGCGGTTTCTAGAAAATTTTTGAAAAATGTTATAACCATGGTTTTGAACTATATATCCAGTCATTTGCTTTCCTCCATTTCTTTGATTTGCAATCTGTTTCTTTCTCTCTGAATTTTTACTGCTTCCCTGAGTTGATAGAGTGGCTTTGTGTGCTAGGTGTCGTATAAGGCCTAGTGACTTGGACTCCCTGGTTACCTGAGTTGGACACTCTTGGTGCACCCCTTTGTGGGCTGTGTGAACAGTCTTGTTGTAGGTAAGTCTTGATTATTGTTGGTATCACTGGGAGGAATTGACCTCTGGCCAATTCGCTGTAAGGATCAGCTGTGTCTACGATGGGATAACTTCTGCGCTCGAGACATCCTCATGAGACAAGACTTGCAAAAGCCTTTGTGCTTAGTTTAGATGTGGCAGAGTTTTGGGGCTGAGCAGACAGCATTGGTTTCCCATCATCCCTGCCCTAATAGGCCCCTGTGTGTCAGTGTTCCATGGTAATCGCTGAAAGCACCTTTGAGAGAAAGCAGCCCTTGAGTTCTGCCCCCTGCCAGACAGTCCAATTTCTCCCCGAATGAGTCTGGGTCCCCAGAGTCTCACCCAGAACTGGAGTTCAGAGCAATTGGGAGCTTTTGTCTCCCTCCTGCTTGAGAAAACCAGCCATGTGTTCAGTTGCCCACCCTCGCCCCACACACACCCCAGTACCTCTACCTTCCACATTTCCCCCGAGTCTCAGTGTGCTTTTCTCTTTCTTTCTAGTTGTAGAATTTCCACTCAGCCAGCCTTCCTGTGGTTCTGGATGATGTCTGTAGTGTCTTTTAGTTGTAGTTTTGAAATTGTTGTGCAAGGCAGCAGTTTAAGTTTTATCTATACTGCCATCTTGGTTTCTCTCAGCCATTACTTTTAAAGGAGATTAAAAAACATGATTAATGCTTTAACTAAAATTAATTAATTGGGTATACTAGCTTATTCTGCAGAAAAAAACAAGTTCTAAATTTGAATAATGTAAATTACAAAAAAATAAATGATTTCTCACTCCCGTACCATGCATGTGGTACATGGTGGATTGGGTGGGGACTCTGCTCCACATTTGCTCAATTTAGGCCAAATTCTGTCATATATATTTTATTGATTTTTTACAGAGAGGAAGGGAGAGGGATAGAAAGTCAGAAACATCAATGAGAGAGAAACATCGATCAGCTGCCTCTTGCACACTCACTACTGGGGATGTGCCTGCAGCCAAGGTACATGCCCTTGACCAGAATTGAACCTGGGACCTTTCAGTCTGCAGTCAGGCCCAATTCTGATGTAACAGTCAATGCCTCAAACATTAGGGTTGTTTTGGCAAAGTTTAAGACAGAGCTTTGTGAATCTACCTTTTAAAAATGTTAATATTTTAAAATTTTAATATTTTCCCAGCTTCCTTGACATACAGTTGACATATAACATTGTGTAAGTTTATGTTGTACACTGTGTTGATTTGATATATTTCTATACTGCAAAATGATTAACACCTTAGCATGATCTAAGGTAACATTCTCTTTCACATCACATAATTACCATTTTTTTTGTGGTGAGAACATTTAAGATCTCTTTTGTTTATGCTCTTTTAACAACTTTCAAGTATAAAATACATTATTGTTAACCAGCATCACAATTTTGTGCATTAGACCCCAAGGATCTTAAGAACTTGTTCATTTTCTAACTGGAAATTTGTATCCTCTGCCCCATATCTCCTAATTTTAAAAATTTTCTTAAAACTTCTGCTTTCACCCTAGCTGATGTTTCTCAGTGGTTAGAGCAATGGCCCCAGCACCAGAGTCTCAGGTTTGATTCCAGGCCAAATGTATGTGCCTGGGTTGTAGGCTTGATCCTGGGTTCCAGTTGGGGCAGGTGCAGGAGGCAAACAATCAATGTGTCTCTCCCACATTCATTCTTTCTCTCTCTCTCTCTCTCTCTCTCTCTCTCTCTCTCTCTCTCTCTCTCTCTCTTTCTCCTTCCCTCCCCACTCTCCCTTCCTCTCTTCCACTCTCTAAAAATCAATGGGAAAAATTTCCTTGGGTGAGGATTAACAAAAAACGAACTAACTAACTAACTAACTAACTAACTAACTAACTAACTAACAAAAAAACAAGTAAACAAAACAAAAAAAGCCTCCTGCTTCAAAGTGGTACACATCACTTCCACTTACATTTCTTCAGCTCAAACAATTCACAGTTTCAACTAATATCTGGAAAGAGAACAGGAAATATTAGTGAAGAGCGTTAATGACTATCACTGATGGTTACTAAATATTTGCTTATTTCTTTTGCATAAAAAGTACACACATCTTCTTGACAGTTCTTCATAGAATAAAACCCAAAATTTCTATCCTATCATACATTTGCTTAAAATTTCAGGATTTCTGAGTTATGTGTGAGAATCTTGATGTCACATCCACACATAGTCACTCTTAATCCAAAGATGACCTATGAACTAATAAAATAAGTGATTCATTGATATATCCCACATCAGTAGTACTTATGTATACTGGGGAAGGATATAAGGATGGAAACTGGAGGGGGTTTGAGTGGGGTAGAATGTCCTTTGAATAGGCCTTGATTATGCTGTGGAGAAGCTATGTCCTTCCAGTTCATTGTTCTCCATGGTCTCCAGCTAGGAACTTTGAAGGTGTTTTCTGTTATCCTCCTTGGGTACATCTTAAATAAGCATACGAGAGTATCTCTCCTCAAGGGTCACTCTGAGCCATAAACAGTCATAAAGTTTTGTGTTTCTTTTGCAGTAACATTCTCATAAGAAACTTAGTAGGCTTATTATGTATTTAATTCTGGTAAGTTCCATACTCTAAAATCCATAGATATAGTTTATTTCTGTACTTGCTTATTAGATTTGCTGTATTTCTTGACTTTCTCCTCTCCATGTCTTCCTCTTTCAACTTAATTGCTTATTTCTTGAACTTTCAAGTTCTAGCAGGTGAGCCATAACTTTATGCTCTTTTCTTGATCCATTTTGTGCAATTGAAAGGATTTACTAGGTGTCAAAACTTTAATTGGGTCTTTTCTTTGAAAGATCTTAATTTGTCAGGAGATTTCAATAGTGGATGTGGAGGGAATACCCTTGATTTGATTTCTGTTTCAAGAATGCGTTTTAATTGGCCTTTGTCTCTGAAAGATCTTCTCAGATGTATATTTTACCAATTAGTGTTAAAAAGCAGTGGCTGTTTCTAATCTTACAAATCCCCAACTTTCTGGACTCTCACTCTTATTCTTTCCTTTTATTCCTGGTTGCAATCCAGCCAATCCTTTTGAGATCCAATCTTTTTCTTTTAGTACTTTATCAAAGCTAGCATTAAACAAGCAATACACACACACACATTCCTTTTTAATCTTTATTCCTTGATTTATAAATTTACATGCTATATTATTTGTTTTCCAGATGATCTGTCAACAATTCTATCAAATTAGGTGCTGCATAACATAGATCATCATTCTTATAGTGTCTGATCACAGTTTCCTTACCACCCACTTCCCAGTCTTTAAGGTTTCTTACGGTACTACCACATTTCTAGGTACACATGTCTGTAGTACTCAAGATAGATGATATTGTGGAGATTATTCTGCAGGCAAAAATTATTACTGCTTATATTATCAAGATATATTTCTTGTTTCCATTACATGGGATAGCTAGAGACTGTCCTCATTCTAGGGCTGAGGCCATGATACAGGGACAGAGAGAGGATGGTGATTCAGACTGAAAATAACACATCATGGTTTCCTTACTTATCTTCATCTAAAGCAACTCACATGTGCACTTACAAATTCAGTCTTGAGGAAATAATAACTCAACACATGCCTGGAAAGAAAAGCAAATATTTTGGAAATTGCATCAATGACTATCCTACCAAAAAATAAAATGAGTCAAATTGGCTATCAAAAATATTGTAAGGAAATTTGACATGAATCTATACTTTTACTAATGCTCCAAAAGAATTTGAAAAATATGGATTTCCTATGTACAGTATATTACTTAATATTTACATTTATGTTACATATATTTCCCCAAATATTTTTGTTATTTACAGTAATAAAAATAGTGGTTATATAAAGTGGTCTCAGTACTTTACACATGTTAATTCATTTCATTCCTACCATCACTCTATGAAATTGTTGTTATTATTCCTATTTTAGATATGTAGAAACATTAGTACTAAATAATCATGCCTAAGAAATGCAGTCATCAATTGGTAATAAGTGAAGATGGGCAAGATTCACATTTCTAGTCATTTTCTGAACAGCTCATCTGATTGTTCTATAGGCACTCCGAGATTAACAAATCCTAAAACAATAGCAACAGCAGCAGTAGCAGCAATAATAGTATTACTGGTACTGTGAAGAGGCAGCTACTACTTCTGTCCAAGTTTTTTAGCTCTTCTATTGTGGGTAGTGTATCAATACCACTGAGATTATGTAATTCAGCTTTACTTTTTACTGTTTTCTATCACCACTCCCCAACATACCAAAGTTCTATTGATTTTATATCTTTAAGTCTTCTCAGAGAAGCTCTGTCTTAGGCTATCAAATGTGTTCTACTTGGTGTCAAAGAGTAGAATAATGCCTAATAAGTAGAAGCAATATGAATATTTAATATGAAAAGGGAATTTCCATCACTAATGGTATTCATATTGAATAAATGTGCTCTGGACTGATATGTCATACAAAACTTTCAAACATATAATAGGTCAATAAGTTAGATAAACTACAAGTGCTTTCAAATTCTATGATTCCATGACTCTAATGTGCCGACAAGCAGACTTGGTTTCTTCTTCCTTTCATATTTCTAAATCTTCATTTATAGAAATCAATACATATATACACTTACTTTGAGTTCTGTCTCCAAGTTTCCTAACTTAAAATTTGTCATTCTCCTGTCCTTTATTTCACCTTCTTGATTGACCCTCACAATGTCCTCTCTAGCATGTTTCTTCCTAGTTCCTATTTTCCCCATTTAATATATATATTGATTTAAGAGAGAGAGAGAGAGAGAGAGAGAGAGAGAGAGAGAGAGAGAGAGAGAGAGACATCATTGAGGAGAGTGAGTCATCGATCACTGGGGATCAAGCCCGCAATCCTGGCATGTGCCCTGACCGTGAATCAAACCATAACCTCCTGGTTCATGGGTCACTAAGACACACTGGCCAGACTTTTCCCATCTTTTTTTATTATTTATTTCTTACTCTACCAGTCTAAGTTGCAATGGTTTAGTCATGTCAAGGCATTTCTGCCAGTTCCATTGCTGTAAATCATAGTTTCATTTTAATATATGCTGGCACATCCTTTGATAAAATTTCAATACTATTCATTACAAAAATATTCTGTAAGCTAAGAAGATTTTAAGAAATTTCCTAAAACTGATAGAGTCTCTACGAAAAATTCTACAGCTAAAATCCTATTATTTGTGAAATATTGGATTTTTACCTCTAAAATCATGAACAAAACAAAGATGTTCACTCCTATCACTTATAATCAACAATTTTGTGGTGGTAGTGGTTTTAAGGGAACTACACAGTGTGAGAAGGCAAAGAAAATGAAGAAAAGTCATAGAGATTAGAAATATGTATGATATGATTGTGCATCCTGTGTATATACTACATTTTTGTTATCCAGTCATCTGTCAATGGATATTTGAGTTCTTTCCACCTTTTGGATATTATATATCATGCCCAGTGCATGAAATTCGTGCATTGGGGGCTCTAACTGCCCCCCTGCCAGCCTGGTCCCCCCTTACTTCCCCCCATACTAGCCTGGTCACCTCCAACTGTTCCCCCCTCTGGCCTGGTCACCCTCACTGCCCTTCCTGGCCAGCCTGGTCACCCACAATTCCTCCTCATCCCCTGTGGGCCTGGTCATCCCATGCAGCCTACTGCTCAGTCGTTTGGTTGCCCCTCACTAACTCCCCTGCTAGCCTGGTCACCCCACCCAGTCTGCTGCTCCGTCATTTGGTTGCCCTTCACTAACCCCCCCTGCTGGCCTAGTCACCCCACACAGCCTATTTGGTTGTACATTTGGTTGCGGTGGTCACTTAGACTTTTATATCCTATGTAATAAAAGAGAAACATGCAAATTGACTGTACCTCCACTATACCCACCAGGCAATCAGAGTGAGTATGCAAATTAACCCAACTAAGATGGCAGTGGCCATGGAGCTGGAGTGAGCAGGAGGCTTGGATTGCCCCCAGCAATGGAGGAAGCCAAGCTTCCTGCATGCCCTGGATGGCCCTGGCCTCCACTCAAGGCTACAAAGTTTCAATTATAGAAGATAAATAAATCCTAGATACCTGCTTCCAGCTGGCCCTGGCCTCCACTCAAGGAGGCGCTGAAAAAAAAAGGAAAAAAAAAGAGGGGCTGAGAGCTTGGGTCACTGGGGGGCATGGCCAGCCTGAAAACAACCATCAGCCCCTCACTGAGGCTGGCTAGGCACCCCAGAAGGACCCTCCACCCTGAAGGGGCTGTGGCCAGCCTGCAAACAGCCATCAGCACCTTATCCAGGTTGGCCACGACCCCAGTGGGGACCTTCACCCCATGGAGACATGGCCAGCCTGCATACCACAACAGGCTCCTCTCCCAGGCTGCCCCACTCCCCAAGGGAACCTCCACCCTGATCTTGGACACCCTTCAGGGCAAACCAGCCTGTGCCTACCCATGCACCAGACCTTTATCTATACTAATAAAAGGGTAATATGCCAATTAGACTGGGAGACAGACATTCCAGGAGACCTTCGGCCATTCTTCTGGGCAAAGCCATGGTGGTGGGGCTGAGGTAGAGGCAGTTAGAGGCCAAGAGAGGAGGGCAGTTGTGAGCGATCAAGCCAGGATGGGATGGCAGTTGTGGGTGATCAGGCTGGTGAGGAGTGGGGCATTGGGGGTAAGCAGAACAGCAGGGGGGCCTTTGGGGGAAAGCAGGCCATCAATGGGGGTCAGTTGGAGGTGATCAGGACAGTAGGAGGGGCAGTTTGGAGTGAGCAGGCCAGCTGGGGAGGGAAAGTGGGAGTTATTTGCTCTGCAGGGGGGCAGTTGGAGGTTATCAGGCTGGTGGGGGGGCACTTGAGGGTGAGCAGGCCAGCAGCAGGAGGCAGTTGGAGGTCAGCAGGTTGGCAGGAAGCGTGGTTGGGGCAATCAGGCAGGCAGGCAGGCAGGTGAGTGGTTAGGAGCCAGCAGTCCCAGAATGCTAGAGGGATGACTGAGTGCCAGTTTAGGCCTGATCCCTGTAAACCATAAGTAGGACATCATTTGAACCATCCCAGATTGGAGGGGGTTCAGGCCGGGCAGAAGAACACCCCCACCCATGCACAAATTTTGTGCACTGGGCCACTTATATATAGATATTGCTCTGAATATCAGTTTACAAATATGTTTGAGTCTCTGCTTTCAATTATTTGGGGTACATATCTAGAAGTCTGGGGTATTGCTTCGTCTGTCTGGGGAATTTAAGCAAGTTTGTGTGAGTATTATTTTCAGGTTCATCTACCGTATGTCCCCTTTTTAATTTCAGGACCCCGCTCTTTTCTCATCAGAGTCCTGACTTTATCACAGGGCACTGTGAATGCCACATACTTATCACATTTCTTTTGTAGCTCTGTTATATTTACAATCAAATCTTAGCCCTGATTTAAAAAAAAAACATACTATGGACATTTCCAAATACTTAGGAGATAGATATAATAGTAAAATGAAGACACATGCACTCATTACCTAGCTTCAATAATTATCACTGAATAACAAATCTTGTTTTAAATATACCCTAATTCGTTCCCACCACCCAATCATTTCTTTTGTAGCAAATCTCTGGCATCAGTATTTTATTTATAAATATTTTAATATACATTTCAACAAGATAAGACTGTTTTTAATATAACCAAAGCAATTCTGTATAATAGAAAGGTAATATGCAAATTGACCATCACTCCAAAACACAAGATGCCGCCCCCATGTGGACACAAGATGGCTGCTAAAAGGTGGCTGGCAAGGGAGGGCAGGTGTAGGCAATCAGCCAGCAGGGGTGGGCAGTTAGTGGTGACCAGGCCAGCAGAAGAGGGAAGTTGGGGGAGACTGGACCTGCAGGAAGGGCAGTTAGGGGAGGACCACGTCTTCAGGGGGGACAGTTGAGGGAGACCAGGCCTGCAGGGGAGGGAATTTGGGGGCAACCAGGCCTGCAGGGGAGAGACATTATGGGTGACCAGGCCTGCAGGGGAGGGACATTATGGGTGACCAGGCTGGCAAGGGCTGGGAGATAGGGGCAATCAGGTTGGCAGGGCAGCAGTTTGACATTGATCAGGCTGGCAGGGGAGTAGTTAGGGGGTGGTCGGCCTGGCAGGCAGAAGTGGTTAGGGGCAATCAAGAAGGCAGGCAGGTGAGCAGTTGGGAGCCAGCAGTCATGGATTGTGAGAGGGATGTCTGACTGCCTATTTAGGCCAGATCCCAGTAGGTAGTGAGACATGCCTTGAGGGGTCCCAGATTGAAGAGGGTGCAGGCTGGGTTGAGAAACAATCCTGTTTATGCACAAATTTTGTGCACCAGGACTCTAGTTTATAATAAAAGGAAGAAGAAATTCTTAAAACTATCAAATATCCAGTCGGTGTTTACCATATTTTTCATATCTTATAACTGAGTGTGTGTGTGTGTGTGTGTGTGTGTGTGTGTGTGTGTGTGTGTGCGTGTGTATGTGTGTGTGTAATAGTGTGTTTATGATAAGATCTGGGCCGGTTTGCCTGGCAGCTATTGGTGATGAAAGGCCCTTACAGCATGCCATTCATTGTCAGTTGGCCTCTGAGAATTTCATGTCATTTTTGCTCGGCTTTCAATGCTATTCACAAAAGCCAATATGCTCTACAATCATTCTCAATTATTGTTAGCCTCATACAGTTCAACTGCTATAGCAACCATATATTCCAAAGTCTCACAATCAACATGCATTTCATCCCAATTAACTAGAGGTTTGGGTTTTTTTAAGCTTTTTAAATTGTAATGCTTACTGCATGACATGGGTTATTATCACCTCAACTAGGACCAGATATGGCATCCTTTTGGCATTGATCTGGTGAGCAATCCAACTCCAAAATTTTATTCAAAAGAGATGGTGTATGTCTGTTTTCTGGGGCTACTGATACTAAATGTTAGCCTGGATTGTCTAAATGTGAAGCCTGAGGGAAGTTTTAGATGCTGCTGGTTTATTAGGGAGTGTAATCCCAGGGAAGCAAGAGTGATGTGAATGAACACTGAATCAGAGGAGGAGACGATATGAGGCAGGATTACCAAATTAGCACCTACTTGGCATCTGATAAAACTTATTTGATCTCAATGGACTTTCTTATGAGAAGTCTTAAGAACTACTAAGTTTTAGGAAAGTTGGTGGAGGAAAAAGTATGAAATTTTAATTTTAATCACTGGCTTCCAGTCCCATTGGTTAAAGCTACTTGTCCATGAGTTTCTTTTTTTATCATGTCAGCTGAATCCGAGGCGGCAGGCAGAGCCACGCTTCGGAAAACACATCTCACCAAGATGGTGATGTGTTATCAGCTTGACTTTAAAAAATATATATATTTTATTGATTTTTTTACAGAGAGGAAGGGAGAGGGATAGAAAGTCAGAAATATCGATGAGAGAGAAACATCGATTAGCTGCCTCTTGCACACTCCCTACTGGGAATTGTGCCCGCAGCCAAGGTACATGCCCTTGACCAGAATTGAACCTGGGACCTTCCAGTCCGCAGGCTGACGCTCTATCCACTGAGCCAAACCGGTTTCGGCACTTGTCCATGAGTTTCAACTCTCCAACAGTTCTGGTTTACGTTTTGGTCTCAGTAGTAACAGAGAAGCTTCAGTTAGGAGGCTAGAGGAACACTGTATAAAAAAGGAAGTGAGATCATGTTATCCTTGCCTGCTTGTAGTCACACAAAGTTCATAACTTCAGCAGTGGCTTGGAGGGGATGTTGAAACCAGTGGATAAGGGCTGTAGAGATGAATAGGATCAA
The DNA here is from genome assembly GCA_027563665.1 of Antrozous pallidus. Taxonomy (NCBI): domain Eukaryota; kingdom Metazoa; phylum Chordata; class Mammalia; order Chiroptera; family Vespertilionidae; genus Antrozous; species Antrozous pallidus. Next base: position 126,574,891 of record CM050509.1, read on the forward strand.
GACAATCAGATGTGGCACATAAGATGTGTTGGATACAGAGCACTGTCACAAATTTTCCTGACCAGTCTCAGTCCATCATTATTCACATAGACTGCATCTTGTCAAGTTAAAGAGAAGTAGCATACATCACCATTCAAAATTATTTAAGAATGAAATTCTGTACTGAAGAATGTGAATTTTGTGTGTGTGTGTGTGTGTGTGTGTGTGTGTGTGTGTGTGTGTGTGTGTTTTGTTAATATTCATTCAAGGATCTTTTTTTCCATTGATTTTTAGAGAGTAGAAGGGGCAGGGGAGAGAGATAAATAGCCATGTGAGGGAGACACATCAATTGGTTGCCTCCTGTTCGCTCTTCAACAAGGACAGGGGATTGAACCTGCAACCCAAGTATTACCAATGACCGGGACTTGAACCCATGACCATTTGGTGTGATGGCTGGTGTTCTAACCACTGAGAACGCTGGCCAGGACATGAATGTGAATTTTCCAACCAAAAGGATCTATCACTGTCAAATTTGAGGCTGCCTTTTGACATAGAGAATGGCAAGAGACCACTTACATAAAACATTGCCAGCAACAAAGAAAATACCATGTGGCAGCGATGCGTGGCTATATTGTCTGAAAATTCCATGTTTAATACACATCAGATCAAGTGCAAAGAGAGGTAGATAAATTTCCCTACTAAACACACAAAAATCAATTAAACATTACATTTCCTAAAAGGGAAGTTCAAATTAGGAACACTAAAGGGGAAAATGTGGTACAGATGAGTTTTTGTGTTATTCTTCTGTGGCAACTTCTTTGATCACCATAAAACACATGCCACTAGGAAAATGACAGCTTCTTCAGTCAGATTGGAAGAGTAGAGAAGTAAAAACTGGCCTAGTTCTTAGCTAAGAGATGATGAAACAAGAAAGAGCCAGGGTTGTCTTTAAATGTCTTCAAACTGTTATTGCATAATTTAAGTAGATATGAATTTTTTGCTGTGAATTCTGCTAAGTACTTCAGTGCCTAGGGAGAATATAATGGAAATTGTTGATATTGTCACTAGCATGCTATTCTGTGTGTTGGAAAATGTTATTTGATGACTCTAGTCACTTGGAGAGGGAGGACACTTAAGAACAAATTTGGGCCCGGTGGTTTGAATTGATGACAGCAAATGATATTCAGGTTAAAGGCCTGGAGACTTTTCAGAGCTACATTACATGCAATTAAAGGCACAGACTTTGCTTCACTCGAACTAAATCTACTTGTTATGATGCTCACTTCACCAACTATGCATAGGCTTATTTCACCAGGACCAGAAGGTATCCACCATTGTGTCATTCTGATACCATATTCTATATTCATTACACTCACTCTCCCCTTCACTATGTAGTTTCAGTGGTAGAACTCAATCTGATCAAGAGTTAGATTTTGAGAGTTGTTTGCTGTGGAAATATATAGCTCTCTAGAATGTAGAAAGGCATACAAACTACATATATAAAAGACTAAGTGACTGTTATGACCAGTAGACAGAACGACTGATCACTATGATACACACTGACTACCAGGGGGCAGACACTCAACAAAGCAGGTGCCCCCTGGTGGTGAGTGTACTCCCACAGCCACCCTCCTGTGGCCAACCAACCTCCTGCAGTCCCTCCCCACAAGCTAGCCAGCCCAGATCAGGACTAAGTGAGATGGCTCTGATCACTCCTGATTGCCGGCCAGGCAGAGAGCCCCCTTGTAGGGGTGAAACATGCCTCAGCTTTATGGGGATGCACCAAAATAAGATTTATTCTCTTAATCTGTCTGTCTTTAGGTGTGGTTGGCAAATGGCACTAATTGGATATCTGTTATTTCTTCTTGGGTAGGGTAATATCAGCTATTTACCCTCTGGTTGGAGAGAAGTACAAACCATTTACTCTTAATTATCCTTAGTTTGGGGAATATAGGATTTACTAGGTACCTGCAAACTGATGTTTAACTATCTGTCTCAGTTTTCCGATTTTGTTTGTGCTGGAATTTTCCTAGTTCCTTACTATTCTATAACAGAAATGGGGGCTGCAACCTACTATGGCACATGTACCTCCAAATGTTTACTAAATAAAGATGCAGCTCACTTTTTATTAGTTGGAATTCAAGTGTAATTGCACCGTATGGTTAAAAAAAAATACTCTAATTTCCAATCAGAAGGTTCATGTTAGAAGGATAGAGGAGAGTTGGGCCCAGTCGGCATGGCTCAGTGGTTGACCATTGAACCTATGAACTGGGAGATCACAGCTCAATTCCCAGTCAGGGCACAGGCCCGTGCTGTGAGTTTGACCCCCTTAGTGCAATTATTCTCTCTCATTATTGGTGTTTCTATCTCTGTCTCCCTCTCTTTTCTTCTCTGAAATAAACTTTAAAAAATAATAAGAAATTTATTAAAAAAAATAAAGTAAAAGGAGAATTGGAATTTGTCCTGGAACATTTTCTTGATTGAATAAATAGTGATAGATATTTTGATGTGTCAGAAATTTCCTCAGAAGCAGGTCTAGAATTGAATCTTTTGTCCTATTTGTTGCTCACCATTAAATGGACCCTTCCTATCTGAGTATATATACAATTCTTCTATCAGATCATAAAACTTTTGTCTATATATATATTTGCTATTTCTTTCATTTTCCTGTGTTCTTTGTTATCTCTGTACAAAAATTCCATTAGATGGGTTTTGGTGTGTCTAGTTTTATCTTCAATATTACTTAATTTTTTTTCTCATTTATCATCCCTCTATTCTTTACCCTAAATTTTTAAATACTTCCCAGCACATGAATTTTATTCTCAGAAGTCATCCTTTTTACAATTTAGCCTGTAATTAAATTTTTTAACTTAGAAATCATGATCTAAATTTGAATTACATTTAATTATTTCATCCTCACAATCTTTTTTTTTGGATGTGATTTCTGCTGGCATTTCTCTGAAGATGTGCATTATACCTTCTGTTTTCTGTTGTAACTTGCTCATTCATTATGAGTTTGTTTATTTTGTTGAGTTTGGTACCTCCTTATTCTTTTCTCAAATGCATAATGATTTTTTCTTCATGTTGTAGATGAGTTCAAAATTTAACTTTTGTAGTTTGCATATGTCTTGTTAGCTCAAGTGGAAATCTTAATCTGGTATTGTTTAAGGATTCATAATACAGGAGCTTTAATTCTGGAAGTTTCATGGTGGAAGAGACACATAAATGGATAATTGCTCATTCATTTGTGATGTGTAAGCAGTTAAAATTTCCAAAGTCATAATTTAGTTTCCCTCATGATACCTTTACCAGAACATTTCCTATTCATCCTGCCCTTTTGACCACTATGAAATTGCCTAGGGTCACAAAGACCTACCTTAGAAAACTGTATTCTACCAAGTATATTGAAAGCAGGATGTTTGCAAAAGTCAGGCATGTATTAGGTACCATGAAAAATGTGCCATGAAATTGAATCTAATCTAGAAATGTCAGTTACAATTCAAAAGTATAAACCATTTTATCATCAAAATAATTTAATTACATTACTTTTAATATATATTACTATGGTATGAATTGTGACACATGCTTTTGATGTAATGGTGAATAACATTAATAGGGTCCCTCTCTTCTCTTTTATAACTGATATAAAAGCATAAAACACATTACAAAATAATGCAATTGCTGCTGCAATGGAAATATTTGTAGCACTGATGTAACAGCCATGAGAAATTGAGTCTGAGCATATAAAGGAAGACTTTCTGGGGTATTCGAAATAACTAGAAATTATCCAAATTAAATTGAGAGAAACAGTATTCCAGGAGTGAAGAATAACAACTATAATGGCATAGAAGCAAAATAAAGTATTGCATCTTCAGAGAACTTGAATGAATTTGAGTCTGGCTCAGAGCATGGAATACAGTGTGGAAAGTGGAAAGAGATGAGACTGGGAAACTGTACAGGTTCAGATCATGGAGGATAAAGTATGCCATGTTAAAGGATTTAGCTGTTATTTTGTATATAGTTTTCAGAAAGAGACTGATATGATAAGACTTTCAATTTATGAAGCCAATTCTGGTTAAATTATGAAAAATAGAATGTTGATATGGCAAACTGGAGGCAGTTATAGAATTTAGAAATAGTGATCAGGAGTTGCAAGGTCCTTAGGCAAGAAATGTCAATGGTCTTGACATGACTTTAGTAAGAACTGTCAATCATGGTTGGGCTGTGAGAGATTGGAAAGAGGTCAAGACAAATGCTCAGGTCATGGCATTAGCAACTTGGAGAAGGTTGATTTCATTTATTAGTATCAAAAAGTACAGATCTATCATTGGAAGATAGCTTGGGGTAGTGATTACTAGTTTTGGACATCTTATGCTGAAATTGTTATTGGTGGGGTACCCTCTATGTCCCCACCTGTTGCTGGTGGAAGTGGAATTCTTGTGATGTCACAAGAAAAGGAATTTTCTGAGACTCACAGGGGAGAATGAATGATATTTATTTGCATGGAATGAAACCCCTGGGTTTTCAAGGTCCATCCCTCTCTGTCCCACCATGGAAAAAGTCCAGCCATGTCTTTAGAAGAACTAGAATTAAGGCCACTTCTCAATCTTCGCTCCATATTAAAGCATAGTCCAGTCCAGCATCTGACTAACTTAGCTTGTGTTCTCAACTGGGGTCCATTATGTGGGAGGCCTGAATGGCCATGGGCCATGTGGCTGCTAAGACCATATGGCAGGTTGGCACATGAGCAAGAGTGGGTCACGGAGCAAGCAAGAAACAGGAGTGCAAGAGAGGGAAAGTCAGAGAGAATTATTTGGGTATTATAACTGGGAGTTTAACCAATGAAGTCTTTAGGATTTCACACACTTGCAATGGCTCCACCCCCTAGCCAATGATCTTTGTTCCAGGTTAGACTGACAATACAAGGACCACCCTATGTCACCCCAACTTCACTGTGCATGTACATATCTTCTTATTTGGACCCCTATGCCAGTGATTTTCAGGTAATGGGCCAGTGGCTCCCTAAGGAGTGTGAAGTTGCAGTTTCCTGGTGAAGCTGCCCAGATGACTTTGCTTATAATGTTTGGCCTCCACTTTGCTCCTTTTCTATTATTAATATTAGCTAGTGAAATAGGAATTTTTAGGAGTGAATTAGGCAAATTTAGAAAATTTTAAAATTAAGTGGGTCCATGGAAAAAGCACAGGGTTACAAAGTTGCAAAAGGGTACATTTCCATAAGACAAGGGAGTTGGGAGAGGCAGAAGTTACATTTTCATAAGACAAGGGAACTAAGAGTAGCAAAGTGTGCACATTTACAGAATAAAGGGAAGGAGGAAGAAAGCCCAGAAGGAATAGGAGAACAATGAGGGAGGAGGGTCTCATATGTCCCTTGTGAGATTTGACCTTTGAGCTCAGGAGTTGCTATAGTGACCAAATCAGAAGGGGAATATCCACCAATCAGAGAGGATATCAAGGTACAAAAAAACCATGGTAAAAGGAACTTGATGGGACTCTTTCCCCCTCCCCATGTGGGAGTCTATACTTGTTCTTCAGTAAATTTCCACCTTTACTATATCATCTTCTGTCCGTGGTTTCATTCTTTAACTTCACTGGACAAATAACCTGGGGAAACCATCCTGCCCAAGGGAACACCACGTGTTCCAGTCCAAAATTCCCATATCACTGGCTAATTATAATGATAAATTGACTACACAATATCTATGTTTTTATATACAGTAAGTATTTGCTTATATCGGAATCCTGGAAAAACTAAGAGGTATATCCAAAATGTATGAATATGGAGAATTTGAGGAATGACAATTATAAAATGTAGATAGGATTTAAGGAAACCAACATGATTGGTGAAGCACTTGAGACTAGTAACAGCGGGGAGCCCTTACTTAAGCCTAAGAGAGAAAGGGGAGGGAGGAATTTGCCAGGATTCAGAAGACAAGGAACTGTAGAAGAATATCACAGGACAAAAGACATAAACTACCATAAAATAACAAAACCACTGCAAAACCATGTTCTGTCATTGAGGGAGCCAGTGGGGTACATGCAAAAGCAGTTAAAAGCAAAGGGCAAGGGAGGTAAGTTCATAGAGCTTAGTTTTCCCAGTCATGGAGTGAGGTAGAGTACAGAGGATAAGAGACCTAGAGAAATAAAAGGGGGAATATCATTAATGCAAGATATGAATCTTTTACCTGGGTCAGAGACAGGCTTTTTAGGAGCTATCCAGAAAAGGTGGGCTCATTTAGGAAATTGATATAGTAAAAATAGACCAGAACACATATCAGAGCTCTACATCAGGGGTTGGCAAACTTTTTATATAAAGGGCCACATAGAAAATATTTTAGACTTTGTGGACCACATGATCTATGTCTCAATGAATCACTTATCATTGGTTAAAGCTTTAAACAATATATGAATGAATGAGTGAGTCTATGCTCTAATAAAACATATTTACAAAAACATGTGATCAGGATTTGGCCTGTGGGCCATAACTGCTTTATCCAATGGTCTAAAAATACCATAGTGAACAGAATAAAAATAATTATCAAAGGACACCAAGAGAGACAGGATAATTGTTAGAGTAACATGAGGAATATAAAATGTTATAAAGTGAAAGGAAGATAGTGTTTAAAGGTCAAGGGAATGACCCTTAATATCAGGGAGTTTAGGGATGTTCAGTTAGAAAAACACCAAGAAATTTCTGTAGGACGTAGAGATAGCAAAATAGCAAGATCATTGGTGATATCAGGTTCAGTGGTGCTCTAAAAGTTAGATTTTAGTGAGATGAAAAGATGAAGTGAGAGTAAAATCACTGAATGTAAACACTCTTTAAAACTGTTGGGTTGTAAAGAGAGGAGAAAAGGTATGCAACTAACTAGAGAAGATGATAGGCATGAAAAATATATTTTAAGATAAGAGCGAGGAAAGAACTAATAGAGACTTAGAAGATGCCTGATATACATGACAAAAAAGGCATCATTGACATAAGAAAGGTTCCTTGAAAATGCAAGAAAATGAACAAAGATGGAAATTCAATCTTAGAGAGGAAAAGGAATATCATTTTCATTATAACTAGATGTAAGGAGATAGTGACATTTCAGGCTTCTTTCCATTATCTATCCCTGTATATCAAACTATCCACTCCCCAAAAAAGATTAACAAGGATTTTTTTTATTCACACTTGCAGAACTCATTTGGCTAGTCATTCTACTTCTATATGTTGGCTGAGATCATTCAGGCAATTGCAATTATCCAGAGACTTCACTGGGCCTGAATGACTTAAAATGACTTCATTTCTGTCTAATAATTGGTGCATTTTAAAAAGAACTCTGGCTCACATTCCTCTCTAGCAGAGTAGCCGTAGTTCTTCAGACATAAGTGACAAAGCCTCTTACAACCAAGTCTCAGATTTCACACAGTGTTTCTTCTGCCACATTCTATGAAGAAAAAAAAAAAAAAGGAGTCACATGGCCAGGCCAGATTCAAGGGAAGAGCAAATAAGCACTACTTTTTTTTTTCTTTTTGAAAATTTATTTATTTTCATCTACTTATTTGTTTTTTTTGGGGGGGGGCATTACTTCTTAGTTGGAGGAGGGGAAAGGTCCCATTGACAAAGGGCACGAGGGATGGAAGAGGTTGTCCCTGGTACTGTGAGAATAAACAAGTCATCTTTTCTGCCAAAGAACAGCTTAGACAGCCACCATGTTTGACTGTGTGACTTGGTAGCCACCATGTTGGCCGCGTGGCTTTCAGCTCCCCTGGAGCCACCATCTTGAAACAGCAAAGGCCAACCTCTTCCTTTGAAATAGCCAATTGTGAAAGACTGTGCACATGAGCTCCAATGAAGAGCAAGGGACAGGTCACATACATCATGGATTATAAACCGGATCAGACTGCCTGCTAGATGTGCATACACTTAAAGACCATGTGTGCACCCCCTTCTACATAGAAGTAAAGATGTTTGCATTGCCACCTATCTCCTGAGTATGTTTTATATTCTATCAGAACCTCTGACTTGGGAGGGCTCACCTTATTTCTAACAGTACCTTTGTGAACCATCTTTTACAAGGCTTTATAAGACCCATTCATTTTTAAACAAAACTATTTCTCTTCCAATTCTCAACAAAATGGACTGAATAGAACTAGAGTGTTGAAGGTATGTGGTATGAGCCATAATAAGTGATGGATAAAATTAAGAAAAATCTTTATTTCATTCAGATCTTTCTGATCATATAGAAAAAAATTTAAAAAGCACCTGAAATACTTTAGATTCTATAATTCTTAAGGGATGGAAAAATATGAAAATGCTTCTTTATGGTTGTTTCAAACACTAAAATTTAAAATATAATATGACAGCTCCACTGATTCAAATAGTTGAGATAGGAAAAAAATGTTTTGCATTATTTGGTATTTTCAGTTGATTTCTTGAAATATGATTGAAAAGTGGCACGTGCAATTCTTAACCATCAAAATTTAGATTGATCCTTTTATCTGACTGGAGTCTCAGTGGGTGAAAAATCACTGAAATTGTAGAATATCTGAAACAACTCCAATCCATCACACTGCAAAATATCATCAGTGTGCCGAAAGGAATACAAAATAATGTTTACTTGCCTATATTTTGTGCAAAAGTTTTCACTCGAAAAACTAATAAGTAGCCCAAGGTTTCTGAGCTGACATCTTCCTTAAAAATTACTTTTATAAAATTTCTATTCAATAATTTTGAAGTGCTGAGTTCAGTATGATGATTTTTTGAGAATGCTTTTATTCTCTTAATCTTTTCCCCCAGTTCCTCCTTCCCTTAATCTTTCCCTCTTTTCATGTTTCCTTCTTTTCTGTCCATAGATAGAAAGGAAGTACAAGTATATTTGAGAACTCTTATTTGCAAACACACAAATCTGACATTTTATGCCTAAATTTATTTATTTCAAATTTATATTACTACTAGAAACCCAGTGCATGAAATTCATGCACAGAAAGGGGATCGCTTCAGTTTGGCCTGGACCCTCTCCAATCGGGTCCTCTGGCTCCTAACCACTCATCTGCCTATCAGCCTGATCCCCCTAACTGCTCTCCCCTGACAGCCTATTTGCCCTAACTGCTCTCCCCTGCTGGCCTGTTCCCCCTAACTGCTCTCCCCTGCCTGCCTCATTGCCTCTAACCTCCTCTGCCTTGGCCCCACCAACATGGCTTTGTGGGGAAGGATGTCCAGAAGAACATCTGGAAGGTCATCCAGAAGATGTTCAGTCTATTTTGCATGTTTCTCTTTTATTTGATAGGATGCCACCTTGTCCTAAAAATGCAGGTTGTTCCAAGGTTTTCCTATTGTGGAAGGGGAGCCTGCAGTAGCATACTGGGTTCTGACCAGGGCTAATGCCCTTGTGCTTTATCTCAGCAGATGTGATTCCTAGAAGAAGACTCTTGGATGTACCTTGAACATTTCTATCGAATTTGCCAAATCATCCTCCAAAAATGTTGAACCACTTTAAACTCCCACAAGCAACCATGTATCTGGGCTCCGTCTCACTTTGATGCCAATATCGTTGATTTCTCCCTAGAAGCTTCCCTCCCATCAGCTGGGACTGCTTGGTACTTGAGCCAAACTCATTGTTCAGCTGGGGACTTGATTTCCCGAAATAGAATTATGGAGGAGGAAAAATAGCTTTCCTCTACCTTTCTGGGTTCTTAGTGGAGGCCCTTGTAATGAAAGACAGATCACCAAGAGAAAAACAAAAGTTCATTAACATGTGTATCTCATGTATATGTGGGAGATCCCAGGGGAAAATGAATAACTCCCCAAGATGGCTTAGAATGCAGATTTAAATACCTTCTTCCTAGGGAAAGGGGATGGGAGATATAGGCCTCTTAGAGGAGAATAATGATATTTAGGAAAGATGAATGGGGTGGGGGGAAATAGTTTGTAACAAAGTTTGGGTGTGATGTCAACTTCTACTCTCCTGTCCTGTGACAGGAGTCAGTCTTCTCTGCCTGATGACACTTCTCCCATCAAGGGGACCTATGACATTTAAGCTCCTTTAGGGGGTCTGATTTTAGGGAGATTAGGAGACTTCAGTGAAATCCTCTGCGTGTATTTGCTGTTTTTCAAGTATCTGCAGCTCAAGATCATCAATATAACAACACAGCATATATAGGAGGGGGCATACTCTCTGACTTTCAGAATAAACCCAATGAAAGCTTGTTCCTCTCTTAGATGATTTGCCACAGTAGCATTATTCCCCAGAGACTGTATTCTGACCAGACCTTCCTGGGAGTGATCATAACATTATTCTGTGTTTGTAGAAAGGTGTTGGCCACAGCACTTAATAATCCAGGGGCAGTTCATCTCCTTTTCTACAGGTTTCTTGTGGTTTTGTGTCTCTGCTGCTGCAATCCACACCCCTTAGCTACCCAAGCACCTCTGCCTCAGGCCTTGGGGCTGCTGAGTGCCAGGCCTACAGGTTTTTGTCTTCAATCCACCCCCCTATTCCCCCCAGCCCCAGGTTTTCCATGGCCCAGCTTTGGGGCAGCGGCGTGAGTCCCGAACCCCTGCTGGCTCTGGGGCTGCCATCGGACCACAGCTGCCACCTCAGGTTTGCCATGGCCAGGCTTCAGGGTGGCAGCATGGGTCCAAACCTCCTGCTGGCTCTGGGACTGCCATTGGGACCCCCGCCAGCCCAGCGGCTGCCATGTCCTGCTCAGGGCAGGGGGGCCCACCTGCCATCTTGTTTGGGAGTTAATTTGCATATTGCTCCTATTGGCTGGTAGCATAGCAAAGGTACAGTCCATTTGCATGTTTCTCTTTTATTAGATAGAATAGGAGTGGCTGCTATGAATTTTTAATAGAAATTGAGCCATGCCCAGATAGGTCTGAAGAGGAGGTGGAATGGGCATCACCAAGAGATGATTTGTGATACAGAGTTCTAGGCTAAAGGAGAACAAGGAAAACTTGTGTTTTGATGTCTATGGTACATTTGGGAATGTGAGGTCAGGCAAGAAGGAGGAGACAATAATGACCAATTTGTTATTGTTTAACCACTTTGGATTATATCAACTTCCATCTCCAAGTTGCTATCTTCAAGTGGCTCTATTATAGTCTCCATCAACAAAACAATCCAGATCACAACATGAACCACTTGAGACATCAGTAGTGACCCCCAAACTGGGTAAAACTTTAAGAGGACTATGTAACCTGCATAGGAAAGTAACAGGGAGAAAGAGTTAATTCCAATGCAACATATTAATATCCTCCATTTTCATACACTGAGTGGCCAGATTATTATGATCTCTGAACTCATAATAATTTGGCCATTTGGTGTATATCCTATCTAATAAAAGAGTGATATGCAAATTGACCATACATTTGCTACAACCACCAGCCACACCCACCAGCCACACCCACCAGCCAATCAGGAGCTGGGGCGGGGCTGATGCAGCCCAGGCCCTCGGGGGATGGAGACAAGGCAGGCCGGGCCGTGGGAGGCCAGGCCGAAGTGGCCTGGGTCCTGAGGGACGGGGCCAAGGCGCCCCAGGCCATGGGGGGCGGGACCAAGGCAGCCCGGGCCATGGGGAGCAGGGCTGAGGCAGCCCAGGATCTGGTGGTGCGGGGTTGAGGCAGCTAGCGTGCGCTGGTTAGGGAGAAGGCCTGGTCCAGGAGGGGCGGGACCGAGGCCTCTGCTAGCTGGGCGTGGACTGGCTGGGGGGAAGGCCTGGGCCTGGGTGGGGAGCATGGCTGGGATGGACCCAGCTTTTGGCCCCATTGCAGGGCAATGGCTGGGTGCCCAAGGCCTAAAGCCTCGGCCAGAGTGCTTTAGGCCTTGGGCAGGCTGGGAGTGAGTGGTCAGTAGAACATACCCTGAGGGCACCCAGTGTGTGTGAGGGGCAGGTTGCGCTGAGGGATCACCTACCTCCAGTGCACAGATTTCATGCACCAGGCCCCTAGTCCTATATAATAAAAGGTGAAGATGCAAATTGACCCTTTGACTAGGAGTTTGACCAGCAAGCATGCTGGCCAACCACCCATGTGCTTTCCTCCTGGCCAGCCTGGCCGGACCCCACCCATGCACAAATTCATGCACTGGAATATATATATACATATTTGCATCTTTTTTATTAGACAGGATATATATATATCCTGTCTAATAAAAAATATGCAAATTTGACAGTACCTTTGCCAGACCCACAGCCATGCCCACCACCCAATCAAAAGCAGATTATGCAAATAAACCCCAACAAAGATGGCTGCCACCACTGAGAGCAGGAGGAAGGCTTGGGCTTACCCAGCAACAGAGGAAGCCAAGCTTTCTGCCTGCTGTTTCGGGCTTAGGCCTCCACTCAATGCTACAAAGTTTTAATTACAAAAGATACAGAAATGGTGGCAGCCACTGAGCTGGAGAGAACAGAGGCTTGGGTTTCCCTGGCAATGGAGGAAGCCAAGCTTTCAGTCTGCCGTTGCCAGACTAGGCTTCCACTCTAGGCTACAAAGTTTCAAACAGAAATGGCTGCTGCCATGGAGTGAGCAGAAGGGTTGGCTCTGCTCCAGGCAACAAAGTTTCAATTATAGACATAAGTTAATCTAGATCCCAGGGCCTCCAAGTGTGTCGCTGAGGGGCATGGCCAGCCTGTAAACCTCCAAAGGCCCTTAGCCCAGGCTGCCCCTCACCCCAAGGGAACCCCCACCCTGATCTGGGACACTCTTCAGGGCAAACCAGCTGGCCCCCACCAATGCACCAGGCCTCTCTCCTATCTAATAAAAGAGTAATACACAGATTAACCATCACTCCAACACACAAGAGGGCTGCCTCCATGTGGTCAAAGATCCTGCCCCCATGTGGACACAAGATGGCCACCACAAGATGGCCAGCAGGGAAGGGCCGTTGGGAGCTTTCAGGCCCTGCAAGGGAGGGCAGTTGTGGGCGATCAGGCCAGCAAAGGAGGGCAGTTGGAAGGGACCAGGCCTGCAAGTGAGGGCAGTTGGGGGCAATCAGGTCGGCAGGGGAGGGCAGTTAGGAGTGACAAGGCTGGCAGAGGAGGGAAGTTGGTGGCAAACAGGCTGGAAAGGGAGCAAGTAAACATCAATCAGGCTGGCAGGGTAGTGGTTAGGGGGTGATCAGGCTGGCAGGCAGAAGTGGTTAGGGGCAATCAGGGAGGCAGGCAGGTGAGCAGCTCAGAGCCAGCAGTCTTGGATTGTGTGAAGGATGTCCGACTGCCCATTTAGACCCTGGTCCTACCGGAATCAAGCCTAAACCATCAGTCGGACATCCCTCAAGGAGTCCCAGATTGGAGAGGGTACAGGCTGGGCTAAGGGACATGCCCGGCCTCCCGTGCACGAATTTTGTGCACCAGGCCCCTCTAGTGTGTGTGTGTGTATACATACATACTAGAGGTCCAGTGCAGGAAATTTGTGCAATGGGGGGGCGGGGGGGTTTCCTTCAGGAAACCCTGCCAGCCTGATTGATGTCTAACTGCTCCCCTGACAGCCTGTTTGCCCCCAACTTCCCTCCTCTGCCATCCTGGTCACCCCTAACTGCCCTCCCATGCAGGATTGATAGCCCCCAACTGCCCTCCCATACAGGATTGATAGCCCCCAACTGCCCTCCCTTGCAGGCCTGGTCCCTCCCAACTGCCCTCTCCTGATGGCCATCTTGTGGTGGTCATCTTGTGTCCACATGGGGGCAGGATCTTTGACCACATGAGGGCAGCCCTCTTGTGTGTTGGAGTGATGGTCAATCTGCATATTACTCTTTTATTAGATAGGACAGAGGCCTGGTGCATGGGTGGGAACTAGCTGGTTTACCCTGAAGGGTGTCCCAGATCAGGGTGGGGGTTCCCTTAGGGCGTGGGGCAATCTGGGTGAGGGGCTCATGGTGGTTTGCAGGCCATCCATGCCCCCAGCGACCCAAACGGAAGCCTTGGTATCTGTAATTAATTTATGTTCTACAATTGAAACTTTTTATCCTAGAGCGCAGCCAAAACTTCTGTTCACTCCATGGCGACAGCCATTTCTGTTTGAAACTTTATAGCCTAGAGTCGATGGCTAGGTGCCAGGGATGCAGAAGTTTAGCTTCTTCCATCACCCTGGCAATTCTAGCTTCTTCTCTCTCCAGCTCAGTGGCTGCCTTCGGATTATGTATCTTTTTTAATTGAAACTTTGTACCATTGAGGCCTCTGTTTGGCAAACGCAGGCAGAAAGCTTGGCTTCCTCTGTTGCCAGGGAAACCCAGGCCACCCTCCTGCTCTCAGTGACACCAGCCATCTTGTTTGGGGATTATTTGCATAATTTGCTCCTGATTGGCTGATAGGCATGGCTGGTGGGTGTGGCAAAGGTATGGTCAAATTTGCATAATACTCTTTTATTAGATAGGCTATATAATATCTATATATCTATATATCTATATCTATATCTATATCTATATCTATATCTATATCTGTATATATATATATATATATATATATATATATATATATATATATATATATCCTCTGGCCTAAATGGGCAGTCGGACATCCTTCTCATAATCCAAGGCTGCTGGCTCCGAACTGCTCACCTGCCTGGTCCGTGATTGCCCCTAACCGCTTCTGCCTGCCAGCCTGATCACCCGCTAACCACTACCCTGCCATCCTAATTGATGTCTACTTGCTCCCCTGCCAGCCTGTTTGCCACCAATTTCCCTCCTCTGCCGGCCTGGTCACTCCTAACTGCCCTCCCCTGCTCGCCGTCTTGTGGTGGCCATCTTGTGTTCACATGGGGACAGGATCTTTGACCACATGGGGGCAGCCCTCTTGTGTGTTGAAGTGATGATTAATCTGCAAATTACTCTTTTATTAGATAGGATATAGGTCTGGTACATGGGTGGGGGCCAGCTGGTTTGCCCTGAAAAGTGTCCTGGATCAGGGTAGGGATTCTCTTGGGGTAAGGGGCAGCCTGGGCCCGGGGCCTGTGGAGGTTTGCAAGCCAGTCATGCCCCCCAGCAACCCAAGCAGAGGCCCTGAGATAGGGGATTAATCTATGTCTACAATTGAAACTTTGTTGCCTGGAGCAGAGCCAACCTTTCTGCTCGCTCCATGGGGGCAGCCATTTCTGTTTGAAACTTTGTAGCCTAGAGTGGAGGCCTAGACCAGCAATGGCACGTGGAAAGCTTGGCTTCCTCCATTGCCAGGGAAACCCAAGCCTCTGTTCTCTCCAGCTCAATGGCTGCTGCCATTTCTGTATCTCTTATAATTGAAGCTTTGTAGCATTGAGTGGAGGCCTAGCCTGGCGACAGCAGGCAGAAAGCTTGGCTTCCTCTGTTGCTGGGAAAACCCAAGCCTTCCTTTTGTTCTCAGTGGAGGCAGCCATCTGGTTGGGGTTTATTTGCAAAATCTGCTCCTGATTGGCTAGTGGGCGTGACTGTAGGCATGGCTTGTGGGTATAGCGATGGTATGGTCAAATTTGCATATTACTCTTTTATTAGATAAGATACACACACACACATACACACACACACACACACAAGCACACACACATACACACACACTGAGCAGCCAGATTATCATGCACTCAGAGATCATAATAATCTGGCCACTCAGTGTATATGTACAAAGCTAGATGAGGGTTAAGAGACTTGATTTATACTTAACACACTTTTCAAGTGAGTATTTAATTTTAAAATATATTTTTATTGATTTCATGGAGGAAGGGAGAGTGAGAGAGAGAGAGAGAAACATCAACGTTGAGAGAGAATCATTGATCAGCTGCTTCTGCATGCTTCACAATGAGGATGGAGCCTGCATCCTGGGAATGTGCCCTGATAGAGAATTGAATCATGACTTCCTGGTTCATAGGTCGATGCTCAAGCCACTGAGCCACGCCACCTAGGCTCAAGTTAGTATTTAGAAATTCCGTTTTTAAGCAATTTCTGATATCCAGGATGTGATATTGAGCCTATTAATATGTATTGGCTATGTATTATGCCTCAATATATTTTTATAACTTTTAAAGGTAATACTAAAGAGGGATAAATAGTTTCTTATTTGGGCTGAAGTTTGTGTAATTTCCCTATCCCAAGTCACAGATAATTGACTCAACTATACAAATCATTGTCTCTAGTTTGGTTTGGATCATTGGTTTGTCAGGCGTTTTAGGAAGTAATTGATCACAGCTGCTACTGGGTAAATTCATACTTGTTGACACTACAAACACCCACATATGAACAGAGTTATTTAGTGATTAGCATACAATTTGGGAGTAAAACTCCCTAATTAAAATATTGGTTATCTTTAAGAAATATTTTTAAATTGGAGCAGCAATATAGGCATGAATCCTTTATGTTCTTCTTAACAATTCCACATGAATACAGATACAGTGCAAAATAGCTTGTATACATCATTGTCTGAATATTCGGTATAATCATTGAAATAACCGTCATCACTTAAAACTTTTTCTTTTGAACATGCTTACCCTTCCTTTTCAAGTTTTTTTTCTTTTATTCAGTATTATTGCAACTTCATTCTCTTTCATTGATCTTTCTTTTCCTCTTATTAAAATCTAATTTTCATTTATTCAATTAATGAACTACATTTTTTTGTTGAATGAGTTTCAATGTGTGATCCTACCAATGAATTGCTGTTTAAGGCATTTATCTTCAATAATGCAACTGAAGACTTTGCCTTTGATAGATCTTGGTCAGCTAGGAATTCTGCTGAATTGCCATAACACAGGACTTCTCTGTACAGCAGGTCCTCAACTAATGTCTTTTGGTTCAATATCTTTCTTTTAACATCAATGAAAATGCAGATCTCAGCTAGGCCACCAACTGTGTGGAGTTTACATGTTCTTCCCCTGTCTGTATAGGTTTTCTCCAGAGATTCTGGTTTGTCCCACATCTCCAAAATATGAATTCTAGGTTTATTGTCATGTCTACATTGTTCCAATCTGAGGAAGAAAGTATGGATGTGGATGTGAGTGCTCCCTGCTATGAAAGGACATCCTGTCCAGGATGCCCACCTTGTGCCCTGAGCTGCTCGAATAAGCTCCAGCTATATGCGACTTTAAATTGCAATAAGTGGGTTGGAAAATAATTATTTTGCTTCTTTTTATTAATCTTCCTTTAATGTATATACAGCTCACATTTATTTCAATGTTTAATATTAGAAGTGATTGTGGTCTTTATTTAGAAATTTGTGATGTTTTTGTGACCAGAAATGTACCATAGGGGTTTAACTCTAGTTTGTATCAGTTAGCCTATGGTAAACTTGATGTCATTACACAAGGTTTGGCTAAGTACACAGGTTTTTAAAAACGTATCATTGATGTTAAGTGAAGACTTAGTGTACAGAGCCTCACATTGCGGCTGGGTTGCCAGACTAAATGTATTTATAGATGAAGGGAATAATTTGGGAAGAGATAATTTAGTCTAGTTCGAAGTTGAAATCAGGTTTTAAGAATTGAATATATTTTATACTCTTTATCATGAACGTTGAAATTAAAGATTGAAAAATTGGTAAGGAACTGGTTTTCTGAGTACATAAAGAATACATAAGTCAATAATTAAAAACAAAATAGCAAATAAATTAGTTTAAAAATGAGTATAGAACCTGAATAGGCATTTCTCCAAAGTAGATAAACAAATCACCAATAAACTTATGTAAAGGTACTCAAAATCATTATCCATTAGGAAAAAACAAATGAAAATGACAATGAAATGCTGCTTCACACCCATTAGAATAGCTATTATTAAAAACAAACAAACAGATAATGAACAGTGTTGGTGAGAATGTGGAAAAATTGGACACTCGTGCACTGCTTGGTAATGTAAAATGGTGAAGCTGATGTGGAAAACAGTCTGGCAGGTCCTAGCTGGTTTGGCTCAGTAGATAGAGCATCAGCCTGTGGACTGAAGGATCCTGGGTTAAGATTCCTGTCCAGGGCACATGCCTGGGTTGCAGGGCTCAATTCCCAGTGGGGGGGGGGTGTACAGGAGAAAGCCAATCAGTGACTCTCTCTCATCATTGATGTTTCTATCTCCCTCTCTCCCTTCCTCCCTCAAATCAATAAAAATGTATTTTTTAAAAAGAAAACAATCTGGCAGTTCCTCAAAAGGTAAAACATAGATTACCTAGAGATTCCACTCCTACATATGTTCCCAAAAGAAATAAAAACATGTGTCCACACAAAAACCTGTGCGTGAATGTTTATAGCGAAATTATTCATCATAGGTAAAAACTGCAGCCAGAGTTTCATGAGCTAATAAGCAAAATGCCATGTATGTGTATACTGGAATATTTTTCAATCATAAATAGTAATAACATGCCATCACATGGATGAACCTTGAAAACATTATGACAAGTAAAAGAAACTAGTCACACACACATACACACACAAAAGAAACTAGAACACAATACCAAATATGTAGCCCCTCCTTATCTGCAGTTTCGCTTTCCGTGATTTCAGTTACTGGTGGTCAACCATGGACTGAAAATATTAAATGGAAAATTCTAGAAATAAACAATTCATAAGCTTAAATTATAAGTTATAAGTTATCTTGAAATCGTGTGCCATACTGCTCCAACCGATCCAGGATGTGAAGCACCCCATTGTTCATGTATCCACACTGTATCTGCTCCCACCTGTTAGTCACGTAGCTGCCATCTCAGCTATCCAATTGACTCTCATGGTATCACAGTGTTTGTGTTCAAGAAACCCTTATTTTACTTAAAAATGGCCCCAAAGAGCAAGAGCAGTGATTCTGATAATAAGGCTATGTCAAAGAGCAGCCATAAAGTGCTTCCTTTAAGTGAAAAGGTGATTGTTCACAACTTAAGGCATTTTATCACCTCACAGCATCGCAAGAAGAAAGGAGAGTACAGTATAATAAGATATTTTGAGAGACCACAATCAGATAATTTTTATTACAGTGTATTGCTCTATTGTTTTTAAATAAAGGCCCAAAGACATATGAAAACATGCTCAAAGTCACTAATCATACGAAAGATGCGAATCAAAGTAATGAGATACCATTTGACACCTGTCAGAATGGCTATCATCAAAAAAATCAACAAAGGACAAGTGCTGGTGAAGATGTGGAGAAAAAGGAACCCTCGTGCACGTGCACAGCTGGTGGGAATGCAGAGTGAGTGGTGCAGCCACCGTGGAGAACAGTATGAAGTTTCCTCAAAAAGCTGTAATTTCACTATTAGTTGTTGTTAATCTCTTAACTGTGCCTAATTTAAAAATTAAACTTTATCATTTGTATGTATGTATAGGAAAAAAATAGCATATAAGGTTTGGTACTATTGTTGATTTCAGTACCCACTGGCAGTCTGAAAACGTATCCCACACAAATAAGAAGGGACTACTGTATCAGTTGCTTTTTCTTTGCAGCTTCAGTCTTGCTATTTGATTTATTGGCAAAACTGTAGATCTGAGTGTAAGATAAATGTTGTTTTAACATTTAACATAGGATAGCTTACTATCCAGCAATAGATAACCAGAATCAATTTTTTAAAACCTGGAATTGTTCTACTTTTGTAACAAAATATAAAGTCTCTGACTTTGGAATAAGACAATGTCCAAGGGTGGAGTATCTTTTTTAGTGACCATGTTCAATATGTTGTGAAAATAAAAACGAGAATAGTAACTTTGGAAGAAATGAAATTATACAAAGGGTAAGATAAAAGTTCTTGAATTAGCCGAAACCGGTTTGGCTCAGTGGATAGAGAGTCGGCCTGCGGACTGAAGGGTCCTGGGTTCGATTCCGGTCAAGGGCATGTACCTTGGTTGCGGGCACATCCCCAGTAGGGGGTGTGCAGGAGGCAGCTGATCAATGTTTCTTTCTCATAGATGTTTCTGACTTTCTATCCCTCTCCCTTCCTCTCTGTAAAAAAATCAATAAAATATATTTGAAAAAAAAGTTCTTGAATTAAAAAAAATCAGTAACAAAAAAATTAAAAGTAATATATGTAGTTAATAGTAGATTAGACAGAGTTTAAGAAACCATAGTAGAATATTCAGAATGAAGCACGTTGTTAAAAAAGAATGGGAATACAATGGAAAAGTTAGATATACAGTATTTATAAATGGAGTCCCATAAAGTGGGAAGAGAATGAGAAACAAATATTTCAAAAAAAATAGATGAGACATTTTCAAAGACATAAACGAGATCAAGCCACAATCTTTAGCAATTCCAAAAAACAAATATAAAAATCCACACTTTAAATAAAGGCCCAGAGACATATGAAAACATGCTTAAAGCTACTTAAAGCCAATGACAATGAGAAAATTCTAGAACAACAGAGGAGACAAAATTACCCTACAAGAGTAACAATAATACAATTGACTTTACACAGAAAGAATGTAAATCTGGAAGAAAAAGTTTAAATCTATAATTTGAATTATTCCCACAAAGAAAATTTCAGACCCCCAATATCTTTGCTGTGATTTTTTTCAAAGATTTAATACAAATAAAGCCAAATTCTTCTAAAAATAAAAAATATTTCAAGTGAGCATAACTTGAATACCAAAACATATCAAGACATTACAAGAAAGGAAAATTGGAGATCAAAAACATAGGCTGAAAGTGAAAGGATAGCCCTAGCTGATTTGGCTCAGTGGATAGAGTGTTGGCCCGCAGACTGAAGGGTCCCAGGTTTGATTCTGGTCAAGGGTACTTACCTGGATTGCAGGCTTGATCCCTGACCCTGGTTGGGCCTGTACAGAGGGCAACCAATTGATATGTCTTTCTCACATCAATGTTTCTCTCTCTGTGTCTCTCCTCCTCCCTTCTACTCTTTCTAAAAATCAATGGAAAAATGTGCTCAGGTGAGGATTAACAACTATATATATAAAATATCTAAAAAAAGAAAGTGAAAGGATAGAAAAAAATATTCTGTACAAATGGTAACCAGACAAGAGCAGGGGTGGGCATACTATTATCATACAAAATGGACTTTAAGACAGCAAATCTATTACAAGAGACAAATAAGGGCTTTATATAAGGATAAAGGGATCAATTCAATATGAATATTTAACAATTATAAATATGATATACGAAACATATATATATGAGGCAAAATTTGACAGAATTGAAGAGAAAAAACAAAAATAGACAGCAATACAATAACAGTAGAAGAACTCAGTACTCCACTTTCAATAATGAATAGAACCAGACAAATTCAGTAAGTAAGCTGAAGACTTACTGGACATAATAGACATATACAGAATGCCCCCATTGAACTTCAGTAGAGTATACGTTCTTCTTCATAGCACATGGAACATTCCACAGGATAGATTACATGTTAGGCAACAGAACAGGTCTCAACACATTTAAAAAGACTGAAATTATACAAAGTATCTTCTCTGATAAAAATTGGATGAAACTAGAAAATAATAGCAAAAGGAAGATTGAAAAATTGTGGAAGATTGAAATATATGTAGAAATTAAAAAACAGACGCATACACAATCAATGAGTCAAATAAGGAGTCACAGGGGAAATTAGAAACTATTTTGAGACAATTCAAAACAAAAACACAACATACCAACACATATGGGATGCAACAAAAGCAATACTAAGAAGGGAAGTTTATAGCTAAAACTGTGTACATTTTAAAAGAAGAAAACACAATTACAAACCTAACATTATACTTCAAGAAACTATATAAAAAAGAATAACAAAAAACTAGCAAAAGAAGGAAATAATAAAGATTAGATGAAATATTAATGAAACAGAATAGAAAACAACAGAAAAATATTAACTAAACTGTAAGAGTTGGTTTTTTGAAAAGGTCAACAAAACCAGTAAATCCTTATCCAGATTAACTAAGTAAAAAACCAAAAAAAAAAAAAAAGACTAACATCAGAAATGAAAGAGAAAGTATTATAACTGATGCCACACAAATAAAAAATTATAAAATAATACTATAAATAATTATGTCAATAAATTGGATAACTTGGAAGACATGGATAAATTCCTAGAAACACACGACCTACCCAGACTGAATCCTGAAGAAATAAAAAATCTGAACAAATGAATCTATAACTAGCAAGAATATAGAATCAGTAACTAAAATCTTCCCAAAAAAGAAAAGCCCCAGATTAGATGGTGTCATTGATCAATTTCACTCAATAAAAAGTTAGCACCAATACTTCAAAACACTACCAAAAAATAAAGGAAAGAAACATTTTCAAACTCACTTCACGAGGCCATCAAACAAACCTAAGAATATTCCATCTGTATAATTTCAAAACCAGTAAATTCAATCTGCTATTTTCAAAAGTTGCTGCAAAGGAAATAGCGGCCCAGGTAGTTTTTTACTACTTGTGTTCTTTTATTTTCATGAAACTTGCCAAACTGACTTACAAATTTATGTAGATGAGCCAAATGCCAAAAAGATGTAAGATGCAAATGTTAATTATTATTTTAAAACAATCATTAATTAAGATAACAGGATGTTCATACAGAGATAGACAAACGTAAGAATATTTTAAACAATACAAAACTCAGAATGAGAACTACCATATATGACATTTTAATATATGCCAGAAATGAGATACTTTTTAAAAACACACATTTTTATTAATCTCAGAGATGGAGAGAGAGAGAAACATCCATGATGAGAAAGAATCATTGATTGGCTGCTTCATGCACTCCCCCAACTGGGGGTCGAGCCTGCAACCTGGGCATGTGATTAGGAGGTCCACACTCAACCACAGAGCCACGCCCGGTTGGGCCAGAAGTGAGAGATTTCAATAAATGACATTAGACATTACTTTCTCTAAGTTTTCAATTGCTGAAAGAACTCATAAAACTCAATCTATTACACTACCAGCTTTATGAGAGGTCCAGTTTCACAACAGCAGGTGAAGTTTGTGCACTGAAGTGTCCAGAGCTGGAGCATTCTTCTTCCTTCCATCACTGGATCATAGAGCTCATGATTTGCCTCCAGAAATCAAACCACTACTGGTAGACATGCAAAGGCAGACCAGCTTGAACCATCAAACCCCCACAGGCATAGTAGCCCTGGAAGCATTCGGCTCATCTTCTTATATCTGTTAAAGGCCTGCTCTTTCTCTATCTGTGTCGCTCTCTGATTGGTTTCTGGCCTTTTTGCAACACTGTTCTCTTTCACTTCCAAGAAAAATCATCCTGTTTTTTGCAAAACACATTGTTTGTTTCAACTAGCCCCACTATTCCTCCTTCTTCAGCCCATCACCCTAACTAAATTCTACTTTAACTCCTTTCGCTATGTTCTACTCTCAAACAATGCATATACAGAATAGAATTTCTCTGTAGTTACTGTATTCCATAGCTTTGGCCAGGAGTCAGTACCAGGCTCCAGGATTGCCTGGATTGAGTGTGTGGTTCATACAATCTTGCTGAGATTAACCCATGCTATATGTATATATCAAGTGAGAAATATATTATCCACAAGGAAAAGTATTAAAACTGGACCTCTACCATAAGGATAAAATTTTCTGGTGGATTATAGTTTTTAATATGAGGACCATATTTATAATGTTTTAAAAAACAACTTATGATATTATCTTTATGACCACTTGGGAGAGGAAGGTTTTTAAAAGTAAACACAGAGCAGGACCGGTTTGGCTCAGTGGATAGAGTGTCGGCCTGCGGACTGAAAGCTCCCAGGTTCGATTCAGGTCAAGGGCATATACCTTGGCTGCGGGCACATCCCCAGTTGGAGGTGTGCAAGAGGCAGCTGATCGATGTTTCTCTCCCATCGATGTTTCTGACTTTCTATCCCTCTCCCTTCCTCTCTGTGAAAAATCAATAAAATATATTAAAAAAAATAAAAGTAAACACAGAAATCATAAAAAGACATTTATTTTCAAAAAGGACTGATGTTTACTATTTTAAAGAGAAGAATTACTTTTTATCTCAGGACATATCTTGAAAAATATGTTTTGATTGACTTTTAGAAGGAGAGGAAGAGAGAGAAAAAGAGAGAGAAAAACATCAATGATGAGAAAGAATCACTGATCGGCTGCCTTCTGCACACCCCTTACGGGGGATGGTGCCTGCAGCCTGGGCAATTGCCCTGACTGGAAATTGAACTAATGACCTCTTGGTTCCTGGGTCGATGCTCAACCACTGAGCAACATGGGCTGGGCTCATGATACATTTTTTTATCTTTATTGTTCAGTTTATTAATTACATTGTTCCCTTTTTTTTCACCCTATAGTTCCCCTCCACCTGGTACCCATCCCACCCTCTGCCCTCACCCCCCTCCACTGTCCTCTCCCATAGTTGCATGATTTTTGTCCAGTCTCTTGCTGCACTTCCCACACCCCTTTTCTCCCCAAAGAGTTGTCAGTCCATTCCCTCTCTATGTCCGTGATTCTGTTATATTCACCAGTTTATCCTGTTCATCAGCTTATTAATTCACTTGATTTTTAGATTCATTTGTTGATAGATGTGTATTTGTTGTTCCTAATTTATACTTTTATCTTTTTCTTCTTCCTCTTCTTAAAGAATATCTTTCAGCATTTCATATAGTATTGGTTTGGTGGTGATGAACTCCTTTAGCTTTTCCTTATCTGCAAAGCACTTTATCTGGCCTTCAATTCTGAATGATAACTTTGCTGGATAAAGTAATCTTGGTTGTAGATTCTTGCTGTTCATCACTTTGAATATTTCTTGCCACTCCCGTCTGGCCTGCATCGTTTCTGTTGAGAAATCCGCTGACAATCGTATGGGTGCTCCCTTATAGGTAACCACCTGTTTTTCTCTTGCTGCTTTTAATATTCTCTCTTTGTCTTTTGCTCTTGGCATTTTAATTATGATGTGCCTTGGTGTGGTCCTCTTAGGGTTCTTATATATTGGGGTTCGGTGCACTTCTTGGACTCCTAAGTCTATTTCTTTCACCAGGTGTGTAAAGTTTTCGGTCACTATTTCTTCAAATAGGTTTTCATTGTCTTGCTCTCTCTCTTTTTCTGGCACCCCTATAATTCGGATGTTGGTATGCTTGAGGTTGTCCCAGAGGCCCCTTACACTATCTTCAATTTTTTGGATTCTTTTGGTGTCTTGCTTTTTCAGCTGAGTGGATTTTCCCTCTTTGTATTTCAAATCTTTAACTTGATTCTTGGGGCGTTCCAGAGCACTTTTAGGTCTTTGTATAATATTTTTTATTTCAGTCAGTTTATGCTTAATTTCTGGTTGGTCCTTTTTCATATCCTTGTGAGTCTCCTTTATATCCTTGTGGGTCTCCTTCATTTCCTTGTAGGACTCATTCATTTCCACGTTGATCTTGATTATTTCCTTTCAGGTCTCGTTCATATCCTTGAGGGTCTCGTTCATTTCCTTTTCGGTCTTGCTTATTTCGTTATAGGTCTCGACCTTTTGTAGGAGCCTCTTGATAAGCCCTATAACCGTGGTTTTGAATTCCATGTCCATTCGGGTTTTTTTCCTCCATTTCTTTCACATCTGATTTCTTTCCATGTCTCTGCATGGTGGCTGCTTCCCTGAGTTGGTCAATTAGCTTTGTGTGGTGGACTTCCTACAAGGGACAGTGGGTCAACCTCCCCAGTTACCTGAGGTGGATATGGGTTGCACAGTCTTGCTGAAGTTAAGCTCAGGTTAATCGTTGTTAGCACTTTGAGGGGTTGACCTCCAGGCTAATTGTCTGTGAAGTTCAGCTGTGCTCAGGTTTGATGGGCAGAGTCTCCGGGCCAAGCAGACAGTGTTAACTCCACCCTATGTGGCCCCAGGGAGTCTGTGTTGGTGGCAATGGCCACCAGCACCTCTGAGAGAGAGCTGCTGTGGAGCTCCACTGGCTGCCAGAGAATTCAGACTCTCCCCAAATGAGTCTGCACACCCAATGTCTCACCCAGGGTCATAAAACAAAGCAGTCTGACGGTTTCCCGAATGAGATGACAAGTCACAGAATGCTCTCTAAGTGGTCACGCAGCTGAGTTGTTCCCAAGTTTAGGTGCAGGCTCCCTTCTCCACAAGCCGGTAGACCCCTGCAGCACCCGAGCTTCGGCGTGCCCTCCCACTGTCCAGTTTTCACCCCGTATGATAGTGGGTTCCCTGGACTTCGCCGAGACCTGGAGAATCAGTCCAGTGGGACGTCTTTGTCTCCCCGTTCGAGAAAACTGGCTGGTTTTCAGCTGCCCGCCCTATCCGCTGGCATGCGCGCTCCAAACCTCTCTCTGCGCGTCTTTCAACGCTGTCCTCAGCCGCTCCTCCGAGTCACAGTGTCTTATCTTCACTTTTATTTGTGGAATTTTCACTCGGCGAGCTTTCTGGTGATTCTGGAAGGTGTTTGCTCTTTCGTTAAGTTATAGTTTTAAAATTGCTGTGTATGACGGCAAGATAGGTGTTTTACCTATGCCACCATCTTGGTTCTCTCAATAGTCAGGATACATTTTTAAAAAGGAGAAAATATTTCTTAAATAAAAATAAATTTCAACACATATAACTGATAAATCACTAGTATTCACAAATAAAAACAAAATTCCTAAAATAAGAAAAAGATAAACAGCACAAAAGAAAAAATTATGGGAAATATAAATGAATGCCAATTACATGAAAAAAAATGTTTAACCATTAAAAGTTAAGTAAATGGAATTTAAAAACAAAATGAATTATAGTTTCACACCCAATAAATTAAAAAGAAAATAAAGGAGAGGAGGAAAAGAAGGAATAGTGGGAGGAAGGGAGGGGAGAAAAGAAGGAGGGAGGGAGGAAGAGAAAAGAAGAGCCAAACAGTATCAGGCATGAATGGGGATGGGATTGATGTGATTGGAGTGCAATGTACAATTCTTGGTGAAACATACATTGGTATAAACACTGGAATAGATATATTCTAGGAGTTATAATCCTGGCTAACTACCTTAGAGAAACTGCTGCACATGTCCATCAGGAGACATGTAAAAATGTTCTTCAAAGCATAGTTCATAACCAAAGAGATGGAAACACTTAAAGACATAGCGCTAATTTAATAGATCCAATTGATTTTGGTGTACTCATTCAGCATACTACACAGCCATGTAATTGAATGAGCTGCTGCTAACATAACTACAGAGAAAATTATCAAATATATAATCCTGCAGGAAGGAGCAAGAATATTCCATGTAGATAAAGGTCAGAAACTGGCAAGTTTAAATAATATATTGTTTAGGAATACATGTATAGAGAAACCACAATAAGAAAAGTTTATGATTATTACAAATCATAATATTTAAAAATATTCCTTAGGGAGGATTTATAGTAAAACCTTGGTGTTATTATCACACCTCCTCTCTCCCTGCTCTGATGTGTTTAATCATTGAGTCCAGTTGACTCCACTTCCGGCACACCTCTGATATCAATGCAAATCTACTCCTCTTCACTGTTCCTATCCTAATACAGATTACCATGTTACTTGGCTGCATAAATGAAGCAACTTCTTAAAACGTGTCTCTGCATCTAATCTTGCCCCTTTCTGTATATTCCAACCCTCTCACCCACGGCTGCCAGAGGGGTCCTTCTAAAGTACAAATCTGGTGTTATTACTCTTACCAGAGGCCCAGTGCATAACATCTGTGCACTGATAGGTTCCCTAGCAGCTGCCGGCTGCCAGCTGCTGGCTGTCGGCTGGAGCCTCCCTCCCTACCCCTTGGTCAAACTCCCTGATGAACTCCTGGTGGAGGGGACAATTTGCATACTACGATTTTATTATATAGGATATGTACTGAAATCTCTGTCTTAGGAATAACACTTACTCCTTACCATGGCTAATAAATTCCTGAATGGTTTGGCTATTTATCTCTTCTGTCTTATTTTTCAATACCATCTTATTTCTTCCTCTCAACTCTTCTTGCCTTCTTCCTGTCTTACTTTCTCTGGTTGAAATATTCACATTCCAAACGTCTCTTGCCTAATTTATACTGCTTTGTCCGCCCTATCTTAAAGTGGATTCTACTTCATCCAGGAAGTCTTCCTTAAGTCAAGAAGGTTATCTTTCATGTCTATTTAATAAATGCACGTCACGTGCATTACAAATTGTACTTTCCATGTTATAAACCTTTCAAATTGCATTTTCAGGGTTCTTCATCATACTATGAGGACTTTTTGTTAATCCTCACCTGAGGATATTTTTCCATTGATATTTTAGAGAGAGTGGAAAAAACAGAAAGAAACTTTGATGTGAGAGAGACATATCAATTGGTGGCCTCCTGCCTGAGCCTTGACCAGGGCCTGGGACAGGGAGGAGCCTAAAATCAAGGTATGTGCCCTTGGCAGGAATCAAACACGGGACCCTTTGGTCCGCAGGCCGATACTATCTACTGAGCAAATCAGGCTAGGATGAGGATTTTTTTTTAATTCAATGAGCACAGTGATTATTTCTCCTTTGTGTAATACTGAATTCCCAGTAAATTGTGACTAGAATATAATAGGTATACATTAATTGCTTATAAATTAAAAAAAATTATTTGGGCAGAATGCAGGGGGTTTCATTTCCACCATTTCTCAGATAGGTAAATCTGGTGTAAATTTCTTTTAACTTCTTTGGGCCCCAGTTTCCTGGTATATAAAATGACATATCTAGAGTTTTCACAGTTAATGGGTTTCCTTTACTAAACATCCATTAGACCTAATTTTGTGTGACTGCAACTGCTAGTTCTGCTGTCACTGCATTTGACACTGACAAAAACTGTGAGTTTCATGCAAGGTCTCCAAAACCCTCAAAAAAACTTGAGACTAAATCCAATATGACTTTTATTTTGATTGCATCAGTCTTTGAGCTAAGTGCGAACTTTGATCCTGAAACACAAATAGGTCCTCTCAATGGTCTCTTAAATTTTCTTCCTTCATATACACTGAGTGGCCAGATTATTATGATCTCTGAATACATAATCACATTATATATATATATATATATATATATATATATATATATATATCCTATCTAATAAAAGAGTAATATGCAGATTGACTATCAATCCAACACACAAGAGAGCTGCCCCCATGTAATCAAAGATCCTGCCCCCATGTGGACAGAAGATGGCCACCACAAGATGGCCAGCAGGAGAGGGCTGTTGGGAGGTTCCAGGCCTTCAAGGGAGGGCAGTTGGGGGCGATCAAGCTTGCAGGGGAGGGGAGTAAGGGGTGACCAGGCCGGCAAAAAAGGGAAGTTGGGGGCACACAGGCTGGCAGGGGAGCAGTGAGACATCAATTAGGTTGGCAGGGTAGTGGTTAGGGGGTGATCAGGCTGGCAGGCAGAAGTGGTTAGGGGCAATCAGGAAGGCAGGCAGGTGAGAAGTTTAGAGCTATCAGTCCTGGATTGTGAGAAGGATGTCCGACTGCCTGTTTAGGCCCGATTCTACTGGGATCAGGCCTAAATGGGCAGTCAGACATCCCTCAAGGGGTCCCAGATTGGAGAGGTGCAGGCTAGGCTGAGGGACATCCCCCACCCCCCTGTGCATGAATTTTGTGCATCAGGCCTCTAATATATTTATGAGGTCCGGTGCATGAATTCATGCATGGCTGGGGTTCGGCCAACGTGGCCAGGGGGAAGGGACATGGACAGTTGGCCAGGCTGCCTTCTGGTCAAACTTCTGGTCAAGGGGACAATTTGCATATTAACATTTTATTATATAGGATATACACTGAGTGGCCAGATTAATTATGCATTCAGAGATTATAATAATCTGGCCATTCAGTGTATGTAGTTCCTTAGTCATTATTTATATTACTGCTACAATGTCCCTTTCAAAATATTGTTATTTAACTCCTGTCCACCATAATGTTTTTATTCATTTTTCTCTAGTAAATGTGTTTTAATTCTTCTATTCTGCACAAGAAATCTCCTACCGAACTTTCTAATCTCAACTTTCCTGGCACTTTTCCAGGGATTCCTCACAAAAGCAAATATTTCTGTTAAAAGCCCACACAACACTTAGCATATGCCCACTTGATGTTTTGAAATTCTTTGTGTGGATATTTGATGTCTATTGCTCATTTCTTGCACTTGAAATATAGTCCATGCAAACAGAGGTCATATCTAATTTTATTTTTCATTTATATCTCCAGCATCCTCCAAAGTGCCAGATATGTAGTAGGCTATTTTTGTTTAAAGTTAGAAAAAAAAGAAAGAACAAAAGGAGAAATGAAGTTCTATTTTTGTTGTTAATCCTCACCAAAGGATATTTTTCCATGGATTTTATTTTTTAGAAAGTGTGGAAGGCAGGGGTGAGTCAGAAAGAGAGGAACATTGATGTGAGAGCAACACATTGATTGATTGCCTTTCGCATATGCCCTGATCAGGGATGGGGTTCCAGGATGGAGCCTACAACTGAGGTATGTGGCCTTGACTGGAATTGAATCCAGGAGCTTCAGTCCACAGGCTGACACTCTATTCATTGAGCCAAACTGGCTAGGGTAGGAAATTCTATATTTTTCAGATACCCTGAGAGTATTAGGGCCCCTAATTGAGATAGACAGCCTTTGATATATTATTCCACCAAGTGAAAGACCTGGACACATAACTAAAGCCCAAATGAGACTACTCATAAGAGGACTATACCACCAGCACTGGGGAAACTGCAGAACTGGGAGTATGGAAGTATTGTTATAGGAAATATGGGACCTAGGCAGGAAAGTTCAAATAAGGCCAGTGGCCAAAAGAGGTAGGAACAAAGAAACTATTGCAAAAATCAAAGTAAATTCTAAGATCAAGAACTGTTGGTCAGAATTGGTCAATAATCAGGGATATTATAATGCTTTATGCTAATGGGTCTTCTATGCTATTCATGTTTTATACCTGTTTACAGTTAACTATTGAAGTGTGTTCTTTTAATAAATGAGAAGTATAAAGAAGATATTCAAAGAAGTGTAGATACAGTTGAGAATGTTCAGTGTGGTTTGATTTCCTGACAGTAAATAACAGTTTTGAGGCCATGGACTAGGCCAGTGATTCTCAACCTTTCTAATGCCGCGACCTTTTAATACAGTTCCAATGGTTTTAGGTGATCCTGCCAGTGGTTCTCAATCTGGGGGTCGTGACCCACAGATTGAGAACCGCTGCTGTAGAGCCTAAGACCATCGGAAAACACATAAATTTACATTACGATTCATAACAGTAGCAAATTACAGTTATGAGGTAGCAATGAAAATAATTTTATGGTTGGGGGTCACCACAACATGAGGAACTATATTAAAGGGTTGCAGCATTAGCAAGGTTGAGAACCACTGGACTAGGCTTTTTGTACTAGGACCTTTTAATATAATTCAATCTTCTCCAAACCATCCCCAAATCAGCATTATTCTGATTTTGCAGATGAAGAAACCAAGGCTCATAAAGTCTTAGAGTTCATTGGAAATAGCTTTAAACAGATCTAGACCAAGGTTATGATATGTCCATGGGAGAAATATTAACTTTGAAATTAAGATCCTTCTTCATTTAGAATAGGTTCCTCATATATTTGTTTTCTGGTATTGAAACATTTTAAATGAGATCTTACACAAAACTACACTGAGTGGCCAGATTATTATGATCTCTGAACGCATAATAATCTGGCCACTCTATATAATAAAAGGCTAATATGAAAATTGTCCCCCTCGACCAGGAGATCAACCAGCAGGCAGTTTGACCAACCACCCATAACCACCCATGTCTCCTACCCTGGCCACGCTGGCCGGACCCCACCCATGCATGAATTCATGCACCGGGCCTCTAATACACACACACACACAAACACACATACACACACACACACACACACACACACACATACACACACACACACACACACACACATATACACACACACTGAGTGGCCAGATTGTTATGTGTTCAGAGATCATAATAATCTGGCCACTCAGTGTATATATAAACAGATAAAAGAGGGCCTACCCTGGCAGAATTAAGGGTGAAAAAGACTCTTGGATTCTGAACTCCCTTCTGTTTTAGCACTTAGCCCTGCGGCCTGTCTAGGAAAACCCAGAACACAAAAGAACACGGGGTTAAAGCATGTACATTCTGAATGCTCACGAGGAAAGGGAGGATCGAGCCCTGGGCTAGAGGGGGAGGAAACATCCAAAGGAAAAATTAAATGTAGCCTTCTCTTCATTTTAAAAATATGTCTGAACCTCATTTAAAAATTCATACTTGTCATTCTTTACCATTATCTTTTCTACACTGTGTCCAGACCAATTCTTTAGCTGTTTGAAAAGTTAAAAAAAAATTCTTTAGCTGGTGAATTCCAATGTTCTGGTTTACTCCTATTAGGATAGTACTCAACTAATCTGTATTGAGAGCTTAAGGTGGAACAGGAGTACTGCTGTTCCCTTTGCATTGCTAATACAATCATGGCATTCAAAATTGTATCCCACCAGAGGCATGCATGCATACTGTCTCCTGATATTGATTTTAAAAAATGTTTTAACAATCTCTACAAATTTCTCATTGCCATTCAGCTCTGTATGTATTTCTGCATTTAGTACATTTCCTTTTTATTCTTCCATACTGTTGACTTGGTTTCTTTCTTATGTATCTGGGATTTTTTAAATAATGGTAATAGTTACCTTTTCCTGCTAATCATTTGTTTATGGAATGACTATCAACTAGGAATGGAAATTTTGCTTTTAATATTAATTCTTAATTACAGATGATAGTGTTAGGCCCTATGTGCAAGGTTTTATTTCTGTAGTATTCAGGTTTTATATTGCTACTATATGGTAGATGAGCTCATTTTTAAAAAAATGTCTTAGCCAAAGCAGTGTGATGGAATTTGGTATTTAAACAGACAAGGGATGCTAATTATGGTTTTAGTTTCTTGAAGTATCAGAAAAGAGGCTATTTCTGCCATTGTAAAAAATAGGTCTTTTTTTCAATAGATCAATAGAAATGGCATAATTTGCCTCAGCTAATAGAACTTTCTAAAGAACGCTATGCTATGTAATGATGCTGTACAAAATAAGGAAGAAGAATCATGGTTTGTAAGAGAGCTCTTAATACTTTATTTGAATTTAGACAAGACTGATATTTGTACTACTTTTCGAAAGAGTTAGTTTCATAATTATTAGAGTGATGCCCATTTGTGTAGTGACAGGAAGTATAAACTGATTACTTGTCAAATTATGAGCATTTGTATTAGAAATTGACATTTCTAAATAAAATGTCAGATTTTTCCATTCATAATGAACAAAATTAATTAACTAAACATAACTTACCATGTAACTTTTCCATATGTAAACATCTGTAAACCACATATATAAAATAAGCTCAGTATTTAACTTGTTAGTTATCATTCTTAGATAATTATATAATGGGGTCTAAACCATATTTTCCCAATTCAATCAAGAAAGCATTCAGTAAGTAATTAAAATTATGAAAAAGCTCTAAAAGCACATATAAATAAAATGCAGTCTTGGTCCTTTGAACTGTTTCTTACAAACTATTAGTGAAATTTAACTTCCTAATATTTAGTCCATTCCCACATCAATAGGGCTTCATACATTCCTGACTTAACTCTTTCAACCAATATTTATTCCAGACCCACTCTGCTAATGTACTGTTCTAGCCACTGATGCATTATATGATTGAAATAATGTATGATCTCATACAACTATTGTAGAAGATACAAAATTAAACAGGCAAAATATAAGGTGTAGTAAGTCCTGTGATTAGCGAAACACCAAAAGGTAAGGCAATGCACTGCAGGAACCTGGGGAGCCTGGGGAAAGACTGAATTCATAGGTCACATTCATTGGCGTTTTCTGTTTCCTCCTGTAGCAGATGTGTTGATACTTTGCTCATATTCCCTTGTTGCTCACAATTCTAGTAAAAGCCTACAGCATCCTGCTGGAAGCACCTGCAAACCCACAGCCCATGTGTAGGTCAGGCCAGCACCCTGTTGAGTCGATGCCCCTATAAGAGCAGCCCTCAACCAACAACATGGGGCATTTGGAGGTAAATATGTAAGCTTCCTTAGACATCAGGTGGGGACTCTCTAAGGCACATTCTGTACAGCATCTGAGTTGCTCAATGAGATTGCACCTTGGTTACTGATCAATAACACATTCTTTATTGGTCTCCTTTTCTTATCTACTCTAGGTCTCCCCTCCCCAACAGGTATTTCCAGGGTTATCTTCCCAATAAACGCCTTGCATCCAAATCCTTGTGTCAGGGTTTGCTCTAGGAGGAACCCAACCTTTTACATGGATACTCCAAAACCTACAGAATCTCCCTTAAAAATGCTGGACTCTTTAGTGCTAGTCATTACATTTTACCACCAAAACCGTAACTAAAATACAGTTTTTCTGAAACCAAGACCCCTGATATTTCGACAAAATAATGATAGCCACTTCCCAGTCAGCCTGTTGATCTCCTGGGAACAAATACAATGTTACATAAAAGCCTTTCTAATTATCTGGTAAATAATTTATCAGCTAGATGATTGAAATATTAATTTTGAGTATTGAAAGGCAAGAATCTTGTCATTGTTCCTGGACAAGTCACATTTATTCAGCCACACAAGTAGTTTGAAGTCTGAATTCTTATGTATAACTTTGCCATGTAAAGTAAAAATTAAAGATATCAAATTCCAAGACCCAAGTCTTACAATCAAAAGCATATATAAAGGAATGATAAGCATATATTGCTAGAA
The DNA here is from genome assembly GCA_027563665.1 of Antrozous pallidus. Lineage (NCBI taxonomy): Eukaryota > Metazoa > Chordata > Mammalia > Chiroptera > Vespertilionidae > Antrozous > Antrozous pallidus. The sequence goes on from CM050509.1 coordinate 126,609,465, forward strand.
GGAAACCCACTTAGATCATTTCAAATAGAACTAATGACAATCACAAACATATAACTAATTTTTTCATATCAATATTTGGCTTTTCAAAGTATGTAGAAATGCTGAAAATAAGAGGAAAAAACTTAGTGCAACTTTCACTGCCACGTATTTTGGGTTTGTGCAAAAGCAGATTCGAGATGCTCTCTGAAGAAACACAAAATACAGTTTTCTGTGCTTCTTTCTGGTCATTAAATGCATCTTTGATCAAATTGCGGGTAACTTTATGTTAAATCATTTAGAGGAAACTAGTAAGTGGAAACTGCTATTTTTCTGTTTGGTATGGAAGATAGGCTTTTATATTCCTTCTCTTAAAATATCTTTCTGACTATTTACTCTGGGCAATGATGCTTTTTCTAAAATTTTTGGATAAATAAAGTTATTAGGATTGTACTCTGGCACTTGAGCGGTTTTGCTTGGTAGGAAGCACAATTAAATATATGATAAGTGCATCAAGTAATTGCTGAAGTGATAATTTATTTATATATTCAAATATTTGTTTACATTCTGCATTTTCCAAAAAGAGGCACTTGATAAAATTATCTGAACTGAAAAATATTTGAAATACATATGTATATATATTTAGATACCAAGACAAAGAAAAAGAACAACAGAAAAAGAATAGAGTCAACAGTAGTTAGTATACTAAGAAATATCTAAAATCAAAAGTATCACAGATTTATGGAAGATTCCTAAGTTGTTGCTAAGAACCCTTTGCTGGGTATCAACTTTAAATATATGAACATTTAAAGTCAATTCAGGGTTACTCGTCCCATCCCAAGATAGATAACCTCAAATTTATTTTAAGGAAATCCCCATTTAGTATTATCCAGGTATTTAAATCAGAAGAAAGTGGGTTATAACTGTTCTACAATGACAAGAAGTCAAACAAAAAATATCAGTGTGAAGAAAAATACCTTAACCTTTGTCTATCCCAGACCCTCTCCCTAAAGAGACACACTTACAGTTTCTATATATAGTACAACTGATTTAATAGGCCAATTACAGTAGTTCTTAAAATATATTTCAGGAAATGACTGATGTCACTGAGACCATTTCAGGGTTTACCAAGTCAAATATTTTTGGAGTGATGGTAAGACATTCACTGTTTTTGTCACTTCTTTAAAAAAATAATTGCCTTTTAAAAATATCTATCTTTATTGATTTTTTTTCAGCGAGAGAGGAAGGGAGAGATAGAGAAACATCAAAGTGAGAATGAAACAGTGATCAGCTGCCTCCTGCATGCTTCCTACCGGGGATCCATCCCACCATCTGGGCATGTGCCTTGACTGGGAATGGAACCATTGACCTCTTGCTGCATGGGATGATTCTCAATCCACTGAGCCACACTGAGCTGGGCTGTTTTTAATACTTCTAGTCTCTCTCTCATGTGTACAGTGATGCTTTCCAAAGGTTATATGGTGTGTGATGTCTCAATAAGACTGAATACAGAAGCAGATGTGTGAGTCCAGTGGTCTACCATTAAGCAAGATAGTGAGAATATTTGCAAAAATAAGAAACTATACAATAATATGTAATCTTCTTATGATTTTTTTCACATTGGACAATAGTTACTAATTATAAAATGCTATTTTAACATGCAAGTGGTTTATTTTTTATTTTAAAAGGAATTTTTAAAAAATTGTTGAAAATGTTACAGATGTCCCACATTCCCCCCACCCATTGACTTCACTACCCTGCTCCCACCCCCTCACCAGGCCTTCACCACACTATTGTCTATTCCATGAGCTATGCATATATGCATATAACTTTACTGGTTAATCTTTTCCTACCCACCCTCCCTCCCTCTGAAATATATCAGTCTGTAATACATCTGCATGTAATGTCTCTGGATCTATTGTGTTTGTCAGTTTATTTTGTTCATAGATTCCACATGTAAATGAAGCCATATGATACTTGTCTTTCTAACTGGCTTATTTTGCTTAGCATAATATTCTCTAGGTCCCTCCATGCTGTCTCAAAAGGTAAGAGATCCTTCTTTTTAGAGTTGACTAGTATTCCAACGTATAAATATGCCAATTTCCATCTCTAATCTCCTAACCTTTTCCACCCATACTCCCAACTGCCCTTCCATTTGGCAACTGTCAAAATATTCTGTATATCTTTAAGTCTGTGTTTGTTCTGTTTGCTCATTTATTTTGATTTCAGATTGTTCATTGATTTTGATTTCAGATTCAGTTGCATTTATTGCTTTTTTTATTTTTCATGTTTTTCATCTTTTTTTCTTTTTCTTTTTAAAGAAGACCTATTAACATTTTGTGTATTACTGGTTTGACGGTAATGAACTCCTTTAGCTTTTTTGTTTAAATCTAGGAAGCTCTTTATATGATCTGTAACTCAACATGATAGCTTTGCTAGGTAGAGTAATCTTAGTTATAGGTCCTTGGTTTTCATCACTGAATATTTCTTGCCACTTCTCTCTCTCTCTCTCTCTCTCTCTCTCTCTCTCTCTCTCTCTATATATATATATATATATATATATATATATATATATATATATATTGATTTCAGAGAGGAAGGGAGAGGGAGAAATAGAAACATCAATGATGAGAGAGAATCATTGATCTGTTGCCTCCTGTACGCCCCCTACTGGGGATCGAGCCCACAACCTGGGCATGTGCCCTTGACCAGAATCAAATTCGGGACTCTTCAGTCCATAGGCCAATGCTCTATCCACTGAGCGAAACTGGCCATGGCTCAGTTGACAGTCTTATGGGCACTCCCTTGTAGGTAGGTAACTGCTTTTCCCTTGCTGATTTTAAGGGTCTCTCTTTGTCTTTAACCCTTGGCATTTTAATTATGATGTGTCCTGGTCTGGTGTTCTTTGGGTAACTCTTATTTTGGACTCTGCACTTCTTGGACTTGTACTAGGTGTACCAGTTAATGATGTGGATTTCTTTCAATAGATGGAGTTATACATATGTTTATATATATGCTACTTGATATGTGTGCTATTTTGTTGTATTGACAACAACCTTCAAAACTTCATATGTCACATTTTCTGAAGGTGTTAACATCATAGATATTTTTACGCTTAAAAATGTTGGATGTCGTGCCAAAACTAGAGCATTTGTGGGAAGTTTTAATTCATTATTTTATTTTGAAGAAAAGTGCTGCTGAAAGCTATCATATACTTCAGGAAGCTTATGCTCCATCTCAAGATAAGGTACTTGTGAATACTGGTATAAACGCTCAATTTGAAAGACAAAAAATGTCCTGGTCAACTGAAAAAAGTTTGAAGACCAACAATTACAAGCATTATTGGATGAAGATGCATGTCAAACTCAAAAACAACTTGCAGAAAGATTAAACGTTGATCAGCAAACAATTTCCGATCATTTACAAGCAATGGGAAAGATTTTAAAGGAAGAAAAATGGGTGCCACATCAACTGAATGAAAGACAAATGGAAAACCGAAAAGTCATCAATAAAACGTTGCTTTATCAGCACGAAAGAAAGTCGTTTTTGCATCGAATTGTGACTGGCGATGAAAAGTGGATTTATTTTGAGAATCCCACATGCACAAAATCATGGGTTGACCCAGGTCAACCATCAACATCCACTGCAAGGCCAAATCACTTCAGAAAGAAGACAATGCTCTGCGTCTGGCGGGATCAGAAAGGTGTGGTGTATTATGAGCTTCTAAAACCAGGTGAAACTGTTAATAATGATTGCTACCAACAACAAATGCTTGCTATGATTTCAATTTTCATGAACTTGTAGAGACTTGGTTTTTGTTCTATAACTAGTGGCCCGATGCATGAAATGCGTGCACATTAAAAGGGTATTAATTAGAGGAAATATTTTAATAGTGCTATTTGCCCTTTCTCTACAATAAAAGTGTGTGAGAAAAAAGGTAATGAGTACAATGTATATGAAAATAATACATAATTTCATTAAGAAATAAATAATAACAAAATGATATAACAACAATACAAATCCACAATAAACTGTTGAGTTAATTTTCCTGCATTTAAAATAAGATTGAACGTGTCCCTCACAGAGAGATGAAATCCATAATAGCAAATTTGGGTGACTCGTGTTCTTACATTTTGTCTAGTGTTATTGTTGAGTACACTGTTGTCTCTGAGTCTTAATGCAATATCTGTTCCCCAACCTTTTTCACCATGTGGAAAAAGAATAGGATATGTCATTGCATTTAATGTAGGAAACAGGATACTGATTCGTTTCACTTTAGTGGTATTTGGATTATTGGGATCTGATTTACAATGAATGAGCAAGTCCCTTTCAAAAGGAAGTTCTCCATCTTCGTTTCTGAATATGACAGCAACCTCGGTTACACGGGGAGAATTATATCTACCTGGGTCACTATTATGATCATATTTAATTGCCATAGTTACTTCCATGGGAGCTATACCCTTTGCCGCTGCTTCAGATTGGGCTTCCTTTTCTACCTCATGTAGCATCTTGTACGATTTTGTTAATTAACTTATTTCATGCATGAGGTTGTTGATGTTGATCATGAGTCTTTCTGACCAAGCCTGGTTTGCTGGGATTGCTAATCTTTACGTGTAGCTTCGGCTGTATCCAAGAGTTGAGCAAACTTCTGAGAAACACCATCAGAAGGATGTAAAGTTCCAGTACGATGATAAACTTGTCCATGTATTCTAAAACAGTATGGCCCATACCCTGATGGTGATGCAACATTTGCACCCATAGAAGCAAAAGAACTATTTATAGATCAAATGTTTTCCATGAAATTTTTACTGTCAGAATCTTTGTTTGTTATCAATATTTTTAAATATGGCGGGTAATCTAGAAAATGTATATCATTTGGACAGACTTTCCCTTTGCTACAACATCGAGTAAATTTCCCAGCAGATGGTTTTTCATCAGAGAAATTTAGTGATAGGCAAAATTCACATCTAACAGCCATTTCACCACAACCATATTTGAGAATTGCATCCTCACGTACTCCATTTTCGCTGAGAAGGCAATTCCCACCACTATTGCTAGTACTTGTTGCTGACTGTTCTTTAGACATATTCTGTCTTCGCTACTGCCTTCTTTCAACTTCAAAGGCACCTTGTTCTTTAAACATTTCCTGTCCAAGATGCCAGTGTTTTTCGGCTTCAGAGCAACGATTTTCCAATAGCTGCTCTTCAGATACATTCTGTCGCAGATGTTGCCTTCTTTCAAGATCAGACGCATGTTGCTCTTCAGACATTTTCTGTTGATAATGTCAGCACCTTTCTGCTACACAGCTCCGTTGTATCAACAGTTTTTCTTTGGATATAGTCCCACCTCTCTATTGCCACATTCTGAGATAGAGGAAAATGACAGTCTTGACAGTCAGGCCTTTCAGCAGTGTGACCAACGGCTGATTTAGACAGATTCTGTGAGGGTGGGACTTCCTCCTACCTGTTGTCAGTTTCCACAGCTGGGATGCTGAAGCTGGGACTCGGGGGCCTTCTTTCTGGTGTTTGCCTCCGTTTTTCCTGGCATACAGCTGAAGCTACACGTAAAACATTAGCAATGCCAGGGGCCTCAGTTAGACGCAGCTGTGGTTCACCGGCACTGCCACTGTTTGGTCTCCATGCCCAGGGCCAGGCGCTTGATGCCTTCACCACTTCATCTCTGCTCTTGGGGCCTGGTGCTCATGCCTCTCGACCCCGTCCCTTGCTCTGAGTGCCTGGTAGCATAGCCAATCAGGAGCCAAGGTACAGTCACATTTGCATGTTACTCTTTTATTAGATAGGATGTGGTCTATCTTGAGAATGTTCCATGTGCACTTAAGAAGAATGTATATTCTTCAGCTCTAGGATGAAATGTTCTGTAAAGAATTAATATTTTTTAAAAGTCTTATTTCTAATTTTTAGTAGAGTCAAAATAAATATTACATTAATAAAATTCTTTGGCATCCGCAGTAATTGTAAGCATGTAAAAGATTCTGAGATGAAACAGTTTAAGAACTTCTGGCCCACTAATACAACAGCACCTTCATCTTCCAGGCTACATTTAAGGAAGACAAATATATTTATGATTTTTTCTTCATGGAGGCCAACATTTGGCTTGTTGGCTGCAAAATATGCAGCACCATGAAATCAGTTTTAGTTGCTTAATTTTGAAATTTAGATTGTGCACATTAAACACTTTTGACAAATTGAATTAATTTCAGTAATGCAGTGATCTGAGTGATGAAGGCAACCAAACTGTAAGAGTAAACCTAAGAGAGGGGTCACTACCTTTAATTTTGTAAATATCTCTACCTTTTCAGTAGCAAAGAGCTTGCCAAACTTAGGGCAGCCCAAAGTACCTTTCATAATGATATATTAAAGAGTTAAACAGGGATCCAGGTCCAGGTTCAGATGAACTCAGGCAACTTTTTAGTATTCTTTCCTTTAATTCCCATTTTGCTATTCTTTGAAACAGTTGCAATATGCTTTCATTCCTATAAACAGAAAAGGTGAACGACAACCAGTATTAATGGATACAGGCACTGAAAGTAAACAAAGCAATGTTGAAATATATCTACTGTCAGGCATGGCTTTCTTGCTTAGTTATCTTATCCAATACCCTTGAATATTGAGTTTTACTATTCACTGTGTAGGTTGTGAAAAAAATCTTCTGGGAGTGCATACATTTTGTGGTTTATATTATATGACAAAAATATTCATTTCCAACAGTTACAAATTATCTATGCTCTTTTCAGAATCCCATATATACAAAATCCTAAATATTGGCACTATATTATCAATTTTCTAGGCTCACTTGAGACATAAAAAAGGAGGTAAACAATACAGCGTAGTATAACTTCTCTCCCCCACCTTACTCTTTTATGCTATCACTATATTGTGATTGTTATATAACTTATGTTTTTATATGGTATTGAAACAGGATAATTCAGGGAAAAATTATTTTTTTCATTTTTGAGGATAATGACTTCTCATATGTATGAATCTAAACAAATATTTATTTATACTAAAGAAAGTAAATGTATGCATGCGCCCTCTGATCTATTTCCCTTCAAGTTTTCTCTGTAAACCAATAGAGGTTTAGTCAGTACTCAAGAACAAATGACACATTTAGTAATGCCATATCATATGACCAAAAGGATGGAGAATATGTGTTTGGAGTTGATGAATGATGATTAATGGTGATTATGATGATTAAGAATAAATGGTAGGTCCTAGATATTTTGGGGTTCTCACCCTTCCCGTTTGTATAACAGATGACAAATGCAATGTACAGCTGCATAGCAATTAAATGCCGTTTCCTTTGTAGAATTAGAGCCCTTTTGGTACTGTCTAATGTGCTGGGTCTAAAGGGCAACTATACATGCAACTGATTCAATCTATGACATTGATAAATAGAGTTACTAAAATTACAAAAAATGATATTAGTCTATATAATTTACAAAATCACATAAAATATTTATGATGTGGGTAGTGCTTAAAAATAAAAAATATGATCAAAATTTAATTAAACCATATAAATTTCACAGAAGAGAAAAATATTATTAGAATTGAGCAGATTGCATTCCCTTCTCATGTGAGGCATTTATAAATAGGCAGAAATGCCAATTTTTGGCATTGATGCTCTCTTGGAATTAGTTCTGTCAACACCCCTACAGGTGGCACAAGAGAAATAGATTGAGAAGTTATTGATAATAAAGGGTAATTCCAAAATCCTATTTTGGCTGTCCTTGTTAGCATCATTTTAAGCCCTTGGATCCAATTCATAAAATATTTTTGGTTTGCAAAGTAATTTTTCTGTATCCTGGCATAAATATAAAAATGCTATTTTGTAATAATAGTAGCTATAAAATGTCAAAAAATGTGCCATGTGCTTAGTAGAGTTGGAATGTTCTTATTGGTTCAAGAAGATACCAGCTGTCAGCTTAGATAACTCACAGGATAGGTAGTGATCACTATACCTGCATTGTTTTTGTTTCCACTCTAAGCTGATTCTTATGATATGTACCAGCAAACGGTCCTAATACTAATCCAGCTCACTTCCTGAAGACTTTTGAAATAACACCTTTTTTATTAAATTCAAAACTTCCACATTTATTGTTTTGATAACATGATTGTTTCTTAACCTTGTCATAAATTGTGACCATGAACTAATGAATATTGTCTTACCTTTAAATCCTCAGTATTTATCACATGGCAAATAGTATGTGCTCAATAAACGTCTATTGAGTAATGAGAACAATGAATGAATAAATTATACTATTAATACGGCTAATTCATTTATTTAACAATAAATAGTATTTTTTTCAATCCTATATAATGAAGAGCTAATATGCTAAGTAGAGCAAACAGCAGAACAACCATCTGGATGACCTTCCAGAAGAAGCCAGGGTTGCGAGGGCCTAGCTCCTTGCACTAATTTTGTGCATCAGGCCTCTAGTTTTATTATAAAAAACAATGTAGTTAATAAAGGCACCATGATTAGTAGCTGCCCAGTTGAAATATTGTACTATAGATAAGACAATAAAATACATTACTTGGAAAATCTCAGCCATCCACCCAATTTAATTTTTCTCTGATGTAATACTGGATATGAAGCAAAACCTATATAAACCATGATAGACAATTTAGGCATCATAATGAAAACTGATCTTCTCTCTGTTGTCTAGCACTTCATTCTTTTTTTTTTTCAAAAAAAGTTACCATAACCTTTTGTTTATCATATTGACTGAATATCAGGATCTCTGATGATTATGACTCTCAGAGAAAAATTTTCTTAGAAAAAAAAATACAGCACTTGGTATACTTTAAATTAAGAAAAAAAACTACTCTATGAAATGTGTTTTGTTTATTTTGGCTCTGCATTATTCTAACTTTTTAGCAATTTTATTCTCTGCACTTCAGAAATTAAGTAAACACAATTCTAACAGTAAATCAGGTTTCTCAATAGAAAAGAAAGAAACAAAAACGGATAGAAAAACAATAGTCATCTTAATAATAAAAGCCCAGGACTGTAGCGACCACTCACGACCAAACACTGATCATCCGGAAGTCAGCACTGGGTTGCCCAGCAGTAGCCTGCCCACTCAGCAGGGACTCCCCAGGTGGCTGAGACCCAGGAAGTGAGTCAGGGTCTGATCTGCAGCCTCAGTGGATGCTGTTGATCAATGTACTTACCTATCTCTAAATCTCCCTCTTTCTTTTTGATCTTTGCTAGCAGCCAGGCTTTTCTTTCTCACCCTGCCTCCTTGCGGGCAGCTGTTAAGCCCCACTTCTTAGATCAGGCCCAGAGATAGGACTGGAGATGCTGACTGGCACAGGAACTGACCAATCAGAATCAAAGGTGTGTCCCATGGTGAACCAATGGCTGCCTAGGTGGTGGAGCTTTTGACAATGACTGGCATAGGAACTGACCAATCAGACCCAAAGGTGGGTGTTGTGGGGAACCAATGGCTGCCTAGGAGGTGGAGTTTTGATGGTGACTGGCATAGGAAAAAAAAGCAATGAGAACCAAAGATGGGTGCTGTGTGGAACCAATGGTTGACTTGGAGGCAGAATTTTTCACACTGACTGGCATAGGGACTGAGCAATCAGAACCAAAGGTTGGTGCTGTGAGGAGCCAATGACGGCCTAGGAGGTGGAGCTTTTGATGCTGTCATAGGAACTGACCAATCAGAACCAAATTGGCCAGCAGAGGAAATCAGTTGCAAGCTATAGCAGGCCTGCAGGAGAGGGTAGTTAAGGTCAATAGGATAGGCAGGCAGGTAAGCAGTTAGGAGCCAGTGTCCCAGATTTTGAGAGGGATGTCTGACTGCCAGGTTAGTTCCAATCCCTGGGATCAGGCCTAAAATGGCAGTTGGACATCTTGCAAGGGATCTCCAATTGGAGAAGATGCAGGCTGAGTGGAGGAACCCTCCCCCCCCCTTCTTGCATGAATTTTGTACACCAGGCCTATAATAATAGGATAAATGCCAATGGCATCTAACATTAAAGCATCAGCTTTCACCAAAGTGAATTCTATAATCAGCCAGTTGTGAGACAGTATGCTTGGGTGAGGAAGGTTGGGGAAGAGGAATTGTTAATTCTGTAAAATATAAGATGTGTTTGGAGAAGAGAGTTGAAAGGATGTGTAAAGAAACCAGGCCTTTGGGAACTTCTAAAAGATTAATTTCAAAGTCTAGCCAGATTGAAAACTGTAAATTTTCCCCAATTTACATGCACACAAAACTCATGTGTATTAATTTAAAAAAATAATATAATTGTGCAAAAATGGGAAAGACAAAAATCTTTAATATGGTATTTTAAGCTCTACTTGACTTGATCCCTGTATATATTTCTAGTTTAATCTCTCAGCAACCACCTCACTATATATACTCCTATAATATGTAACTCCTTTCAGATGACCGAACTCACTTGTCTCCCACTTTGTACCATTTCAGATAATGCTCTTTCTGTATGAAATACTTCCCTCCTCTGTTCTCACTTCCTGGGGTGATTTCTAGTCACCCTCCATAACTCAACTTAGAAATCACTTTGAAAAGACTTGACTGACTCCACTAAACCTGCATTGTATATCCATTCCATATCTTCATATATCAACCCAGAGCTTCTCATATTAGACTGCAATTCAAGCTATGCATTCTACTCTGAGCCTCTTAAGTTCTGTGAAGGCAGAAGATACATTCAATAACAATATTCCTCTTGTTAATCACTATATGCTTAATTCTTTATTTAAAATATTTTTTACTGATTTTTTTAGAAAGAGAGGGAAAGGGGGAGAGACAAACATGGATGTGAGAGAGAAACACTGATTGGCTGCTTCCTGCATGCCTCCTTCCAGGGAAGGAACCCGAAACCCAGAGTACATGCTATCAATATGACTTATCACTGTTGATGTTGACCTTGGTCAGCTGGCAGAGGTAGTGTTTGCCAGATTTCTCCACTGTAAAGCTACTTTTTAAATGGTATTTTAAAAATTAAATTTCTAATTTCTCATCGCAATTGATTTTTCTCTATTAATCTTTTATCCTGTGACCTTGATAAACTCGCTTATTAGGTTTTTTTTTGCCTTTTGTAGATTGTATTGGGTATCTAAATATAGGAATCTTGTTGTCTGTAAATAATTTTATGTTTTCATATCCAATCTGTATGCCATTTATATATGCATGTACATATGAATGTATGTATATCTGTATACTAGGCCGCATTGTATTGGTTAAGACCTAAAATACTAGGTTTAAAAGGAGTGGTGAGAACAGACATCCTTGCCTCTCACTGTAATTATGAGGATATTATTTAGTCTTTCATCATTATTATACTATTTATAGGGTGTTTTTCTTTTCAGATCCTCTTTATTAGATAGAAGAAGTTCCTTTCTCTAGTCTTCTGAAAGTTTTTATCATAAATGGATGTTGAATTTTGTCCAATTCTTTTGCATTTATTAAGATGATTATATTGTTTTGCTTCTTTAGTCTGTGGACATGGTGCATTGCATTGATTGCTTTAAACCACCGAGGGATGCTTTCTCAAATATTCTGCTCTGCTCACAATCTTTCTCTTCCACACATGGATACATCTCTGGAGAAGTTCCTTCAAGTATATGCCATCTCACTTCGTGTTAACAGCTCTCAGGAGCTCTATAATCTCATGCCAGACCAAACTTGGCCTTTAGCAAATTGTCAAATATTTTAGTTGAAGTCCTTTCAGCCACTTGTATGGCAGCCCTGTCTTCCTCTGGTGCTCTGCCATAGGCAGGTCAATGATCATGCCACATCTCACTTTGAAAGTGTCTATTTTCTCAAAGAATTCAGCTTTGTTGATTATTCTGTAACTTCACATCTCTGATGGATTCAAGAAAATACAATTGTCACTGCTGTTTTTTATTGTTAGTGTGGAAAAGACAGCTTTTTCAGTTTTCTGAATTCTAGACAGAAGATGGTAATATCTAAAATTAAAAAAAGAGACATACCTCTAACAATAAAATGATATAGGGATGTGCTTTTTCCAGAGAATTTTCAATATAACTTATTTTGAAGTATAAAATGTAGCAATGGATCATAGTCAGCATATGCACAGCTCATTTGAAAAGTTGTTCTGGCCCTGGCTGGTTTTGCTCAATGGCTAGAACATTGGCCTGCGAACTGAAGGGTCCTGGGTTTGATTCCGGTCAAGGGAACATGCCTGGATTACAGGCTCAATCCCCAGTAGGGAGAGTGCAGGAGGCAGCCAATCAATGATTCTCTCTCATCATTGGTATTTCTCTCTCTCTCCCCCTCTCTGAAATGAATAAAAATATATTTTTTAAAAAGTTGGTATGTATAGTTTGTAGTCCAATGTTAGAACCTAGGACATGGATAATAATTATATTTGCATGTTAAAAAACTGTAACTCCAGGCTAAAAATTAGGAAGCCAGTGAGTAATTACTACTTTTGGCAGAGAAAATAAAAAACAGAATAGAATATGAAGTTGTTTGTAATTCTAGAAATCAATCCTGCTAATTGTTTTCTCTAAGTATGAAACCAGAGAGTGCCACTCAGAGACTTTCACACTGTTTTTTTTAAGAAGCATGTGAAAGTTAACAACAGATGCAGTTTAGCATTGTTTGTGTTATGGAATTTTGTATGAATGTACATTATGTAAATATATTGATTCTTTAATTCAATAAATATTTATTGAACATCTAAAATATGACAGACAGTAATCTGTTAGTTATGGAAGAAACATTGTCAGGCAACTAGGAGACCTGAGATTTAGCCCTGATATTATTCCTAACTCTTTGTATCATCTTGGATAATTAACCTCTCAGGACAAAATTAGTGGGGGTGAATTATATCAAGGATTACAGCAATATGGTCATACCACTGCATTGCACACAATATATTTCACCCAGTACTTATGGTAAACTAAGTAATTGATATATGAATACTCCATCAAAAACAAGCTGGGTTATTTAACTTATTTTATTTAAAAGGGATAAGAGCTAACAATAGTGAGAAATTGCCAGACCAAGATCTGGGAGAAGATCCTGAGAGATACAACTAGTATCAATGTTCTCTGTTGTGTTGAGAGCCTGATACATTCCTTTTGGTGGCCTTGCATTGTAAATGGACTAAAGTAGAAGCCCATGGCCCACCAACAGAGGAATTCTACTAACTTCCCTACCCACACCCTACACTTGGGGCTGGAATCCTGAAGAATCATCTCTTAGGATTAAGAATAAACAGGAAGTAAATAAATGTTCACAGAAATTTCCACTCAGCTTCAAGCATCCAAAGGTATTAAAAATCCTCAGTCCTTGAACTCAGATTAAGATGGTTCCTGACTGATAGCATTTCTGGGGTCTCATAGAAAGAAAAGATAATTGTATGTGAAGACAAATATTATACTGAACCAAAGTTGTTTCGACAAGTAATTTTTTAAATATAATAAGCACAGTTAAATATAACAATTTAACATGGGAACAAGACTCAATAAGCAAGAAGCAACAGAAATATTATACAAACATATTCATGGACTCTAATTTTGGGAAATATTAGTGTATGTTATAAGAAAAATCCATTATACTTATTTTATTTAAGGATATAAAACAATAGATTGAAATTTTCACAATCCTATATAATAAAGAGCTAATATGCAAATGGCCATCACGCCCTTACACCCTCACACAAAGGCTGGGGGACTTGAGGCCGTGCCCCCTGCCCTGCAGGGCTTGATAGAGACCTGAGGCTGAGTCCCCCACCCAGTGGGGCTTGACAGGGAACCTGAGGCTCAGACCCCCACCCGGCAGGACTTGACAGGGGAGGGGCCAGCTGGGTCTGGGTCTCACATGATTTTGAGATGTGCACAGGTGGATGGGGACTTGGCTCTGAGTCCTGCGGCATGCTCCAGACTCTGGCAGGAGTAAAATTTTCATATGCCTTTTACTAATTTTCCTTCATCTCTGAAACTTCTATTATAGAGAAAGGGAAAACAGCAATATTAAAATATTTCCTCTAATTAATTCCCTCTTAATATGCACAAATTTCATGCACTGGGCCACTAATAAGCTCTGTTACTGTTATATATATATAAAACAAGACAGAATTCTAAGAAGAATGAAATCAATAGAAGACTTGATACAACTAGAGACAGAAGTAATACACTAGAAATTAGATCAGTAAAGACTACAAAACCGAAGCAACAAAAGTAAAAACAAATCAAATCACAGGTGAAAAAAATAATAGATGTGGAGGACAAAAGGAAAAATTGCCTATTATAATTTTAATTGGAATATAAACCAGAGAAGAGTAATATTTGAAGGGATAAGTAAATGTTTTCCAGAATTGATGGGCACTTGCATTCTTAGAGAATGGAAGAGTAATATTTGAAGGGATAAGTAAATGTTTTCCAGAATTGATGGGCACTTCCATTCTTAGAGACAAGAATATCAGAGAATCTCTAGCTAGAGAAATAAAAATATATTTATACCTAGTCAACATCATGATGGAAATTCAATATAAAAGTAATAAAAAAATCTTAAAAGCAGCCAGAAAAAAAGGAGGATTTCCTTCAAATAACTTATAGACCAAAGACTCATACCTGTCTTCACAACTTTTTTCTTCTATGAGTTTCTTTTTCCTTCTTCTTTTATTTATTTATTTATTAGAGGCCCAGTGCATGAAATTCGTGCATGAGGGTGTGTGTCCCTCAGCCCAGCATGCACCCTCTCCAATCTGGAATATCCCTCTCCCAATCCAGACTGCTGGCTCCCAACTGCTCGCCTGCCTGCCTTCCTGATTGCCCCTAACCACTTCTGCCTGGCAGCCTGATATCCCCCTAATCACTTCCCTGCGAGCCTGGTTGCCCATAACAGCCCTCCCCTGAAGACCTGGTCACTCCTAATTGCCCTTCCCTGCAGGCCTAATTGCCCCCAGCTGCCCCTCCTTGTAAGGCCTCCTGACTTCCCCCTCCTGCTGGCCTAATCATCCACAACTGTCCTCCCTTGGAGACCTGTACTCTCCCAACTGCCCTCCCCTCCTGACCATCTTGTGTCCACATGGGAGTAGTCATCTTTGATCACATGGGGCCAGCCATCTTGTGTGTTGGAGTGATGGTCAATTTGCATATTATCATTTCTTAAATAGGATTGGATAGGATAGAGACCTGGTGCATGGGAGGGGGTCGGCTGGTTTGCCCTGACTGGTGTCCCGGATCAGGAAGGTGTTCCCTTGGTGAGTGGGGTGGCCTGAGGGAGGGGCCTGTTGTGGTTTGCCGGCCGGTCACACCCCAGCAACCCAAGCAGAGGACCTGGTATCTGGGATTTATTTATCTTCTATCATAGAAACTTTGTAACCTTGAGTGGAGGTCTGGGCTGGCCAGGGCAGGTGGAAAGCTTGGCTTCCTCCACTGCCAGGGAAACCCAAGCCTCCTGCTCTCTCTGTGGCTGCAGCCATCTTGGTTGGGTTAATTTGCATACGTGCTCCTGATTGGCTTGTGGGTGTAGCAGAAGCATGGTAAATTTGCATATCACTCTTTTATTATATAGGATTATCTGCATAGAACATTTTGCCAGGACTTGAAATACTGCAGTGAGCCTAAGTGCTAAAGGGCAATATTGATCAGTTTAGAATTATATTCCTGGCCAAATCATAATGATAAATCTTATAACCATAATCATCTTGTATTTAAAGCAAAATGGAGACATTGTGTTGCCAGCCAGAGGACTAACAATATAGGGAATCCTAATGAATGCTCTTCAGAGAGAAAAATGATCCTGAAATGATGGAGAGCAATGCAAAAAGAAATAAAATTAAAATACTGTAGAGTGGTTACTATGCAGATACAACTAAATTAACTTTAGTATCAATGCGATACATTTGAGATATATAGTTGTGGGCAAGCTGGGAAAGAGAAGAAATCATTAGAAGGAAATTCTACACTTGTTCATTCTTTCCCACATTCTGTTTACCAAGCTTAGGGTGCTAGATGCCATTACTCAGCACACACAGACTTCAAAATAATGTTTACTTTTGTGTCTTTCCATTAAAATACCAGGAGAAACAAACCTAGTCAATTGTATGTCTCAATATGTGACTTTTCCTTCGAATGCTCCATCCATGAGCTATATTAGTGTTTGTCACTAGGAGAAATATTTACACCAGCATTCTTGAATCAGATGAAATTTACCTGCAGTCATATAAGAAAATACACTAAAGTATGAGTTCTTTTTTTAAAAAATTGATTTCAAACAGGAAAGGAGAGAGAGATAGAAACATCAGTGATGACAGAGAATCATTCATTGGCTTCCTCTTGCGTGCCCCCTACTGGGAATTAAGCCTGAAACCTGGACATGTGCCCTTGACCAGGTCCTTGAGTTCATAGGCCGACACTCTATCCACTGAGTCAAGCCGGTTAGGGCACATGGGTGTTCTTTTTTGCTTGTTTGTTTGTCTCTTGATTTTTTTTTAAAGTCAATTTTGTAATAAGCCAACATTTAAAAATAAATTATTTTGAGCCAAAGCCCTAACTTATTAAATGTAGTGATTTAAATAATTAAATCTATGAATATATAAGAGATTTAGAGAATAAATTAGTAACTGTTATACTTCATTCCGTTGTTTTTTAATATCCCAGAGTTAATATTTTATGAATTAAATAAAATATGAGAACTTATAGACTATTTACAGCCCAGCCACTATTCTATTTGTGTTTTACACATAAAAGGAAAATGAACCAAAGATCACTTTAACATGGAGGATATTTCCCACTTCAGGAGTTTTCTATTAGCTGTAGACAGTGGAGATGTAAAACAAGTCCTGATTGCATCCCATACAGTTCCATCTTAGGTTTGTCTCACAGTGCTCTATATATGAACTAGAATTGATGTTTTCAATACTCTGCCTCAGATCTCATTAAGCACTTCATCATGTTCATCAAAAATATTTTCTTACTTCCGAGTTACTATAGGCCATTCTTTCCCAGCCTCCTACAGTTTATTCCTTGCTTCCTCAGCTCCCACATCATTGTGTTCTTTCTAGCTTCTCCTTGACACTTAGTCTTAACGCCAAAGCCACATGTTCGAGGTTTTCTTGTTATGGCAACACTCTGTTTCCAGGTATGAATACATATATACTGATTACATTTTGGCTCAAAATATCAACCATTCCCCCTACCCCTCGCCACACTATTTTCAAGGTCAGCAATGAGGACCAGATTCAGTTGCATAGCTCTTTTGCTGATGTTTTCTACTGGCTTTCAAATGGTTTCAGTCATGTGATAGTTCAATGAGTCATTGATGGTCTATACTCAATTCCTAACGGTGCTAGCCTGGGTTGCATCACAAAACTGAGAAATAGTTCCAAGAAGATAAAAGAGGACATTTTCAAGATCTTTTCAGATTTACATCCAGAAGTCCCATGTCAATTCTATTGCTCAAAGTAAGGCACAAAGTTGTAATCAAAAAAGAAATGTTGGACCCTAGCAAGTTTGGGTTAGCATATAGAGCATAGGCCTGTGGACTGAGGATTTGGGATTTGATTCCAGCCAAGGGCACATGCCTGGGTTGCGGGCTTGATGCCCAGTGGGAGGCGTGCATTAGACCGTTGATTGATGATTCTCATCAGTGATGTTTCAATCTCTCTCTCCCTCTCCCTTCCTCTCTGAAATCAATAAAAATATATTAGTAAAAAGAAAAAGTTAGATGTTAAGATGATAATATATTTAAAAATTTTATGGATTGAAATTCTTTAAACTCATCTGTCTTTGACAAAAATACATGATCTATTTTCTTTTAAATATATTTTTATTGATTTCAGAGAGGAAGGAAGAGGGAGAGAGAAATAGAAACATCAATGATGAGAGAGAATCATTAACCGCCTGCATCCTGCACACCCAACACTGGGGAATTGAGTCCACAACGTGGGCATGTGCCCTGAATGGGAATCAAACTGTGACCTCCTGGTTCATAGGTCTATGCTCAACCACTCAGCTAAACTGGCCAAGCAAGACAAATTCTATTTAAGTACTACTTTTTAAAATGGAAAATCAGGTTATTTCATAGAAATCATTATGCAAAGATAAGGACATAACATTATTGTTATATGAAAACAATAATCTGAATATTAAGCCTAAAATTAAATTAAAAGAACTTCAGAATCCAATCATAGTAAAAATTTTGTTAAACTTTCTACTTTAAAGATATTATAAATATTTCATGTAAGCTTAAATCCTAAATAATAGGAATATATGTTCATAAATAATGATATCTTAAAAATACTCATAAATATATGATAATTACAGAGTATAGTTTGAATCATAAGACAAAAAAATTAACATGGCAGGATCCAAAGTACAGAAACCAGCATACACATACATATATACACAGAGAGACCTAATTACATATTTGATGCACATTTTATTTTATTTTTTTATTATTATTAAAAATATATTGTATTGATTTTTTACAGAAAAGAAGGGAGAGGGATAGCAAGTCAGAAACATTGGTGAGAGAGAAACATTGATCAGCTGCCCCTTGCACACCCCCTACTGGGGTTGTGCCCGCAGCCAACGGGCTGGAATCGAACCTGGGACCTTTTAGTCCACTGGCTGATGCTCTATCCACTGAGCCAAACCAATTTCGGCTTGAGGCACATTTTAAATAAATATAGCTGAATTTGGCTAGCCCCAAATTTAGTCTCTAACAACAACAGCAACAACAAAAAGATTTCAAATTAATGAACATCTGTATTTATATGTACTTTTGAGATATTTGATTAATATAAATACATTTTCAATCAATGAAAAGAACATATGAGCATGCAATAAAGTAACACATTAAAAACATGGAAATTAAAAAGGAGAGATTATGCCCACATGTGCTTATCACAAAGTATTAGGAAGCTGGAACAAATGGCAATAGAAACGGGAGAGATTAGAGATGTTATGAAGCATTTGTTGGTATATTTGATCTGAGATTATTGTGTGGGAAAATATATCAAAAATTACTCCAGATTTTTAGCTTGAATATCTGAATGGCTTATGGCTACATTTCACAATATGCTCAAGTCTAAGAGATAAATAGTGCCGGGAATCCCTTTAAACATAGTGAATTAAGCTTTTGTCTCCTTTCCAGTCTCCCAATTTTCTCTTTCTGAACTGTTTTTAGATAGATGTTAGGACTACTAAATCAATTCTCTTTATCTTTCAAATTGTATTTGAAAAAATTTTTCTTTTGCTTTATCTTGCCATGTGGGGGGAAAAAACAACCCTCATTTGCCAAGTATAACTTCTAGTCCTGCAATCTGCCTTCCATTCTGTCCATTCTACCATTTAACTTGGCTATCATCTCTAATTATTTCTTATACATAACTAAAGGCTCAGTGAACAAATTCGTGCACCAGTGGGGTCCCTCATCCTGGCCTGCGGGATCGGGCAGAAACTGTCTCTCTGACATCCCCCGAGGGGTCCCAGATTGTGAGATGATCCAGGCCAGGCTGAGGGACCCCACCGGTGCTCTATCAGGGCTGGGGAGGGATGTGGGAGGTTGGCCAGCCAGGGACAGACCCCAGGGCATGCCTGGTCCATCTCATTCAGTCATGATCACCTAGACCCCAGCAGCAAGCTAACCTACTAGTCAGAGTGTCTGCCCCCTGGTGGTCAATTCACATCATAGCAAGCAAGTGGTTGAACAATCTTAGCATATCATTAGCATATTATGCTTTGATTGGTTGAACGGATGACCAGATGACAGAACACTTAGCATATTAGGCTTTTATTATATAGGATAATATAGTATCCTATCTAATAAAGAGGGAATATGCAAATTGACCATCACCATCACAAAGATGGCAGCACCCATAGCCACAAGATGTCAGGGCCCAGTCTCCTCAGCCCTGCCAGAGTCTGCCAGTCCTTTCAGCCCAGCTGGGGAGGGTGGCACTCTCAGCCCCTCCCCAGCCACCCAGGGCCAGCCCGAGGCACAGACAAGCCTTGGATGTCGGCTGCCCAACCACCTAGGGCTAGCCTGAGGTGCAGGCAAGCCTCGGATGGCAGCTTCCCAGCTTCCCAGAGCCGCCCGAGGCTCAGGTAACCAGGGCCAGCCAAGGTTTGTACTGCCTGCAGTAGCAGCAGCAGAGGTATGATGGGGGCATTGGCTTTCCCTGATCACCAGGTCACTTCCTGCCCCTGAGGGTTCTCAGACTGTGAGAGGCAGCAGGCCGAGCTGAGGAACCCCCGCCCCAATGCAAGAATTTTCATGCACCAGGCCTCTAGTTTTAAAATAACTTCCTGTTTCTGTTCCATGCATGCAATATTGATACTAAAACTTATTTTAATTTCCTACATTATAGATACATTAATACTTTTCCCCTGGATGTAACTTTTATTGGTTGAGTTATTGTTCTCTCATTCATGATATTGACTTCTTTACTTAAATGTTACTTAGTGACCTTTAAACAGAGTAGTTTTATCTGGATGGTGGAAAAATGAAGTTAGACTGAATTAAAGCTCAATGAGAGGTTAAGGAATGAAGATAAAATGATAACCCAATACTTTTCAAAGCTTATCTTTAAAAGCTATATAAATAGTGTGTGTGTTGGGGGGGGCAATAGTTGAAGAAAGACTTTTTTTTGGAAAGTTGGTGTGTTTTGATTTTTGAATTTATTTTTATTGTTTAAAAAATAAGATGCTCTTTTGCAATGTGACCTTGCCATACCCCATTCATAGCTAGAGTCTGTTTTACTTGCCCTTGAATCTGGATTCTGCAATGGAATGTAAAAAAAAAGACAAAGTATAATTTGTAATATTGAACATTAAGAAAGCTATAAGTACAAACTGTACCACTTTGAATCTCTCTCATGGGATAAAAAATCAACATATAAGACTCAAATAGTTCACATGAGGGGAGAGAGGGAGTCCATGTAGAAGAGCAAGAAGGTAACAAATATGTGTGATACAGGTTATTGCAGCTGAGTCACTGGAATAAAACAACAACCACACTGAGATCTACATTCCTCACCTAAAGTTTTATGAGCAAATAAAATGGTTGTTTAAATTTCTAAATTTATACATCAATAGATAATGAAAACAATTATAGTGTATTTATTACCAGGTACTCTTTACTTTCTAAGCACAAATATTTTCAGTGGGTTAGTATTCCAAAGAATTTTTTTAAGTTAACTTTAAGACATACAGAACATTTATGGGGAAAAATATATTTATTTATTAATTACATAGTTTAAGGAATGAAACATTACAAAAGGTACTAACAACCTCCTGTACAATCATATTAACCTCACTCATATTAAGAAGTAACCAGTATCTTGTAGTGCTGTTATTGCCTATATATATAAAAGCCCAAGTGACCATTATGACTAGTTGACCAGGCAACTGGTCGACTGGTCACTATGATGACGCACTGACCACCAGGGGGCAGACACTTCAATGCAGGAGCTGACCACTGGTGGTCAGTGCGCTCCCAAAGCCAACCTCTCTCGGCCGGCCAACCTCCCATGGTCCCTCCCCTCAGCCATCCCTGATTAGCCCCGATGGGGGCTGATTGTTGGCCAAGTTGGACCCCACCCATGCACAAATTCATGCACTGGGCCTCAAGTTCTTAATAATATTCTATATACTTACTATATATAGACTCCTTGGCAATGTGGGAGTTAAGGGCATTGACCCCTGAGCAATAAAAAATATGATTATAACTTAAATTTCCCCACACACCTACAAATTCCCAACCACAGATCAAAAATACTGTTTTTATCCATGGTTGCTTGAATCAGCAGATGTGAAACCAGAAGAGTGAATAACCAACTTAATATTAATTGAAAAAGATCTGCCATTCAGTGAACCCATGCAGTTTAAATTACTTGTGTTATTCAAGGATCTACTGTTTATTTTTTTCTTAAGCACTATTGACTAGTTTATGTAACTTTTATTTTCATACAAATTGCATTTTACTATAGTTATTAAGCAGCAAACTTATTTTTGTGTGCCACATTATTGTTTAGAGATTCATCTATATTGATACAAGTTACTTTATTTAATTTTATTCATTCTGGGTTGTTTCCAGTTATACTACAAACAATGTTGTTCTAAATATTTTTGTATTTTATGCACATAGAAGTGAAAATGCTGGGTTTTAGGATATGCACAGGCTTGCCTTTGTTAGACATCATTATCAAATTATTTATCAGAAGTCACCAGTGTATTTTTTATACAACAGTTCCTACTTTCTGTTTCTTCTTCTTATTATTATTATTATTTTATTATTAATTTTATTTTTATTTTTTAAAAATCCTCACCTGAGGATGTTTTTTCATTGATTTTTACAGAGAGTGGAAGAAAGAGGGAAAGACAGAGAGAAATATTGATGTGAGAGGAGCACATCAATTGGTTGCTTCCTGCATGAACCCCAACCAGGGCCCAGACTGGGGAGGAGCATGTAACCAAGGTATATGCCCTTGACTAGAATCAAACCTGGAACTTTTGGTCCATAGACCAACATTCTATCTACTGAACCAAACTGGCTAGGGCAGTCCCTACTTTCTTGATATTCATTGAGCTCCAAACAGTTATGGAGATATGCGCTTTTTCATAATTTTGTTTTGGCAAGGTCAGTATGTAGGTTGTCTCATCTTAGTGTTGACACAAAATAAAACATATTAACCCTAACTGGTTTGGCTCAGTGGATATTAGTCCTAACTGGTTTGGCTTATAGACTGAAGGGTCCCGGGTTTGATTCCAGACAAGGACATGTACCTTGGTTGTGGGCACATCCCCAGTGGGGGGTGTGCAAGAGACAGCTAATCGATGTTTCTAACACTCTATCCCTCTCCCTTCCTTTCTGTAAAAAAATAAATAAAATATATTAAAAATAAGACATATTAGTATATATTATTTAATATATTTTTCTATATTAAATATAATATAGTTTACTATATTAAACATAATATTTTACTATATTACATATATTGATTAAATATATAATAAATGTAATTAGTTGTATAGATAGGAGAGTAATGAATGGTTCAGAGTGTGGGAGAAAAATAAGAAAAAATAGAAATTTCAAACCTACTTATTTACTTCCCTGGCCAGCTTATTTACCTCCTCCAGGTTATCTATTCTTTTTTTAAAAAAATCAGATCATTCATTTTTCTCCTCTCTTGCCTATTTGTCCTTTGATGCAATTCTGATATTTTTTTATAATACTGACTTCTATGGTTCCTCTTTCTGTAGGACAGAACCCTAGAGAACACAATTAAATAGAGCACAAGAGGATATTAAAGTAGAGATTAAAAAGTTATTTCCTCACAATAATGGTGGAATAGATTTATACATATTGCATTCTTGGTAGTTCTCAACCTTCCGCCAGAAAACAACAGCAAAATAGCTACACACTAGCAGTCTGAATTGTTGCCTGGAGTGCTGTATTTGTAAATATGTAATGAAAAAGGAAAAACAAACTAAATTGGGTTTCAAGTTTGCCTTGATAAAACCCTCTTCATACGTGAGGCAGCACTTGAGCTACAGTATTTACTAATTGAGGTTCCTGACAGTGGGAAATATATAAATGTGGAGATAAGCATTTATTGCCTCAAAAACCTATCCTTCTCACTGTTTCAAGATGAATTCTCTCTAAAACTCCACACAAACTCTAACAGTTATATTATGTATAACTTAATCCCAGACATCATTTGAATAGTCTCTCCTTTGTGTCATCTAAAATTTAAATCAAGTTCTTTGCCAGTGGTCTTGATCTAGCTTCTAGAAGGGTTCAGTAATCTGGAGAAGGGCTGTGCATAATTTAATAAAGATTCTAGAGATGAAACATAATTTTGAAAGACATTATGGGGAGTCAGAGGATCTTAGCTAAAGGAACTAAGTTCTTGTCTGAGGACCCCTTGTTTTTTATTAACACAATTTATCCTAAGGCAAGTTGGAGATGTACACATTAAAGGGTAGGGCTACTATACAGAATCTATTGTCAGAATGGAAGGATTTGCCTTTGGCTGTTCAGGTTTTGGCCTGTAGGAGGCAATAACATATAGATTAAGATGCCCTGAGCTGTCTGGCAGCAAGAAATCATTTAATGCATTCTTTTCAGGTTTGGGAAAATGACCTTTAGTCATTTCCAGATTATTCAGCCCTACTGACATGCTGGAATTGGCTTTAGGCAGTTCTTAAACAGAGTTACAGAGTAAAAGAGAGGGTTTCAAAGATTCATATTTATAAAAGAGCAGTGTATTCAATTACTGATGATCTTATTTCACTGAGCTTGTTATTTGGTGGTGATTTTGATCATTTTCTATTTTTGAATGTCATTGTTAGATGTGCTGTGTTGGTCACAATTAACTTGGACAAAAGAGTTTTTTGATGTTATGATTTATAATAAATATACACTGGTGGCCAGATTATTATGATCTCTGAATGCATAATAATCTGGCCACGCAGTATATATCCTATATAATAAAAGGCTAATATGCAAGTTTTCATCTTGACCAGGAGTTCAACCAGCAGGCAGGTTGGCCAACTGCCCATGGCCTACCTGTGGCCAGGCTGGCCAGATCCCACCAATGCATGAATTCATGCACCAGGCCTCTCTCTCTCTCTCTCTCTTTCTCTCTCTCTCTCTCTCTCTCTCTCTCTCTCTCTCTCTCACACACACACACACACACACACACACACACACACACACACACACACACTGAGTTGCCAGATTATTATGCATTCAGAGATCATAATAATCTGGCCACTCAGTGTATATTTGATGTATGTCCTCATTTTTGGTTCAGAGTTCCTAAAACCCTTGGAATTTCCTAAGAGATGAGAGTAATAAAGATTCCTTTTGTGAGATTAATGATGACTGGATTTCACAATAAGGATGGGGGCCTGTTGCCAGGAGAACAACTATGTTATTAGAGGGTTGGAATTCTTAGTACCCTTCCTCTTTCGAGGAGGGGAAGAGGGCTGGAGTTTGAATCAATTGCCAGTGGCCAATGAGTTAATTAGTCTTGCCTATGTAATGAAACCTTTATAAAAACCTAAAAGGACTGGGTTCAGAGAGCTTCTGGGTTGGTGAACACATGGAGATTTGGAGACAGTGACAGGCTCAGAGAGCATGAAAACTCCAGGCCTCTTCCCCATGCCTTATCCTATGTTCCTGAGTTATATCTATAATAATAGAAGTGTAATATGCAAATAAGCCAAACGACTGTCCAGATGTCCTTCCAGACACCTTTCCGAATGAAGTCAGGGCTGTAGCTGTGGAATCAAGGCAGCCACAGCAACTGCCAGGGAGGGATTGAGGCTTACTCTAGCACAAATTTCATCCATCAGGCCTCTAGTCCTTTTGTAACAAACCAGTAATTTAGTAAGTCCAGATGTTTCTTTGAATTCTGTGAATCATTCTAGAAAATTAAACCAGAGGAGGAGGTGTACAAACCACCTGCAGTGGGTCAGAAGTACAGATAACAATCTAGACTCGTGAGTGGCATCTGAAGTGGGGGTGGAGGCATAGGAGACAATCTTATAGGACTGAAGTCTTAACCCTTAGTAGAGCAATCATAATTATTCAATCTCAGTTTGATAATTCCAACATCTCTGCTCAGTCAAGTTCTGATGCTTGGTTTGTTTCTTAAGATTGTGTTTTTCACCTTTTGTCATGCTTTGAACTTTTTTTGTTGAAAGCCATGCTGAGTTAGGGAAATGAAATGGAGGAAATAGATCGTTCGTGTAAGGTTTTACGTTTCTGGCTGTATGTTAGGCTGTATTTACTGTTTGCTCTAGCGTTTGTGTCAGAGGCTAACATTTCCTCTAGTGTCCTTACTTTTGTCTCCTAAAGATTCCTCAAATAGTGTCTGAGCCCTGGAATTCTCTTCTGCTTCAATGCATTTTTTTTATTATTCAGGACCCCAATTAATGTGGTGATAAGATAGGAAGTAGAGGGAAAGTGTTCCATATTCCTATGATTGTCAGTGTTTTAGCAGGTCTGTGGCCCTGGACTGTGATCTTCACCACTACTTCTCAGCTTTTTTTGTTCTTGTTAGTCCTCACTGGAGGATATTTTTCCATTGATTTTTAGGGAGAGTGGAAGAGAGAGGGAAAAACAGAGAAATATCAATGTGAAAGAAACACATCAATTGGTTGCCTCCTGCGAAGCCCCAATTACATCCCAGTCTGGTGAGGAGCCTGCAAATAAGGTATAAGCCCTTGGCCAGAATCGAACCCAGGACCCCTTGGTCCACAGGCTGATACTATATCTACTGAGCCACATGGTCTAGGGCCTTTCTCAGCTTTTTAATGTAATACAGAATGGTTAGAGTGGGCTGGTTTGGTTATTTCCCTTCGGACACATGGCAGGCTAGAAAGGCCTGAAGTTTAGTGTTTTTCTTCCTCCACCTCAGTTGGGCTCTGTTAAAACCTACATTAGTTAGGCTCTAGGAAAATAATTTCCCTTGAGGACAGTCTGTTGTTAATGAGAACAGATCCTCTAGGTGTATTTCAAAATGTTTGCTTTTCCATTCCCACTGATAGATGCATGATAATTTTCTCTGATCTTCACCTAGAAAACCTGGTGGTATAATTCTTTTATTTTTTAATCTTTTTAAATATATATATATATATATATATATATATATATTTTTTTTTTACAGAGAGGAAAGGAGAGGGATAGAAAGTTAGAAACATCGATGAGAGAGAAACATCGGTCAGCTGCCTCCTGCACACCCCCTACTGGGAATGTGCCCGCAACAAGGTACATGCCCTTTACCGGAATTGAACTGGGACCCTTCAGTCCGCAGGCTGACGCTCAATCCACTGAGCCAAACGGGTTTCAGTGCTGGTGGTATAATTCAACACCTGCAAGTAAAATGTGAAGGTCTCCCTAAGGATGTGCACCCCCAGGAGTTTTCATCTTTCAAATTAATCCATACTCAGACTACACTAATTAATTAATTATCTTTAAGTCTTCCTACACATTTCAACCATGGCTTCTGCTTCTGGTAACTCAGATTCTCTATATTCATCTTTATCTCTAGCTTTGGGGCCAGTGGATTACCCTGTGACCTCAGTTCTCTAATGGATCGCAGATAAATTGTTGATTTTCACTTTGTTCAGCTTTTCTTGTTAGAAAGGGAGTCAGACCAGCAAGCAACTCACCATAGTTTACGGGAATAACTTACTGTGAAAGTCTATTTCCTATAAAATTTTCATGCTGAATACCAATGAGTTGTCAATATTTGGGAATTAAATTTGTCTTAGAAAAAATATAATTTATTAATAGTCAAACTTTGTAAAGATTAAATACTACTAAACTAAATATACGATAGTTGTTTGGGTCAAAATATCTAAAAATCTTAATTTCAATTCGCATAACCTAGAATTCAATTTTTGTTTTTGAGTTGCCAGTGTGAAACATGACTAGATATTCCATACTTATTCATTTGATATAGGATAATGCACTAATTTTTTTATGCAGTTTGACTATATCTATATAGTAGTGGCCCAGTGTACAAAATTCATGCACATGGGGAGGGTGTCCCTCAGCCCGGCCTATACCCTCTCCAATCTGCAACCCATTGGGGGATGTCCGACTGCCAGTTTAGGCCTAATCCCTGTGGTTCTCCCTGCCAGCCTGATTGCCCCCAAATACCCCTTTGCTGGCCTGATCATTCCCAATTTCCCTGTCCTCCTGGCCTGATTGCCCCTAACTGCCTCAGCCCTACCACCATGGCTTTGTCCAGAAGGATATCTAGAAGGTCTTGTGGTTTAATGAGCATATTACCCTTTTATTAGTATAGATAGAGGCTTGGTGCATGAATGGAGGCTGACTCATCTGCCCTGAAGGGGGTCCTGGATCAGGGTGGGGGTCCTCTTGGGGGTTGGGGCTGGCTAGGAGAGGGGCTTGGGCAGTTTGCAGGCCAGCCACAAACTCATCAGGGTAAAGCTCCCCACTGGGGGAAGTACCAGCCTGGGCAAGGGGCTGGGGCAGTATGCAGGCAGGCAACACCCCCATTGGGGTGGGGATCCCCATTGGAGGGCATGGGCAGCCAAGGTGAGGGGCTGAGAGTTGTTTGCAGGCTGGCCATGCCCCAATGGGGTGAGGGTCCCTGGTGGGGGGCGTGGCTAACCTGGGCGAGGTGCTGAAGGCCATATGTAGGCTGGCCACACCCCCTTCAAGGTCGGAGTCCCTGCTGGGGGTGTGGCTGGCCTGGGTGAGGGGCTGAAGGCTGCTTGTGGGTAGTTTGCAGGCCAACCAAGCCCCCCATCTTGTCCAGAAAGACATCTGGAAGGTCTCCAGAAGGTCTCCCAGTCTAATTAACACATTACTCTTTTATTTATATAGATATGAAAGACTAAGTGACCAACCAGCCATCTGTCTGTCTGGTTGGCCAACTTGCTGGTACATATGACACGCACTGGCAATTTAAAAATAAATGTTGACTTATTCATGTGTGATACATATAAAGCTCTCTGGTGCCAATCGCACATGTGTTTTAATTTCATAATACTATATTATATATACTGTTTTGACATGTTATTTTTTTCAGTAATGTAATCACTGCACTAATCTTTCTTCTAATTAATTTCCTTTCAATGTGCATGAATCTGTGCACTAGGCCACTAGTTATTACATAGTACCCTAATTGGAACAATGTGACAATTTTTCACATAACACATCAGTTGAAGTCTTTCCTCAAGTTATTTTGAGAAACTATTAGTCTTGTCAAGTACAGAAAACTTCTATGACATTTATAAATGCCTAAACAATTATTTACAGGAATTTAGCTATAATGTGTTGGATTTTAAAAACAAATTATTTTACAAGTTATATACAAAGTCTGTCAGACATTGGGCTCCCTGGGAAGCTGACTCTGAGTCAGAGTTTAGTTTACAGGTTTTCTCTATTGAAGTGCCCTTGGAATTAAAAGCTGTGGAAGAGAGGAGAAAAAAAAAAAAACAAAGCAGGAGGGAATTGAGGGAGAAGTCTAATTTTGAGGCTGGTCCATCATGTGTCTCAGCCCATCCCATGGGGGATTCTGAAATTAGACTCATCCTTCAGAATTGTCCCCATGGGATCAAAAGACTAGGCCTTTATCCTCCTTCACCCCATGCGAAGCAATCATTGGATCCAGGCTGTTGGAGAGGTGGGACCTTAAATAGGTAGCAGAAACAATAACCTGAAGGGACTGAGAGTAACTGGGCAACAAGTCAGTCCTCAAAGAACTAGCTGATGTGTTTCTCTGTACATCACAACATGATAGTCATAGAAAAAGCACATTTCAATAGTTGCTTAATTTAGTGTGACTTGAGGTTAAACAATAATCAAGGAATTAAAAAACCTTTATTTTATAACCTAAAGAGTGATTCATATATATGGGAGATTAATTTATAAATAGCAGCTATTACTCTTATAAAGGGTTTTTGCCAAGGAGTGTCTTACAAATGAGAAAACAAGTCAGAAATTAAAAACAAAATATGAACACAGTAGTGTAATAGTCCTATATAGTAGATGTTGCTCTTATAGACTGGCGCTCCTTTTATTTAGTAAAATTGCAGATCAAGACTTTTAAAATTTGATGGCATCTTGCTAAAATGTATCATATGTAATATTGATTTTATAGTCAAAATTTGAACTTTTAAAAAATTATCTTTGCTCAACATTTAATTACATATTATAGTATGCATAAAATTCGTGTGTGTACCCAAAAAGGAGGGCCAAACTAGGGTGGGAAGCAGTTATAGGGATAGTATATGTTAAAAGGTTAATTTGGAAAGATGCTACACTGAGCTAAAGAGAAACAATAGTGTAGTTGAGAAAGACTAGGATGTTTATTGAGATCAAGGTTGAATCAAGGATTTCTAGTTGTTTTAAGGCCAGGATCTTTAAGATGATAGAAAAAAAGGGAGGTCAAGAAAAAGGGGGTAAGAGTCTTAGAAAAACAGATGGATTACCTCCTTAAGGGTAATCATCTAGGCTGAAAATATGTCATGCTGCACTGAGTTTGTACTATCCACAAGAGGCTATGCAGTAGGAAATACAATTTATTAAACTACTTGCTCTGTTTTCATTACTTCACTGAACATAATATTGTTGTCCACTATAAACTTTTATGAGAACTTTTAGTTTTCTTATTCTATAGTTAAATGTACATAGAACTCAGTGAAAAAATTTTATATTTACCTAATAGTTGACTATACCTTTTCGACACCCGCAAGCCAATCAGGAGTGAGTATGCAAATTAACCCAGCAAATATGGTGGGTTAATTTGCATACACAGGCACTGATCAGCCTGGAGCAGGTTTTTGGCACCACCCCAGCCACTCCAGGCCTCTGAGCAGCATGGAAAGGCAAAAAGGCTGCTCTGAGCCAGAGCAAAGGTGGTGCCAGCAGCCAGGGGAAAGAAGGCCCATTCTTGCATGAATCTTCATGCATTGGGTGTCTAGTGTATATATAATATATATATATATATATATATATATATATATATATATATATCCTATCTAATAAAAGAGTAACATGTAAATTGACCGTACCTCTGCTATGCTACCAGCCAATCAGGAGCAGGGGGCATGGCCAGCAGGCTTGGCCAGCAGACAAGGGTGTGGCCACAGTGCCAAGTAAGCAAGCACCATGCTCTGCCCACATGGTACTTAAGGGCTGGCAAGATTCCTCTCATTACACTTACTGTTGACCGAGTCTCGCCCTTTTGCGGTGACCTTGGGACAGTTAGGGGAGTTTGATGCCATGATATCCCCTCATGAGGCTTGCATGTAGGTTGCTCTGTTAGTCTGTGACTGAGGTGTGGGGTTTATCTGTCTCATGGGACATGCAAATGAGCTCCAGGGGCACCTTGGGTAATGGGAGCCAAGTGCGAGGTGGGGCTGTGAGCCAAAAGGCAGTCCCCTCCCCGGGGCACTGCGGGCCAGCCAGGACTGCTGACACATGGCGTCAGCTCCTCAGGCTGATACCTCTTCCCCCTGGCAGCCATCGCCACCTCCTTCCCTGTCACCACAGAATCAGCACCAGTCGCTCCGGATCCTGCTGTGTTGAATGCAGGTGGGAAAGGGGGCACAGGGTCCCCCAGACCCCATGTCCTGTGAGCTTGGTCCAGGACCTGCTGGCCTCACGGCTTCCCTGAGGGGCTGGCAGGGCAGGTGGGGCGGGCAGGCTGGGCCTCCGGAGGAACTGCAGAGGTGGCAGGGAGGAGGGCGGCTGAAGGAAGCGAGGAGATGGATGGGGGGTGGGGAAGGAAGGGGATGAGGGCCACGCTGCTGGGCTTCGAGGACGGGTGAGCCTGAACCACAGGAGAGAGGTCCCACGGCTGCCACCAAGAAAGGCCCTCACCAGAGGACACTTACTGAGGGGGCTGTGCGGAGCTTGGCTTTGGGCTCCCCTGCCCAGCCTGGGCCCTGCCCTCTGAGGCTGGAGCGGGCGCCATGCAGAGTGCCGGGACCGCCTGTGTGGTGTCCACTCCCCAGCATTGGGCTCTACAAATCGCATGAAAACTGAATTTGCTACAAATAAAAGTGCCCTTTAAAATGACTATGAACACTGAAGTATAATGTTTTCATTTTATAAGCCTATATTTTACAGTATGCACATTTCACAAAATAACACCCCAGAATTTATCTAGGGCAGGGGCCAAATGCCATTGCCGTAAGGAGCCAGAGTGCAGCTCAATTTCTATGGGCTATACATTGCCTCGAATACTCAACTTCTGCAGTCCTAGCATGCAAAGCCCAAAGGAATGGGATGGCTATGTCCCAACAAACTTTATGGCCACTAAAATTTGAATCCTATCTAATAAAAGAGTAATTTGCAGATTGCCCGTCACTACAACACACAAGAGGGTTGCCCCCATGTGGTCAAAGATTCTGTCCCCACGTGGACACAAGATGACCATCACGAGATGGCCAGCAGGGGAGGGCAGTTGGGAGGTTCCAGGCCTGCAAGGAAGGGCAGTTGTGGGCGATCAGGCCAGCAGGGAATGGCAGTTGGGAGGGAGCAGGCCTGCAAGGAAGGGCAGTTGGGGACTATCAAGCCTGCAGGGGAAGGCAGTTACGGGTGACCAGGCCAGCAGAGGAGGGAAGTTGGGGGCAAGCACGCTGGCAGGGGAGCAGTTAGACATCAATTAGCCTGGCAGGGTAGTGGTTAGATGGTGATCAGGCTGGCACCCAGAAACAGTTAGGGGCAATCAGGGAGGCAGGCAGGAGCCAGCAGTCCTGGATTGTGAGAAGGATGTCCAACTGCCCCTTTAGGCCCGATCCTCAGAGGATCGGGCCTAAAGGGGCAGTTGGACATCCCTCAAGGGGTCCCAGATTGGAGAGGGTGCAGGCTGAGCTGAGGGAATTCCCCACCCTCCCTCCCCCCCGTGCATGAATTTCATGCACTGGGCCACTAGTATGTGTATATATATATATATATATATATATATATATATATATATATATATATAATTTCCTATTAATTCACCATATCCTTAAACTTATTTGCTCTAAAGTAAGTTGTACTTTTCTCCTCCCCTAGTTGCTTTCACATTTTAAAAACTACAGGGTGGCCTTGAACAGGCTGTCAAGCTACAGGGGGAAGGCTGGAGTGGAGGGGAGGTGGATGCTGGGGGAGATCAACTGAAGGACTTGTATGCATGCATATGAGCATAACCAATGAATGAAAGACACTGGGGCGGGGAGGGGGGAGTGTGGGGATATGTGCTGGGGTTAGGGGAGGCTGGGGGAAGGATAAGGGGGAGGGGGAAAGGAAACATGTACTACTATTAATTATAAGTTATACTGCAAAAAAATCAATAAAAATATATTTTAAAAAAACAAATTAAAACTAATACCAAAATTATGCTTCTCAGACATTTCTGGTAAGATGCATGTCTTTACCACTGAATTGTGTAAAAAGCAATAAAGAATATACATTATTTAAAATTCCACAATATCCTTTCTTAATTTTCTTTTGTCAACAGCATAAATTTATAAAGCTTTTATCACCAAACCCCAAAAGTTTTAGAGAAGCAGCACAGAGACTATTTCTATGTTGCACTTTACTAATTCTCCGTATTTTGTAGTGCCATTGAGGTAATGTAAATTCATCTGTGGAAATGTAATTGGTTTACACTGGAAATATGACTAATAAGATATAATTTTTATAAAAATGTTTTTATTGATTTTAGAGAGAGAGGGAGGAAGATGGAGACAGAGAAAGAGAAACATCAAGAGAAGAAGCATCCATCAATGATGAGAGAGAATCATTGCTCTGCTGCCTCCTGCATGCCCCCTACTGGGGACCGATCCCACACGCTGAGCATGTGTACTGACCTGTAATGGAACTGGCAGCTACTATGTCCAACCAACTGAGCCACACTGGCCCGAGAAAGAGATAAAATGTAAAAATATTTTGTAGCAACGTAGATAAAGAAAATAGGAAAATTGTCTATATGATGCCCTTGGCTGAAGGTGAAGATTAGTTATCGGGATATGATGTTAGACCACGGAGAACGCAACTTTTCTTTTGTGAATTTTTATGAAGTTCTAAACCAACACTGCTGAAGTGTCACTGCCTACTGATTGTTCTAAGTAGACTGGATCTATAAATAGCTACTTTTAGGGTTTGGGGAAAGGAAGGAATATCTTTATTTCTATAAATTTTTAACTCTCTTCCAACAACAAAAAAAAGGTATTGAAACCCAACTGGTGTTGTTTAGTGGTTGATCTTAGAACCATGAACCAAGAGATTACTGGTTCAATTCCCGACTAGGGCACAAGCGCAGGTTGCAGGCTCAATTCCCATTAGGGGTGTGCAGGAAGCAGCCAATCGATGTTTCTCTCTCATCTCTCTCTCTCTCTCTCAAATCAATGATCAGAATGCCAAACCTCAGGGAAGGTAGGGGACAGTGGGGGTAAATGGGGAGAGATCAACCAAAGGACTTATATGCATGCATATAAGCAGAATCAATGGACACAGACAACAGGGGGGTAAGGACATGAATGAGGGTTGGAGGGTAATGGGGGAATAAGGACACATATGTAATACCTTAATCAATAAAGAAATTTTAAAAAATAAAACATTTTTAAAAGGGGGCATTGCAGTATTTTGGTTAATTATAAACATCAAAATTTTGGAAAAATATCGTTTTGTAAAATATCATCAATAATTAAATCACTTTCTTAAGGAAGCCAAGTTTGCATTTCAAAGGTATAATATATAATTTTTATTTCCTAATATAGACTTGGTAATATAAGTTATCACAATAATGTTGTAAAACAAAATAAGCTGAATACATTTTATTTGTGGGTTGTTTTAGTTTGTATAAATATTTCACATTTTCACTAGAAAAATAAAGTAAGTTTTTTTTATTTAAAGGTTTATAAGAAATAAAATAATATGCAGAACATTACTGGTCTATAAATATGCTAGATGTTTTTCATTTAGTTTAGTTTCTAAAACATTTGTGGCAAAGTGGATACTGTTGACCTTCTGATATTGATTTCCATTATGTTATTATGGAGTGTGACCTTTTCAGTAAATTAAGCATATTGTAATTTCTGTCAAAATAAAATCGGTCTCACCCTAGCTGGCTTTTCTCAGTGGTTACAGTCTTGGCCTGCCAACTGAAGGGTAGGGGGTTAAATTCTGATCAAGGACACATCCCTCAGTTGCAGGCTCCATCCCCAGCCCTGATGAGGTGAGTGTAGGAGGCAATAAATATACTTGTCTCTTTCACATTGATGTTCCTCTTTGTCTCTCTCCATCCCTTCCACTCTCTCTAAAAATAAATAGAAATAAATATCCTTGGGTGAGGCTTAATAATTTTTTTAAGAATAAAATAAAATTAGTGTCTTGAAAAAATTGAAAGATAAGCTTAGACAAAGGCGTAGAATTCAATTAAATTACTAAACAGTAACAGTGATTTTAATTGGATATAACCTCACTAAAGAGGTCTACAAAGTTCTACAATTGCTTTAAGGGTTTGGATATCCTAATCTGTGAAGCATGAAGATAACATATGCCTTTCATGTGCATGCAAGGAACTTAAAGCATTGCTTTTGGCTGTATGCCTACATTCTTGCAAACCTCATTCATGTTTTGAATTTTAGTTGTTCACAGAATACTGGCATGGTGGCTTTATACTAGCTGTTGATTTAGAAAAGAATAGAGGATAAATTTAGTGCACTTGATGGAACCATAGATATAATTTAAAAATTATGAAAGTTCACTGTCACTATGCCCATTCCTCTAAATGAACTCTATGCATCTTGTTCTTCTGCTTCTCTTTAAGCTTGATTACATCTCTGCTCAATTACAGAAATGAGCTTTTAATTGGACTTTCTTAATTGAAAGTGTGTCGGTTGCAGAGCACAACTGCTCACTTGTTCCTTAAGAATTAGGTCTGATCTATGTGAATACAGCAGGAAAGAATGAGGAAGATTGGAGAGGTCTCCACAAATAAGATCTGATCCTTGAAGCAGGCCTCTAAATTACAAAGGATACATGATGATTAGCCATGTCTAACCCTGTGATTATATTTTAGTCTTGTTGGAGTCTTGCTAGAACTTACACAACATCTATAAATGTAAATCTTTTGAGTTACCTTCAATAAAAAATAATGACATTATGGTATATTAAAAATGGAAACCTGCTAATTTATCAAAAATCAACTACTCACAAATTACTATAAATTGACAAATATGGAATCATACTATATGTACTCTTTTTTACATTGTAATATAATACATTTATTTTTATGGAACAGCAGAGCTTCTAATAAATGTTTATTATACTAATACCAATGACAAGACTAAATTAAAAATAGAGTTTGGAGCCGTTTTGATGTTCACACATGTTTGTGTTTAAAGTCTACATGGTAAAGAAGAACCAAGATGGCAGCATAGGTAAATGCTAGTGTGCACCTGTTATAGTGATAGTAATAAGGATAAAATAAAATATAGAATAAGTATTAAAGTGTGGAATTAAAGTGTGATATCTACAAGTGTGATATCTACAAGTGTGAAATGTAAACAAATTCAGTGTGGGATGTAATGTAAACAAATTGATAACCTTTAGGTGGCCTATATGTAGAAAGTAGATAAAGTGACCTGTACCCCCTATGTAAGACCAGATAGCAAGACTCCTGGAACCCGCTGATAAGACATACTGAAGACCCCCATCTGAGCACAGAAAAAGAGGAAGGAAACAGAGGAGGTCAGAGGCTGTCTGCTCCTCCAGATATGGTCATTCTCCACACCCCCAGTTCCCGCCCCGCCTGCATCTGCCTGAGCTCTGCTCCGAACTGTGAGCCTTGAACTTGAGGCCTCAAACAAGACACCGAGCTGCAGCTGCAATGCCCAACATCCAGACTGTGTGTATGGCTGTCGGCGTGGGTCTCTGGGTGGCCTGCTAAGGTCTGGAAACCACCAGGACTCTAGTAAATAAACTGTGTGTGATTCGTGCATTGCATGTCTGTCTCCTGTGTAATTTATGCTCGGCCAGTATTGAGTAAGTACCTTGGGTCGTACGTGTCAGTGTCTGTTTAGAGACTGGCTGAGGCACCCTTGGTCACCTGTGCTTACGTCCCTGAAGGAGAAATTGGGACAGCACTACCTCCCACAACCACATCAAAATGGCAACTAAAATACAGAACAACCATCATTTAGAACCATCTGAAATCTGGCTGAATAGAAGTCCTACAACTAGAGAAATAAAGAAGAAAGTACACAGAGACTGGTAGGGAGGTCCGAGGCATGTGGAACGAGCTGGTCTGACACCCACGTGTGGCATTTTTTTTAAATCAGGAGGAGTATTTTGGCTGCAGAGGCCTTCTGTGAGAAGCAAGACATCCCAGCCCCATATCAGACCACAAGCCCAGGGTTCCAGAGCTGGGAAGAATGCCCTTGTAACTTGTTCAGGCTGTAAAAACCAGCAGGGATATGGCTCAGTGTTACAGAGGCTGCTGGAGGGAGACTTAGGCAGTTCCTCTTAAAGGGTCGGTGCACAAACTTACATAGTCTTACTCCCTCTGAGATCCAGCACTGGGGCTGTGGCTTAGGAGGATCCAGGAACATATGGGGAGGAACTGGATTGTCTGGCATTGGGGCACAAACTTTAGGGCTACCTTTAGCTTTAAATTTTTTAAAATATATTTTATTGATTTTTTACAGAGAGGAAGGGAGAAGGATAGGGAGTTAGAAACATTGATGGGAGAGAAACATCAATCAGCTGCCTCCTGCACATCTCCCACTGGGGATGTGCCCACAACCAAGGTACATGCCCTTGACCGGAATCGAACCCTGGACCCTTCAGTCCACAGGCCAATGATCCATCCACTGAGCCAAACCAGCTAGGGCTCCCTTTAGTGTTTTTTTTAAAAAAACTTTTTAGGTAGATATATTTTTGTTCTTGCTTTAAGAGAGAGTTATTAATCAATTTATCATTTGCTATGTGTTAGGCAAAATAACAGCTCCCAAGAATAACCAAGTTCTAATCCTTGGAACCTATAAATTTGTGACCTTCAATGTAAAAGAGGACTTTGTAGATGTGATTTAGTTAGAAATGTTGAGATAGAAAAATGATACCAGATTGTCTGGATGGGGCCATATAATCACAAGACTCCTTATAGGTGTGAGATGAAGGCAGGAGATTGTCAGAGATTTAAAGATGTCAAACTGCTAGAATTGAAGATACCTAGATTTTAGCTCAATAAGATGCATTTTAGACCTAACCAGCCAAATGTTTATAATTTAATTACTGATAATGGCAAAACTTCAAGTAATTTACTCCCCCAAATGAAAGTGAATAACTATGTATTAAGTAGTGCTATGTATTTCTACATTTTACAACTAAGACATGTTAAAATAGTTTAAGCATAGTATATTACTTATGCTAAGTAAATATATAATATTCCCAGTGTATTAATATATTGTGTTAATATTCTAAGTGCACTTTAACGCTATACTAGGTTACATGTATAAGAAAAGAAGAGTTGTGTAACAGAGAGGAAAGTAACCTTTTGCCATGTGTTTTGAATTTTCTAAAATTACACTTTTCAAATGTTTTTGAGACAGGTTTGTAAATAAAGTACTGATTGAATTTCAGAGAAGGAAAGAAAGAGAAAGTGAGAGAGAAAGACAGAAAGAGAGAGAGAAACATCAATTCGTTGTTCTACTTATTTATGCATTCATTGGTTATTTCCTGTATATCCTATGACTGTCTATCAAACCTGCAACCTTGGCGTATTGGAACGACACTCTAACCAACTGAGCCACCCAGCCAGGGGAGCCTGCTTTTGTCTCCCATACCTATGTCCTAAAGGCACATGTTATGTGTCACACCTCTGCAATTTCTCTCTAGTTACCAACCTTAAATTACATTTATACTTAGAACTGCTTTTCAGGTGATATTCACTTATATGATCACACAGATATCCACAATGACTGGTTATTGGCTGTTAAATATGTGGGATATCACCATTCTTAAACCTAGATATTTAAACACCAAAAAAGACTTTATTTCTCCATGCTACATCCCTAGTTATTTTCAAACCCAGGGTATTGCAATCATTTTAATTGCACTGGTAAAATGAAGTCTATGTAAATTCCACTACTCTTTAAAATTGCCCAAAAGCCCTTGGTACCTGAAGACTGTGAGATATATAGATATACTAGAGGCCCGGTGCACAAAATTCAAGCACGGGGTCGGAATGTCCCTCAGCCCAGACTGCACCCTCTCCAATCTGGGACCCCTTGAGAGATGTCAGATTGCCCATTTAGGCCTGATCCCACCGGGATCAGGTCTAAACAGGCAGTTGGACATCCCTGTCACAATCCAGGATTGCTGGTTCCCAACTGCTCACCCGCTTGCCTTCCTGATTGCCCCAACTGATTCTGCCTGCCAGCCTGATCACCCACTAACCACTCCCCTGCCAGCTGGATTGATTTCTAACTGCTGCCCTGCCAGCTTGTTTGCCCCCAACTTCCCACCTCTGCTGGCCTAGTCACCCCTAACTGCCCTAACCTGCAGGCCTGGTACCCTCCAACTGCTCTATCCTGCAGGCCCGGTCAACCCCTCTGCCAACCTGGTCACTCCTAACTTCCCTCCTGTGCAGGCTTGATTGCCCCCAACTGCCCTCTCTTGAAGGCCTGGTCCCTCCCAACTGTCCTCCCCTGCTGGCCATCTTATTGTGGCCATCTTGTGTCCACCTGGGAACAGGATCTTTGACCCTATGGGAGCAGCCATTTTGTGTGTTGGAGTGATGTTCAATCTGCATATTACTCTTTTATTAGATAGGATAGAGGCCTGGTGCATGGGTGGGGGCTGGCTGATTTGCCCTGAAGGATGTCCCAGATCAGGGTGGGGGTTCCCTTGGGTCCTGGGGCAACCTGGGGGAGGGGCCTGAGGTGGTTTTCAGGCCAGCCATGCTCCCCAGCGACTCAAGCAGAGGACCTGGTATCTGGGATTTATGTATCTTCTACAATTAAAACTTTGTATCCTTGAGCGAAGCAAGCCTTCTGCTCACTTTGTGGCTGCTGCCATTTCTGTTGAAATTCTATAATTGAATCTTTCTAGCCTGTTGTGGAGGCCTGAGCCAGCAAGGGCAGGCGGAAAGCTTGGCTTCCTGCATTGTCAGGGAAACCCAAGCCTCCCTCCTCCTCTCTGTGGCCACAGCCATCTTGGTTGAGTTTCTTTGTATATTTTCTCCTGATTGGCTGGTGGGCGGAACTTGTGGGTATAGAGGAGGTATGGTCAATTTGCATCTTACTATTTTATTAGATAGGCTGCATTAATCCTCACCCAAGGATATTTTTCCATTGATTTTTAGAGAGTGTAAGAGAGAGGGAAAGGCAGAGAAAAACATTGGTGTTTGAGAAACACATTGACTGGCTGTCTCCTGCATGAGCCTTGATCAAGGCCTGGGCCAGGGAGGAGCCTGCAACCGAGTATGTGCCCTTGACAAGAATCAAACCCAGGACCCTTTGGTGTGCAGGCCAACGCTCTATCCACTGAGCCAAACCAGCTAGGGCAAGACTGTGCCATCTTTAACTATTCTACCATGTAATGTGGTATTGCTATTCTGATCAGGTTAAACTATTTCATGGGGAAATTGTGCAGTAACAAGGAGGTTGGCGTATGTATGAGAGGAGACTGAAAAGTGGATTACCACTACAATGGCGAAGTTAATTATTAATTATGAACAGCAATGATTAAATCCTAGTTAACAAAATGCTTCTTTATAAAGGAATTTTGTTTCTCTGATAATGGCAAAGGAAAATTACATAAAATATGCAAATGGTAGTTTTGACTGATTATAAAAATCAATGATTACAAACTAGTGTTAAAAATAATTCTGGAAAAAAGAGTATCACATATCTGATGATTCTGGAAGAAGGAATGTGACAGAAAGTAGACCAAAGAGAGTTTTGATGCACAATTGAATTTTCAATTATTTTACTGAAAAAGTCCTTGATAAGAATCTCAGTTTTAAATGTTGGCCTAAGCACAAGATATCAATCCAACATTTTATTTCCCTGAAATTCTATAAAATTATCCAAAGTGTTAGCTAAGAAGTGTAGTGGTTCTGTAGCATTTGAATTACTTGTGCATGCTATTAGCTCCTTTGACATGTCATCCTGCTAGACCTCTTGAAATGCTTAGTAAGGCATACACTTGCCAAATGTCCCTCTCTCACCTGCCCCCCACTCAACCACAAAATCACTGATGTACACATAGAGACTTATACACAGACACATCATATCACTTTATATTTGTGTTTGTGAGTTCCTAAGATGCACCATAATAACAAATCTTGTCAACCAAAGGAGCAATCTTCCTTTTTTTCTTTTTCTTTTTATCTCTAAAGAGATATTAGAGATAAGTATCAGTTACTAATAAGTTACTGGGCTCTATTGTTGCCCTATACTATATTTTACTTCATATTAATTCCCTATCATCTTGTAGAATATATCATGGATCACATAAAACATAGATCAAAAAGGGAGCCTACATTAAATTATCACTATTAAAATATTTACACATCACCATTTTCTGTAAGTGTAATAGAAATGTTCTTAGTTTATTTCATTCAACCCCACCACTCAAGTACAGATTCAGTGGCTTTGCTACTGTCAACTTGCCAACAGACTATCAGAAAACCTGTTGGTCAAGTAAAGCAAACTTAATTAGATTTACTTTAGTAAAGAAGGATACCACCTTGACAGAGTCTTAATATTATATCAGGAGAGAATATTTATAGGATTATGGGGTCTGGAATCACATTGTTTAGGATGCCTTCCAAGGCAGGAAACTGCTGGAGATCCGCCAAGTTTGGCTGGAAGTTACAAATGATGAACACTGTTAGGTGAACATCTTGACATGAGTCTTGATGAGTCAACTCTTGTGTGTTAAGTGAGCTGTTTAATAATGTGAACCATCAGTTGTCCTCAAAAAAGATCTGTTTGTCCCAGTGAATAAACTTTTTGGTTAGACAAATGGGTTTTTAACATTTTTTGAAGTAAAAATGGAAGTGATATATTGGCTTAAAAGTTTCCTCTTCCAACACAAGAAGTTTCAGGGAATAAATATTGAAGTCATTGTGGCAAAAGCATCCTCAGTTCTCAGTCTTTTTTTTTTTTTAATATATTTTATTGATTTTTTTACACAGCGGAAGGGAGAGGGATAGAAAGTCAGAAACATCGATCAGCTGCCTCTTGCACGCCCCCCACTGGGGATGTGCCTGCAGCCAAGGTACATGCCCTTGACCGGAATCGAACCCGGGACCCTTCAGTCCGCCATGCGACGCTCTATCCACTGAGCCAAACCAGTCTCGGCCTCAGTTCTCAGTCTTAAATGTTGAACTATCTTAATGCAGGTGGTTTCAAATCTCTCTAAAAAGTTCATCATAACAAGTAGAGTCTCCCATTGCACAACACAAGTGTCTCAGGATATTAAACACTGTCAACAATCTCCTTCTGGGTCATTCAACAACGAAGATATTGATGAAAACAGAGACAATTTGTTTTTGGAAGGAGGCAAAGATATACCAGCTTGAGAATGTTACATGATTTCTTATTCAAGGAAAGAATTTGTGATTAGCAGGTGAAGAATCAATTTCTACATGGATATTATGTATTAAACTCTTCCCATTAGATAGTCCATGTTATTTCCACTTATCTATATTTTACCAGTCAGGAGGCCCCATTGCCTTTTCTTCTGCAACATTCCCAGAAGCAAAAATCAAACTTTAGTAGCCACTTCTAATAACCCCCAACATTAGTTCCTTTTCTCTAAAATATTTCCCTGAGTCTTATCTCACATAGTACATTCTCTATTTTTTCAACCACATCCCTTCTTCTTTTTATTTCCATTTCCCTTACATAATAAATTATAATGGCATTTGATCACAAAGACCAGATCATCAGCAATGAAGAAATCATTTTCTCTTCCTTTTTTTTGTGGTGATATAGGTTCATTTAAACTTTCAATGCCTTCTAAATGTAGTGCAGAAAAAATTACTTATTTTTATATTGTACAAAAAAAAGAAAAATCAACCCAGCCAGTGTTGCTCAGTGGTTGAGCATCAACTTATAAACCATGTGGTCATGGTTAGATTCCCAGTCAGGGCACATGCCCAAGTTTCAGGCTCAATCAATGATTGATTCTCTGTCATCATTGATGTTTCTATCTCTCTCTCCCTCTCCCTTCCTCTCTGAAATCAATAAAATATGTTTTTTAAAAAAGGAAAACCAAAACAGTAACTTTCCATCTTAACACAAACTGAGTGTTCACATGTGATATTCTGAGTAGCTGAGTGCTATAAGAGGAAAAAATGTTTGTTGTAAACAGTGTTTTTACTTCATCATCATCGTCAACATTTAAAATCCTATATAATAAAGAGGTAATATGTAAATTGACCATCACTCCACACAAGATGGTCACTCCTATGTGGTTTAAGATGGCCACCCACATGAGGACACAAGATGGCCACCACAAGATAGCCAGCAGGGGAGGGCAGTTGAGGGGGACCAGGCCTGCAGGGGAGGGTAGTTGGGGGCAACCAGGCCTGTAGGGGAGGGCAGTTATGGGAAACCAGGCCAGCAGGGGAGGGCAGTTGGGGAGGCAGGCCAGAAAGGGATGGCAATTGGGGAGACCAGGCCTGCAGAAGAGGACAGTTAGGAGGGACCAGGCCTTCAGGGGAGGGCAGTTGGGGGCAACCAGGCCAGGAGGGTAGGGCAGTTACGGGTGAACAGGCCTGCAGGGGAGGGAAGTTAGGGGTGACTGGGCCAGCAGGGAAGGGCAGTTGGGGGCAATTGGGCCAGCAGGGAAGCATTTAGGTGTCAATCAGCTGGCAGGGGAGTAGTTAGGGGGTGATCAGGCTGGCAGGCAGAAGCGGTTAGGGGCAATCAGGGAGGCAGGAGGGTGAGATGTTGGGAGCCATCAGTCCTGGATTGTGAGAGGGATGTCTGACTGCCCACCAGGATTGGGCCTAAATGGGCAGTCGGACATGCCTTGAGGTGTCCCAGATTGGAGAGGGTGTAGGCTGGGCTGAGGGACTCCCCCACCCCCCGGGGCACACATTTCATGTACCAGGCCTCTGGTTAGTTAATAAAATAAAAACAAGAAGGCAAAAATGAGAGAATTGGTGGATATGAAATGGCTATCAGAGTGTATAACTGAGCAGAAAAGAAAATGTTGTAACTTTCAGCAGACACTTGTTATATTCCAATCATTACCAGTTTTGTGATATTGATATAGCCAAAACAATCAACATTTATAGAGTTCCAGAAAATTGAAGAGTGCATCCCATTTTGTCAGCAGCTTATCACGAAATGACCTATGTGAAGGCCATATATACTTTAATCTACTCAGTTTGTATCCATTCATAACATATACTCTGAAAGACTCAAGCTTTTACTAAGGCTAGGTTTTAAAAGAGAATTATGGGCAAAATTACCACAATATCAACATTATAATTGGTTTTCATAAACTATGACTAATTCTATTAGGCTGATATATTACTTCTTCATGAATCTTAAATTTTAAAGATAGTAAACTTCAATAAAAATCATGATTCCTCATGTATCATAAATTTATGTGACAGGGAAATTTCCCAAGGAAAGAATGAATATAGCATTATAGTTAATCTATTTTATTGACATTTTACAGAGAAGTGGAAGAACTATTGATGTTCGTCCTTAAAAATCTCTAACAAACCATAGCTATTCACTTGAATTAAAAAAATAGATCTGAAAATATTATTTGTGATCCTAACAAGTTTGCAGAGGAAGAACTTTATTTAACCATGGCAATCCTACCTTCTAAATGACTCTCACTCCTCATTGTGCGATGATAAAAGCATACACATTTTTTACTTCCCCATCCACCCCTAACTTCTGATTCCTAGCAAGTTCTAGAACTAGCTCAGCCTGTTTCCTACTGTATTAATTTTCTGCTGTTGCATAACAAATGACCACAGACACAATGGCTTAAAGCAACACATACTTATTATCTTATGGTTTCTGTGGGCCAAGAGTCTGGTCATGGCTTGGCAGAGTCCTCTGCTTAGGCTGGATTCAAGATATTAGCCATCTGGAATCTTATTGGACACTTGACTAGAGAAGAATCTGCTTTCAAGCTTATTCAGGCTGTCAACAGAATTAATTTGCTTATTACAGTGTGTAATATTTTTGGCTGCCTACCGGCTGTTGGCTGGAGGACAGTCACACTTCCCTGCCACATTGTCCCTTTCATAGACAGTTCACAGCAAGGCTCTTTCCTCTTCAAGGCCACTGGAAGAATTTCTCTCT
Source organism: Antrozous pallidus (assembly GCA_027563665.1). Taxonomy (NCBI): domain Eukaryota; kingdom Metazoa; phylum Chordata; class Mammalia; order Chiroptera; family Vespertilionidae; genus Antrozous; species Antrozous pallidus. The sequence goes on from CM050509.1 coordinate 126,654,243, forward strand.
CTCTCCCCACCTCTTTCTCTCCTTCTCTTTATCTCTCCCCCTCTCTTTCTCTCTCTTCCTTCTGCTATGACAGATTCATACATAAAACATCATAATGGGAATGGCATCTTATCACTGTTGTCATATTGTATTGGTTAGGATCAAGTCACAAAAGTTCTGCCTATACCCAAGAGGCTAGGATTATGTAAAAGTGTGACTCATGAGGATTCACTTTACACCGTGTCTGCCATACTTCTCATCCCTCGGAGCTGTGTGAGGACACCATAGAGATAAAAAGGTACCATTGATTTGGGCAGAAATAACAACACAAAAAAGTGGGAAACCCCTGGTGAGTCATAGGTTTCCTTAAATGATGTGCGTGTTTACCAGGTGCACTGCAGCTTAGGCAGAGGCAGCCATAAAAAATGATGGCAGGAATATGTTAACTTCTGTTTCACCTTTATCCTTTGCCTTGAAACAAAAGACACCATCCCTATAGCAAAGAATTCTGCAGCAATAGAACAGACCACCAGTGTAAAAAATAGTATAGAATAAAAGTCCTGCAAGGATTCGATCAAAATAACCAGACACTTATGGGAGTTCATTTCTATTTGCCCTCACACTCCAACCCTAAAGGCCAGTGATTATAACCTAGGGAAATAATCTCCACCCAATTCTACTTTGTCTCAAGAGTTTAAATGAAATCCTGGCCACAGGGTTATTTTGTTGAGTGGCAGCAATCAACAGTGACATGCTTCTGGGGTTCCAGATATTCTGCCTCTCTCATTAAATTCACCCTGAGGAACTATCCAAGACCTTGACTTTGACTTTCTTCCAGTACCAAGCTGAATATCTGGGACTGCCAGGGAACATGAGTGCTTAGATCAAGTATAATCACCTCAAGAGAAGGGCAACAAAACAAACAATAAATATTATATCAAATAGAACAGAAACACCAAAATTTTAAGTATACTTAAAGAGTTAACAGATGATAAAAACAATACAAATCAGTAGCAATAAAGTTTCAGTAAAAAACAAATGGAAACACTGATATAAAATTTAAGTATTTGAAATAAGAATACAATGATTGGATAGTTATAATAGATATGTCCAAAAATTACTTAATTACTTGAAAGATGAGTTTGATAATATTTTCTAGATGGCAACTTGAAAGGAAAACCTAAGTCAAAATATAAGACTAAATCTGAGAGTGAGGTCAGAGAACATTATGAGTTATAGAAAGTTAAAAGAAAAACAAATGTGATACATTGTTTTAACAAATAATACTTTAAAATTTCATAGAATTTAAGAAAAATAGAAATCAAAGCTTTAGATTTACAGTATTTTTAGAGAGCTAAGTGGGGTGGGAGGTGCATACTTAGACACATTATAGTAATACTAGAGGCCCACTGTATGAAATTCATGCATTGGGGGGGATGTGTGTCCCTTAGCACCCTCTCCAATCTGGGATGCCTCGAGGGATGTCTGACTGCCCATTTAAACCTAATGCTGTTGGGATCGGGCCTAAACGGGCAGTCGGACATCCCTCTCACAATCCAAGACTACTGGCTCCCAACTGCTCGCCTGCCAGCCTTCCTGATTGCCCCTAACCACTTCTGCCTGCCTGCCTGATCACCCTCTAACCACTCCACTGCCAGACTGATTGATGTCTAACTGCTCCCCTGCCAGCCTGTTTGCCCCCAACTTCCCTCCTCTGCTGGTCTGCACATCCTCCCCTGCAGGCTTGATTGCCCCCAACTGCTCTCTGTTGCAAGCCTGGTCCCTCCCAACTGCCCTCTTCTGCTGCCCATCTTGTGGTGGCCATCTTGTGTCCACATGGGGGCAGGATCTTTGACCACATGGGGGCAGCCATCTTATATGTTGCAGTGATGGTCAATCTGCATATTACTGTTTTATTAGATAGGATAGAAGCCTGATGTATGGGTAGGGGACTGCTGCTTTTCCCTACAGAGAGTTCCTTTGGGGCATGGGTTGGCCTGGGCGAGAAGCCTGTGGTGGTTTACAGGCCAGCCACACCCCCCGGGGACCCAAGCAGAGGCCCTGGTATCTGAGATTTATTTACCTTCTACAATTGAAACTTTCTAGCCTGGAGCAGAGCCAAGCCTTCTGCTCCTTCTGTGGCAGCAGCCATTTCTGTTGGGATTTATTTATCGTCTATGATTTAAACTTTGTAGCCTTAAGCAGAGGCCTGGGTTGGCCAGGGTGTGTGGAAAGCTTGGCTTCCTCAATCTCTGGGGGCAACCCTAGCCTCCTGCTCTCTCTAGCTTTATTGCTGCTGCCATTTCTGTTTGGATTTATTTATATTCTATAATTGAAACTTTGTAGCCTTAAGCGGAGGCATGTGCCAGCCAGGATGTGCAGAAAGCTTGGCTTTCTCTATTGCCTGTGAAACCCAAGCCTCCCTCCTGCTCCCTCCATGGCCGCAGCTATCTTGTATGGTTAATTTGCATAATTGCTCCTGATTGGCTAGTAGGTGTAGCAGAGTGATGGTTAATTTGCATATTACTCTTTTATTAGATAGGATTCAGGAACACCAATGGCAGACACAAATTTTAAATGATAGTAGGGTAAAAAATAAATCATCTACACAAAAATAAGGATGAACAATTATACTAGAATTATCAACAGCAAAATGAAACAAAAATGAACTAATCTTATAAAAGAATTAAAGAAAAATATGTTTAGATCAATAATACAATATTGAACCTTATTATTCAACTGTGAGAACATAATAAAAATAATTTTCAAAAATGATGTCAGAATATTTGACAGAAAAGATCGATATTATATACTAGAAAAAGTTATGAGAAACAAACTCAGAAATACAATTTAATATGTGAAAAATATAAAAAAATGGTATAACCCTTTAATAGACTTTTTGTGGTCTTACAAATAAATAAAAGCTATTTTCCTAAAGGGATAAAAATGAAGTTTATAATAACTTTGAAATAAAAATCCAGACAAACAACGTAATGGAAGATTTTAAAAATAAATATAAAAGGGGCATTTTTAACACTTGCCTCTTAAATATCTAATTTTTATAGACTGAAAACTTCAGGATGAAAAGATTTTCATTTTCATCAAGTTTGGATGTAGAAAGTCACAAGAAAGTATTGCCCTCACCCTAAGGGCCAGAAATGGAAGACACAAGGAAGCTATACGAACTTCGTTCCAGAGAATGAAAAGCCCTTCACAGAAAATAGACATATGGCTGTTCTCATGCCTGGTGGAATTGAGGCGGTGGCATCATCATAGCTATGAGGTGCTGGTGAGGAGAAACTAGCTGAACTTTTAGTGAGCTTTTAATGTTGGGTAATAAGACAGATTAAATTGCAGAGTTTCCCCAGCTGCAGAGCAACTATACACCATCTGCCAACTCTTTCCCTGAGGTATTTCTTGACTGCTCAGTGGTATTTCACTATACACTAATGTGATTTAGAAAATATATTGTTCAATTGTTAGAAAAATATACACTGAGCGGCCAGATTATTATGACCTCTGAACTCAGTGTGTGTGTGTGTGTGTGTGTGTGTGTGTGTGTGTGTGTGTGTGTATCTATATATATATATATATATAGCCCACTGTATTAATTTGTGTCTGAGTGGGGTTTGGCCATCCTGGCCAGGGGGAGGGGACCTGGGCAGTTGGCCAGCCTGCCTGTTGGTTGGAGTCCTGGTTGAGGGGACAATTTGCATATTAGCCTTTTATTATATAGGATATACACTGAGTGGCCAGATAATTATGGGTTCAGAGATCATAATAATCTGGCCACTCAGTGTACACACAATAAGATAGCTAAATAGATACTTTGAACACCATACAACTTAAGAAAGTGAATATGATCAATATTTTTGAAATCCTATTATGAATTTTGTAGTTTTAAAATGTGTCATTAATTTTGCAAGTCATTAAATTTTTAAATAAATGAAGTCACATAATTCTTTTTTTCTGTAACTTTCTTTTAAATTCAATAAGATAGATTCACTTTGTTATTATTTCTCATTCATTTTCACATTGTTTGCAACCCAGGGTGTGTTTATCCATTCTCCTGGTGATGATCAACTGGATTGCTGTCAGTTGCCTGCTATTACAAACCATGCTACTTTGAAAATGTTTACCTTTTCCTTTGTGCAAATATGCAAACATTTATCTATATTATAGATGCATAAACTTGGAAATGCAGATATTTACACAATTTAAAAAGTGTCTATACCGATTTATGATAGTCTAATGAACAGTATTTTTTGTAATGCAAAATACCCAAAGTTTTATTAAGGTTTTATATTCTTATACATCTAGGGGCCTGATGCAAGAAATTCATGCAAGGAGCTTGGCCCTGGCAGCTGTGATGGCTTGCTTCAGCCCTGGAAGCCCTGGCTTCATCAGGAAGTTTGTCCAGAAGGACGTCCGGAAGGTAGTTCAGCTGTCTGGTCTAATTAGCATATTATGTTTTCATTATTATAGATTATTTCTTATGATGCTTTAGAAGGAAGTTTTCAGTACTTGATTACTAACAGAATTGAACATATTTTCATATACTTACTGGTAATGTTTTCTGCTAAAAGCTTTTGTTATATTTTCTAGCAGATACATTGTCTTATTGTTATTGTTTCGCAGGAATTCAACATATGTCTCTATATTTAAATTATTTTTCATTTTATGTGTCACAAGTATCTTTGTATTTTGAGCCTTGCTTTTAAACTGTGCCAACTTTTAAAAATTATTGTGGTAAAAAGCACATAATATTAAATTTACCATCAGCCCTCGCTAGTGTGGTTCAGTTAGTTGGGCATTGTCTTGTGCACGGAGAGGTTGCTAGTTCAATTCCTGGTTAGGGCACATACCCAGGTTGCAGGCTTGATTCCCCAGTAAGGGACATGCAGGAGGCAGCCAATCAGCTGATTCATATTTTGCTCTCACATTGATGTTTCTCTCCCATTCTCCCTCTCCCTTCCTCATTCTCTAAAAAGCAATGAAATGCTAATATATATATTTTAAATATACCATCTTAAGCATTTTAAAATGTGCATTTCAGGGGCATTTAAGTATATTCACAATGCTATGTAACTGATTCCAAGAACTTTTTTATCTTGTAAAACTGAAACTCTTTACCTGTTAAACATTAATTTCCCTTCTCCCATTCTACTTTTTGTTTCTATGTTTTTGACTACTTTACAAACTTCATCTGACTGGAACCAGACGGTGTTTGTCCTTTTGCAGTTGGATTGTTTAACTTAGCATAATGCCCTCAGGGTTCATCCATATTTTAGAATGTGACAGAATTTCCTTTTTAAGAGTGTATAATATTCCATTATATATATAGTAGTCAGCTCTTTTGCTAATGTTGCTATTTCTCACCTCAGTTCTGTGAATGTTTGCTTTGTGTATTTGGGAGCTCTATTCTTAGGCACATATATTTATAAATGTTATGTGTTCTTGATGAATTGACCCTTTTATCATTATACTAAAGGCCTGGTGCATGAATTCCTGCACCAGTGGGGTCCCTCAGCCTGGCCTGCAGGATTGGGTTAAAACTGGCTCTCCAACATCCTCTGAAGGGTCCTGAATTGTAAGAGGGTGCAGGCCAGGGCATGGGAACCTATCGGTGCACGATCAGGGCGGTGGAGGGACACAGGAGGTTGGCCAGCCAGGGGACCTCGGGAGGGCTCCAGGGCATGTCCAGCCCATCTCGTTCAATTCCAATCTGCCAGATTCCAACAGCAAGCTAACCTACTAGTCAGAACATCTGCCCCCTTGTGGTCAGTGCATGGAAGAGCAAGCAGTTGAGCATCTTTAGCATATCGTTAGCATATTATGCTTTGATTGATTGAATGGACTACTGGGAACTTAGCATATTAGGTTTTTATTATATAGGATAATGTTTTTCTTTGTATTTTGTGACTTAGTCTATTTTGTCTGATATAATTATGACCAATCCTATTTGCTTTACATTCCCATTTGCCTGAAATATCTTTTTTTCTCCTTTCACTTTCAAACTATGTGTGTCCATAGATCTAAAGTGTATATCTTGTAGCCTGACTGGTGTTGCACAGTGGTTGGGTGTCAACCTATGAACTAGAAGCTCACATTTCCATTCCCAGTTAGGGCACATGCCTAGGTTGCCAACTCAGTCCCTTGTATGGTGCTTGCAGAAGGCAGCTGATCAATGATATTCTCTCTTCATTGATGTTGCTCTCTTTCTCTCTTGTCTCCCTTCCTCTCTGAAATCAATAAAAATATATTTAAAAAATAAAGTATATCTCTAGAAGAGGACATATCTTTGAATTTTGTTTTTTAGATTCAATTAGTCAATCTATGTATTTGAATTAAAAATTTTGCTCATTTAAACTTAAAGTGATTACTGATAGGGAAGGAATTATTAGTGACATTTTGTTAATTATTTTGTGTCTAAATAATAGCTATTTTAATCATTCCTTTCTTATCTTGCTGCCTTCTTTCATGTTTCATTGATATTTTTATAGTGATTAGTTTTGATTCCTTTATCATTTTACTTTGTGTATATTCTAAAGATACAATAGTCTCTTGTTAAGAATAGGGGATTGTTTCCAGGGCCCTGTGTATACCACAATCTATGGGTGTTCAAGTCACTTATGTAAGATGGCATAGTATTTGCATATAAGTTAGCACAGGGTATATATACACCTCATGTCATTCACATAGATTCACTGTAGTGCTCAGTCCATGACAAATTTAAGTGTTGCTTTTTGGAACTTCCTGAGATTTAAAAATATATATTTTCAGTCCACTGGTAGTTGAATCCATGTATGGGAAGCATGTGGATATGGATAAGTAACAGTATAATTTTTTTTAGGTACCATTGAAATTACATGAAACATCTTAAAGTTATAATATATAACAGATAGCAACTTAACTACAATCACATATAAAAAATAGACTCCTTTACATCTCTGTACTCCTACCACATTGTGTTATTCATGACACAAATTACCTCTGTCATATCACACTAGAGGCCCAGTGCATGAATTCATGCATGGTTGGGGTCCCCCAGGGAGACCTGCGGAGATTGGACCCCAGCTAATGCCCCAGACTCGCAGCCCCACAGCCCCTTCTGGCACCCTGCCATGGCCTTCCACTGCCCCCTTACTTTTTCCACCATCCCACCAGCAGGGAGATGGATCAGGGCCAGCCCCCACCCCACCTGACTCCCTCAGCACCTGGGAGCTGGGCAGTGGCCCAAACCCCTGCTGCCACCACTGGTTGCTATCTGTAGGGCGATTGGTAAGGCAATCGGGCCCCTGATCACACCCACCTTGACTCGGTGTTGCCCACTTACCTCTCCACCATCCCGTCATGGTCCTGCATTTGTCAGGGCTGATTGGGGCTGGCAGTACTTGCAATGCTGCCAACGGCCAGCACTGTGCCACCAATGCCCACCATGTTCTGCGCCACCCCCTGGTGCTCAGTGCATGTTATAGAGAGTGGTGAAACTGCTGGTCTCCCAGTCGAATGACCACCCAAGGGGACAATTTGTATATTAGGCTTTTATTACATAGGACTAGAAGTCTGGTGCATGAAAATCATGCACAGGTAAGGTCCCCAGGCCTGGCTGGCAATCAAGGCTTATCTGTGGGGCAACTGGGGGGCACCTTGCTGGCACCCACCTTGGCCAGCCTGGTGCCACCCGCTCATGCCATCCCCCATCACTGCCTCCCTTTGTGGGGCAACCAGCAGGGTGATTTGAAGGGGGGCACTGCTGGCACCCACCTTGGCTGGCCTGGAGCCTTTGGGCTGGGTGAAACTCCTGCATTGAGTGTCTGCCCCCTGATGGTCAGTATGCATCATAGCAACCAATTTTTCTGTCATTCACTCAATTTGCATACTAGGCTTTTATTACATAGGATAGTCATTAACATGGATTTTTGTTACCTTTTTGTTTTTTCAATAAATCTTTATTTTTCAGATTATTAAAATTGTTCCTCTTTCCCCTCCCCCATAGCTCCCCTGCACCTGGTTCCCACCCCACCCTCTGCCCTTACGCCTCCCCCACTGTCCTCATGCATAGGTGTATGATTTTTGTCCAGTCTCTTCCCACACCCCCCAATCACCTTTCCCCCCACGAGAATTGTTAGTCCACTCCCTTTCTATGCCCCTTATTCTATTATATTCACCAGTTTATTCTGTTCATCAGATTTTTTATTCACTTGATTTTTAGATTCACTTGTTGATAGATATGTGCTTGTCATTCATAATTTTTATCTTTACCTTTTTCTTCTTCCTCTTCTTACAGAATACCTTTCAGTATTTCATATAATACTGTTTTTGTGATGATGAACTCCTTTAGCTTTTTCTTATCCGTGAAGCTCTTTATCTGCCCTTCAATTCTGAATGATAGCTTTGTTGGGTAAAGTAATCTTGGTTGTAGGTTCATCACTTTGAATATTTCTTTCCACTCCCTTCTGGCCCTCATAGTTTCAGTTGAGAAATCAGCTGACAGTCATATGGGTGCTCTCTTATAGATAACTGTTTTTTTCTTACTGCTTTTAATATTTTCTTTTTGTCTTTTGCTCTTGGCATTTTAATTATGATGTGTCTTGGTGTGGTCCTCTTTGGTTTCCTTTTGTTTGGGGTTCTCTGCACTTCCTGGACTTGTAAGTCTATCTCTTTCACCAGATGGGAGAAGTTTTCTGTCATTATTTCTTCCAATAGATTTTCAGTATCTTGCTCTCTCTCTTCTTCTGGCAGCCTCATCATTCGAATGTTGGTATGCTTGAAGTTGTCCCAGAGGCTCCTAACACTATCTTCATATTTTGGGATTCTTTTTCCTTTTTGCTTTTCCAGTTGGGTGTTTTTTGCTTCTTTGTATTTCAAATCTTTGACTTGATTCTTGTGATCCTCTAGTCTGCTGTTGGGTCTCTGTATATTATTTTTTATTTCAGTCAGGGTATTCTTAATATCTAGCTGGTTCTTTTTCATATTCTCAAGGGTCTTGCTAAGTTTATTGGCTTTTTCTAGAAAATGCTTGAAAAACCTTATAACCGTGGTTTTGAATTCTATATCCAGTCATTTGCTTTCCTTCATTTCTTTCATTTGTGACCTGTTTCTTTGTCTCTGCATTTTGGCTGCTTCCCTGTGTTGATAGAGTGGCTTTTTGTGCTAGGTGTCTCAGTCTCCCCAGTTACCTGGTGTGGACACTTTTGGTGCACCCCTTTGTGGGATTTGACCACAGTTTTGTTGTAGGTAATCCTTGATTGTTGTTGGTATCACTGGGAGGAATTCACCCTCAGGCCAATTGGCTGGGAGGATCAGCTGGGTCCAGGATGGGAGAACTTCTGTGCTGGAGACATCCTTATGAGGCAAGACTTGCTTCAGTGGGGCTTTGGTGCTCACTGAGTCTGCCCCCTAAGTGCTCCCTTAAGGATCTGAGGAGTTGTAATCTGGATGGTCATACTCTGACCTCTGGGTACCTGGGCTCTTGGATATCCAAGCAGGTGCTAATTTAGCCTCTGCTTGAGGCGCCGCAGAAGGAGCTACAGAAAGATCTGCAGATTCCTCTTCTTTGTTTTGGTTTTGAAAGTGCCCAGATGAGGCCCAGCTGTAAAGCAATGCAAGCTGCTGTGGGGCTTTGGACCTTCTTTTAGAAATTCTGGGTCAAAGGACAAGGCCATTCATATTCAGAAGCCATTCCACACAGCTGGAGTAGGTGGAGTCTCAGAGCAGAGCAAACAGCAATGACTTCCTGTCAGCCCTACCCTAAGAGGCCCCCAGCTCTCAGTGTCCCTTGGTAATCACTGTAAGTACCTCTGAGAGAAAGCTGCCCTTAAGTTCTGCCTGCTGCCAGACAGTCCAGTTTCTCCCCGTATGAGTCTGGGTTTCCAGAGTCTCACTTGTAACTGGAGTTCAGAGCAGTCAGGAGTTTTTGTCTCCCTCCCGCTTTAAAAAGATAGCCGAGTCTGCCCGCATGCCTCCGGACCACTGCCTTTACTTCCACAGTCCTCTGAGTCTTAGTGTGCTTTTCTCTTTCCTTCTAGTTATAGAATTTCCACTCACCCAGTCTTCCTGTAGTTCTCGATGATGTCTGTTTTGTCTTTTAGTTGTAGTTTTGAAGTTGGTGTGTGAGTCAGCAGTTCAGATGTTTACCTATGACACCATCTTGGTTTCTCTTATATTTTTGTTTTTAAAATTTCTATACCAAATTGGTAAGTGATTTACACACCAATACTACAGAATTCTATACTTCTCTACATATTTACATTTACCAGGAAATTTTATATTTTCATGTACTTTTGTGTTGCTATTTAGCCTCTTTTAATTTCAATTTGAAGGACTCCCTTCATTAAAAAAAAAAACCCCAAAAACTCAAAGTATTTGTTATTATTACACACATATTAAGACCCAAAAAATTAAAAGTACTTGTTATTATTACACACATATTAAGACGCTGAAATTTAAAAATTTGGTAATAGCAAATTTTGGTAAAGATTCACAGGCACTGGGCCTTAAATACTTTGCTGATGGAAAGGCAAAATGGTATGAAAACTTTAGTGAACAGTTTGACAGTTTCATCAAGTTAAATATAAATTTAACAACGGCTCAACAACCCCAGTTGTAAGCATTTATCTAAGAAAAATGTAAATATATGATCAAATACTTAAACTTTAATGTTTGTGACTGCTTTATTCATAACATTTTAAAAATGTATTAAAATATTTTGTGATTTTCATTCAATAACATCATACTGAGCAACAAAATTGAATGGATGAAACTTAAATTTCTAGTTTGGTTTCATATATATGACATTTTAGAAAAGGCAAGCTTCTAGTTGCAGAAAGCATATCAATCAATAGATAATTAGAGACCAGTGGTTTGAGGAGGGTATTGATTTCAAATGATCACAATAAAATATTTGGAACTGATGGAGATTCACTATATCACAATTTTGGTGGTCATCTCATAAGTAAATATATGTCAAAACTCACTAAATCTCACACATTAAGTTCAGGAATTTTATTGCATGTAAACTATTTCTAGAGTTGATTTTAAATTCAATTGTATAAATGGCAAAACTTGACTGTAAAAATATCTCAAAAGTGATACTGAAATTTTAAAAAGGCAAGAAACAAACATTTGCATATTTGAATATCTGGAATACTCTTGATTCATTTACTGTATCCATGCCTTTTGATAATAGTTCATGGGAAATAACTTTTAGTGTCTTATGCACTTCAAAATTTTGAAAGTTAGTGAATTCATTTATTTTTATAATACAATTTATTTAATGTTCATTTATATAATGATGTTAGTTCCTCTAATCCATGAACATGGTATACACTTCCAATGGTAAGTATCTTCCTCTATTTCTTTTTTCAGTGCCCTACAGTTTTCCAAATAGAGGTCATTTACCTCCTTGGTTAAGTTCATTCTTAGGAATTTTCTTTTTGTTGGTGCAATGGTAAATGGGAATTCTTTTTTAGTTTCTCTTACTGAGAGTTCATTATCCTATCTAATAAAAGAGTAATATGCAAATTGACCATACCTCTGATCAAGTCATGCCCACAGTCACGCCCACCAGCCATTCAGGAGCAAATTATGCAAATAACCCTAACCAAGATGGCTGCCACCACTGAGAGCAGAAGGGAGGCTTGGGTTTCCCTGGCAACAGAGGAAGCCAAGCTTTCTGCCTGCCCTTACCGGCCTAGGCCTCCACTCAATGCTATAAAGTTTTAATTATAGAAGATACATAATCCCAACAGAAATGGCAGGAGCTACAGAGCTGGAGAGAGCAGAGGCTAGGGTTGCGGGGGCAATGAGAAAGCTGAACTTCTGCAGCCCTAGCCTAGGCCTCCACTATAGGCTACAAAGTTTCAAACTGAAATGGCTGTCGTGAGCAGAAGGCTTGGCTCCACTCCAGGCTACAAAGTTTCAACAGTAGAACATAAATTAATCGCAGATCCCAGGGCCTCCGATTGGGTCACTGGTGGGCGTGGCTGGCCTGCAAACCAACATAGGCCCCTCTCCCAGGCTGCCCCACACCCCAAGGGAACCCCCACCCTGATCCAGGACACCCTTCAGGGCAAGCCAGCTGGTCTCCATCCATGCACCAGGCCTCTATCCTATCTAATAAAAGAGTAATACGCAGATTGACCATCACTCCAACACACAACAGGGTTGCTCCCATGTGGTCAAAGATCCTGCCCCCATGTGGACACAAGATGGCCACCACAAGATGGCCAGCAGGGGAGGACAGTGGGAGGTTCCAGGCTTGTAAGGGAGCACAGTTGGGGTGATCAAGCCTGCAGGAGAGGGCAGTTAGGGATGACCAGGCAGGCAGACGAGGGATGTTGGAGGCAAACAGGCTGGCAGGGGAGCAGTTAGACATCAATTAGGCTGGCAGGGTATTGGTTAGGGAGTGATCAGGCTGGCAGGCAGAAGCAGTTAGGGGCAATCAGGGAGGCAGGCTGGCGAGCAGTTTGGAGCCAGCAGTCCTGGATGTGAGAAGGATGTCTGACTGCCCATTTAGACATCCCTCCAGGGGTCCCAGATTGGAGAGGGTACAGGCTGAGTTGAGCGACACCCCTCCACTATCCCCCTGTGCATGAATTTCATGCACCAGGCCTGTAGTTTGTGTATAAAAATGCTATTAATTTTTTGATGTTGATTTTGTATCCTGCTACCTTGCCAAGTTTATTCATTAAGTCTAGTAGTTTGCTGGCAGAATCTTTAGGGTTTTCTTTGTGCAATATCGTGCCATCTGCAAATAATGACAGTTTTACTTCCTTCTTTCCAATTTGGATGCCTTTTATTTTTCTTGTCTGATTGCTGTGGCTAAGACTCCCAGTACTTGTCTTTTTCCTGTTCTTAAGAGAAAAACTTTCAGTTTTTGCCCATTGAGTATGATGTTGGCTGCAGATGTGTCATGTATGGCCTTTAATATGTTGAGGCATGATCCATCCATTCCTACTTTACTGAGAGTTTTTATCAAAAAGAGTGCTATATGTTTTCAAATGATTTTTCTTCATCTATTGATATGACCATGTGGTTTTTAATCTTTCAATTTGTTTATGTGATGTATCACATATATTGATTTGTAAATATTGTACCAGTGTTGCATCCTTGGAATAAATTCCACTTAGTCATGATATATAATCTTTTTAATATATTGCTAGATCTGATTTGCTAATACTTCGTTGAGGCTTTTAGCATCTGTGTTCATCAGGGATATTGGAGTAGTATCTGTGGTGGGGTCCCAAATGCTATTTCTGACTAATTAGGTCAGGCAATGTCTCAAAGCCTCCAGAGACCTTTGCCTGTAGACTGATTGGGTTCAGTCTTGAGCAGCCTCAAGTAATCCTCCACAGGTGGGGTGAGAGGTTTTCCAACAGGGCGGGACAATTGCTTCTGCCTGGAGGCTGGTTGTTATTCTCAGTTTCTTAATGGGCATTAGAAACTCCACAGGGTAAGGCAAGTTTTCCAATAGGCTGGGTCAATTGTCTCTCCCCGCCTCCACCCTGGAAAAACAGCATGTATAGCAAAGGTCTGCCTGAGAAAGATGACCTCTACAGAGTGAGGGAATGACTCAGCACAGGAAACGGTGGCTGCCTTCTGACCTCTAACCCCAGAGCCCCTAACCCCGGCTTATGCTCACACAACTCCAGTCCACTCTGCTCTCCCTTTGCTCAAACCTAAGGTGAGTTGGCTGCACTCAAAATTTTGTCGGTTGTAATACTCTCAACAATTTTTTTTATATAAAAGGAAAGATGGCTATTGTTGTGAGCAGTGTTAACATAAAAAAAACAACAACATTCAAACCTGGAAAGAATGTTTGTGATTTTGAGCCAACCTGTCAACAATTGCCAGGAAGCATAATCTCAATGGCTGTTTTTCACTTTGTTTTATACTTGCAATCAAAGTAGGAGACATAAGTGGGTTACATGAAATCCATTGGTGATAGATGAGGGAGGAGGGAGAAAGCAAAGCTGGGAAATGTCTGGTTTGAGATATAAAGTAAAATGATATACACATGCTTCTTTTACTTAGGTGGGTGGGTGCAGGATAGTTAACAGTCAACAATTAACAGGATAACAATAACAATGAGGGAATCTGTGGTCTCAGTCCTGGCACCCAAGCATATTTAGTTGTGCCCTGAGGGACCTGGAGAAAAGGGAAGTTACAAGTTACTCTGACATTTCGCAGGTATGTTATCTTAGATGCAAAAAGACAATAGGCTCAGTCAGTAAAGATGAAGTTGATCTTTGTCAGGGAAGATACTGGTTTAGGACATGACTACCTCATTATAAACTGCTTTTTCATTAAAGGTTTTAATTTTAAACCATCCTTTATGGTTACTTTAGGTCTCTTGAGCTTGAAAAGCCACCACGCAGGTCTTTCCTGAGTTAGTCAGGTTAGCATGTGGCCCCCTTTTTCATCCATAGCAAAATCATGGTTTAGAATTAAAAAAACACATTATTTTAAAATTACATTTAAAGTTATATGTCTACAAAACATAACTGAAAACAGACCCAAGGTACTATTTAGCCAAATATACTTTTTTATTTTTTATGTGATATCAAGTGAATTTTTTACTGTTTTTTTCACTTTAGAAAATGTTGATTAAGTAGATATAGCTTTAAATTACAAATGTAACAATTCAACATGATTCTAAAATGCTGATTTCACTCATGAGTAAAAGAGCAACATCATATTCCAATTTTAGTGGGAAGAGTCTCAAAATACCTTCCTCCTAATATTTTAAAATATATTTTTAAAAATAACTTTAATGCTAAGCGATCATTTCCTTTAAAAATCTTTTATTGATTTAAGAAATGAAGGGAGAGGGAGCTAGAGATAGAAACATCAATGATAAAAGAGAATCAATGATTGGCTGCCTCCTGTATGCCCCCTAGTGGGGATCCAGCCTGCAACCCAGGTTTGCGCTCTTGATAAGAATCAAACTGGGGATCCTTCAGTCTGCAGGCCAATAATGCTCTATCCACTGAGCCAAAGTGGCTAGGACTAATTTTTTTTTATCCTCACCCAAAGATATTTTTCCAATTGGTTTTCAGAGAGGGTGGAAAGGAGGGAAAGGGGGGAAGAGAGACAGAAGCATTGAGGTAAGACACATTGATTGGTTGCCTCCAGCACATGCCTGACTGGGCCTGGAGAACCATAACTGAGGTACTTGCCCTTGACTAGGAATTAAATCTGCAACCCTTAGGTCTGTTGGCTGATGCACTAACCATTGAGAAGAACAGACAAGGACTCAAGGTATTCTTTTAGATTAGTACATTTTCATTTTATGTCACATAATTGAGGAAGGGAATGCTATTTCATGTATAAATGAGAACGCATTGGCAAGATTTCTGATGAAATTTTTTGGTTAAAGTCAAAGTACATTAGGCTGTTTAACAAATTACTTCTCAAAGTCCGGTTGCCTTGTAGTGGTTATTTGCAGTCATCTGTAAATATTTGACTTTATTTTATTTTGTTCACCTAGAGGGAAACTGAAGAAAAATGACACTAAAACATGGTCTCATGAAACACTGAAAAATGAGGTAGATGAACAAGAATGAAGATTGCTTTCTTCTCTACACCTTACAACCAGTTCACCCTGGAACCAAAACTAGACTTTCTGAAAGAATGAAAAAAATTATGAAATAGTTTATATTACATATAGATTGATTTATCAATGATATAGAATTAATGCACTACCTGCTACCACACATCACTATTGTAGAATTATTTGACAAACTCTGACTTCATATGATATTATAAAGGTCAACATAGTCCCTCTCTGTTACATGAAAAAGTAAACTTAAATTGATATAGGTGCAATAGATACTAATTAATATGAAATACATGAACAGAAAAGTAGTTTAAATATCATCTAGAAGGTTAGTTTTCAAGATAAGTCTGAAGTCCCCTTGATAAAAAAGTTAAGGAAAATGCATCATTGCATAATAATCCTATCTAATAAAAGAGAAACATACAAATTACCATACCTTTGCTATGCTACCAGCCAATCAGGAGCAAGAAGGTGGGGCGGCTGGACAGGAGGATGGTGGGGGGGCATGGCCGAGGCATGTGGGACGGGAGGCCTACATCCTCCCCCAATCCAGAGGGGCTTGACAACGGACATCAGTCCTCGACCCTCCCTACCCCCCCCGCCCCCCCCCCCCCCCGCACCAGGCCACGGGACCTGAGGCCATGTCCTCCACCCAGTGGGGTTTGACAGGGAACCTCAAGGTGTGCTTCCTGCCCTGGTGCTGGGCTAGGGGACCTTAGGCTGCTCTCCCTGCCCCAGCTCCAGCCTGGGGGACCTCAGGCCCTGCTTCCCACCTGGTGCGGCTTGACGGGACTGCAGGCCACACTCCCAACCTGGCAGGACTTGAGAGGGGACCTCAAGGTGTGCTTCCCATCCTGGTGCTGGGTTAGGGGACCTCAGACTGTTCTCTCCACCTGGCAGGGCTTGACAGGGGACATCAGACTGCACCCCCTCCTGGCGGGCTTGACAAAAGACCTCAAGTTGCACCCTGACCCTGGCACCAGGCTGGGGGATCTCAGACCATACCCTCCGCCCCACGACTAGGCCAGGGGACCTGAGGCTGTGCCCCTCCTGCCTGGCTGGGCTTGACAGGGGACTTCAGGCTGTGTCCCCCACTCAGTCGGACTTCACAGGGGACCTGAGCCTGTGCCCCTGTGCCAGTGGGGATTGACTGAGGACCTGAGGCTGCGCCTCCCTTCTGGTGCTGGGCGGGGGACCTGAGGCTGTGCTCCTCTGCCTGGTAGGGCTTGACAGGGGACCTCAGGTCATGCCCCTTACCCAGCAGGGCTTGACAGGGGATCTCAGGTTGTGTCTCCCACCTGGGGGGACCTCAGGCCATGGCCCCCATCCTGGTGCTGGGCCAGGGAACTCAAGGACGCCCCCTGCCCTGCGGGGCTTGACAAGGGTAGGACTGGCTGGGTTTGGATCTACTCCAATGCGGGGGAAGGGGGGGCTAGATGGGTCTGGGTCTCACATGATTTTGAGGCACATGTGAGTGAGTGGGGACTTGACTCTGGGTCCCATGGTGCGCCCCAGACTCTGACAGGAGGAAGGTTTTCATATACATTTTACTAATTTTCTTTAGTCTCTGATACTTCTATTATAGAGACAAGGCAAATACCAATATTAAATTATTTCCTCTAATTAATACCCTTTTAATGTGCATGAATTTCATGCACTGGGCCACTAGTAGTACTATATTACTGTAGCGGTGACAGAAAATATATAGTAATTGAAATTGAATGAATATTCAAACTTGAACAGAGCATTTATTGTAGCATTCCAGGGCATATGACCTTGAGCTACACAGAAATTAATTACATACCTAAAGGAAGAATGTATTGATGAAAGGGAGTTGGTTTGCAATGAATGCACACACACAAAAGCTGAAGTAGCACAAGAAATAGTGATAGAACTCATCACAACACTATCCAGGGGAGAAGTTTTGACCAGCGCATTTTGAGTGATAAAATCTCAAGGCAAAGCTATCCCTCCTAATTTCAGTGTATCATTATTTAATACTATAGGCTCAGTGCATGAAATTTTGTGCACTGGGATGGGGGGCGTTCCTCAACCTGGCCCGGGTCCTCTTGCAATCTGGGACCCCTTGGAGATGTTGGACCTAAACTACCAGTCGGACATCCCTCTCACAATCCGGGACACTGCATGCAACAGTGACCATACTTTTCATACAGGTGAAAGGCATCTTGCTGTTGTATGGGCAGCTACATATTTTTGCCCCGATTATAAAAAGTAGTGTATAACATGATCCTTCTGAGGCAGTAGTACCATTTCCCCATCTTGTGGGTGGAAAAACTGAAGCAGAGAGAAGTTGAGTAATTGGCTTTGTCACACAGTTATAAGTGTCAGAATCAGGGCTGACCACAAATGTGCAAGTCAGAGTCCATGCAAGTCATCGCTGCATCATCCTGCATTTTCAGTGTTATGGTAGCCTTGCCAGGTTTTAATTTTTAAATCTAAGAGACCGTTCCCAATACATAGGGTAGGGTCCGTAGGCCTGGCCGATGATTAGGACCATCTGTGGGGCTACCAGTGGGTGGGGAGATGGGGCAGGTGCCCTCTGGCACCTGCCTTGGCTGGCAGCCTGGTGCCACCTGCTCACCAGCCCCGCCCCCTGATCGCTGCAGCTGATGCCTCCATCTCGGGGTGGGGGTGTAGCAGATGCTCAATATAGGAGTTGCCCGCAACCAAGGGCAGTTTCTTCATTGAGCGTCTTCCCCCCTGGTGGCCATTGGTTGTCATAGCAAGTGGTCCTTCCACTGGTTGTTCCATGGTTCGGTCTGTAGACTAACCAATCTTTTTTTTTTTTTTTTTTGCATAACAGGTTGGCTACAAATATTTTATTTTTAACCTAACTTGTTAAATGGGCAGGTGCAATAACTGGCAAATTTGATTAACAGAACAAAAATTTTTTAACGAAATTAAATAATTTATTGCTGGTCTGTTTTACATTTTAGTAGAATTTACATTGTTTCCACAAACAGTAGATTATCAACATTAAAAAGAAAAGCGACTTATTCAGTAAGGCAATCATCTTGGTAGCAAACTTTTATTGAAATCTTATATAACTCAGGATTTATAAAAAGCCAACATAATTGAAAAATAGGTTCTCCCTCTAAAACCTTAAGAATCCAAAGCTTGAAACTGTTTAAATTTAAAAGTCTGGTAAACAAAACAACAAAACCCCTGCAGCAGATCCTGCTGAAATACTTTTTAAAAAGTCTAAATGAGCTTAATCTTTACACAAGTTATTTTAGCTCAAAAGCTATAAAATCAGTTATCTTAATTCTATAAAGAAGGAGGAGGTCTTCATGACACCATTTTAGAACCCCATCTTTTTCATTAAATTTGGCCACAAATCAAATTTCTGTGTGCCCTTGTTTTCAGGAGAATCCTCCTACAAAAGAGGCCAAGTACAAACATGGAAGCGTAAATGCCTAAGCAAGTAGGAAAGTGTTCCATAATAGTGTGCAAAGAACATACGCAGCTCTGGGTTAATCTCTGGAACTTGATCTGGACCGTGACCTTGACTTTGAGTGAGTTCTAGAACGAGATCTTGAAGCTCTTTTTGGTGGAGGGGACACAGAATGAGCCTTAGAGGGAGGAGCAGGTAGGGGAGATTTGGAACGAGACTGGCTCCTCAATCTCGACTTTGACTTTATATCACATTTTCCATTTTATTTGGAGGAACGAGATCGAGAACGAGACCGGCTTCGAGATTTCTCATACTCCTTAGACCTGCTTCGAGAGCGTGAACGGGAGCCTCGATCAGACTTGAGCTTTGATTTGCTCTTTGATCTAGATTTCCAGCCTTTGGACCAAGAACGTGATTGCCCTTTGCTCTGACACCTGGATCGGGAGCGGCTGAGATACTTCGAGATCTACTGCGGCTGCTCCTGCGACTCCTACTCCGTGACCTCCTTCTAGACCGTGACCTTGATCTGCTTCCACAGTAAGACCGCCTATGGCTCGCTCGTGCTTTATCTAACATTTCTGCCATTTATTTCTGTACCATCTAGTTTATCCAATGCACGTTTCGGGTCAGAGTAGGAGCGGAACTCAATAACTCCTTCATTTGTGCGTTCTTTGTGACCATCCGCATAGGTTACTTCACCTGCTTGTCTCATGAAATCCTTTCAATCTTGCCAACTGCAGCGACTAGAAAGATTTTCTACAATAAGCCTGAATTCTGTACGAACAGGTGGTCCATATTTGTCTGCCAGAAGTTCTCCGACTGCTTGTATCCACCTCCACCCCTGCGGCTCCCGTAGCTGTAGCCGTGGTGGGAAGATGGGGGCCGATCAGGGCCGATCTGTGGGACAACCAGCAGGGTGATTAGGGGGCCCCCACGCGGGGCCAGGCGTGCTCCACGATCACGCGCTCCCTGCAGAGGTCCTTGCTGTTCAGCTTGTAAACGGCGTCGTCATTGTCGCAGGAGTCCTCTAACTCCACGAAGCCATACCCATTTTTGAGGTCTATTTCAAGGAGGCGGCCGTAGCCGCTGAAAAAGCGTGGAATGTCCTTCTCCCGAACGTGGTAGCTAAGGCGCCCAATGTAGACGCGTGGCACGTCCTTGGCTGGCGAGGGCCTCGAGGACTGACTGTCAGATAAGCAATCTGTTTTGAATAGATGGCATCAGGCACAAGTTTGTGCACATGAATACACATTACTGATCATGAGAATACAGTTATGCCTTAACTATTATACTCTTTTTCAACCCAGACCACTGTGCCAGGGCAATAGCTATTAACTTTATCATGTAGATGCATAAAACATTTTATATGTCCTCATATGTCAGACATTACTTAATAATGTAATGACTAGTATTCTGGGATAGAGCTCTAACTTAATTTATCATACCTACTTCCTATTGATGGGCATGCACTTGTTTTAGGTTTTGTTATGAACAGGGTTTCTAATTTTAAAATAATAAATTGTTTCATCTATTTGAGACCCCATCTCAATTTTTAAAAAATATGTGACGGCTATTGAAACATGGATTACTAAGTACTTGAGATTTTTTAAAGTTGGAGAAAAATCTAAAATCAAGATAAATTTACCAAGGCAATGTCACAGTGGGAGTTCAGAATGAATCCTATATACTAGGGAGGGGTTGAGCCTGCATATCAGTAAAGTATATGAAATATCAAAAATGTTTCTGAGATTAACTGAATTGATGTTAAAAATGATGGCTCATCACCTGGACTAACTAAAAAAATGTTGAGTTCATTAATAATATAACTTATTTATAGAAGCTAATATTTGTGTATGACGTCATGTTGGGTCTCACCTAAATTAAATAGTTCACAGGACTGTTCCTGTGTTAACTTGTCAGGACACAGGATCCCAGTAGAGTGAGGATGAAATGAACCTTAGTAGAAACATGCCAAAATGTTGTTTATATCCATCTAACCCAATAATTTGTGTTACTAACTCTATATTATGTTGCTAAATGTACTTTTTTGTATTATTTCGAATCTACATGTGGTAAAAAGATGCATTGTTGGTGTAGGTCTATTGTTGTATCCCAAACCAGATAAACCTATGCATGTGTGGTCTTAAAAGTACAATTATAAACATTTCTGACAAATAGGCTGTCAGTGTCTGGTTGGTTTCAAAAGCTCCTAAATTGCCTTGGTGAAATTTCCAGCTTGCACTAAACACCATGCTTGGAGAGATAATACTGACCCTGCACCTGTCAGTGAGGCTGCAGATGGTGCACGTAACACACACGATTGCCTTCAAAACAGGAAGGAGGAGGAGATGAAGGAACAGATTGCTCTGTGAAATGAACACACACTTCCAAAAGGCTAATTATTTGTTCCCTAAAACTCTTCCTAGTGTGCTGCATCCTTAAACACTGAGGCTCATTTCTGTGCATCATTAAAAAGCCAAAGAAAATTTACAATAGCAAATGCAATACATAAATACATGGTGGTGTCATTAACCAAAATGCATACTTTGTATTCTTTTGAAATTGTTTGAGTTTGTGGTAGACAAATGTAGATTGCAGATTAAACTTTTTCATTAAAATTACGACTAGATGAAGAGAGAAAACATTGCATAAGATATTTTTCTTCTTTTAGGAAATGTAAAAATTAGTATAGTTTCTTTTTTAAAAAAATCTTTATTGTTGCAAGTATTACATATGTCCCCTTTTTACCCCCACTGACCCCCTCCAGCCTGCCCCTGCCCCTGCCCCTACCCCTGCCCCAGGCCTTCACCACTCTATTATCTGTGTCCATGGGCTACGCACAATGTAACTCTTCCAGATGACCAAATTATGCCGAAGTATTGATTTAGTCAAATGACATTTATAAAAGAAATGCCTACCAAAATCACTTTGTCATTGATCTTAAAATATAAAGTTAAAGAGCATTGTTACAAATAATCTAAAGAATTTACTTGAAAAGAAATGAAAAATTAATAATATAGACATTAGCATGTAAATATATTTGAGCCAGAATTATATATTAGTGATTAAATGTAATTATATATAATTTATATTACTTATGAATTATATATAATTATAATACTATGTATTATATTATTCTAGAGGCCTGATGCATGAAATTTGTGCATGGGTAGGGTCCCTAGGCCTGGCCAGTGATCAGGGCCGATCTGTGGGGCAACCAGCAGGGTGATTAGGGGGTCCCCAATGGCACCCACCTTGGCTGGCCTGGTGCCACATTCTGGCCGGCCCCCTCTTATCCCCCTCCCACTGCCACCACCATCCCCTCACCAGCCGACCCCACCTTTTGCCACCAACGCCAGTCACCACCCTCTGCAAGGTGACTGGCAGGGTGATCAGCCCCCCTTCCCCCCATACACACCTGCCTTGACTGGCCTGGGGTCTGTGGGGTGGGGGCAGCTCCTGCATTGCGCGTCTGCCCCCTGGTGGTCAGTGTGTGCCATAGCAACCGGGTCATTTCACTGGTCATTG
The DNA here is from genome assembly GCA_027563665.1 of Antrozous pallidus. Taxonomy (NCBI): domain Eukaryota; kingdom Metazoa; phylum Chordata; class Mammalia; order Chiroptera; family Vespertilionidae; genus Antrozous; species Antrozous pallidus. The sequence continues at coordinate 126,676,727 of CM050509.1, forward strand.
CGCAGTTTACAAATGAAGTTTACAGACAGATAATTCACAATTCATATTATTTGATTTTAAAAATAACATAATACATAAAACATGCGATTCAGTGATGGTGATGTGCTGGTGGAAAAGGGTTCTTCCACAGAGTCACAGGAAAGCATTTCAGGGACGCTAATTTAGGGTAATGAGGTATAGTGGCAAGATTTATGGGAGCAAAAATAAAGGACTGCCCCTATGAGCCCAGTGTCTTATCCATAACCAGGTGGCTTAGCTCCATCTCATTGCAGAGAAGTCCCAGGTCTGGTGAGCATTAGTGTCCATCAGGAGGGCAGGATCCAGAACGATAACTCTGTCACCCTGGGCTCTGGTAGTCCAGCATAGTCTGCTCCTGGCTGTGCTTTGGCAGGCTCTGCACTGCCACACCCAGTCCCTGCATCTACAGCTGTGCTTGGACCTTCACTTGGAGCTGGATGGCTATTCTGGAAAGAGAACGGGCTCAAATAAAAGGGGAAAATGAAAGGACATTTGCTAAGCTTTGATTAAATTACCTTGGGCCTGGGAAAGAGCAGGCTTTCTTTCAACCCAATCAATCTCTTGCCTGGCTTTTTCCAGGCTAGCGCTGGGCCTTGCCCCTAATCAGTCCCCTTTCTTCATCTTTGGAGTCTTTTGTATCCCTTATCCAATCCAAACCGTTTCCCAGATTTCCCAGGCTAGACTCCACCCTCCTTTTGCCACCATTTAACTCCTCCTGCACATGCCCCATAATTTTGCCTTTTCATCTGGTTTCTGCTGCACCTGGGCTTTCTACTGTGCGTGCACCTAACAAAAGGATTTCCCCCACTGTTTTAGTTCTCCCTTGACAATCTTGCTCCTGGGCTGATTGTTTCCCTGGGAGATTGGAAAGCTGATTCCTTCTGTCTGCTTGAGGATTGCTGGGGAATTAGATCCCTTGGGCAGAGGCTATGGTAGTCCCCTGGGTAGCCTGTGAAAGCTTCAACTTCCTGGTCAATCATGTTTGATGTCCAAGTTAGTTCGCTAGTGTGTTAGCCTTAATATCAAATGTCATTTGTTCCCTTTATTATTACCTAGAAACCTACACTAACAGTAAAAATCTATTTTTTAAAACCAGTACATTTATTAAAACTAAAAATAATATACGAGTAAAAACATGTTTTAATATTATGATGTGTGTGTGCACGAACAGGTACACTTATTTGCACACTTTAAAATGTTTTAGTGATATAAAAGAATTTGATCCCTGATTGTATTTTCCTATCCCATTGTTTAAACTTCCAAATCTTCTGAGAGCAACAGAAGTGTGTATTTCCAAGCTGTTTCTGGAACATTAATCACACTCTTATATAAAAATCATATTTCTTTGAAGCTGATATTAGCCTCATTACTTTATCATTTACTTCCCAGATGACCTGAGTTCTGGTTGGTAGATTCCTTCTTCAAAACAACTTTCTGCTAAAATTTAAGAGAAAGTAAATACCTATAGAATCAATGCATCCAATATCTTAGTTTGGGGCCTACAAACCTGTGTATGGACCATAAAATGTTAATACTTTTCTTCCCACTGTCTATAAGTACGTCTGGTTGGGTCAGTAACTAAATTAACAGAGACAGATTAACAGGAGAAAATTGGTTACATAGATATGCTTGGGAAATTCACTTAGACATAATAAATCCATGAAAATTCCAAAGACAGTGAGGCAACATTTGGTATATAAGACATTTTGAACAAAGTAGAAAAAAGGGGAATGAGGTATTAGATTTCAGAGTGAGAATGGGTGATTTATAGGTAGTTGAGGAAGAGCTGGAGACACGTGGCAGGCAAATCCCTGCCTGCAAGGCCACTCAGAAACAATGGGACACAGGGAATCTAGCTAACAGGCCCCTGCCTGAAGCCCTCTTGTTTAACATATTTAATTCAAATTGTGTTAAGGAAATACTTCCTTTCTAAGCAGGTTTCTCTGTCTGACTATCTTGGGCAGGAAAGGGGAGATACTTTTGTTTCCCAATAAACAGCTTAAAATCAGTATCCTAAAAAAGCAGCTTCAGAATGGCAGAATTTTGGCCCCTTCACCTGCCACTACTAGCCTAATCCTACTCAGGCCATTGAATCTGAGGGCCACAGCACTATTTACCCAAAACAATTTTTCTCCTAAAAGCATATAAAGTAATTCCTGTTACTGACCCTGTGTCCTCTCATATTCTGTATATCTATCATAATTTACCCTTTTCTTCACTTTGTGTGGGTGGTTAAGTGGTTTTAACAAACATAATGTATACCTTCATGGCAAATCAAAACTTCCAATTTCATCTCAGCCCCCAGAATTTTCCCAGGAATCAGTGTGCTTGTTTGCATTCTGCTCCTATTGCCATCCATGTTCCTTCAGTGACTATGTCTGATCACCATTCTTTTGTAGCCCCCTGATGGGTAGCTAATTCTCTGGGGATATTGTCCCAATTTCTCCTTCAGGGACGTAAGCACAGATGACCAAGGGTGCCTCAACCAGTCTCTAAACAGACACGGACACGTATGACCCAAGGTACTTACTCAATACTGGCCAAGCATAAATTCCACAGGAGACAGACATGCAATGCACGAATCACACAGGGTTTATTTACCAGAGTCCTGGTGGTTTCCAGACCTCTGTAGGGACCTGGGGATCTGCCCTGACAGACAGACAGACACACACACACACACACACACACACACACACACACACACACACACACATGCTGGACGTTGGATATGCTGGACGTTGGGCGTTGCAACTTAGCTCCGCGTCTCGTTTGAGGCCTCGGCTTTATGGCTCATGGTTGGGACTCACAGTCTGCGGCAGAGCTCGGGCAGATGCAGGCAGGGGGTGTGGAGAGTGACCTACTGTGGAGGAGCAGACAGCCTCTCTGACCTCCTTTGTTTCCTTCTTCTTTTTCTGTGCTCAGATGGGGGTCTTCAGTGTGTCTTATCAGCGGGTCCTAGGAGCTCTGCTATCTGGTCTTACATATGGGGTACAGGTGACTTTATCTACTTTCTACATACAGGCCACTCAAAGGTTCTTATCAATTTGTTTATGTTATATTCATTACATTTCACACTTTCAGATGTCACACTTTGATTCCACACTTCAATACTTATTCTATATTGTATTTTATCCTTATTACTATAACAGATAGTCTAGTTTATACTTATACCCTTGAGAAAATTGCTGCTATTCAACATTTTGCCCCCAAACTCAATAACATATTTAATAAAATCTCAGAGGATGAGGTATCTCTTACTCTGAGCAAGGCCATTCATTCCACCTATAGCTTTGATATCCTCCTTCCTTGGAATCTTATTATATTAATGATCACCATTCTCCATTCTCTTCAATCTCATTATGTGTTCTTCACCATAGTCACCAAACATGCTGAGGTTTCTAGCAACTTAATATCTTTCTTAAACTTTGATCCTATCTAGCTTTCATATAAACTTTTCTTCCTCATACAAACTTCCTGAAAGACTTTTCTAACTTTTCTATTTCCACTTATCAGTTTAATTTTTCAACCCATCAGAATCTGGATTCTGTCCCTTCTTTTTACTCCAAAACTGGTAATGTGACCCCTAATGTCACCCAAAACATTCTCATTTCCAAAATCTGTGATATTTTAAAGATATTTATTTTTGTGAATCTGTCGGCATTCAACACTATTGAGCACATCTTGCTTTATATTTTTCGGAAGTAACACATAATCATTGTAGAATTGCAAATACACCAAAACAGTAAATATTTTGGTATAATAGTATATCTTTAGATTTTTTAAAAAAATATTTTTTTTATTGATTTCAGAGAGGAAGGGAGAAGGAGAGATAAGAAACATGAATGATGAGAGAGAATCATTGATTGGCTGCCATCTCCATACCCCCCAAAAGGGATTGAGCCACAACTCAGGCATGTGCCTTGACTACAAGTTGAACTGTGACCTCCTGCTTTGTAAATCGACACTCAACCACTAAATCATGCTGGCCAGGCTTTCTTTCAAATTTTAATGAATTATTATTGCTATCTATATATAATATTTAAGTAGAAATGGGCTCATGATATAGATAATAATTTGCAACATTACAGTTTTACTTAAAATTTTATACTAGAGGCCCGGTGCATGACATTCATGCATGGGGGAGTCCCTCAGCCAGGCCTGTACCCTTTCCAATCTGGGACCCTTCAGGAGACATCTGACTGCCAGTTTAGGCCCAATCCTTGCCTGCAGTAAGATATTCCCTCTCGAAATCCAGGACCACTGGCTCCTAACCACTCATCTGCCTGCCTACCTAATGCCCTAACTGCTCCCCTGCCTGCCTGATCACCCCTAACTGCCCCTGCCTGCCAACCTGGTCACCCACAAAGTGCATATGGCTGTGACCCCTCAGCCTGGCCTGTGCCCTCTCGCAGTTTGGGAGCCCTTGGGGGATGTCCTTGGGGGAGCAAGCCTAAGCCAGCAGTCATACGTCCTTAGCTCTGCTATGAAGGCGGGAGAGGCTCCCACCACTGCTGCTGTGGTTGCCAGCCATGAGACCAACTCAGGGCTTCTGGCTGAGCAGCACTCCCCCTGTGGGAGCACACTGACCACCAGGGGGCAGCTCCTTCATTGAGCATCTGCCTCCTGGTGATCAGTGTGCATTATAGCAACTGGTTGTTCCACCATTTGGTCAATTTGCATATTAGCCTTTTATTATATAGGATGTATATAACATTATAACATATTCATAAGATGGCTATTGTATTTTTCCTAATTTATTAATCAGTTCTTTGATTGACAGACTATCCAGTTTCATTATTTTTAGAAATAATGCAACCAATGATATTTTACTTCTATCTTTTAAAATTTTAGTTAATAATCACTTAGGATACACAACTAAATTTGGAATTTTTGTACTAAAGTGAAAATATCTTTTTAGGATTTTTGTCACAAACATCACAGTTCAATGACGGTGAGATTTTAACTTCGTTAGCTCTAAAAATATTTAACAATTTAAACCAGTGTAGACTTAGTGTGCTAGATATTGTGCTCTGTTCTATAGAATAAATGAAAAACTATTTGAATGCATTTTCAAATTGTACACTGATAGTGTTGCCAGTGGAGATGGGGTCCTTCCATGGAGTCACAAGAAAGGTATTTTGGGGACCCCTATATGAGAGGATGAGATGTAGTGGTAAAGTTTATAGGAATAGAATTAAAAGATTGTTCCCAAGTTCCTGGTGTCTCATCTCAGTCTGTCCCACTGTGGAAAAAAGCCAGCCTTCTCTTCATCAAGCCCAGAAGCAGAGTCAGGGCCCAGAAATTCTGTGCCATTGGTTCAGTCCATGCCAAAGTTTAGCCTCTGTCCCCATCTGACTAGCTTAGTTTCTGTTCCGGGCTGCACTCCAGCCAGTGCTATTTCTGTATCCAGTCACAAGTTTGGGCCCACATGGCTGCTGGCCCACACAAGAGCCCAAGCTTGGATCCATGGCTGCTATACAGAGAAAATGTGCCTGTGGATGAGTGTCTGAAGGAGCAAAGCCTGTTACCAGTAAGAGGCCTTTGTTAAACTTTGATTACATTGCCTTTGGCTTTCAAACTCACCAATCTCTTTTCCCAATCCTTCAAGGGTTTGTGCTGGGACCTCCCCCTAAACAATCCTGTCTTGTCCCCAGGTTAGACACGTCAATTTATGCTTGCTATCTTGGATCCTACTGGGCAGGAACTCAGTAAAGGAATTTCCCCCTTATTGTTTTTTCTCTCCCCATGACAATCCAGGCTAATGACCAGCAGTGATGTTTCCTGCCTGCTTGGGGATTAGGTCCTGAGGGTAGTCCTCTGGAATGTATGAAGCTGTAGCTTCTGACTTCATTAGGCTTACTCAGTTTTGCTCCTTTCTCTTAATAATATCTAGCTACCTATGCTAACAATAGGTACTACTCGTTAAATTTAAGTGATAGTTATTTGCAGTGGTTAAGTTGTAAGGGATATATGAAAGCTCAGCCCAGAATCTGAAGGTAAAGTGGTGATTTATTGGCTGTTTTGCATGTTCTTACCATAACAATAATTATGGGCTCAATAATATAAAGATTTTTGGTGGGTATCAAGTGGTAAGTATCATCATACACCAATTTGCCTAATTAGGCAATTACACTGGAATTTCAATCACAGTGTGTTTTTAGCCTTTAATTAGACACAATTAAGCCTATTAAATAAAATTGAACTACAGCTTTCTTGAAGGTGTTACAGTAGTAGGCGGCTAGTTGGATATTAATAAGGAAAGAGGCAGCAAAGGGAACAAAACATCTGACTAAGCAGGTAAATAGCATTGAGGTTACTTCATGGAGTAACTGACATAGTTCTACCAGCTTAATAAGCCTGGGAGATATATTACAGACATTCTAACATGGGGAAGGGTTGGGGAAGAGGAGCAAAGAGAAATTCCTGTTATCTACATTATCAGCACATGTGCAGACCCTTACACAAGTCACCTCAATTTGACCTCTGCTCATTTACACCCTGATTATAATAAATTAGCATTGTGATTTTTATCTCCCTTGCGGGCAAACCTAGAGAATTGGGGGTAGGAGCCAAAGTGGCAGGACACCCTCAAAGGAAATCAGGGTATAGGATTGGACAGTGTAAAAGTAACCCTGCTCTTTTCAGGGATTGGATAGTTCAAAATAAACCTGTTCTTTTCACAGCCTAAGAGAATAAAAGAGCATAACCGCGCGGGATTGGTGCAGTTGTTGTTCAAGCCCGCCCGCTCTCAATCTCTCCCTCTTGAGAGTGTCCTTCTGTTTTAATAAACCTTGTCACTGCCGCTTGAACTGACCTGTGAGTGTGTCCCTGATTTCTTTCCTGCTACATCTCAAAGAACCTTCTCCATCCTGGTGGCAAAGGCAGAACCTGTGCCTGCCCTGATATATTTTTTTTCCTTTTGAGCATCTGACTCACTTCCTTGTACGTGATGAGTGCTCAATTGTTAAAATAAAGATTTAGGTATCATAAAAGACATTTTATGTATCTTTAAAATCTGACGTTGGAAAGCTATAACTGAAAGTTGACGAGACACATGGCAGCTGGAACTAGACCCACGAGTCTTGCAAAGGTCATTTTGATACCACTGTAACTGGTGTCACCACGTCCCAACGATGTAGGACACTGAACAGCTTGTAGCCAAAGAGGACAGATTTGAGGTGGCAGAACTCTGGCAAAGGCCATGCAGAGTAGGCCTAGAACAGGCAGTTGCTAATCTCAAATTCCACAGTTCCCTCGGGAATCACTGAAGGGATGCGGCAGCAGTCAGGGCCACAGAAAGGAGGTTATCCATGATATTAACATATCTAAGTTTCTTCTTTCTTCCCTCACTTCTTTCCTTCCTCCTTCTTTCCTTAACTCACTCCTATCCTCGGAGAAAAACAGAACAGACCTACCTGCCCCATTCTCCACCTCCATCCTAAAGATGTTCTCACTTATTCAATTATTTTTCAAATATTCAGATATGTATCAGTTATGTTTCTATGGTCTTGTAACTAATTAAATATTCTTTATTAAAGATAGAAACGGGGATGGGAGAGATAGAAATTTTAAAGGGACAGTTGTTTCCTCCACTTGCTAATGAAACAGCTACAGTTGTTGTCTGAAACACATGTAACAAGCAAGTGAGATTTTGTATATCATTGAAAATCATAGTGATCTGAAAATATGCTTCGAAAGTGGTGGTGTAACACTAGGATTCCTTCTTTCTATCCTCTGTAATTATCTAAGAGAAAAAAGAGAAATTAGAGACAAAAATGCAAACTCAACTTTTTTATTCTTTCAGATCTATGAGACCTTTAAACCCTTATCCATTTGTATTTCTCTGATGATTGGTGTCATTGAGAATCTTTTCATATGCCTAGTGGCATCTATATGCCCTCTTTGGAGAAATGTTTATTCAGGTCCTTTGCCCAAGTTTTAATTGGATTGTTTGACTTCTGGTGTTGAGTTTTATAAGTTCTTTATAATTTTGAATATTAACCCCTTATCAAATGTAGTGGCAAATATGTTCTGCCATTCAGTGAGTTGTCTTTATTTTTTGATGCCTTATTTTGCTCTGCAGAACCTTTTAAGTTTGATGTAGTCACATTTGTCTATTTTTTCTTTTGTTTCCTTTCCCTGAAGAGATATATCTGAAAAATATTGCTAAGAGAAATGTAAGAGGTTTTACTGCCTAAGTTTTCATCTAGATTTTTATGGTTTCAAGTCACACATTTAAGTCTTTAATCTATTTTGAGTTTATTCTTGGGTATGGTATAAGAAAGTGGTTGAGTTTCTTTCTTTTTTTCATGTATCTGTCTAATATTTCCCACTCCATTTACTGAAATCTTTTAAAAATATTTTTATTGTTTTCAGAGAGGAAGGGAGAGAGAGAAAAAAATAAATGGTTAGAGAGAATCCGATGATCAACCACTGAGCCATGCTGGCCAGGTGAATAGTCTATCTTTAGCCCACTCTATATTTTTGCCTCATTTGTCAAATATTAATTGACTATAAAGAAATGGGTTTATTTCTGGCTCTCTGTTCCATTGATCTATGTTTGTTTTTATATCAGTACCATGTCATTTTGATTACTATGGTTTTGTATAATGGTTTGATGTCAGGTAGTGTGATTCCTCTAACTTTGTTCTTCTTTCTCAAGATCCTTATTACTATTTGGGGTCATACATAGAGATCAGGCTGACAGCTGTTGCAGGGAGGGAGTGGTGTTGGGGGGGTGGAGGAATTGAGCAAAATTAAAAAAAAACAGGAAAAACTTTAGGACACAGACAACAATGTAGTGATTTCTGGGAGGGGGCGGGGTTTAGGGAGGTGGAGGAGAATATAGGAGAGATAAATGGTAATGGACCGGCCTGCTTTGTGGTGGGGAACACACAACACATGTATGATGATATGTTGTAGAATGGTGTACCATACCTGAAACCTGCATAATTTCATTAACCAGTGTCACCCCAATAAATTCAATGAAAAGGAAAAGAAACCTAACCCATAAGATCAATGGAAGGCATGCCAAATACAGTGGAGTTCAGGCATAGGAGAAAGTGCACAACATGTGAGCTCTTTTTTTTTAAACATGTTTTTATTGACTTTAGAGAGGAAGGAGAGGGAGAAAGATAGAAGCATCAGTAATGAGGGAGAATCATCAATCAGTTGCCTCCGGCACATCCCACAACCAGGGATTGAGCCAGCAACCCAGGAATGTGCCCTGAACAGGAGTCGAACTGTGACCTCCTGGTTCACAGGTTGACACTCAACCACTGAGCCTTGCTGGCTGGGCCAGCATCTGAGCTCTTGATCTCAGAAAGAACCAAGAAGACTGAAGGAGTCTACTCAGGTGTGAAACCTCAGCAAGAACAGGAACTGAGAATGCAAGGTGAGCCAGGAGTGTTTCAATATCTAACCTGGGTTAAAAAAGATGAGGAGTCAGGACTAAATATGTATTTAATCATTGTTAGTTCTTTTCATAATAGCAAAACATTGGGAAAAAACTGTGCATCATAAGGATCTGGTTAATAAACAATGGTATTCCTGCCCATACAATTGAATACTGAGAAAATGGTAGAGAAGGTTCTTTACCTATAGGTATACTAGTAAAATGACTTCCACCATATATTGTTAAGTGAAAAATAGCAAGCATCAGAGGAGTTAGTTATCATTATAACTTTTGTAAAAATTAATATTAGGATGTATTTGTCAATTTATGTAAAGCATATACCTGGTAGGATATTGAATAAAAATAAATAAAATTATAATAGTAACCAATTATGTAAATAAAATAATATCACTATTCAAACTGAGAAATGGTAACAAGGGGAAAATGGTAAGTAACATAAACCAAATTTTCTTCCTTCATTTTGGAGTAAATTGAGATTTTTTTGAAAACTAAGTTTCTGACAACTCTTACACACACACACACACACACACACACACACACACAACTGTTGTGGGGCGACTTCTACCACCAGTTGCAAACGACCACGGGGGCGGTTAAGTTGGTAATAAGCAGGCAAGGATTTATTGAAAACTGGCCAGGACGGTAGGAGACCTAACACTCAACGACCGCACCGCCCCAGGTGCAGGCAGTCCTTTTAAAGGGGTCTGAACCATAAATGTTATTGTCCTGCATTTGGTGAACAGCCCCCAAGGCCACATCTGGGAAGGGCTGCCAATAGACTATGAATGACTTTATTGCTCACTCTTTATCTTCTAACTATGTATTCTGCTAGATGTGGGAAAGTGGTCCTATCTTTGTAAAAACAGGTGGTGTAGCTACATAATTGGCGCCGACTAGTTACTACTCTGGTTCTAATCTTCAAAGAGTTTTTTAGCCTTCAAGGTCTCAAGCTGGAAATGAAAGCAATAATTCTTTTGTTTTAAGCAGGCAGGGTTGAACAGTGGACAAAATTTCAAACAGCAGTTTTACCCTGGATAAATGTTCTTATGACCTTATTTCAAGAACATAAAGAGGTAAAAGTAATAACCCATAGGGTGAGACAGTTATGTTCTGCCAATTATCTTTTCCCTTACTGCTGAATAAGGGTCTGAAAGACAATAATTCAGAACTCATAGATGTACAATATCAAAGTCCATTTAGTGCTCTTTCAGCCTATTTCAAACTAAGTAATCAGAGCTTCTGAGAGGAAGATTCCATTAGCTATTAAGAGTTCGATCTAAATATAATGTTTGCTATCCATTAATTCTTGCTTTTGTGTTCTAAAAATGTTGCAAGATATGATTTTATTTTCCTACTAGAGGCCCAGTGCATGAAATTCGTGCACGGGAGGTGGGGTATGTCCCTCAGCCCAGCCTGCACCCTCTCCAATCTGGGACTCCTTGAGGGATATCTGACTGCCTGTTTAGGATCAGGCCTAAACGGGCAGTCGGACATCCTTCTCACAATCTAGGACTGCTGGCTCCAAACTGCTCACCTGCCTGCCTCCCTGATTGCCCCTAACCACTTCTGCCTGCCAGCCTGATCACCCCCTAACCATTCCCCTCCCAGCCTAATTAATGTCTAACTGCTCCCCTGCCAGCCTGTTTGTCCCCAACTTCCCTCCTCTGCTGGTCTGGTCACCCCTAACTGCCCTCCCCTGCAGTCTTGATCACCCCCAACTGCCCTCCCTTGCAGGCCTAGTTCCTCCCAATTCTCCTCCCTTGCTGGCCTGATCGCCCACGACTGCCCTCCCTTGCAGGCCTGAAACCTCCCAACGGCCCTCCCCTGCTGGCCATCTTGTGGTGGTCATCTTGTGTCCACATGGGGGCAGGATCTTTGACCACATGGGGGCATCCCTCTCGTGTGTTGGAGTGATGGTCAATCTGCAAATTACTCTTTTATTAGATAGAATAGAGGCCTGGTGCATGGGTGGGGGCCAGCTGGTTTGTACTAAAGAATGTCTCAGATCAGAGCGGGGGTTCCCTTGGGGCGTGAGGCAGCCTGGGTGAGGGGCCTGTGGTGGTTTATAGGCTGGCCACCCCCCCCCCCCAGTGAACCAAATGAAGGCCTTGGGATCTGGGATTAGTTTATGTTCTACAATTGCAACTTTGTAGCCTGGAGCAGAGCCAAGCCTTCTGCTTGCTCCATGGTGACAGCCATTTCTGTTTGGGTTTATTTAAATTCTATAATTGAAACTTTGTAGCCTAGGGTGGAGGCCTAGGCACTAGGGCTGCAGAAATTTGGCTTACTCCATCGCTTGGGCAACCCTAGGCTCTGCTCTCTCCAGCTCCAGACTGCCACCATTTCTGTTGGGATTTCTACTCTATAATTGAAACTTTGTAGTATTGAGTGGAGGCCTAGGCTGGCAAGGACAGGCAGAAAGCTTGGCTTCCTCCATTGCCAGGGAAACCCAAGCCTCCCTCCTGCTCTCAGTGGCCACAGTCATCTTGGTTGGGGTTTATTTGCTCCTGATTGACTGGTGGGGGTGGCTTGTGGGCGTGGCTTGATTGGAGGTACAGTGAATTTGTATATTATTCTTTCATTAGATAAGATGATACTAATAAGGATGATGTCTATATCAGAGATCAGAAAACTCTCTGGTTTTGTGAACCTTGTGACCTTGTGACCTTTGTCACAACTACTCACATAGCAAAACGTTTGTATCTCATGAAAGCTTCCATAAACTGTATGGGAATAGAGGAATACACAATGTGTTCCAATAAAACTTTATTAACAAAAATAGATGACAGACTCGATTTGGCTGGCGGTCTATGCTGACCACTAGTCTGTACACTCACTACTCAAACTGTGCAACATGGACCAGTTGAATTGTTATTATTTGGGAGTTTATTAGAAATGCAAGTTCCAAACCAGAGCTAGTGATTCACACTCTGTAGTTTAACAAGATCCCCAGGTGATTCACATGCTCATTAAAGTTTGAGGAAAAACTGGTCAATACTATAGGTTAGTTAGATTCCTGTGTGTTTATTGGTGTACACTTTCTTCAGCATTCAAAGTTATAAGAATTAAAGTTTTTTTTTAGTATAAGGATTAAGGAATTATTAATTACCTAACCCCAACAAGTACTTCTGCTAATTCAGTGCCTGAGAATAAATACTAGATAACTCTTTTATGGAGCCTATAGTGTGACAGGAATTGCTATAATTATTTATAATCTGTACAACAAATTCTGAGATATATGTCAACATTCCCATGTACATATAAGGAAATTGAGAAAAAAAGATTAAATAACTGGCTCAAGGTTAAAGACCTCATAAAGGAAAAAATGAGAAATATATACACTGAGTGGCCAGATAATTATGATCTTTTAATGCATAATAATCTGGCCTTTCATTGTATAGCCTATATAATAAAAGGTTAATATGTAAATTTTCCCCTTGACCAGGAGTTCAACCAGCAGGGAGGCCAGCCAACCACCCATAACCCCTCCACCTGGCCAAGCTGGCCGGACCCATGCACGAATTCATGCACTGGGCATATATATATATATATATATATATATATATATATATACACACATATATATATATATACACACACACACACACACACACACACACACACATATATACACACATATATATACATATATATATATGCTATATATGTGTATATATGTGTGTTTGTATATATGCTGAGTGGCCAGATTATTATGCATTCAGAGATCATAATAATCTGGCCACTCAGTGTATATTGTAAATACTACAGGCCCAGTGCATGATGCACTGGAGGGGGATCCCTCAGCCTGGCCTGCCCCCTCCCTCTCACAATCTGGGAGCCCTCAGGGGTAAGAGGCAACCTGGAGATCAGAGGAAGATAAAGCACCATCACACCTCTGCTGCTGTCACTGCTGGCAGTACAAGCCTCTGCCGGCTCTGGTTGCCTGAGCCTCAGGTGCCCCTGGGTGGCTGGGCAGCTGTCATCTGAGACTTGTCTGCACCTCGGGCCGGCCCTGGTTGGCTGGGGGGCTGAGGGCGGGTTGGACCACACTGTGCGCCTGCTGCACCCCCCTCCCCATGGCTGGGCTGAAAGAACTGAGTGACTCTGACAGGGCTGAGGGTACTGGGTGCCACTATCTTGTGGGTATGGGAGCTGCCATCTTTGTGATGGTGTGATAATCAATTTGCATATCCCCTCTTTATTAGATAGAATTATAGGATCCAATTCATATTCTGTCATCTCAATCTATCCATATTGAACTGTTTTCCTGTTGAAAGATATTTATTCATTTATTTATTTATTTTTGAAATATATTTTATTGATTTTTTACAGAGAGGAAGGGAGAGGGATAGAGAGTTAGAAACATCGATGAGAGAGAAACATCGATCAGCTGCCTCCTGCACACCCCTCACCAAGGATGTGCCCCCAACCAAGGTACATGCCTTGACTGGAATCGAAACCGGGACCCTCTGTCCACAGGGCAACGCTCTATCCACTGAGCCAAACCGGTTTCGGCTGCTGAAGTATATTTAAACGTGTTTTTGTGTGTAGGTACATGGCCTGCAACTCCTAGTATTTATTTAGGACCGAATCTAGGCAGTAAAACAATTTTATTATAAGGTAGTTAATTTAATTAAAGCCCTTGATGCATGTAAAAATAGTTTTAAGTCACATTCTATGTAGCTTCAGCCATTAACAATAAAGGGAATATTGTGACTCTTACTGATACTAGTCCATGACATTATTCTTTCTTATAATCTCACTAGAGTCTTGGTGCATGGATTTGGGCACTGATGGGGTCCCTCAGCCTTGCCTGTGGAGATGGAGCTGAAACTGTCGCTCTGACATCCCCTGATGGGTCCCAGAGTGCAAGAGGGTACTCTGTCACTGGCAGCTCCTGCATTGAATGTCTCCCCGCTAGTGGTCAGTGCATGTCATACCTACCAGCTGGTTGGTCAGTTGGCTGGTTGGCTGGTTGGCTGGTCGGCCAGTTGCTTAGACTTTTATATATATACTAGAGGCCGAGTGCACGAAATTCGTGCATGTGGGGTGGGGGATGTCCCTCAGCCCAACCTGTACCCTCTCCAATTTGGGAGCCCTTGAGGGATGTCTGACTGCCCGTTTAGGCCCAATACCAGTAGGATCGGGCCTAAACGGGCAGTCGGACATCCTTCTCACAATCCAGGACTGCTGGCTCCAAACTGCTAACCTGCCTGTCTCCCTGATTGCCCCTAACTGCTTCTGCCTGCCAGCCTGATCGCACCCTAACCACTACCCTGCCAGGCTAATTGATGTCTAACTGCTTCCCTGCCAGCCTGTTTGCCCCCAACTTCCCTCCTCTGCCAGCCTGGTCACCCCTAACTACCTTCCCCTGCAGGCTTGATAGTCCCCAACTGCCTTTCCATGCAGGCCTGCTCCCTCCCAACTTCCCTTCCCTGCTGGCCTGATCACCCACAACTGCCCTCTCTTGAAAGCTTGGAACCTTCCAATGGCCCTTCCCTGCTGGCCTGATCACCCACAACTGCCCTCTCTTGCAAGCTTGGAACCTTCCAATGGCCCTCCCCTGCTGGCCATCTTGTGGTGGCCATCTTGTGTCCACATGGGGCAGGATCTTTGACCACATGGGGGCAGCCATTTTGTGTGTTGGAGTGATGGTCAATCTGTATATTACTCTTTTATTAGACAGGATAGAGGCCTGTTGCATGGGTGGGGGCCAGCTGGTTTGCCCTGAATGGTGTCCCGGATCAGGGTGGGGGTTGCCTTGGGGCATGGTACGGCCTGGGTGAGGGGCTTGTGGTGGTTTGCAGGCCAGCCTCGTGCCGCCACCCCCCACAGTGACCCAAGCAGAGGCCCTGGGATCTAGGATTAATTTATGTTCTACAATTGAAACTTTGTAGCCTGGAACAGAGCCAAGCCTTCTGCTCCCTCTGTGGAGATAGCCATTTCTGTTTAAATTCTGTAATTGAAACTTTGTAGCCTAGAGTCGACTCCTAGGCACTAGGGCTACAGTAGCTTTGCTTCCTCCATCGCCGGGGAAACCCTAGCCTCTGCTCTCTCCAATTTCATGGCTGCGGCCATTTCTGTTGGAATATGTCTTCTATAATTGAAACTTTGTTGCATTGAGTGGAGGCCTAGCCCAGGCACGAGGAATGGTTGGCTTCCTCTGTTGCAGGGGAAACACAAGCCTCCCTCCTACTCTCAGTGGCTGCAGCCATCTTGGTTGGGGTTTATTTGCATAATTTGCTCCTGATTGGCTGATGGGCATGGCTGTGGGTGTGGCCTGATTGGAGGTACAGTCAATTTGCATATTACTCTTTTATTAGATAGGACTAGAGGCCGTGTGCATGAAATTCATGCAGGGGGAGTGGGGATGTCCCTCAGCCCAGCCTGCACCCTCTCCAATCTGGGATCCCTTGAGGGATGTCCGACTGCCCGTTTAGGCCTGATCCTGCCAGGCAGTTGGACATCCTTCTCACAGTCCAGGATTGGTGGCTCCAAACTGCTCACCTGCCTCCCTCCCTGATTGCCCCTAATCACTTCTGCCTGCCAACCTGATCACCTGCTAACCACTACCCTGCCAGCCTAACTGATTTCTAACTGCTCCTCTGCCAGCCTGTTTGCCCCCAACTTCCCTCCTATGCTGGCCTGGTCACCCCTAACTGTCCTCCCCTCTAGGCTTGATTGCCCTCAACTGCCCTCCCTTGCAGGCCTGTTTTTTTCCAACTGCCCTCCCCTGGCTACCCTGATTGCCCACAACTGCCCTCCCTTGGAGGTGTGGAACCTCCCAACAGCCCTCCCCTGCTGGCCATCTTGTGATGGCCATCTTCTGTCCACATGGGAGCAGGATCTTTGAACACATGGGGGCAGCCCTCTCAATCTGCATATTACTTTTTTATTAGATAGTATAGAGGCCTGCTGCATGGGTGGAGGCCAGCTGGTTTGCCCTGAAGAGTGTCCCAGATCAAGGTGAGGGTTCCCTTGCGGTGTGGTATGGCATGGTTGAGGAGCCTGTAGTGGTTTGCAGCCAGCCACGCCCCCCCTGTGACCTAAGTGGAGGCCCTGGAATCTGGGATTAATTTATGTTCTACAATTGCAACTTTGTAGCCTGGAGTGTAGGCCTAGGTGCTAGGGCTACAGAAGCTTGGCTTCCTCCATTGCCCAGGCAATCGTAGCCTCTGCTCTCTCTGGCTCCGTGGCTGCTGCCATTTCTTTTGGGATTGTGTATCTTCTGTAATTGAAACTTTGTAGCATTGAGTGAATGCCTGAGCCAGCAAGGGCAGGCAGAAAGCTTGGCTTCCTCCATTCCTGGGGAAACCCCAGCCTCCCTCCTGCTCTCAGTGGCCACAGCCATCTTGGTTGGAGTTTATTTTGCATAATTTGCTCCTGATTGGCTGATGGGTGTGAATGTGGGCATGGCTTGATTGGAGGTATGGTCAATTTGCATAGTATTCTTTTATTAAGATATATATATGTGTGTATATATATATATATACATATATATATATATATATATATATGTGTGTGTGTGTGTGTGTATATATATATATATATATATCTCCTGGTGCACAAAATTCGTGCATGGAGCGGGGCTCCCTTTCCACAGAGGAGGGTTCCTTTAACTCAGCCTGCACCCTTTCCAATTGGGGACCCCTTGCAGGATGTCTGACTGCCATTTTAGGCCCAACCTCAGGGATCTGGCCTAAACCGTTAGTGAGATAGCTTTCTCACAATATAGGACCACTGGCTTCTAACTGCTCACCTGCCTTCCTGACTGATTGCTCATAACTACCTCTGCTTGCCAGCCTGATCACCGCTAACTGTCCTCAACTGCCAGGCTGATCACCCCTAACTGCCCTCCACTGCTGGCCTGGTTTCCCCTAAATGTCCTGCCCTACCCACGTGATCTTGCCCCAAATGGTGCTCCACTGCAGGCCTGATGTCACCCTCAACTTCCCTCCTCTGCTGGCCAATTTGGTTCTGATTGGTCACTTCCTATGCCAGCATCAAAATCTCTGCCTCTTAGGCAGCGACTCGCTCCCCACAGCACCCAGATTTGGTACTGATTGGTCAGATCCTATTCTAATCAGTGTCAAAAGCTCTGTGTCCTAGGCAGCCTTTGGTTCCCCACTGCACCCAGCTTTAGTTCTCATTGGTCAGTTCCTATTCTAGTCAGCATAAAAAACTCAGACTCCTAGGCAGTCATAGGCTCCTCACAGCAACCAGATTGGTTTGTCATTGGTTGGGGAGGCAGCCATTGGTTCCCCACAGCACACAACTTTGATTCTGATTGGTCAGTTCCTATGTCAGTCAGTATCAAAATCTCCATCTCCTAGACAGCCATTGGTTCTCCACAGTATGCACCTTGGTTCTGATTGGTCAGCTCCAATGCCAGTAAGCATCAAAAGCTCCTCCTCCTAGGCAGCCACTGGTTTCACACAGCACCCACCTTGGGTTCTGATTGGTCGGTTCCTATGCCAGTCAGCATCGAAAGTTCTGCCTCTTAGGCAGCCATTGGTTCCCCACAGAACCCACCTTTGGTTTTGATTGGTCAGCTCCTATGCCAGTCAGTGTCAAAAGCTCTGCCTCCTAGGCAGCCATTGGTTCCCCAGAGTACCCCACTTCAGTTCTGATTGGTCTGTTCCTATGCCAGTCAGCAACAGAAGCTCCACCTTCTAGGCAGCCATTGGCTCTCCACAGCACCCACCTTCTGTTCTGATTAGTCATTTCCTATGCCAGTTAACATCAAAAGCTCCACCTCCTAGGCAGCCATTGGCTCCCCACAGCACCCACCTTTGGTTCTTATTGGTCAGTTCCTATGCCAGTCAGTGACAGAAGCCCTGCCTCCTAGGCAGCCATTGGCTCTCCACAGCATCCTCTTTTGTTTCTGATTGGTCAGTTCCTATGCCAGTCAGTGTCAAAAGCTCCACCTCCTAGGCATCCATTGGTTCCCGAGAGCAGCCACCTTCGGTTCTGATTGGTCGGTTCCTATGTCAGTGAGGGACAGAAGCTCGGCCTCCCAGGCAGCCATTGGTTCTACACACACCCACCTTCAGTTCTGACTGGTTGGTTCCTATGCCAGTCAGCATCTCCAGGCCTAACTCTGAGCCTGATCAAAGAGGCGTGGCTTAACAGCTGCCCCCAAAGAGGTGGGGAAAGAAAAGCCTGGCTTCTGGTGGAGATCAGAAAGAAAGAGGGCGAGATAGAGATAAGTATATACACTGATCAATAGCTTCTACTGTGGCTGCAGATCATACCCTGCCTCTCTCTCTGGGTCTCAGCCACCTGGGCAGTCAGTGGTGGATCACCAGGCTGCAGCTGAGTAACCCAGTGCTTACTTCTGGATGGTCTGCATTTGGTTACAATCCTGAGCTTTTATTACTGGTATTAAGGTAGATAGTCCATACATTTATATGCATTATGAATTTTTATTTTTTACTAGTGGCCTGGTGCATGAAATCCAAGCACATTAGAAGAGAATTAAAGGAAATAATTTAATATTGCTATTTGCCCTTCCTTTATAATAGAAGTGTTGGAGATAAAGGAAATTAGTAAAGATATATATGAAAACCTTCCCCCTGTCAGAGTCTGGGGTGCACCACGGGGTCCAGAGTCAAGTCCCTGGCCACCCACATGCACCTCAAAATTGCATGAGACCCAGACTTGGTTGGCCCTGCCCCCATTGGGCTAGATCCAGACCTGGCCAATCCCACCCTTGTCAAGCCCCACAGGGGCAGGGGACATAGCCTCAGGTCCTCTGGCCCAGTGCCAGGACGGGTTCTCCCGACCCAGACCAGGGTGGGGGGTGTGCCTTATGGTCACCCATCAAGCCTGCTAGTTGGGGGACATGGCCTGAGATCCTCTGTCAAGCCCCGCTGGGTGGGGGGCATGGCCTGAGGTCCTCCCTTAAGCCCCACCGGCGGGGGGTGCAGCCTCAGGTCCCCTGTAAAGCCCTGCTGGGTGGGGGCCACAGCCTGAGTTGCCCCAACCCAGCACTGGGGTTGCACCTTGAGGTCCCCTGTCAAGTCCTGCTGGGTGGGGAGTATTGCCTGAGGCCCCCTGTCAAGCTCTGCCAGGCAGGGGGTGCAGCCTCAGGCCCCCTGGTCCAGTTCTGGGGCAGGGAATACAGCCTGAAGTCCCCCGGTGTGGTGCCAAGGCAGGAGGCATGGCCTGAGGTCTACTGTCAAGCCCTGCTGGGTGGGGGGTGTGGCCTGAGGCTCCTGTCAAGCCCTGCTGTGTGGGGGGCATGGGCTGAGGACCCCATCAAGTCCTGCTAGGCAGAGGGTGTGGTCCAGGCCTGGTACTGGGGTAGGGGTGCAGCCCGAGTTCCCTTGACCCAGCACTGGGGGTGCACCTTGAGGTCCCCTGTCAAGCCCAGACAGGCAGCGGGGTGCTTCCTCAGGTCCCCTGGCCTGGTTCTGTGGTGGGGGGCGTGGCCTGAGGTCCCCCATCAAGCTCTGCCTGGTGGGGGGGGGGCGTAGCCTGAGGTATCCCAGCCTGGCACTGGAGTTGGGGGAGCAGCCTGAGGTTCCCTAGCCCAGCACCAGGATGGGAAGCACAACTTGAGGTCCCCCATCAAGCCCCACTGGGCGGAGGGCATGGCCTCAGTTCCCCTGGCCTGACACCAGGGAGGGGGACATGGCCTGAGGTCCCCTGTCAAACCCCATGGGGGCACGGGAGGCCACAGCCTCAGGTCCCTTCTGATTGCTTGTTAAGGCTCCTTATGGGAACTTGACTTCAGCTGTGGGTGCAGCCATCTTTGTGATGGATGGTCAAATAGTATATTCCCTCTTTATTAGATAGGATTCCTATAATTAGCTAATAAACTTTCTCATTAGGCATAATAATTTTATCACCTTTAACACATTTTCTACAGGTGTTACTATATATTTTAACTTAACATTTTTTTTTGTTTCAAGGGTATAATTTGTCACATGGTTTATAAACGATGTGTTTGCTTTTTAAAACAAATGAAATTATATAAATTATAGTTAAATATTAAAACTAAAAGAGGCTTTTGGTTTTTAGTTTATAGAGGTATTCCATTTTATGCACAAACATGGGTATCCAGAGATAACACAGTGATTTGTACCAGAGAAAACCTTCCACTGAGGATAAGTATAAATTTGGATAAAAAAACCATAATCTGGTATTTGAAACCTTTGGAGAACAACACAACTTTAAGAGGTTTGTGCTTTTTGTAAGTAGTCACTGGTTAACACAACACTAAAAAAAGAGAGAGAGAGAGAGAGAGAGAGAGAGAGAGAGAGAGAGAGAGAGAGAGACTGGCAAAACATCTCCTAAATCCAGCTGATTCCATATGTCAGGATTGAGTTGTAAACATAAATCTAAATCCTAAGTAATGAAAGCAAAGGGGCTACAATAATTTATTCGTCCCACTGTCCCTAAAAACATAGCTGTGACTGTTCCTTTAAAATACAAACTCAAAGAAACAAACAAACAAACAGAAAACTGGGATTTTGTCAAGAAAAGGAAAAATGACAATTGGGAAGAAAGCTAAAAGTCCTACATAGCCTTTTCCTGTTGGTACTGGCCATGCACCCTGCTGTTTCAAAACCTGCTAAAGGGATATCAAGCAGAAGATTGTCATGAATGTCATGAATCATAATGACATGTAAGGTGTATTTTTGCTTAAGTCATGAAAATGGTAAGCATGTCTCACGTATTATTCTCTATCCAATGCTAGTGCTTATGACTACAATAAGATGTGATAAAAATAGGATATTTGAATAATTCTAAAAAACAGGTATGGGTATTTATAATTTGCAGATAGTGTTTGAATACTGAGTAAAATACCAAAAAAATAATTGAAAAACTTTTATTTATTGTCAGTGGATCAAGTTTGCTGTATAAATGAAGAACTAACAAAATTAACAGTTTCTTATAGACCAGTAAGAATCATTTTAAGATAATGGCTAATATCTGGAAATACCCCAAGTGCCCATCAGTGGACAAGTGGATAAAAAAGTTGTGGTACATTTATACCATGGAATACTATGCAACTGTAAGAAAGAAGTGTCTCTTACCCTTTGAGACAGCATGGAGGGACCTAGAGATTATTATGCTAAGCTAAATAAACCAGTCAAAGAAAGACAAGTATCACATGATCTCACTCATATGTGGAACTTAATGAACAAAATAAACTGACAAAATAGATCCAGAGACGTGGACGGATGGAACAGATTGAGAAATTTTAGAGAGTCGGTGGGTGGGTGGGTGGGTAGGTAGGTAGGGAAAGATTAACTGGGGAACTTCTATGCATAGCCCATGGACATAGATAATAGTGTGGTGAAGACCTTAGTGGTGCAGGTGTAGGGTGGAAGGGGTCAATGGGGAAAAAAAGGGCAGACATATATAATACTTTCAACAACAAAGATAAACTTAACAAAAACAAAATTATGGCAAAATATATTTAAAATTGCTATATATATATATTACAATATAAATGCACGATCTTTATGGAGAAAGCAATGAAAGAATACTGAAAAACCTAAAGGAAGACCTTAAAAGTGGAACGCTATTATTTCATTGCTGGAAAATGAAATATCATAAAGATGCCAGGTTTCCCCAAAGTAACCATTACATTTAAAATAGTAAAACTGAAAATCACAGCAAAATTCTTTCTAGAACTGGATAAGCTGACTCAGTTTCCTATAGTTGAGTAAATGTGAATGATTTGGCAAGACAATCTTTTTAATCCTCCCCCGAGGATATTTTTCCATTCATTTTTAGAGAGAGTGGAAGAGAGAGGGAAAGACAGAGAGAAACGTCGATGTGAGAGAAACACATCAATTGGTTGCCTCCTGCACAAGTCCTGATCAGGGCCCGAGCCGGGAAGGAGTCTGCAATCCAACCAAGGTATATGCCCTTGACCAGAATCAAACCCATGACCCTTTGGTCCACGGGCTGATATTCTAACCACTGAGCCAAACTGGCTAGGGCCAGCAAGATAATTTTTAAAAATAAAGAAAAGCGAGGCCCCTTATTGGATGTTTCCTTATATGCAAAAGAGATTTTCCAAATATGAGAAAATTAAGGATCTTGGGTTGAGGAGATCTTCCTGTATGACTCTGATTTGGTATCCTCACTTATATAATGGGGACAACAGTATTTTTTTTAATAAAATTATTTTAAGAACTATAAGTAACATGGTTATTGTAGTGCTGGGAACATACTGAGTACTAAGTAAATCTTAGTTCTCATAATTTTGCCTTGGGCCTTCTTACTCTTACCCCTGAACTATCATCTAGATCCTATATCCTCCAATTATCTATAGAAATTTTAAAACTTTTATTTAACTATTTTAAAATCTCTATCTCTTTTTGGCTCTTTGTCTTCATTTAAATAACTGAACACATTCTTTGAAAAAAATCCTCAGATGCCAAATCTCAATGACAGTCTAAATCTGTCCTTCACTTCATATCCAAGTTTCTTTTCACACATCTCATTATTTCTTCAATTCAAAAGAGTTGACTTACACCAAACACACTTTCCATCTCTCCACACATTGACCCTGAATCCATTACTCTTATCTCACTAATGAAACTAGAGGCTATCTGAACACCAAATCACACCTTTCTATTGTTAATTTATGACTTTTCCCAGCTTCAGTGCTGTTGGTCAGCTCTTCCTTAAACTCTGTTTTAATTTAGTCTCCTTGCAGCTGCTCTCCCTGTTTGTCCTTCTATCCTATTGATAGCTCTTTCTCATTCAAATGTATTGATTTTTCTAGTTATCACTTATATGCTGACACATTCCAGAAATGTGTTCTAAGCTCTATGCTTTATGCAAGTTGTGGCCTACACAAAGTCTTCTGACCAAATGTGTGGTAGGGACTAACATCCAGCTTGCTTCTAGAATAAAAAGGAAGGAAATAGCTATCCTGATGAGAATGTTGAACAATAAGAACTGTCATATACTGTTACTATGAGTGTACATTAACACAACCTCTGGAAAACTACACAGTCTCCCAGTATCTCCCAATATTTTAACCCATTTTCTTAAGCCTAGATACATGTAAAATAGTTTCAGAATTGTTAAACCATACCACTGTGAAAATTTCGATTCTCAAATTCAGTTCAATATTTTTTTAGAGGAAAACTTTTTTATTTATTTTTATTTAAAAATATATTTTATTGATTGTCTTTACAGAGAAGAAGGGAGAAGGATAGAGAGTTAAAAACATTGGTGAGAGAGAAACATCGACCAGCTGCCTCCTGCATACCCCTTACTGGGGATGTGCCCACAACCAAGGTATATGCCCTTGACTGGACTCAAACCTGGGACCTTTCAGTCCACAGGTCTATACTCTATCCATTGAGACAAACCTGTTAGGGACAGTTCAATATTTTTATCATTCTTTGTATGTGTTGAAATTTTCTTATCCTGAAATGCAAAGATCATAACTGTGAGATTTGATAAATTTGACAAATACATACCCTTGCATGCACTCATGAAACTCACACCTCTCTCAAGATGTATATTTCCATCATCCTATAAATTTTCCTCATGCCTGTTCCCTGTCAACCTCTCAGAACCCTAACAAATACTTTCTGATTTTTCCCAGTGAATTAGTTTTTTCTGTTCTAGAATCTCACATAAGTAAAATAATATAGAGTATAACTTCTTGTGTTCAGATTCTTTTGCTCATTGTAGTGTCCATGATGTTGAGTGTATCAGTTCATTGCTTTTCATTATTGTAGAGTGAAACCCTACAATTTGTTTTTCCATTCTCCTGTGATGGACGTTTGGCTTGCAACCAGTTTGGGGTTATTATGACAACATATTTGTACAAATCTTTTTTAGTGGTCATTTTTAAGGATCTCTTTTTGGGAAATATTTAAAATTGTAATTACTCCGTCATAGTACACATGCACAATTAACTTTATTAGGAACTGCCACATAGTTTTTTAAATGGTTGTATTATTTTACAAACCAAAAATCATTGCATTTGATTTTCTTCATTTGTTCCACAGCCTCTCCAATATTTGGAGATGTCAGTCTTTTCCATTTTCTCCATTATTTATGTATATCTTATTGTGATGCGCCTGTTCAGTATTGTTGCCTATTTTTATTCAATGTTTTATCATTATTTTTGAGTTTAGGAAATTCTTTCTATATTCTGGATTCCAATACTTTGTCACACTTGTAATTTGCAAATAATTTCTCCAGGTCTGCAGTTTACTGATTAATATTCTTGTATATTTTTATGAGTAAAAGTTTCAATTTTTATGAAATCTGAATTTTAATTTTTTAATCTATTACAGTTATTTTTTTTTCTGTGTCTTGGCAAAGAAAGCTTTGCTAATGCCAGGTTAGTGAAGATATTCTCCTACCTTTTCTTTTTTTTCATAAATATATTTTATTGACTTTTTACAGAGAGGAAGGGAGAGGGATAGAAAGTTAGAAACATCAATGAGAGAGAAACATCAATCAACTGCCTTTTGCACACCCCCTACTGGGGATGTGCCCACAACCAAGGTACATGCCCTTGACCAGAATCAAACCCGGGACCTTTCAGGCTGTAGGCCGATACTCTATTCACTGAGCCAAACCTGTTTTTCTTCATGAAGTTTTTTATATATAGTATTTTTACAGTTAGGTCTGTGATCCATTTTATTGATTTTTGTGGAGTTTGTAAGTTAAGGATTAAGGTTTATTTATTTTTCATATCCTAGTTTTTCCAGCACCATTTGTGGGAAATACTTTATTTTCCCACTGGTGTATGTGTGTGTGTACACATGTGCCCATGTACATGTACATACTTTGGTCAAATATCAATTATCTGTATAAGTTAGGGTCTATTTCTTCATTCCCTGTTCTGTTGCATTAAACAATTGTCTATCATTATGCAACTAGAGGCCTGGTGCATGAAATTTGTGCATGGGGAGGGGGCAGGGGAGTTTCCCTCAGCCCAGCCTGCACTCTCTCCCCTCGAGGGATGTCTGACTGCCCGTTTAGGCCTGATTTCAGTGGGACCGGGCCTAAATGGGCAGTCGGACATCCTTCTCACAATCCAGGATTGCTAGCTCCAAACTGCTCACCTGCCTGCCTCCCTGATTGCCCCTAACCGCTTCTGCCTGCCAGCCTGATCACCCACTAACCCCTACCCTGCCAGCCTGATTGATGTCTAACTGCTCCTCTGCCAGCCATTTTGCCCCCAACTTCCCTCCTCTGCCGGCCTGGTCACCCCTAACTGCCCTCCCTTGCAGGCCTGGAACCTCCCACTGCCTTCCCCTGCTGGCCATCTTGTGGTGTACATCTTGTGTCCACATGAAGGCAGGATCTTTGTCCACATGGGGGCAGCCCTCTTGTGTGTTGGAGTGATGGCCAATCTGCAAATTACTCTTTTATTAGATAGAATAGAGGCCTGGTGCATGGATGGGGACTGGCTGGTTTACCCTGAAGGGTGTCCTGGATCAGAGTGGAGGTTCCCTTGGGGCATGGGGTGGCCTGGGTGAGTTGCCTGTGGTGGTTTGCAGGCCGGTCATATACCCCAGTCACCCAATCGGAGGCCCTGGGGTCTGGGATTAATTTATGTTCTACAATTGAAACTTTGGAGTAGAAGAAGGCCTTCTGTTCGCTCTGTGGTGATAGCCATTTCTGTTTGAAACTTTGTATACTTGAGTGGAAGCCTAGGTGCTAGGGCTGCATAAGTTTGGCTTCCTCCATCACCCTGGCAACCCTAGCCTCTGCTCTTTCCAGCTCAGAGGCTGCCACCATTTCTGTTGGGATTATGTATCCTCTATAATTGAAACTTTGTAGCATTGAGTAGAGGGCTAGGCCAGCAACAGCAGGCCGAAAGCTTGGCTTCCTCCATTGCCCGGGAAACCCAAGCCTCCCTTCTGCTCTCAGTGGCTGCAGCCATCTTGGTTGGGATCTATTTGCATAATTTGCTCCTGATTGGCTGGTGGGGATGGCTTCATTATAGGTATGGTCAATTTGCATATTATGTTTTTTATTAGATAAGATGATTACTGTAACTTTATACTTAGTCTTTTTTTTCTTTATTGTTCAGTTTATTAAATACATTGTTTCCCCTTTTTTATCCCCCTATATCTCCCCTCCACCCTGTACCTATCCCACCCTTCACCCTCACCTCCCCCTCCCCAATGTCCTCTCCCACTGTTGCAAGATTTTTGTTCAGTCTCTTGCTGCACCTCCCACACCCCTTTTCTCCCCAAGAATTGTCAGTCCATTCCCTCTCTATGTCCATGTTTCTGTTATATTCACCAGTTTATCTTGTTCATCAGCCTATCAATTCACTTGATTTTTATGTTCATTTGTTGATAGATGTGTATTTGTTGTTCATAATTTATATTTTTACCTTTTTCTTCTTCCTCTTCTTAAAGAATATCTTTCAGCATTTCATATAATACTGGTTTGGTGGTGATGAACTCCTTTAGCTTTTTCTTATCTGCGAAGCACTTTATCTGATCCTCAATTCTGAATGATAGCTTTGCTGGATAGAGTAATCTTGGTTGTAGATTCTTGCTCTTCATTATTTTGAATATTTCTTGCCACTCGCGTCTGGCCTGCATCGTTTCTGTTGAGAAATCCGCTGACAATCGTATGGGTGCTCCCCTGTAGGTAACCAACTGTTTTTCTCTTGCTGCTTTTAATATTCTCTCCTTATCTTTTGCTCTTGGCATTTTAATTATGATGTGTCTTGGTGTGGTCCTCTTTAGATTCCTATATTTTGGGGTTCTGTGTACTTCTTGGGCTTTTAAGTCAGTTTCTTTCACCAGGTGGGGGAAGTTTTCAGTGATTATTTCTTCAAGTATGTTTTCATTAACTTGCTTTCTCTCTTTTTCTGGCACCCCAATAATTCGGATGTTGGCATGCTTGAGGTTGTCCCAGAGGCCCCTTACGCTATCTTCAATTATCTGAATTCTTTTTGTTTCTTGCTTTTCCAGCTGAGTGGATTTTGCTTCTTTGTATTTCAAATCTTTGACTTGGTTCTTGTGGCCCTCTGGACTGCTTTTAGGACTTTGTGTAATATTTTTTATTTCAGTCTGTGTATGCTTGATTTCTAGTTGGTCCTTTTTTTTTTTATCCGTGATGGTCTGGTTCGTATCCTCAGAGGTCTTGTTCATTTCCTTGAGGGTCTCATTCATTTCCTTGTAATTCTCATTCATTTCCTGGTTGGTCTTGTTTATTTCCTGGTAATTCCCATTAAGTTGATCGGCTTTTTGTAGGACCCTCTTGAAAAGCCTTATAACCGTGGTTTTGAACTCTATGTCTTGTCGTCTTTTCTCCTCCATTTCTTTCACACCTGATTTCTTTCCATGTCTCTGCATGGTGGCTGCTTTATGTGGTAGATATCCTCAAAGGGACAGTGGCTCAGCCTCCCCAGTTACCTGAGGTGGGTACTCTTACTGCAATCCTTTATGGGTTGTATTCAGTATTTTTGAATTTAAACCCAGCTTGTTGTCGTTAGCCCTAGGAGGGTTTGACCTCCAGGCCAATTGGCTGTGAAGGGAGACTGTGTTCAGGTTGGATGGGCGGAGTCTCTGAGCTGCGCAGGCAGCCTCAGTGTCAGCTGCGTCCTATGCAGTACTCGCGAGTGCGGGTCTGTGTTGGATGGGGATGGCTGCAGACACCTCCAAGAGAAAGCCGCTAGTCTCTTCCCCTTGCCAGACAACTCTGCCTCTCCCCAAATGTGCCTGCACACCAAAAGTCTAGCCCAGGGCTGTAAAATAGATGGTTTCCGGAACCAGGAGACAAGTTTCCAGGGGGCAAGTCGCGGGTTTGCACGATCCTTGCGCGGAAACTTCTTTTCCCCGCCTCCGGGTTTCTCACAGACTAGGAGCCTCTGCCGCGCCCTGCTTTCAGGGTGCGCCTCCCGGACCTCGGACCTCGCCTGGCGCTGGGGAATCCGTGTAGTGGGATGTCTCCGCCCTCCCCGTTGGCGAAATCCGACCGGGGTTGTTGCTCCAGCCCCAGCCTGTGCGCGACCAGGGCGGCTCCTAACCTGTTTCCGTCTGAAAGTCTGCGCTCCCGCTGCTCCTGAGTCTCAGCATCCCACCTTTACTCTTATTAGTGGAGTTTTCATTCAGCCAGCTTTCTGGCGATTCTGGGTGCTGTCTGTTCTGCTGTTGTAGTTCTTAAATCGTTGCGCGGGGCAGAACAATAGGTGTTTACCTATGCCGCCATCTTGGTGTTCCCCCCTATACTTAGTCTTTAAGTCAGGTAGCATAAGCCCTCCAAAGTAGTTATAGTTTTTTAAGTTTATTTTAAGTACACTAGATTTTCACATGCATTTCAGATTCAGCATTTTAATCATGCTGAGATTATTAGATTAAATTTAATCTATATTTCAATTTGGAGAGACTTGTCAACGCAACAATATTAACTTTTCTAATCCCATGCACATGCTCTCTCTCTTCACTTTCTCAAGTCTTAATTACTTTTTCCCCCTCAACATTTTATGTTTTCATGGTTGAAATCTTTACTGTCTTTTTAGAAACATTTGTCACTATTTTAAGTATTTTGACATTATTGTAAGTGTATTGTTTTTAGTTTTTTTTACTGCTAGTTTATTTGTATATTAATCCTATAACCTGATACTGTTAAAATTACTTCTCTTTTTAAATAAAATATATTTTTTTATTTCAGAGAGGAAAAGAGGGAGAGATAGAAATATTGATGAGAGAAACATCGATCAGCTGACTTCTGCACACCCCCTACTGGGGATGGAGCTCACAACCCACAACCCAGGCATGTGCCCTGACCACGTATCAAACCATGACCTGGTTCATAGGTCTACGCTCAACCACTGAGCCACACCAACCAGGCAATTCACTTATTTTTGTAGTTTTTAAATGGATTCCTTAGGTTTTCCACATAAATAATCATGTCACTTGTAAACAAACACTGGTTTACTTCTCTTCTAGTCTTGATGTTTTGTATTTATTTCCCCTCCCCCATCTACTAACTAGTAACTTCAGTATAAATTGAATGGAGAGCAGATTGAGCCTTCTTCTCAATCTTAGGGGAAAATCACCCAGTATTTCCTAATTAATTATAATGTTAGTTGTAGTTTTTTTTTTTTCCAGAACTTTAGGGATTTTTCTTGAGTCAAACATCTCTCTCTTTCCACACATAATTAGTAAGATTTTATTATATAATGTACACTGAGATGTAGAGGTTTCTGGATTCTGATATATTTTTGTTATTCTTGTTCCAGATGGAAGTAACTTGAATTGTTTGAATCCCAACTCTATACATACCCATATTACACCCCTCCACCCCTGCCTCCATGATGGGCCGTAGCTGAAATGGTTCAATTCTTTCTGCCTTTCAGATGTTGTATGCTCCCCAACTCATAACACATTCAGGCACAATTTACATGTATATTTGAGAACTCCCCTTTTTATGGCTCCCTTCTTTCAGATTTCTCCATCACTTTTCAGCTTTCTGGCAAACCCAAACTCTGACTTCTGACTCCAACAGCCAGTAACATTGCAATGTTCTCCTTTAGTTCGAGCAGCCTCACAAAAATTAGGGTGCCTTCAGGGAAGAAGCCTTATTACCCAGAAATTTTACTCAACGTCCTTTCCTTTCATTCAGGTTTATTTAATTTGGGCCATTCTTCAGTGCCTTTAAATAATTTTTCACCCAACTTTACAATGGCTTTCTGCGGGAAGGTGATTCTGAAAGAACTTACTCAACCATTACCTGAAGTGAAACTATAGTGACTAATATTTATTTCTACGTAGTTAGTTTTTTAAAAATTTCACCCATGTATTGATTGTTTATTTATTGTATGTTTTCTCTTATTTTGCCTGTTTTAGTCCCCTGCATCTTCCATTATATTACCTTGAATTTTCTGTATGTATTATTATCTTATCTGAACAAGTAGACCAAATTTATTTGAGACTGGAAACAAATACTACATGTATTAATGTCATACTTAGATAATTACTTTATATAGTATATATATATATATATGTATATATATTCATTAAATAAACATTTTTTGGCTCACTTCCAGAACTCTAATGCTTTCTCTAAGTGACCAATTCCTGATTTCCTTTTTGTTAGAATCATATTTTGTAAGAGATAGGTGCAACAGAAAAAAAGAAGTGAGTTCTTTCAACAGAAGTACATTATTATTATTATTATGTGAATTTTACTATGGAATTTATACAGTAATATGTTATGAGTTTTAATATCAACATTAGAGCTAATCTGTTTAAACCATTTCGGACTTTTTTATTCATTCTCCTTTATAGAAACTATTTCATTCAAAGATAAATCATTATCAAAATGGTCTTGCTACATGTGCATTATTATGCAAATAATGAAATTAAAATTACCACTTGCTTTCTTGTGGCTTAATAATCATAACATTTTTTATCTCCAGGTCAAATACCATTGACTTCAACTTGTGAGATTGTAAAATGAATTAATTTAGGTTGTGTGCCAGAATGAAAGGGAGGATGGTAATGGATCAAGCTAAGTGAAGCTGTAAAAATAAAACTGTGTCAGAGTGAGGAAGAGTTAAAATATGCTGAATTCCTATCCATTTTGGGTTTAATATTAGTTCAGCTCATTAGGCAGAGAATGGATTAGGCTAATCCCAATTGTAATTATACATTCTATCAGGCATAAAAAGGTAAACGAGAGAGCAAGTGTGCATTGCCATAAAATTCAGGTTGGAGATAATCAGCACAACAGAATTAAGCTGTCACTGAATGACATTCATTATGCAGCACAAGCCCGAAGCAGATGGAACTAACTCATTGTTGGCTGATTTCTAGATGTCAAGAAACAAATATATTTAGCTAGCTTCTGATATTTAGCAAAATACTTATATGGTAACTCTACTAACAGTCTTTTAGATAATACACATCAGAACTTGAAACCAGTATTTTCTTACCCCATGGGAGACAGCAAATATAAATGAAACTGATCTTATAATAAAAGGCTAATATGCAAATGGCCAAATGGCAGAATGACCAGTAGCTATGATGCACACTGACCACCAGGGAGCAGACGCTCAGTGCAGGAGCTGCCTCCTGGTGGTCAGTGCACTCTCACAGGAGAGCACTGCTCAGCCAGAAGGCAGGCTCATGGCTGGCGAGCACAGTAGCAGTGGCAGGAGCCTCTCCCGCCTCTGCAGCAGCAATAAGGATGTCCGACTGCTGGCTACGGACTGTGAGAGGGCACAGACTGGGCTGAAGGATTCCCCCAAGTGTGCAAATTTCATGACCGAGCCTCTAGTTATGTTATAATCTTTAATAGTGTACATTTGAAACTAAATATTAGATTTCTGTTCTTGCATTGGTGACTTTTCAGAACATGTTCTTATTTCTCAAGTTGTGCAGCATTAAGAGAAATAGCTTTTAAGTTATTCCTTTTTAAAAAGGCAAATTTAGTTTTTAGCTGGCTTTTATTTGTTAAAATACTAGGCTATTAGACTGATCAAGATGAAAAATTCAAAAGTTATTTAGAAATTTGGGTCTTCTCCACATGTTTGGCTTTTCTGACACATGTCATATACCATTTCTTAATCAGGGTAGTAGTTGAGCCAGATATTTTTCTGGTGCTTTGTTACCATAATTCATCTCCGTATTTTAGTGGCTAT
Organism: Antrozous pallidus; assembly: GCA_027563665.1. Taxonomy (NCBI): domain Eukaryota; kingdom Metazoa; phylum Chordata; class Mammalia; order Chiroptera; family Vespertilionidae; genus Antrozous; species Antrozous pallidus. The sequence continues at coordinate 126,708,769 of CM050509.1, forward strand.
TTCCAATGTATTGCACACCCCAACCAACATTGTCATAGAGGAGGTCCCACCTTAAACTGTTACAACTCAAGATTTCAGGCAAGTGGAACTGAAAGAAAAAGTCAGAAGGTTAAATTCAGAGTGTATGTAAGGGAATTATAATGTTATACTGTGGTATATAAATCTGACTAAGTTGGAAAGTAAGGATATTATAGTGGGTTTAGAGAAGTGGAAAACATAAAACCTAGTAGCATTAATTGATTGTTGTCAAATAATTCTTGACATTAGGGCACTAAAGGGAGTAATCTTGACAGTGAAATGCTTGAAACTCAAAGGATGAGCAAGCATATGATGACTAATTATGGAATAATTGGCTGACAAGAAGAAGGAAAGAAAAAGGAGGTCTAGAAACTGAGAGGCAGGGTCATTAAAAATTACATTAATTTTAAAATTAAAATCATGTACATTAATATCACTGATAATTATGACAGGTGTTGTTGAGTGTCACGCTTATGGTTAATGAATGAACATAATTTTGTATGTATGAATGAATGAATATATGTCCATATGTATATTCACTCAAATGTTGCTCCAATTTAGTCTTAGCTGGTGCATTGAAAAAATTTAAAAAATAGCATAACTACTTTTCTTGTTCCAACCATAATTTATTTTGTATTATGGTTAAATTAGAGAGGCCCAGTGCACAAAATTTGTGCTTGGGGTGTGTGTCCCTCAGCCCAGCCTACACCCTTTCCAGTCTGGGACCCCTCGAGGGATGTCCGACTGCCCATTTAGGCCCTATCCCGGTACTGCTGGCTCCCAACTGCTTGCCTATCTGCCTTCCTGATTGCCCCTAACTGCTTCTTCCTGCCAGCCTGATCACTCTAACCACTCCCCTGCCAACTTGAATGATGCCTATCTGCTTTCCTGCTAGCCTGATTGGCCCTTACTGCACTCTCCGGTAGGCTTGATCACCCCTAACTGCCCTCCCCTGCAGGCCTGCCCCCCCCCCAACTGCTCTCCCCTGCAGGCCTGGATTCCCTCCAACTGTCCTTCCCTGCAGGCCCGGTCACACCCAATTTCCCTCATCTGCCAACATGGTCATCCCTAACTGCCCTGCCCTGCAGGCTTGATCACCCCAAACTTCCCTCCTTTGCAGGCATGGTCCCTCCCAACTGCCCTCCCCTGCTGGCCATCTTGTGGTGGCTATCTTGTGTCCACATGGGGACAGCTATCTTTAACCACATGGGTGCAGTCATTTTGTGTGTTGGAGTGATAGTAAATTTGCATATTACTCTTTTATTAGATAGGATAAAGGCCTGATGCACAGGTGGGGGCCAGCTGGTTTGCTCTGAAGAGTGTCCTGGATCAGGTTTCGGGTTCCCTTGGGGCATAGGGTGGCCTGGGAAAGGGGCCTGTGGTGGTTTGTAGGCTGGCCATGCCTCCCAGTGACCCAAGTGGAGGCTCTGATATCTGGGATTTATTTATCTTCTACAATTGAAACTTTGTAGCCTTTAGCACAGGCCTGGGCTGGCCAGGGTGTGCAGGAAGCTTGGCTTCTTCCATCACCGGGGAAACTCAAACCTCCTGTTCGCTTTGTGGCCACAGCCAGTTTTGTTGGGATTTATTTATGTTCTATAATTCAAACTTTGTAGCCTTCATTGGAGGCCTGGGCCTGCCAGGGTGTCCAGGAAGCTTGGCTTCCTCCATCACCAGGAAAACCCAAGCCTCCTGCTCACTCCATGGATACAGCCATCTTGGTTGGGTTAATTTGCATACTTGCCCCAGATTGGCTGGTGGGCATGGCTTGTGGTTGTAGTGCAGGTACATAGTGGAGTAATTTGCATATTACTCTTTTATTATATAGGATGAATACATGTCTACATTCTCTTATTTAAGACAATCACATGGTTTATTTCTTTGTAAAGATATATATTTTTCTTGATTTCAGAGAGGAAGGGAAAGGAAGAGAGAGTGGAAAAAAACATCAATGATGAGAGAGAATCATCAATTGCCTGCCTCCTGCATGTCTCACAGGAGACCAAACCCACTACATTGGGTATGTGTCCTGACAGGGAATCCAAACCATAGGTTGTCACTCAAACACTGTGCCACACTGGCCAGGCAAGAGATAATTCTTGTTTCTACTTCCCACTGCTATGGTACATAAGAAACACATTTATTATAAAGAAGTAAGTGGAGAGAGCATCAGCTTTGAAAAGGTAACATTTGTTTTCATCAGATGTTGACATTTAGTGGCAAACCTCATATGCACATATGAACAGTGGGATTTTTTATTGAAAAATACCATTAGCCAGGGTTTCCTGTGGATTTTATTCTGTCTGATGTACAGAATGCTTCACATGCATAGGATTACTTCCATTATATTTCCCAATCTTTAACTTTTCTGTTTTAGTGCTTTTTCGGTGATTTTTAGTAGCTTTACCAAATGATATAGCACCATGATCTGGTTTTGGAACATTCTAATCTGTCCAATAAGAACCTTCTGGCCCATTTACAGTTAATCCTCATTATCACACATTGCCCTAAGCAACCACCAATGTACTTTCTGTTTCTTTAAATTTGCTTTTCTGGACATTTCATATAAGTGAAATCCTACAGTATGTAGTGTCCTGTGTTTAGATTTTTTTCACTTGGTGTAATGGTTTGAGGATCAAGCATGTTGTTGCATGTATTAGTACTTCAGTTACTTTTACTGCTGAATAACATTATAATGCATTGGATATACCACTTTTTGTTTTCATTAACCAGGTGATAGACAATTTTGGGCCATTATGAATACAGCTGCTGAAAATATTATTATACAAATCTTTTTGTGGACATATGCTTTAATTTACTGTAAGTAGATACCCAGGAATTGGGTATAGGATGACAATATAGGTATTTTAAAAAACAGATTTTGTTTTCAAAAGCAGAAAATATGCTAATTGTTCTTAAATAATGCAAATTCATATTGATATACTATCTGAAATATAGAGCATCTATTTAAAAATTTAGATATCTGAAAACATTTAAAAAAATCTTTATTGTTGAGATTACAGATGTCACTCTTCCCCCCATTGCCTCCTCCACTTGGTTCCCATCCTGCTCCAGGCCTTCACCACCCTATTGTCTGTGTCCATAGGTAATGCCTATCTATATATATAAAAGCTTAAGTGACCAGCTGACTGGCCAACCAGCCGACTGGCCAAAAGTCCAGTATCTATGACATGCACTGACCACCAGGGGGCAGATGCTCAATGAACAAGCATGGAAACATGAAACAGGCTGATAAATCTCAGAGAGAAGGGGGTAAGAGGGAGGTCAGAGAGAGATTAACCAAAGTTCTTATATGTATACTAGAGGCCCAGTGCACAGATTTGTGTACCAATGGGGTTCCTCAGCCTGGCCTGTGGGGATCAGAATGAAACCAGCTTTCCAACATCTCCTGAGGGGACCAGGATTGCAAGAGGGCACAGGCCAGTCCAAGGGACCCCATCGGTGCATGAATCCATGCACCAGGCCTCTAGTATGCATATAAGATATTTGTTTAATCTCTTCTGGCTCCCCCCACCTTCTTTCTCTCTGAGAATCATCAGCCTGTTCCATTTCCAGTCCTCTGATTCTATTTTATTCACCAGGTTATTCTGTTCATTAGATTTCTTAATCATTTATTTTGAATTTTAGGTTTAATTGTTGATAGGTATTTGTTGCCATTTTGTTGTTCATATTTTTATCTTCTTCTTTTTCCTCTTCTTCCTCTTCTTAAAGAATACCCTTCAACATTTAATATAACACTGGTTTGGTGGTGATGAATTCCTTTATCTTTTTCTTATCTGTGAAGCTCTTTATCTTAGCTTCAATTCTAAATGATACCTTTGCTGGGTAGAGTAATCTTGGTTATAGGTCCATGCTATTCATCACTTTGAATATTTCTTGCCATTCCCTTCTGGCCTACATAGTTTCTGTTGAGAAATCAGCTGACAGTTGTATGGACATTCCCTTGTAGGTAACTAACTGCCTTTTTCTTGCTGCTTTTAAGAATCTCTCTTTGTCTTTTGTCCTTGGCATTTTAATTATGATGTGTCTTGGTGTAGTCCTCTTTGGGTTCCTTTTGTTTGGGTCTTTCTGTGTATTTTTTTTTTTTACTTATACGTCTCTTTCATTAGGTAGGAGAAGGTTTCTGTCATTATATCTTTTAATAGGTTTTCAAAATCTTGCTCTCTTTCTTCTGGCACCCCCATAATGCAAATGTTGGTACACGTGAAATTGTTTCAGAGGCTCCTTACACTATCTTCATATTTTTTGGATTCTTATTTCTTTTTGCTCTTTTGGTTGGGTGTTTTTGCTTCCTCATATTTCAAATAATTGATTTGATTCTCAGAATCATCTACTCTACTGTTGAGTCCCTATATATTATTATTTTTTATTTCAGTCAGTGTATGCTTAATTTATGACTGGTCCTTTTCCATGTGTTTGGCATTCTCACTAAGATCCTTGAAAGTTTCACTAACTCCCTTGGAGGTTTCTAGAAGATTCTTGAGTAACCTTATAACTGTGATTTTGAATTCTATATCCAGTAGTTTGCTTTCTCCCATTTCTTTCATTTGTGGCATGTTTCTTTGTCTTTGAATTTTGGCTGCATTCCTGTGTTTGTTTCTATGTACTGGGTAGAGCTGCTATGTCTCCTTGAAGTTGGTAGAGTGGCCTTGTGTAGTAGATGTTGTATAGTGTCCAGTAGTTCAGCATCCCCAGTTACCTGAGCTGGGAACTCCAGGTGCACCCCTTTGTAGGATGTGAGCAGTTTTTTTTTATATAGTTGAGACTTGATTGCTGTTGGTATCAGTGGGAGGAATTAACCTCTAGGAAAATTGGCTGTGATGACAAGCTGTGTCTACACTGGAAGAACTTCTGTGCTGGAGACACCCCTGTTTCAGTGGGGCTTTAGTGCTCACTGAGTCTGCCCCTTGAGTGTGTCACTTACAGATGTGTAGAGTTGTGATCTGGTATAGTCTGACATTGACCACTGGGTACACTGGCACTTGATTCTCCAGGGAGAAATAAAGTCAGCCACTGCCTGGAGCCACCGGGAACTAAAGAGGGATCTGCAAATTCCTTCTCCTTGTATGGGGTTTGAAAGTGCCCAGACGAGGCCCAGCTATGAAGTAAAGCAGGCTGCTGGTGGTGCCGGGTCTTGGGCCTTTTATTGATAGGTGTGAGGCTCCCTGACCCAGCTGCAGCTTGTTTGATATTTTCAGGATCAGGCCATTTATATGCAAAAACTGCTGCAGACATCTTGGATGGGATTGTAAATTGGATGAGTGGGGTCTTATGGAATCACCAGGGCAGAGCAAACAGAAATGGCTGCCAGTAAGCCCTGGGACCAGGGAGATCTCAGCACAGGAACAATGAGGGAGATCTCAGCACAGGAACAATGATCCCCGGGAGTACCTCCATTTGGGAGAAAGCTACCCCCAAGTTCCTGCCCTGATGACAGATAAATGTGTCCCCCAGAGCCTTACCCTTGTGCTGGAGTTCAGAGGAAGCAGGACCTTGTAAGTTCAGTTCTTGGTTCCAGCCTTTTAAGAGGAATAGCTGGGTCTCCAGCAGCCGCTGTGTTACTGAGCTCTAATCTGGGCCCCTGGGCTGGGGGTCTGGTGTGGGGCTGGGAGCTCTTACTCCTCACGGGCAACCTCTGCAGAGATGATCTCCCTCCCAACGAAAAAGGCAGCACATTTGAGTGCCTGAGCAGCCTGTTCTGTGCCTCCGGCCCTCCTTCCAGTTTCAGTGTGCTTTTTTCTTTACTTCTCTAGTTGTAGTACTTCCATTAAGCCAGCTTTCTGGTGGTTCTGGATGATGATGGTTCTGTATTTTAGTTGTAATTTTGTTGTGGTGTGGGAAGTGGTGAGTGCAGGCATTTATCTACGCTGCCATCTTGGTTCTCCCTCCTCCCCCATCTGAAAACATTTTGATTTACACACACACACATATACACACCCTTTATTTAATGGAAATCTAATCGTTATGGCTTTTCTTCTGAAGAAAGGAATATGATATTATGACGAGGAAAATTTCTGGAATTGAGTGTGGTAGATCAATTGTGATGACTTCACTAGAACAATAATTTCTAAGTTAATATCAGAAGATGAATATGAGTGAGCTAGTTGAAAAACTAAAGAGCATTTCAGTTAGAAGGATCAGCATGTGCAAATCCTTGTGGCAGGAGGAAGGGTGACAATTTTTGAGGAATGGGAAGATGGTGTGACTGGTGCTTTGTCAAGGAGAAGATAAATTGAGTCTTGGCCTTCAAGGTTTTGCTTTTGCTTCTAAAATCAGTGAGAATCACTGATGGTATGTAGTCAGCCAGGTGGCAAAATCAGATAATCTTGTCTGCATTCCAAAAATAGTGATCCCATCAGAATTGCTAGTATATGCTGTGAGACCACTTGTGATCTAGCTGGGTTGTTGTTTGTTTTTTACTTGAATATTTTTGGGAAGATATTTATCATGTTGATGTACTAAATAGGAAAAAACACACCAGTAATTCTTTTTTAAAAAATAATGTTTTATTGTTTAAAGTATTACAAATAGTAGTACATATGTTTGCTTCCCCCCTTTGACCTCCCCCAGCCTCCCCTACCCGCCAGGAGATGCCCTCACCTGCTATCCTCCCCCCCCCCCCCGCCCCGTGTCTGTATCCATTGGTTATGCTTATATGCATGCATACAAGTCCTTCGGTTGATCTCTTACAGCCCTTGCCCCCCAACCTCGCCTGCCTTCCCACTGTAGTTTGAGAGTCTGTTCAATGCTTCTTTGCCTAAGGGTGAAATCTGCATTGCCACCATTTCTCCACTATCCAGGTATCATTGCTGACATGTACACACAAGGAATTATTTGACACTGAAACTGGGACTCAGAACTGTTGGACATTAAAACTGAGACTCAAACATTTTTTTGTTCTTATATGTTTACTTCTAGGATGCAGATGCAAGATTCTTCTAAAGAAAATAAACGGGGGGTGGGAGGGACTAGATACAGAGACACCAGTAATTCTTAGTTTGTTTAATTTTGTGCCCTATGGCCAAGGAGGGAAGTATTAGAAACAGAGTGAGTGATCCCTAAATACTTGACAATGAATCAATTAGCAAAAATGGTTTTGTGAATATAAAATCAATTACAAAGCATGAAGACAAACATAAAATTTCTTGTAATTCATAAAATGATAAGCTTTAGAGCAAAGAGAACAAAGCTATATAGGAATTCTTAGCTCTATACAATATTGTCTGTTAGATAATTGCTATTTATAAACATCATCTAATATTTGTATCATCTATAATGATAATAATAACATTATTACTACTACCAATTATATAATGCCAATTATGCTAGCTACTCTAAATACTTTATGTACTTTATATAGGGTATCCTCAAAATAAGAACATGGAGTAGTTGTTTTAAACTTCCTTTTTAGATAAGAAAACTAAGGTTCAGGAAGATGAAGTGTTTTGCTCCAAATCTCAGTTATTAAATAATGGAAAGGTTTTCTGTTACATTTCATGTGTAACCACAGGATGTAAGCTTACTGGATTTGATGGTTTGCCTTTATCCAACCTCTTCATAAAATAGAAGTTACATATTTCAAAAGCCATTTCTACAACAAATACAATCTAAGTCATAGAGAGATTTGTAAGTAGCATTTCAAAAACCTAGCTTTCATCCCACTCTTTCTTCCAGGTCTCTCTAGCTGGGATGAAGTAACACAGAAGATATATGAACCTAGCCTGTCATTAATAAGTAAATGGACTTTTAGAACCAACCAAATTTTTCCCTTCTTGCCTATCAGTTTGACAAAGCCAACTATTTAATGGGCAATCTATTATATGTCTAAAATTTATCTTAAGGGTATAAAATGGGAAAATATGAGTAGAATGAATAGCAAATGACTTCCAAATGAAAACACACACACACACACACACACACACACACACACACACACACACACGTACTCAAGGCAAAGAAATAAACAATTTTATATCCAATAATTAAAAGGACATAAATGGACATATTATAATCATCTTAAAATTGTTTTCTATACAGAGAGGGGGCAAAAGTAGTTTTACAGTTTTTCATATGGACAATAATAAATAAGTAATAATACAAGAATAAACTTTGTTACCCTTTTCACAACTGTAAACCTAATTTTGCCCAACCCTGTATTGATGTTAAGACTGCATTTATAATCAATTACATATTTTCTCTTTTATCTACTTTATTATTATTCCTAAAATAGAATTTTTCTTGCTGGCACTATACACTAAAGTAATACACCCATTTTTCCCCCCAATTTGTCAGTGAGTTTTAGAAGCTGCAAATGCTAAAACTTACAGACTTGTCATATTCATGGTAAAAAACTAGACAATATTCCTGATGAGAAAAAAAAATTTATAGTTCCTCCTTCTTTTTTTCATTAAAATAAATCAAAATAGTATTTGAAATAAAACCTAATTTTAAAATTTGATATTAGAATTTGCCAGTGAGTTTTTGTGCAAATTACCAATTGTAGATATAATAACTAAACCAGGGTGAAAAAGCTAACAGTTCACTTAAGCAATGTTAATGAATATTCCTTTTGACAATACATAATGACAGATGGCTACCTTCTTAGTGACAGTTGCTAACTATAATGGTTTGAGGCTTTAAAAGAGCACTGCCATAATAACAAAAAATGTCCTTTTCTCAAGATTATTTGGCCATCACCCTTTTAAAAATATGATTATTAATGTGATCTTAAGTAAGTTATTTTTAAAAGGAGTCTTTTAAAATATTTTATTGTTTTTGGAGAAAGAGAGAGAGAGAGAGAGAGAGAGAGAGAGAGAGAGAGAGAGAGAGAGAGAGAGGGAGGGGAGAGAGAGAGAGAGAGAGAGAGAGAGAGGGAGAGAGAGAGAGAGAGAGGAAAACGAGAGAGAGAAGAGAGAGAGAGAGAATGAGACATCATTTGGCTGCAATCTAACCGGCAGTCTTTTGGTCCATGGATGACACCCAACCAACTGAGCTATACCTGCCAAGGCACAAAAGGAGAATTTGATTTAACTCATAATCATAGGTAATACATAGAGAATTGCTGCAGGACATATATGTCCTGGCTTGCAGAGACGTCAGTGCATGTGCACTATTTTTCTTAAATCATTGACATGCAATAAATTTTAGGAATCTATCCACAAAATGGAAAAAAAAAGTCACAGTATCTGATAAATTGCAGAAAAAATCATTAAATACCTATAGGGAGTTGATGTTGCCATGACAAATAGTAGATGAACAATGAATATCGTGATTTTAATGAAGGACACATATTAATGCTTCCTAATTTATTTCCACTTACTCATGCTCTTACACGTTAAAGTTCCAGCATGCAAACATATGATTATGCTAGGAATGGTACTATTTTGGGCTGCCTACTAAACCCAGATCCCCACTTTCTTCTCACCACCATCCTTGGAACTGGCTTTCCTTCCTGTACTATACACTGAGTGGCCATATTATTATGATCTCTGAATGCATAATAATCTGGCCCGGTGCATGAATTCGGGCTTGAGTGGGATCTGGCCACCCTGGCCAGGGGGAAGGGACATGGATGGTTGGCCAGCCTGTCTGCTGGTCAAACTGGTTGAAGAGATAATTTTCATATTAACCTTTTATTATATAGGATATATACTGAGTGGCCAGATTATTATGTGTTCAGAGATCATAATAATCTGGCCACTCAGGGTATAGTGTCATATCCTTTTATTTCTTGATCCTGTATCCTCCCCATAGTCTTTCAAATTTTTACTTATGTTAACCAGACACTTCCTAAGGCTGTGACTACAGAAGGCAAACTGATCCATAATCTTTGTGAAAAATAGCAGAGAGGTTTCTCAAATATTACAAGTCATTGCATATATAACATATATATTTTTTTAAAGCACTGATTGCCGAAACCGGTTTGGCTCAGTGGATAGACCGTCGGCCTGCGGACTGAAAGGTCCCGGGTTTGATTCTGGTCAAGGACATGTACCTTGGTTGCAGGCACATCCTCAGTGGGGGTTGTGTAGGATGCAGCTGATTGATGTTTCTCTCTCATCGAAGTTTCTAAATTTCCCTCTTGCTTCCTCTCTATAAAAAGATAAAAAATAAAAAAACAACGAAAAAGCACTGATTAATCTATGTATGACAGCCCCATTATTGGAGAATGGTGAGTTAGTGTATTTAAGGCTATATCTTTTACTTCTAAGGAGATCAGGAGAAACATCATGCTTTTTTCATATATTTTCTTTAAAATTCCTATTGAGACAGCACAGAGTTTTGGTATTATACAGAAAATCTAAAACTTGCATGACAATTCCTAAGTTCTTATTGGATACTAGAGGCCCAGTGCACAAAATTCATGCATGGGGGGGGGGGACGGTGTTCCTCAGCTCAGCCTGCACCCTCTCTAATCTGGGACCCCTCGAGGGATGTCTGACTGCTCATTTAGGCCCTATCCTGATAGAATCAGGACTAAATGGGCAGTCAGACATCCCTCTCACAATTCAGGACTTTTGGCTCCCAACTGGTCGCCTGCCTGCCTGATTGCCTTAACTGCTTTTGCCTGCCAGCCTTATCACCCCCTAACCACTCCCTTACCAGCCTGATTGATGCCTAACTGCTCCCCTGCCCACCTGATTGCCCCTAATTGCCCTCTCCTGCCGACCTGGCCACCCTAACTGCCCTCCCCTGCAGACATGGTCACCCCTACTGCCCTCGCCTTCAGGCTTGATCACCCACAACTGTCCTCCCCTGCAGGCCTGGTCCCGCCACCTTATCTCCCCTGCAGGCCTGGGTCTCCCCCAACTGCCCTTCCCTGCAAGCCTGGTTGCCCCCAACTTCCCTCCTCTGCTGGGCTGGTCTCCCCAAGTGCTCTCCCCTCCTGGCCTGATTCCCCCCAACTGCCCTCCCTTGCAGGCTTGGTCCCTATCAAATGCCCTCCCCTGCTGGCCATCTTGTGGTAGCCATCTTTTGTCCACATGGGGATAGGATCTTTGACCACAAGGGGGCAGCCATCTTGTGTGTTGGAGTGGTCAATTTGCGTGTTCCTCTTTTATTAAATAGGATGTTTCCAAAACTATATTTATCAGTAAGTATGGAATAAATGATATATACATTCCAGCTAAATTATTTTGGTAAATAGAATTCTACAAAATAGTGTTACCTGGTAATGTAGGTATTCATATATCACAACTTAGTATAAAACAATTCTTTAGGAAGATATAGGCTTTTTATTTAAATATTGTTGAATTGGTTAACATGAGGTTGTTATAACAGTGGAGGAAATGGACTCCAGATTTTTTTCCTTCTGGTATTTAGACACACAGAGATGCACATATACACATGCACACAACAGTTCCCTATTGGATGTTGTGGAAATGGTTCCCTGTACCTATGAGTACAGAATCAGGATTTTTAGTACAAAATAATGAAAACTAATTCAAACAATGTGGTGTCAAGATCCTTGGGTTCCTGCCTATACCTGTCATTACAAACCTGATGAATATTAGTAGCGTCATTTGTCATTTGACTTTTCAGAACTTCTTATTTGTTAAATGTGGGGGTGGGAGGAGAGTAGTGGCTAATCCAAAAAATGCCTTTTAGTGCTATTATCGCAGAGCATTTTAAAAGAATTCTTTATTTGGAGCCAATTCATAATTCAAAGTACCTCTGGGGTCATGAAAGAAAATTTCAGAGAAAGTTTGAGTTAAGTGCCTTTGCAACGAAATGTATCACTAGTTTTTTGGGGAGAGGAAAGTAGTGTCTGAGAGTTTGTCATATATTATCTTAACAAATATTCATTCAATAATGTTCAAATGACTGTTTTTCACATCACAGGTGTAGCTTTTTGATTATTTTGCCTAATTTTCTATGTTTTGTTTTAATATTATTCAGATCACTTTGGGAGCTGATCTGACCTAACCATTTAGTTTGGAGATATTTTTATTCAAATAACATTGTGAAATCAGTGGAATAAAGTAAAATATTATCTTAATGTAGGTTTTATCTCCAAGCATCTAGTCGTAAGTTGTGAAAATGTCTGAATAAAAGATGTCATTAAATGTTATTAAATTAAGATGTCTTATGGAATGGTTCATGTCACATATTTTAACCATTTTTTCCAGTATATTTATTCATTTGGATAACCATACCTGGGCTTCTGCAATGAAATTATTTCCAAAGAACCTAATTTCTCTGAATTTTACATCCTGAGAGAAATGAAGTGAGGCATTTAAATGAGGACATTATGTGCACAAGAATTATCTTCGCAACATGAAGTTAATAGGTTCCTAGTGTTTTAAAGAGTAGGGTCCTGAAAGGGTTATTGGTATATTGGGAAAAATCATACTTAGGGTTATCAAACACTAACTTACCTTGTGAGAAAAATCAGACTTAAAGTAATTTATCTCAGTTTTGTGATTTAAAGGCAATGAAGAGAGAATTTGCTGATTTTCTCATCGATAATTATGGAGCAACTTTTAGAGTTACTTTTCTGGAATTTACTACAGCAATAGCAGAAGAACTACCTTTGTGTATTTTTTTACAAGTTTTAAAATTAGAATTTTAAGCATAAAATAGTGTGGAACTAAAATGTTTTAACCAGTTTGAATCTGGTGTTCACATAATAAAAACTGAAATCAGACTAATTAATGATCATGATAAACCATTTTAAATTCAGAATTAAACTTAGCAAATAATTATTTTGAAACATGCACAAAATATATTTTTTAAAGAATGTTTGACCATAATCAATCACCAGGTGTCTTTTTACCCATAAGGATGAAGCATACTCTAACATTTAACCATCTGTCAGTCAACATTATTTATTGAATACCTGCTGTGTATGGAATAGTTAACCTTAAAACAAATCAATCACAAAAAAGTCAAGATATTAATACTGAATACAAGCAAATGAAAGCCACTACATCAATTTCTGGCTAACAATTTAATAAGAAGCTGATTCAAAATTATGCATTTCTAATGTGTGCATACTCTTGGAATGTATGATTTGCCTCTACTACAAATTCAGGTCTTTAATTAGAAAGTCAAAATATATAGTATGCAAGTATCCTACCAGCAACTGTCTTGTAGTTAGGATTATCCCGCTATCTCCACACAACATTTTAGTAGAGGAATTTTCTTGTATTGCTAAGTCATTAATTACAGGATTAATGCTAATCTATTATCCAATTATTTATAGATAAAATGCAATATGGTAACTTTTATGCACCATCTAATGTTATCACCAATGTTCTGAGCCAACATTATAAAGAAATCCTCACTTGGTTTTTTTTTATTCTTTTTTATTTTTTTAAAGTTCCATTTCTTAAATTTATTAGGGTGGCATTGGTTAATAAAATTATATAGGTTTCAAGTGTACAATTCTATAATGCATCATCTGTGTATTGCATTGTGTGTTTACCACCCATGTCAAGTCTCCTTCTGTTATCATATAATAGAGGCCTGGTGTACAAAATTTGGGGGATGTCGCTTAGCCCAGCCTGCGCCGTCTCCAATCTGGGACCCCTCGAGGGATGTCCAACTGCCCGTTTAGGCCTGATCCCGGTAGGATCGGACCTAAATGGGCAGTGGGACATTCTTCTCAAAATCCAGGGCTGCTGGCTCCAAACTGCTAACCTGCCTGCCTCCCTGATTGCCCCTAACTGCTTATGCCTGCCAGCCTGATCACCCACTAACCACTATTCTGCCAGCCTGATTGATGTTTAACTGCTCCCCTGCCAGCCTGTTTGCTCCCAACTTCCCTCTTCTGCCGACTTGGTAACCCCTAACTGCCCTCCCCTGCATGCTTGATCACCCTCAACTGCCCTCCCCTACAGGCTTGATCACCCCCAACCGCCCTCCCTTGCAGGCCTAGTACCTCCCAACTGCCCTCCCCTGATGGCCCACAACTGCCCTCCCTTGCAGGGCCTGGAACCTCCCAACGGCCCTCCCCATCTTGTGGTAGCCATTTTGTGTCCACATGGGGACAGGGTCTTTGACCACATGGGGGCAGCCCTCTTGTGTGTTGGAGTGATGGTCAATCTGTAAATTACTCTTTTATTAGATAGGATAGAGGCTTGGTACATGGGTGTAGGCCAGCTGGTTTGCCCTGAAGAGTGTCCCAGATCAGGGTGGGGGTTCCCTTGGGGTGAGGGGCAGCCTGGGCGAGGGGGCCTGTGGAGATTTGCAGGCCAGCCACACTCCCCAGGGACCCAAGTGGAGGCCCTGGGATCTGGGATTAATTTATGTCCTACAATTGAAACTTTGTAGCCTGGAGAGGAGCCAAGCCTTCTGCTCGCTCTGTGGCAGCAGCCATTTCTGTTTGAAACTTTGTAGCCTAGATTGGAGGCCTAGGCCCGCAACAGCAGGCTGAAAGCTTGGCTTTCTCCATTGCCAGGGAAACCCAAGCCTCTCTTCTCTCCAGCTCAGTGTCTGCAGACATTTCTCTTTCTTTTATAATTGAAACTTTGGAGCATTGAGTGTAAGCCTAGGCAGGCGGAAAGCTTGGCTTCCTCTGTTGCTGGGGAAACCCAAGCCTTCCTCCTGCTCTCAGTGGTGGCAGCCATCTTGGTTGGGGTTTATTAGATAGGATTTGACCCCTTTTATGCTTTTCTCCCCATACTTCCCTTTCCCTGTGGCATCCACCATACTTTTGTCTGTGTATATGAGTTTTTGTTTATCACGTTTGTTCAGTTATTGCTATCAGTTTTCTTTTTATGTGGACATAGTGTTTTTCTCTTAGGTTTCTAGCTTAGTTTATTAACATTTCATGTAGATAATAGTAACTTAATATAGTTTAGATGTTTTGTTTATTTCACTACCATCCCCAGTTTGAAATGCAACTAGAAAACAATATTAGGATACTAGAGGCCTGGTGCATGAATTCATGCATGGTTGCGGTTCCTCTGGGTGGCCTGCAGGATTCAGGCTGAAACCCACAGTCCAATGCTGCCTGAAGCTCCCTACCTGCCACTACCACTCACCGCAGCCCCACTGTACTGCCCCGGTTCACGCCCAATTAGTCCAGATTAGGAGAGGCTTGTGCTGCCACAGTAGTGCTTGCCAGCCATGAGCCCTGCATCTTGCGCCCTCCCAAGAGGAGTGACCTGCGGGATCAGGCTGAAACCAGCTCTCCGACATCCCACAAGAGGTCCTGGATTGCGAGAGGGTGCAGGCCAGACCAGGGGACCCCACTGTGTATGATCAGGCCAGAGGAGGGACCATGGGAGGGCTCCAGGGCATGTCCGGCCCATCTCACTCAGTTCAGATCAGCCTGACTCCAGCAGCAAGCTAACTTACTGGTTGACTGTCTGCCTACTGGTAGTTAGTGCACATCATAGGAACTGGTCGACCAGTTGACTGTCTGCTCCCTGGTGGTCGGTATACATCATAACAAGTGGTTGAGCAGCCTTAGCATAGCATTAGCATATTATGCTTTGATTTGTTGTTTGGTTGTTCTGTGTTCAGTCTATTTGCATATTACCCTGTTATTATATAGGATTGCATATTGCATAATGTGGATTGTTAGGGTAAAGAAGGTCTCACCTCCAAATTGAGGATACTTAGAGCCTGAATTTTGAAAAGAAGGATGTTCACTATTTTAGTTTAAGCTAGGAAGAAAGGTAGGAAAGAGAGAAGGAAAGAAGAAAAGGAAAGAAGGAATGAGTAAGGAAACAAAGGAGAGATAGGAGGAGAAAAGTACATATGTTTCAAATTTGAAAAAGTGCCTTGCAATATAGTCTTAACATTAAGAAAAATTAGTTCCTGTAAGAAAATAAATTTTATTGTTTCATTTTATTAACCTTTAGATAAGAGAATATTGACTTACCTAGAATTTTAAATGTATGTTTAGCTATCAGAATTATATGTATGCAGGGAGCAGAAAGAACATTTATGATTATAAAGATTTTGCTAAAGATATAGAAGTTCAAAATTAACTCTAAATTAATTTTTCAAATCTGGTTATTTTATATATGTAGAATTATATCAGATATATGATTTGCAAATATTTTCTCCCATTTGCTAGTAGTTTGCCTTTTCATTTTGTTGATGGTTTCCCTTGTTGTACAGAAACATTTTAGTTTAATGTAGTTCCACTTGGTTATTTTTGTTTTCATTCCCTTTGCTTTGGTGTAAAAAAAATCACCACTAAGACCAATGACAAGCAGTTTACTACCTGTATTTTCTTCTCAGAATTGTATGGCTTCGGTTTTTACATTTATGTCTTTAATCCACTTTGCATTAGTTTTTGTGTAAAGTGTAAGATACTGGTCCAGGTTTACTCCTTTGAATGTGGCTGTCCAGTTTTCCCAATACCATTTATTGAAGAGACTGTACTTACCTCATTATATATTCTTGCCTCCTTTGTCATAAATTAATTGAGCAAATATGCATCTCAGCTTTCTTTTCTATGTGTCTACTTTTATGTCAATACCTTATTGATTTGATATAACTTTTCTTTAAAGAAAAAATTAAGTGAAAAGTAGATAGAGTTTTCTTGTGCTCCTTCCCCAATTTTGTGTATCAAGGACATTATCTGTAGGGTGAATAGGCAATCCAAGAAATGGGATAAAATATTTGCAAATGGGTGCAGGTGGAGGGGGTCATTGGGGATAAAAAAGCAAGTATTCTGTAATAGTTCCAACAATTCTATCTACTAAAAGAGTAATATGCAAATTTGACTGTACTTTCACCACACCCACAAGCCATGCCAACAACCACGCCCACCAGCCAATCAGGAGCAAAGTATGCAAATAAACTCCAACCAAGATGGCTGCCACCACTGAGAGCAGGAGGAAGGCTTGGGATTCCCTGGCAACAGAGGAAGCCAAGCTTTCTGCCTGCCTAGGCCTCCACTCAATGTTACAAAGTTTCGATTATAAAAGATACAGAAATGGCAGTAGCCACTGAGCTGGAGAGAACAGAGGTTTGGGCTTCCCTGGCAATGGAGGAAGCCAAGCTTTCAGTCTGCCATTGCCGGCCTAGGCCTCCACTCTAGGCTATAATGTTTCAAACAGAAATGGCTGCCAGCCCAGAGCGAGCAAAAGGCTTGGCTCCCCTCTAGGCTACAGAGTTTCAATTGTACACATAGATTAATCCCAGATCCCAGGGCCTCCACTTGGGTCGCTGGCAGGTGTGGCTGGCCTACAAACCTCCACAGGCCCCTCGCCCAGGCTGCCCCTCACCCCAAGGGAACCCCCACCCTGATCTGGGACACTCTTCAGGGCAAACCAGCTGGCCCCCATCCATGTACCAGGCCTCTATCCTATCTAATAAAAGAGTAATTTGCAGATTGATCATCACTCTAACACACAAGAGGGTTGCCCTCTTGTGGTCAAAGATCCTGCCCTCATGTGGACACAAGATGGCCACCACAAGATGGCCAGCATGGGAAGGCTATTGGGGGTTCCAGGCCCTGCAAGGGAGGGCAGTTGTAGGCGATTAAGCCTGCAGGGGAGGGCAGTTAGGGGTGACCAGGCCAGCAGAGGAGGGAAGTTGGGGGCAAATAGGTTGGCAGGGGAGCAGTTAAACATCAATCAGGCTGGCAGGGTAGTGTTTAGCGGGTGATCAGGCTGGCAGGCATAAGCGGTTAGGGGCAATCAGGGAGAAACTAGAAACATGAATAAGAAAGGATATATGTAGCCCTATGTCCATAGCAGCACAATTCACCATAGCTAAGATTTGGAAACAGCCTAAGTGCCCATCAGCAGATGAGTGGATTAAAAAACTGTGGTTCATCTACATAATGGAATACTACACTGTGGTACAAAAGGAGTTCCTATCCATCATTTTCACTTCTGAGTATGTATATATCCCAAAAATGGAAAGTGGGACTTGAACAGATATTTATACACCCATATCAATGGCAGCATTATTCAGAATAACCAAAAAGTGGAAGCAACCCAAGTGTTCATCAATAGATGATAGGACAGACAAAATGTAGCATAAACACAGAAATGAATATTTTTGTGCCTTAAAAAGGAATGGAATTCTGACACATGCTATACCATGGGTGAACCTTGAGAACATCATGGTAGGTAAAATAAGACAGTCATAAAAGGACAAATAATATGTAATTCCATTTATATGAGATATCCATATGAGTTAAATAAATAAAAACAGAAAGTAAAATGGTTGTTTCCAGGTTTTGGTGGAGGGAGGAAGGGAGGAACAGAGAGTTATTTACAAAGTACAGGGTTTCAGTTTTGTAAGATGAAAAAAGTCATGGTGATGGATAATTGTGATGGTTGCACTTAATGCCATTGAACTATATACACTTAAAAATGGTAAATTTTATGTATATTTTACCAAGATTAAAAATAAGTAAATAAGAATAAGTTAAAAAAAACATTATGCTTCCTTATTCTCATCAAACCATTGATTATTCTTTGGTGCTATTGAGTAAATGCCCAATTTGAAAACTATAATTTTTCATAATCCTATAAGCCTGTGAAAAAATTCAATGGCTATATTTTTCCTATTACTGCTACTGTAATAAATTATCACAAATTTAGTGGATGAAAACAGCACAAATTTATTACCTTACTTTTTTGAATGTCAGAATTCCAAAATGGACCTTATTGGGCTAAAATCATGATATAGGTAGGATTGAATGTTTTTCTGAAAGCTCTAGAGGACAATCTATTTTCACGATTTTTCCAGCTTCTAGAGCAAGCATGTCAAACTCAAAAGCTAACACGGGCCAAATAAAGTTTAAGTTTATGTGGGCTGCAAAAAAAAAAAAAGCTACAATTTTCATTGAAATGTAGGTTTATTTTGATAGAGACATGCTGAAGACAAAAAGCTGAAATAAATGAGTCATCATTAACATAAAATAATAGAACATTTTAATAAAAATTAATATGTTTTTCTTGAACATTAACTTACCAGACACTGAATAACTGCACAGGTTAACAAATGGAACACAAATAAACCTATTTTTCTTGTTCTCTGAAAGCAAAATATTTTCTGTTTTTCACACCAAACTAGTCAGTACAAGACTAATGGCATGACCATCAGCTGGTAAAATATTCGCTGCTGATATTTTTTAAATTTATTGTTTAAAGTATTACATATGTGTCCTTATCCCCCTGTTTCTCCCATCTCCCCACTTATGCTGCTGGTATTAGTGGAGAGAAATGGTGCGCCTGTGCGTAAGGTGCGTAAGGGAAGTGAATGCAACGCGATTGTAATATTCAGTTGTTAGCAAACATTGTAGTTCATTATTAATAATTATGCGTAACAGGATATTGTAAAAATTAAGCTACACAATTGTTATTAAAACATTTCTTAAATACCATAATATTGGCTGGGCTGCAAAAATGGGGCCTTTGGGACGAGAGTTTGACATGCTTGCATTCCTTGGCTCATGGCCCTCTTCCATCTTCAAAGCCAACAATCATATCATTCTAATTTCTTATTCTGTCACATCTCCTTCTTTTGATTCTCTTCTTCTGCCTCCCTTTCCCCTTATAAGGACCACTGTGATTACGTTGAGCCCACCGGGATAAACTTCCCATGTTAAGGTCAGCTGATTAAGTGACCTTGATTTCATCTCCAACCTTAATTCTCCTTTGCCATGTAACCAAACGTATTCACAGGTTCTAGAGATTAGGATATGGGATTCTTTGGGGGTGCATTATCCTGCCTGCCACAATCCTATCGGTGAATTTTAAACTCTAGACAGCTAAACTTTTATTTTTATGTTTTTCAAAATGCATTTGAGCTGATAAATTTTATCGTTCACTTCCAAAGACAGTTGGGAGACACAGAGAACAAAGTTAATTAAAAGGGCAATCTAAAAAGTGTTCAAAGGATTCTAGACAGGGATTCATGTGTGTTTTATGACTACTGCCAAGTAATAATTAGATACCTGGTTATAATCAATGTATTCAAGTGACTAAGCGGGCCTAGAACACTTAAAACATATAATCATAATCAGAGAGAAACAGACAAATGGTATGAATAACTTATCCAAATCTACTCCTGTCATAGCAAATCTATAAAACTATGGAGAAAGATAATTAGAATTTTCACTATTAATGCAACTATGAACAATATTGAACTAATGGTCCCATCAGACACCATGATAGATTTTCTAACCGTCATGTCAGTATTCTAAACTTTCCCCCCAAAGGCAGAAGTAGAAGAGAAAAACTTTTCCTTAACCTTTAAAATCTTCCCAAATGCAATTATGTGCTTCAGAAGACAGTGACAGCTTCCATTTCTAAGCCTATACTTTCCTGCTTGTGTCCGGATATACCATTTTCCTGTTCTATGCTCTGTTCGTCAGCGCTTGTTCATTTTGCTAAAGGGTTTTTAATCTGCCTGAGAATGAAAATTCCTAACCGTAGAAACTTATGATTCATCCTTGCATATTGCCTTTCCTCTAAACTTTCAAATCCTATTACAGCCAGTCACTCATTAATGTCAATACCTGAGAAGTTAAGTGGCCAATTTACCCCAATTTGCTAGAAAGGGGAAAAGAGAATTTAAATGACTTTGCCTTTAATTAAGCTACTGCAGTCACAGAAGCAGATCCTCATATCTTTGCTACTTTCATCACTCTAATAGGGTAGGATAAAACAAATATAAAACTCACAGGAAACTACTTCCTTTTTGTGCAGAAACCAAATATTAATGTCGACTTTTTAAGTGTGGAAGGTAAGAAAAATGATATCTTTGATCCTTCTTAATATTCTTAACTCAATGAAAAATGTATGGGAAGAAATTGGGAAGCAACATGTTCAGTTGTTAAGAGTGTAGATTCTGGAAGAAAAGTATCAGGATTTGGTTTATTACTCTTTTACTTAACAACTGTGTGATTTGAGATAATTTGCTGAACCTCAGATTCATTATATGTGAAGTGGGGGAGAGAATAATAGGAAACAGAGTTTATTCTTATATTATTAGTTATTGTGTTATTTTCCATATGAACAACTGTAAACCTACTTTTGCCCCCATGTGTACTTCTCCTGAAACAATCTATTTTAACAGATTGAATGTGGAAGAATTTTATAGGCACCCACTTGTCTTCTATTAAGCTAGACATTTTAAAGAATTGCAAAAATTTAAAACAATGCTACTCTTCTCAGTAAATGTTTTATTATGTTTGTTAAATATACTTCTTTTAAATGTAGTTTTAAATTTCTGTTTTAATTGCTAATAGAGTTAATATCAATACATATACTGCCAATACACAAAATCTCTTGGAAGGCCTTCAATAACACTTAAGGTTATAAAGAGGTCCTGAGACCAAAATATTTGAAGATAGTAAAAAAAATAGTATTTTACATTCCTATAATTTTTTCTATCTAAAATTGTTTTTTATTTCAAAAATTACTTTCGGTTTTCAGAAAATTTTTATAATAACTTTTCTTAAGATAACCTACTGTTGCTTACAGATATGTATACTGCAGCACAAAGAATGTGCTTGAAGTAAAATTATGAATTGTGAAGTCTGTCATGACTCCCCTGTTGTAAGGGTTAATTGTAGCAGACCTGCAAGTGGCCAGTGTTGATTTTGCTGAAGTAAAACATTTACCTACCCCACACTGACCAATGATCAAAGCATGAAACATAGTAATAGTGTTGTTTCAGAACCATGGGTTCAAGGCGAAATTGGGGGCAGTTTATCAGCATCATTAACAGGTTACACAAAGATTGGTGGTTTACTACATACACCTGATTTAAGGGAACCCCCCCACCCCCCCAGAGCGCTCACACAGGGCTCCAACATGGGAGCTGATTACATAGCAAGAATATGCCTCAGGCCTTGCTGCCATGGCTCAGTGGTTGAGCATCAACCTATGAACCAGGAGGTCATGGTTTGATCCCCGTATTATGGGCTCGATCCCCAGTGTGGGCATGCAGGTGGTAGCCGATCAAGGATTCTCACTCACTATTGGTGTTTCTATCTCTCTCTCTCTCTCCCTTTCTCTCTGAAATCAATAAAAACATATATTTTTTAAAATATGTCCATTTGAACAGAATTTTATTAAAAGCTTAAGCTCAGACTCCACCCTGGGCTTTCTGATTTCAAGCTGTCCTTTGTACATATGTAGCTCAGTGATTCCTGAGAGAAATTGTGTCTTGGTATGGTCATTACAGAGGGAGGTTACTTGATGCTTGAACCTGACCTCTTTAGACTCTTACTGTGAGGCAGTCTTTGGCTATGATTCATAGCCTGGCTTTAATTCTATTTCTATATCATCTTTTTTTTGCAATAAACTGTAAATCAATAAGCCATGTCATTTTTGTCCTGTGAGTCTTCCTTAGCAATCAAACCCTTTCTGGTTGCCACCTTTAGTATATCAAGCAATCAAATTTATGAAGAATTACAATAACCATGTGTTACTTCTTTAGAATCTAGAAATACATTTACTAATAAGATATTTTTAAAAATATTAGTTATTTGTTAACATTTCTGAACGCCATATGTTGAAATATATACTCTAAAGTATACCAACCGCCAAGACCGGTTTGACTCGGTGGATAGAGCGTCGGACTGCGGACTGAAGGGTCCCGGGTTCGATTCCGGCAAGGGCATGTACCTTGGCTGTGGGCACATCCTCAGTAGGGGGAGTGCAAGAAGCAGCTGATTGATGTCTCTCTCTCATCGATGTTTCTGACTTTCTATCCCTCTCCCTTCCTCTCTGTAAAAAATCAATAAAAATATGTTTAAAAAATAAAGTATACCAACCTATTTGTTATTAACATCATAAAATTATCTAGTAAATTGTTGTAGAGAAGTATTTGTCAACACTATATCTATCCATTAGTACAGTTTCCACATCAAGTATATTAGTTATCTTACCAAAAAATTCTGGCAGGAAGGAGCACCAGGATAAGTTTAGACACTTAGTAGTGTCATTAAATACTTAGACTCTTATTAAAATGATTTTTCTTCACACTTAGAGAACTGGCTTTTC
This sequence comes from Antrozous pallidus, assembly GCA_027563665.1. Classification (NCBI taxonomy): domain Eukaryota; kingdom Metazoa; phylum Chordata; class Mammalia; order Chiroptera; family Vespertilionidae; genus Antrozous; species Antrozous pallidus. Next base: position 126,731,742 of record CM050509.1, read on the forward strand.
ATCTTCACAATTGTTATCTCATGGTGCTGTTCAGCCCATACAGGTATCAAGCCTACACACAATCAGTGTCAAGTACATAAAGGTTTTCTTTTGTTTTCACGCCTGTCTCTGACTCTTTTATTTTTTTATAGGTCTTGGTAAGCTTTAGTGATTTATTTTTTTAATATATTTTATTGATTTTTTTTTTTTACAGAGAGGAAGGGAGAGGGTGAGAGAGTTAGAAACATCCATGAGAGAGAAACATCAAACATCTTCCTCCTGCATACCCCCTACTGGGGATGTGCCCACAACCAAAGTACATGCCCTTGACCAGAATAGAACCTGGACCCTTCAGTCTGCAGGCCGAGGCTCTATCCACTGAGCCAAACCGGTTAGGGCTGTCTCTCCTCTTTTAATCAAGGAGGACTATCTTTCTCAGAGACTCTCCCCTGCCCCCACACAGACATGGACACACTAAGCAGGTGACTGGGACTGGGAAGGGAAGGCACTTCAGTTTCCATTTTGGATGGCAAGATTTGCTGTCAGGAGGAAGGAGAGAAAATATTCATGGTGTGCAAATACCTATTACTATTGCAGTATAGCACACACGTGTGTGTCCTCAGATTCACCTCAGGTGTAATAGTGCGCAATCCCTCAGACCCAATTAAGTAGATGATATTCCTTTGTTTCAGCACAATCCTGGACAACTATTTTTCTGACATTTGCTATGTGATGCCTGCTTTCCTTAAACACCTAAGTAAATTTTTTTTCATATTTTAGGTAAAAAATCTTTCACCATCTGAAATTTCCAAGACACCAATGAAAAAAGATTCACCCTTCTATGAGACCTTACATCATTGTGTTCAAGCCACTATTATAGAACTAGTTCTACTGAAATGGTCCATTTATTTTCTGATTGCCCTGTTAGAGTGAGGTTCTGTAGGAATAGAAAGGTGAGTTAGTTTTATATGCCCATTGTGTATCAGCTTCCATGTAATGGGTATCTTCTTACATGTGGATCAGATGAAAAACTAAGTGATTGAAACCACTTCTTCTTTTTGAAAAAAATATTTTTCTTGATTTTGGAAAGGGAGAGGGAGAGTAAGATAGAAACATCAATGATGAAAGAGAATCATTGGCTGCCTCCTGCATGCCCCCTACTGGGAATTGAGCCCACAACCCAGGCTTGTACCCTTGACCAGAATTGAACCTGGGACTCTTCAGTTGGCAAGCTGACACTCTCTCCACTGAGCCAAACCGGCTAGGGCCAACACCACTTTTTAATGACCATGCAAGGCTACACAGCAAGGTATTATAGACAAACTAGAGGCCTGATGCATGAAGATTCATGCAAGAATGGGCCTTCCTTTCCCTGGCTGCCGGCACCACCTTCGCTGCAGCCTGGAACCATCTTTCCGCCTTCCCATGCTGCCCAGAGGCCCAGAATGGCTGGGGCAGTGGTAATGATGTGAGGGTCCTTCCCCACCCCTGGCCACTTGGTGCCTTCGTATTCAAATTAATCTGACATATTTGTTGGGTTACTTTGTATACTCACTCCTGATTGACTGGTGGGCATTGCAAAGGTATGGTCAATTTGCATCTTACTCTTTTATTAGTGTAGATAGGTCCATGTTAGTTTCCTACTAAAAGGAATCTTTGCTCATGGGTTAAGCAGACAGTAAAACACCACTGACCTACACTGTGTGATTAAAAGGGGTTGATAATATATACATCCCTTTTATGTGAGAAGCATGTTTGACCTTTGGGTTTAACTGCTATAGCATACTATTTATATCTTTAAATATTAACAAGAAAATACCAGGCATCCTCCATAGTAAAAATAGCTTCTTCAGCTAAAATAACCAGCATTAAAATAAAAGAGCTATAAATATGCATGCTTTACAATATAAACCAAATGTCCCCTATGGTATAATTAAACCAATCCTTAGCATTTAAAGAGGGCTTTTTATCTGTGGATCTCAAAGTTATTCACACATTATTAATTTCACAAGAATGCCTCTAAGGTAGAAAAGTTATAGATTAGGAAACAAATTCGGAGTTCATTTGCTAAGAGCTATAATGCTAAGAGGCTTTAGAGGTGGGTTTAAAGATCAAATAGTATTTTTCTTATCCTCTTCTCAGGTCACTAGTTAGTGTTATCATAATATAAAAACATCCTATAAAATAAAAAGCTAGTATGCAAATCAACTGAATAAGGGAATGACCAGTTGCCATGATGTGCACTGACCACCAGAATGCAGATGCTCAATGCAGGAGCTACCCCCTAGTTAGTGCACTCCCACAGCGGATGTGCCACTCAGCCAGAAGCCCCGAGCTGGGCTCACTGTTGGCAAGCACAGCAACAGTGGCAAGAGCCTCTCCTGCTTCTGCAGTAGGTGGACTTCCCCCTAGGGGTCCTGGACTGCTAGAGGGTGCAGGCCAGGCTGAGGGCTCTCTGCCACCCCCAGTGCAGGAATGTCATGCACTGGGCCTCTAGGCTTTCTTACCTAATAAAAGAGAAACATGCAAATTAACCATCACTCTGCTACACCTACAGCCAATCAGAGTGACTATGCAAATTAACCCAACAAAGATGGAGGTTAATTTGCATATGTAGGCGCTCCTGCTTGGGACAGAAGCAAGTACTTGCTGGCTCCTGGGTGGCTGGGGGCAGGTGGGAACTTGCCAACTCCCAGGCAGCTGGGAGTGAAGTCAGGGGAAGGAAGGCATATTCTTGCATGAATATCGTGCAATGGGCCTCCAGTGTCTTAATAAGTAACCAGTGTCGTGTCCATGGTGAGGTGCTGGGGACTGAACATGTTTAATGAACACATTCTACAACATGGATTCAAACCCAAGGCACAAATGGAATATGCAGAGAAGTTTCATAAAAGGAAAAAAAAAACACAACAAAACCATACTGATCTTATGATGCAACAATTGTTTACAGTCGAACAATTAGGAAAATATTATATAAAGATTTAATTGGTGTCTCACAGTATAATGGCATCCACTTACCCACTTGGCCATATAAATCTAGTTTTATTGATAGAAAGGAAAGTACAAGATGGTGGAGGAATGGAAGGAGAGAGGTAGAAATAGGGGTGGAGGCACGGCCTGGAGAGAGACAGGAAAGAGTATTTTGGGTTATGCATACAACCTAAACATATTTGTCTTATTTAAACCAGGAATAACATGAAAAATATGAGATCACAAGAACTCATACTCAAGGGGTAACTGGAAGAAGGTAAGATCTCTTCACACACAAAGAAATCTTTACTAACTGAAGTAACTTTTATTATCCTTTGAGGAAAACTAATATCATGTCCCTGTATGACCAATACTTAGCAATAAACTGCTTAGCAAAATGAATTCATGTTTTCACAAAACACTTCTATGTATTCCACACACTTGCAGACACAATCCTTATCTTCCTGAATTATCTTGAAAGATTTTTAAAGAGTATTTCACCATCGGAAGTATTTCTTGATGATGCACTCCTTAAGCAAAACTTTACCTTTTCACTGAAACTTCTTAAAAGACAGAGCCCCAGGGACTTAATCCACCAGAGCTCTGTCCTATCCACTTGGCATTTGGAAAATGCAGCTAATAGCAAGTCATAGCCTGTTCCTAGAAATAACTCCGGACCCTCAGGAGAGGCATTGAACCTGCCATAAGCCTCCTCAGCACACAGCACACTAAAGCAGCTCACCCTTTGATCCTAACTAGTAACTGCAAATGTCTCCAAGGAAAATTAAACCTACAGGAAGACAGCCCCAACTTGGGGATTTCTAGGAAGCAATTTGGCAAAAGTGTTACAGAATGCAATTGGTAGGTATGCACTGACCTCCCTCAAAGACTCTGAAATCACCACTCTTCAAAGATAATAACATCCCAATGGATGTTATTGTTGCTTTGTCAAATACTCATCCTCAGTTTTACAAATAGAAAAATACTCTTATTATTTTGGAAAATAAATATGTTTTAGACTATGCCACATTAGAGGTAATTTATTTTCTTTAAGATGTAATGCCTTTTCTAGTTAAATAATTTAGTGCACCTTTATCTTCATTGTGAAGTGATTAACTTGATTGTGGTAATAATTTCACTGTGTGTGTGTGTGTGTGTGTGTGTGTGTGTGTGTGTATAATCATATTGTATGTTTAAATATATTGCAATTTTAGCCCACTCAGGTGGCTCAGTGATTGAGTGTCAACCTATGAAACAGGAGGTCTCAGTTTGACTTCCAGTCAGGGAATATATATATATATATATATATATATATATATATATATATGGATTGCAGACTCGATCCCAGTGTGGGGTGAGAAGGAGGAAGCCTATCGATGATTCTCTCTCATCATTGATGTTTCTATCTCTCTCCCCATCTTCCTTCCTCTCTGAAATCAGTAAAAAAATAAAAATAAATATATATTACAATTTTATTTGTCAAGTATACCTCAATAAACCTGGGGAAAATGTAGTGCTTCATGGCTATAGGCTAAGGGTCACTCTTAGCTGCTACTGCCCACTCTTGAGCTCCTAGAGGCTGCTTGTTCGTGCAGTGCAGCTGCGCCCATCCTCAAAGCCAGTGGTGGAGAACCTGCCCTCATTGTTCAAATCTCTGAATTTCTCTGACTCTGACATCTAGACCCAGGTTTAAGGGGCTCATGAGATTAGATCATAGCCATCTGGATAATCTCCCTTCTTACAGTCAACTCTACCCTGTAATGCAACTTGATTATAGGACCAAAATCCATCCTATGCCTAGTCTCAGGGATTATGCATGTGGTGTACACCAGACAGCTGAGCTCTGGGGGGATATTTTAAAGCCTGGTGCCTAGTAGCTGGATTATTAGCAAAAACTCTTTTTATGTTTTCAATCGATAAGAATTCACCTGGACATCAGACGAGGATCCTTTGTACATCATATCCAAATGAGATTTTGAAATCTGATTAGAACCCTTGATAGTGGTCTTTCTAAAAGCAAATTATGAATACCAGAATTTCATTAAACATCTTTCTCCATTCATTTGCCTCAAGGAAAGCCAAGTGTTTAAATCTAACCCAGAAGTAAAGAATGTATTTTGAATTGTTTTATTGCACTAAATCTATGTCTTTTGTTTACACACTATGTATAAACATCACAATAGTGTGTCTGCCATGTTTCCCCAAATAAACGGGATATATGAATATTGTTTCTTTAAAAGAAATATTTTCTTCATATAAAATGATTAATTTCGCACCAGAGAAGAACTGGTTCTATAGGTTTTTGTAAGAATAATGGTAAGTCAGTCCATGCTAAATGTCGTGCTTCAGGCAAAGATATTTTCTCTCCATTTAAAAAAATAACCAATAAAATTTATTAAGTGTAACCTTTCAAATTATATAAAATGATCATTATCCCTTAAAATATCATCTCATTGTCATCACAAGTTTAAGATTCTACATAATTTTCTATCTGAATACAGAAAGAAAAAAGGATTTCTTATATTATTTTTGAACAATTTAACTATGATTGAGTGAGTTATATGGAAGTTAGGAGGAAGGAGGACTGTTATTACTTCTTTCTACATGAAGTTCTATAGCACATTAAAAAAAACTTAACTTCATTTTATTTTTACTTAAACAGCACAATTGAAGAAAGCATGCTACATTAAAAAGAACTGATGGTGAGTATATTATTTGACTTTAATATAAAACAGTACTAATAATTATTATCTATTGGATGCTGATGTATGCCAGGAAATGTGCATTATATCACTGATTTTCACACTGCTGGGTAGTAGCTCTAAAATATAATTCAAGAAATATAACTGCTATATTATTATCACACCCAAAATTATTTAAGAACCCCAATTCCTTAAAGTAATTATATAACCATTTAGTGTTTGAATTTCCCCAGTTTCTGTGTACAATTTTAAGAGTTAATTGTTTGAATCAGAATCAAAACAATATCCACATGTTGCAATTAGTTGATACGCTCTTAAACCTATGTACTCCACAACCCCCATTGTTTTCAGATTTTATATAGAAAAAATAATGATTTTTTTTGCAGAGTTTTATATAAGATGTGTTTGGCTTATTGTATTCATATAGTATCATTTTAAATATTCATTTGTCTTCTCTAGTTCATAACAGCTGGTGGTTAGATTGAAACAGGAGAGATGAGATTCAGGCTTGACTTTTTTGCAAGACCGCTTTGTAGGTCAAGAAGCACCTGGTTGTTTGGACTTGCTTGGAGACAGCTTTTATTTGTGAGGCATGTACTGACATTAATGATTTTGCTCTATTGTATTCTATTCCTATAATAAATTGTGGATTTATAAGCAGTGCCACTTTGGGTTCTATAAGTTGTCTTTAGGCAATTTAACTCTGTTTAATTGCCACCGTTAGTGCAAGATCTATACAGATAATCTTCCATTCATCATTATGTTATGCTAAATAACAGTTTGTAAAGGAAGCAGCAAAAATGTTTGGCTCTTTCCCTTTATCACTTCAAAAATAATGACTTGGTTACTTGGAGTCCTCCAAAGGTGACTGATAGACTTTATTTTTCTAAACTGCTATCATAGATTTTTAAATGTAAGCATACTTGAAATGTTCCAATCCATTGCAGTCTTTATTTTATTGTTGCTTAAATTGTGCTTACTTTAGCTAGTGGGGATAACTCATGTTGAATGCTGAAACACTCCTGTGTCTTCAGTTTTTGAAATCTCTTGTGCTTTCCAGTATGATCCAATTATCCAGGCTACTCATATACTGTGTTTCCTGCATCCGGCCTGTAATCAGCCAGTTCTTTAGTGTCTCCCAATCTCATTCTCTCTCTCTCTCTCTCTCTCTCTCTCTCTCTCTCTCTCTCTCTCTCTCTCTCTCTCTTTCTCTTCATCTTCACCAGAGGATATTCTTCCACTGATTTTTAGAGAGAGTGGAAGGGAAAGAGAGAAACATTGATGTGAAAGAGGCACATCAACTGGTTGCCTCCCTCACACACACCAACAAGGGCCAGGGATTGAGCCTTCACCAAGGTATGTGCCCTTGATTGAAGTTGAACCCTGGATCCTTCAGTCTGTGGGTGGGATGCTCTATCCACTGAACCAAACTGGATAGGGCAGTGTCTCCAATTCTTAATGGGAAATGGTATTTGGAGACCACAGTCTGGCTACTACTAGTATAAATTGCCACTTGGTTAGTTCTAGGTCATAAGCCTTTTCAGTGAACAAAACTGTGAAATGCAGTTTTTTTTCATGAATTTTACACCATGTCTTTCAGTCTGAATTTGTAGCTTTAGGAAAGTTTTTATTTAACCTCAGAAATTTTACATTTCTTTCTTTTTCTTCCAAAACAACAAAAGAAATTCCAGTTACCAATGGTACCAATGTAATATTTTGTTTTCTTTATTACATAATACAAAGTTTTTAAAAATGTATCTTACTAGAATTTAGATTGTCTTCGAATAACAATACCTACATATAAAAAAAGCTGCTGATTACTGAAGACAGTTTGAGAGTTGCTTCCTCCCCCCCCCCCCCCGCCACACACACCATTTCCTTTTATCCTTAGAGTACATGTACTTAAAAAAATAACTTGAAATGGTTTCTCTTGGTGTGGCTAATGCAGCTTCTCACTATAGAATTGAGTGTTTTTTCCCCACATAGTTTTTAGTACTTAGGTGTGGATTTTTATTTAATTGTATTTTAAAATTATATAAAACTTTAGGCCTGTTGTATGAAGAGATTTGTGCAATAGGCCTTCCTTCCCTTGGCTTCTAGCACTGGTTTTCCTCTGGCACCTGGGACCCAGGCCTTCTCTCTGGCCACAGTCTGCTGTCTTCGTCTGCACTGTAGACTCCTGAGTCTGCAGTCTTCGTCTTTGCTGTGGCCAGAGTGCAGCTCCTGTAGATCCCTTTGCCCCCCACCCTCCCTCTAATAGCAGGCATCCTGCCCTGCCCAGTCACTCCACACCTGGAGCAGCTGGGTGGCCTTCATCTTTCTCCTTCTAATTTGCATATTCCCTCCTGATTGGCTGGTGGGCATAGCAGAGTGATAGTTAATTTGAAAATTTCTCTTTTATTCGTGTAGATATGTACATGCTTTCAAACATAAATATAAAAATCAAGGTATAACTAGTTAATGTATTAAGATTTGCTATTTGTTCTCAGTAGAAAGTTTTGAGTAACTTTCTTAACACTTTTTGTAAACATTTTTAGATAAAAAAAAATTTATATTTTTGTGTTGAATGCAACCATGGTGTGCACATTTTACTTTTTTAAACTTAGTAGTATATCCTGAATATAATTTCTTAAAAGTATAGATAGTCTTCATTCTTTTTCATAACTGCATAGTATTCCCCCGAGTGGGTTATCATAGTTCATTTAACTGGTCCTCTAATAATTGGTTTTTAAGTGTTTTTTTTTACCCCTTATTCCTTTACTATTAAAATTGTCTTGTATTTTACAGCATTATATATGCTTTGCTAATATTGCATTTCCCCCCTCTGTCCTAGTATGTCTGGCAAATTTTTCTACTATACATTGTATATGAAATATTGTACAGTTAATTTAGATATCTAAATTATTTAATATTTCTTCAGAGAGGACTTTTGTTTCCTTCTGGCAAAATTTAGGACTAAGGTGGTGTATGTACTTCTATTCTATCATGGATTGAACTAGTTCAAAGCTGGTTTTAGTCTTAGTGAAGACTGGTACATGTTTGTGTCATCCCTTTTTCCTAAGCTGTAACCCTTCACAGATCCAAAACAAAATTCTTTTTTAAAAAAATGTATTTTATTGATTTTTCACAGAGAGGAAGGGAGAGGGACAGAAAGTCAGAAACATCGATGAGAGAGAAACATCGATCAGCTGCCTCTTGCACACCCCCTGCTGGGGATGTGCCCGTAGCCATGGTACATGCCCTTGACTGGAATTGAACCCGGGACCCTTCAGTCCGCACTCCGACTCTCTATCCACTGAGCCAAACCGGTTTCGGCCAAAACAAAATTCTTGTGATTACAGAGCTATTATTCCTGGCATTCACTGAACTCTTGAGTGCTGTGGAACTTCTATAGCTCTGGTCAGCTCTTTAGCCTTGTACTCATTACTCTACACTTGTGCTTGCCCTTGAGCTCTGTACTGCTTAGGGATTTTTACATACCTCAAGGGGAAAAGCAATGCACTTCTTTTTCTCTTGAATCTTGGATGTCAAATCTGGGATGTCCTGGTAGCTCTCTGATTTCTTCAAATGGATTTTTCTTAAATGTATTAAGATTTTCTATTTGTTCTCAGTAGAAGTCTTAAAGTTAAGCAATCTACACTGTCATAGCTAGAAGTTGAATTCAGTAAGAAAGTTTTGAGTAAAACTGCCAACTTAACTAATAACTAATGGTTAGAAGTTATTCTGAGATATATGGAGTTAAAGATAAGTGTTGACATACCATTTAAGGATTTTTGCTATAAAAAGACAATTACAGAAATGGAAAAATCACTAGTCAAGGACAGCCTATTTTTCTTTTCAGAGATGGGGAAAATGACAGCATGTCTATGTGCTGATGAAAATTATCTGGTAGTAAGGAAAAATTAATTATACGAGAGAGAAGGGAAGGCAAAGCTCTTAAAGAGACAAGAGGGTGTGTAATTTACTATGCAGTTGAGGAGTTGGCCTCATACTAGAACAACTCATACAAGTTACCTGTTTGAACAAGAGGAAAGGCAGAAATTGCGTGTATAGATGCAGATAATTTAATATATCTGGTAGTGGAAATAAAAGGAGAAGTAGGTTTTGCCAATTCAATTTTTTATTTGGTTGAGAAGTCAACTCATTGACTGTGTAGATCATAAGGTATATTGATGATTGTGAGAAAGAGGATAAGGTAAAATCACCCTTGATAAATTAAAAAGTGATTTGTCCAATGGTATAGTAAGTGTCCCAGAAAATACAGAGGATAGGATCATTTGTGATTTCTGATCACACAGTTGAAGTGGGATTGGTTACCAGTGGTCGGCAAACCACGGCTGGAGCCACTGTTTGCTGCTCTGTTGACTTATGAGTTTGCTGGCCACTGGGTTAATTTATATAGTTTTATGTTTCACACATCTGCTTGAGGGTAAGCATGATTAGACAAAAAATAGATGTCATTAGAGCTAGGATTTTATCTGGTGAGTATAGTGGAGATTAAGACTCAAAAGGGTTTAGGGTACTTTTTTAGTAGGAAAGGAATATAAATAGAGCAAATGCTAAAATGGTATAAAATAGTAAAGAACACTGAGATTGGATTGGGTTTATGGATTGAATATATTAGTTGCATCAAAGAGCAATTGGAAGGAGAGGACTAGAGGAAAATATATGAAAGACAGGACTTAGTATTCATATTAAAGTGATTAAACTACCTTCGCATTCTGTCTCTACATTGCCCCCTACTCAGAATGATCCTAGTATGGCTAAAATCTACGAAGGAGATGACAGAGGCCTTAAGAAAGATCTTGAAAGTCCTGTACATAAAAAGCAGAAGGCTTTCCTGGTGATCCTCAGGAGATGGTGGCAAGGAATAACCTGCCAATGTGGAGCTAGCAGAGATACCTGTGACAGGGTAGAAAAATGGAAGTAGGGAGCAGTACAAGTATTCATTAGTATTATAGGATAAGCAGAAGTGGGAAAAGTATTTAAAAATGAATCTTACTAGAATCTAGATTAAAATTTATATAATAAACTAGAGGCCTGTTGCCCGAAGATTCATGCAAGAATAGGCCTTTCTTCCCCTAGCTTTGCCCCCTGGCCCCCTGGGAGCCTGCAAGTTTTCACTCCTGGCAGAGTGCTGCTCCTGTAGCTCCCTGGCCGTTCTGCACCTGCATATGCAAATTAACCCACCAGCTTTGTTAGGTTAATTTGCATATTCACTCCTGATTGGCTGGTGGGTGTTGTGGAAGTATGGTCATTTTGCATATTTCTCCTTTATTAGTGTAAATGATTTAAAATTTTTTAAATTATATTTTTATCCTTAAAATAAACTTAAAATTAAGTCCATTTTATACTTAAAAATATTAAGTTACACCAGATATTAGAATAAAACTGGGTAAACCAAATGTTGAATCCCCCAATCTCCCTTTGGCATTTCCAGCTTAATCATGGGGCTACTAAGGGAAGGTAATTTCAGGGCTTTATTGATTTTTCTCATAGGTAGTTTCTGATTCTTTGAAATTCAAATATTTTTCTTTTGAAGCCCCTTTCATTTTTTACATCCTTGTCAATTTCTAATTTTCTCAATTTTCAACTGATCTCACTCTATTATATGTTTTAGGGTATGGTAAAGAAATTATCCACCAATACCTTCCCAGAATTTGTATTTCATCATCATTTGCAAGGTCTACAGGTTTTACCTTTTTCTTTTTTTTACCTTACAGGCAAATTTAAGTTTCATATTCCTCAGATCTCGATATACTGTCATCTTTAGTCTGTGTGACACTCTTCTTCTTTCCTATCAGCTTACTTGCCTTCTTGTCTTTCATTCTTTCTCACTTTTCCATTTACTTAACTCTTATTTCTTTCTACAACTGAACTATATTCTAATACATTTGATTGTATCTTTTATATTTTCAAATTATGTCTTTTTTACAAGCAACTGTTTTAATTTGTGTAAATGTATTTTATTATATCTCATTCTGATTTTTTGTTTGTTTGTGTTGTTTTATTCTTTGCTTTGCTTTATTCGTTATGTTTAGATTCCAGCAATGAAGTTATGACATATAATTCATTGCTTCTGACTGTTGCAAAGTACTAAGTGGCATGCAATTGCTCATTTTTATCTATCCATTTTCTAGGTATGTACAATCAGATTACCTCTTTATCTCCAACTTCCATCAATTCCCAAGCCCCACAAATAATAAATCAATGGAGGTCATCATGTGTGTTCACATTAGAGTGGAATTGCTGTGTTTTAGATTATCAGTATACTTAATTCAGTAGGTCAGATGGCACCATTCTATGCTCATCTTATCTAATAAAAGAGTAATATGCAAATTGACTGTACCTCTGATCAAGCCATGCCCACCATCCATGCCCATTAGCCAATCAGGAGCAAATTATGCAAATAAACCCCAACCAAGATGGCTACCACCACTGAGAGCAGGAGGGAGGTTTGGGTTTCCCCAGCAATGGAGGAAGCCAAGCTTTCTGCCTGCTATTACCTGCCTAGGCCTCCACTCAATGGTACAAAGTTTAATTATAGAAGACACATAATCCCAACAGAAATGGCGGCAGCCACAAAGCTAGAGAGAGAAGAGGCTAGGGTTGCCGGGGCAATGGAGGAAGCCAAACTTCTGCAGCCCTAGCCTAGGCCTCCACTCTAGGATACAAAGTTTCAAACAGAAATGGCTGTCACCACGGAGAGAACTTAAGGCTTGGCTCTGCTCCAGGCTATAAAGTTTCAATTGTAGAACATAAATTAATCCCAGATCCCAGGGCCTCTGCTTTTTTTTGCTGGGGGGCATGGCTGGACTGCAAACCACCATAGGCCTCTCGCCCAGGCTTCCCCACACCCCAAGGGAACCCCCACCCTGATCTAGGACACCCTTTGGGGCAAACCAGCCGGTCCCCACCCATGAATCAGGCCTCTATCCTATCTAATTAAAGAGTAATAAGCAGATTGATCATCACTCCAACACACAAGAGGACTGCCCCCATGTGGTCAAAGATCCTGCCCCCATGTGGACACAAGATGGACAGCAGGGAAGGGCCATTGAGAGGTTCCAGGCCTGTAAGGTAGGGCAGTTGTGGGTCATCAGGCCAGCAGGGGAGGACAGTTGGGAGAGACCAGGCCTGCAGGGGAGGGCCATTATGGGTGACCAGGCTGGCAGAGGAGGGAATTTGGGGGCAAACAGGGTGGCAGGGAAACTGTTAGACCTATCATTTAGACTGGCAGGGTAGTGGTTAGGTTGTGATCAGGCTAGCAGGCAGAAGCGATTAGGGACAATCAGGGAGGCAGGCAGGTGAGCAGTTTGGAGCCAGCAGTCCTGTGAGAAGGATGTCCCTCTGTCCATTTAGGCCCTATCCTACCGGAATCAGGCCTAAACTGGCAGTGAGGCATCCCTTGAGGGGTCCCAGATTGGAGAGGGTGCAGGCTGGGCTGAGGGAAACCCTTTTAGCCCCCCCGCCCCCATGCACAAATTTTGTGCATTGGGCCTCTAGTGTTAAATAATGAATGAACCATCCTAAATCCCCTATCTACCAATACCTGGAATTATTAAACTTTCTAATTATTTTTGCATTCTTTGAAATTTTATTTTGTAGTAAATTTGCACTATATTTGCATTGTCACAACTGACCAACTAAAACTGGTGGGCTGTACTAGAATAGACCATTAGGAATATTTGAGTTTGGAAAGTGTTTATGTCATCCACTTATTAGTAAATGTAACATATTTTCCAACTTCTGTTTCTCAAAACCGCTTTATAATTACAGGTCTAAAAAAATATAATAGTTACAGAGGACTACCTGAAGCTCATAGGTCAACAATGGGCAGAGTTGCAGGTGGTGGCTCTGGGTATACCGGAAAAAGTTCCTTGTATTTTTCCTGTCCTCGCTCCACCCTGACTCAGTAGATTCTAGAAGAAAAACCATCTTACCTGGAGCTCATACAACAGATCCTACAAATATTTATTTAAAACATGTAAGAATTCTTGGCCTTTCATTGGAGAGGAACTATGGAAAAAGACTGGAGATCCAGCTAATATAATAGATATTGTTCAGTACTTCCAAATTTAGACCACTGCTATAGATAATATGTTTGTACTCCCAGGAGGAGTAATCTAAAAAGGAACTAATAGCATTTTGAGCAATTATTATGTCCCAGGTACTTTGCTAGTTGTGTTCATATCCCTTTTGAGCGTCACAACAGCTCTCTAAGGCACGGCTTCTTAACCTCAAAACTATTAACATTTTGGTCTAGATATTTTTTTTTGGACAGGGGTGAGGTGTCCTGTGTTTTGTAGGATGTTTAGCAGCAACCTTGTTATCCACCCATTAGATGTCAGTATAATCCTTTTAGTTATGACAACCCCCAAAATGTCATTAGACATTCCCAAGGGTCCCTTGGAGAATTGTGTCCCATTGAGAGCCACTGCTTTAAGGTAATGATTGTCATCCTTATTTATCAAGTGGAGGCACTGAAGTGCACGAAGCTTGGGTAATTTAGTTGTAAAGCAGGGAAATATAGGAGATAAGATTTGAGCCTTAGTCATCCTTGCTTAAAAACTCCCTGATATTTTTCTTTATTGCATACTACCACCACCAACATTTACATATTTCAGTTGTTTTCAACCGTTTTTTGTCTGCTCCTATACAATAAGAAAATTACCACAATAGGTAATTGGAACATTCTTTCCTCTTCACACTCCTAACCAATTCCAAAAAAGGTACCATGTTATGCATGGGCTTTCAATGATTATATACATTAGTTCACTGAATGTTCCCCATCTTTTAAAGAAGAAAGATCAATTGTTACTATCCCTCTTTTATGAAGAGAAAGGTAGGATCTAAGTATAATCAAGATTATGACAGAGATAAACAAACAGACCAGTTCTTCAGAATCTTGGGACTCTATTCTTCCAACTATAGCACACTAGGTAAGTAGAAAAATTAAAATAAACTCAATAGCAAAAGAAAACACACACACACAAAAAAAACCAACAAAATAAAAAAACTCTAAATTATCAGATTAAAAATGGACAAAGGGATTGAATAGACATTTTTGAAAAGAAGAAATGCAAGTGGCCAACAGATGTATGTAAGGATGTTCAATATCACTAATTATCAAGGAAATGCAAATCAAAATCTCAATGAGATGTCACCTCATTATCTCTATTATAAAAAAGACTAAAGATGACAAATATTGGCAAGGGTGTATAGAAAAGGAAACACTTGTGCAGCCACTATAGGAAACAGTTTAGAGGTTTCTCAAAAATAGAAGTACCATATGATTCAGCAATATCATTTCTGGATATATATTTGAAGAAATGAAATATTTATCTTAAAGAGATATATCCCACTGTTATATTCTTTACAGCATTATTCATAATAGCCAAGATAAGGCAATAGCCTAACTTTCCATGGACAGATGAATAGGTAAAGAAAATGTCACACAATAGAATATTATTCAGCCATAAAGATGTAGGAAATCCTGACATTGGCAACAATATGAAAGGACCTTAAGGACATTATGCTGAGTGACATGTCAGACACAGAAAGACATATATTGCAGGATCTCCCTTATATGTGAAATCTGAAAAAACAAAACCACAACACACCAAAAAGACAAAAAAAATACTTATAGTAACAGAAAGTGGAATGGTGGTTGCTATAGACAGGGGGTTAGGTGGGGGAAAGTAAAGCTTACTAAGAAAAGTATAATTATAATGGTTGTTGCCAGGGCCTGAGAGTAGGGGCTCATAGGGAGTTAGCGTTAACTAGAGGCCCAGTGCACAAAATTTGTGCATGGGGGCCAGGAGAGGTATCCCTCAGCCCGACCTGCACCCTTCCCAATCCAGGAGCCCTCAGGGGATGTCCTACCGATGACTTAGGCCTGCTCCCCATGGTTCTCTGCTGTTTGTGGGACCCACTTGGCCGCCCCTGGGTCGCCAAGACGATGGCCAAACAGGCCCTATTCTCAGAGGCTGTCCCCTGGGACTGGAGGACTCCAGTGGGGCTGAAAGGACTGGGCACTGCCATCTTGTGGCTATGGGTGCCACCATCTTTGTGTAGGAGTGACAGTTCATTTGCATATTAGTCTTTTGTTAGGATAGGTATAAAATTTAAGTTGGGTAATATTAAAAGGGGTCTGGAATAGATAGTGGTGATGGTTCACAGTAATATAACTATACTTAATATCTGTAAATTGTGGACTTAAAAATGGCCATGGTGGCTATGTGTTGAGCATTGACCTATGAATCAGGAAGTCACCATTTGATTCCCAGTCAGGGCACACATTCAAAGTTGCAGGCCCAATCAATTGATTCTCTCTCATCACTGATGTCTCTTTCTCTCTCTCTCCCTTCCTCTCTCTCTCTCGCTCTTCCTCTCTGAAATCAATAAAAATATATTAAAAAGAAAACAGCTCAAGAAACTCTAGCAAGCTGGGAAAACCTGAAGGAAAAGCACCAGAAATTAAAGTGCAGCTGCTTTTTTTTTAAAAGGTTAATATGGTAAGTTTTATGCCTTGTGTATTTTACCAAAATAAATAAAAGTAGGAGAAAAAGCCTAAGCACCATACTTAGTATTATGAATATACAGGAAAGACAGGTTTTCACTTATCAAATAATTATATTTACTTTACTATAACCATAAAGAATCCAAATTCATACATATGCCAAAAGTTTATACAATCTGGGAGGACTACTAAAATATTATTTTAAAAACACCACAAAACCAGTGTACAGCAAATTATTGTAATGTGGGCCCGTTGCTTTATATTTAGTCTGTCTGCTCCAATTCCTTTTTAGTTCCAAGGCACAATTACTAGTGTTTATTGCCAGGACTGCGTTATTTATGGGCTGAACTCCTGTGAAGAGGGTCTCCTTTGCCTGTCAGCAATGGCTTAATGAAATGGCCTTTCAACTTTCAAGGCAGGCCTTTAAATTCTCTCTGTGCAGATGGTCATTTCTTCTAATTGCTCGTGGACAAAGATTGACAAGCCACCACACAATTTAGCTTGATTGGCAGATTTTTCTCAGAAGTGGTCCAAGCCTGAATCATCAATTCAGCACTAGATTTAGATGTCTTGTCAGAGCTGGCTGGTAGAAATTAGCTCTTCCAAAGAGTTATTTTTAAAAGACAAATAAGTGTATTACAATTCTTTAACACTAGATATGTATATGGTGTTTTATTTGTCTATCCTATGAAATGACCTTTATTTTGAAATCCACATTAAAATAATTTTTATTATTTGTTTTTAATTTTTTAAAATTTAATTTTCCATCACTGTTTGTTCTTTCTATGCCCTCTTCCAACTCTATCCATCTCCTTCTACCCCCACAATCACCACACTATTGTGAAATGATTTTGACAAATTGCTTTGTACTTTTCATCTGCTGGCTCCTTCATAACCCTAAAGTGAGAAACACATGAAGGCCATTTTTAAGTAGACATTATTTTTATTTTTATTTATTTTATTTTTTTTATTTTTTTAAATCTTTATTGTTCAGTTTATTAATTACATTGTTTCCCCTTTTTATCCCCCTATAGCTTCCCTCCACCCTGTACCTATCCCACCCTCCACCCTCACCTCCCCCTCCCCACTGTCCTCTCCCATTGTTGCTAGATTTTTGTCCAGTCTCTTGCTGCACTTCCCACAACCCTTTTCTCCCCAAGAATTGTCAGTCAATTCCCTCTCTATGTCCATGTCTCTGTTATATTCACCAGTCTATCCTGTTCAACAGCCTATCAATTCACTTGATTTTAATGTTCATTTGTTGATAGATGTGTATTTGTTGTTCATAATTTTCATCTTTACCTTTTTCTTCTTCCTCTTCTTAAAGAATATCTTTCAGCATTTCATATAATGTTGGTTTGGTGGTGATGAACTCCTTTAGCTTTTTCTTATCTGCGAAGCACTTCATCTGACCTTCAATTCTCAATGATAGCTTTGCTGGATAGAATAATCTTGGTTGTAGATTCTTGCTGTTCATCACTTTGAATATTTCTTGCCACTCCCATCTGGCCTGCATCGTTTCTGTTGAAAAATCCGCTGACAATCGTATGGGTGCTCCCTTATAGGTAACCAACTGTTTCTCTCTTACTGCTTTTAATATTCTCTCTTTGTCTTTTGCTCTTGGCATTTTAATTATGATGTGCCTCGGTGTGGTCCTCTTAGGGTTCCTATATATTGGGGTTCGGTGCACTTCTTGGACTCCTAAGTCAATTTCTTTCACCAGGTGTGGGAAGTTTTCAGTCACTATTTCTTCAAATAGGTTTTCATTGTCTTGGCCTCTCGCTTTTTCTGGCACCCCTATAATTTGGATGTTGGTATGCTTGAGGTTGTCCCAGAGGCCCCTTACACTATCTTCAATTTTTTGGATTCTTTTGGTTTCTTGCTTTTTCATCTGAGTGGATTTTACCTCTTTGTATTTCAAATCTTTAACTTGGTTCTTGGGGTGCTCCAGGGCACTTTCAGGTCTTTGTATAATATTTTTTGTTCCAGTCAGTGTATGCTTAATTTCTGGTTGGTCCTTTTTCATATTCTTGAGAGTATGCTTTATATCCTTGAGGGTTTCTTTCATTTCCACGTTGGTCTTGATCATTTCTTTGCAGCTCTCGTTTATATCCTTGAGGGTCTTGTTCATTTTCTTGTAGGACACATTCATTTCCTTTGTGGTCTTGCTTATTTCCTTATAGGCCTCGATCTTTTGTTGGAGCCTCTTAAAAAACCCTATAACCGTGGTTCTGAATTCCATGTCCAGTCGTTTTTTTTTCCTCCATTTCTTTCACATCTGATTTCTTTCCATGTTGCTGCATGGTGGCTGCTTCCCTGAGTTGGTCAATTAGCTTTGTGTGGTAGACTTCCTACTAGGGATAGTGGCTCAGCCTCCCCGGTTACCTGAGGTGGATATGGGCTGCACAGTCTTGCTGAAGTTAAGCTCAGTTAATCGTTGTTAGCACTTGGAGGGTTGACCTCCAGGCCAATTGTCTGTGAAGCTCAGCTGTGCTCAGGTTGGGTGGGCAGAGTCTCCGGGCCAAGCCGACAGCGTTAGCTCCGCCCTATGCGGCCCCAGGGACTCTGTGCCTGGGACAATGGCCGCCAGCACCTCTGAGAGAGAGCCGCTGCGGAGCTCCACTGGCTGCAGGTTGCCGGGGAATTCAGACTTTCCCAAAATGAGTCTGCATGCGCAATGTCTCACCCAGGGTTGTAAAACAAAGCAGTCTGACGGTTTTCCGAATGAGAGGCAAGTCGCGGTGCGCTCTCTGTACCGTCACGCAGCCGAGCTGTTCACGCGGAAGCTGCCTTCTCCACAAGCCGGGAGACCCGGCAGCACCCGAGCTTTGGCGTGCCCTCCCACTGTCCAGTTTTCACCCTGTGTGATAGTGGGTTCTCTGGACTTCGCCCAGAGCTGGAGAATCAGTCCAGTGGGACGCCTTTGTCTCCCCGTTGGAGAAAACTGGCCGGTTTTCAGCCACCCGCCCTCCCCGCGGCACGCACTCCAAACCTCTCTCTGCGCTCGAATCTTTCAAGGCTGTTCGCCGCCGCTCCTCTGAGTCACAGTGTCTTATCTTCACTTTTATTTGTGGAATTTTCACTCGGCGAGCTTTCTGGTGATTCTGGAAGGTGTTCTTTTGTTAAGTTGTAGTATTAAAATTGCTGATTATGACGGCAAGATAGGTGTTTTGCCTTTGCCGCCATCTTAGTTCCTCCAGTAGACATGATTTTTAAATGTATGTATTTTATATAATAAAAGCCTAATATGCTAAGTTTTCTACTGTTCATTCTACTGTTCAACCAGTCACTATGACCACCAGGGAGTAGATACTCTGACTGGTAAGTTAGCTTGCTGCTGGGGTCCGGCCAATTGGGACTGAGTGAGATGGTCTGGACATGCCCTGGAGACCTCCCATGGTCCCTCCTGCACTGGCCTGCACCATTCATGCACTGGTAGGGTCCCTCAGCCTGGCCTGCACCCTCTTTCAATCTGGGACCCCTCAGGGGATATTGGAGAGCCAGTTTCAACCTGATCTCCGTGGCCCAGGCTGAGGGACCCCATTGATGCATGAATCCATGCACAAGGCCTCTAGTTTTAAATATAGACTATCTCAAAAATATATACATACACTTTGAATAATTATAAAGGCAGTGTTTATTAAATACATTTCACTTCCAAAATAATTCCGTCAGCTTTAAAGTGTATATACATTTTTTGGGGATACCTGTACATTAAAATAACTAAGCTCAACAAATTAAGATTTAAAAATATTTAATCTAAATATTTAATTTAAATGTTAGTCATGAAACCATAAAAATCTTAGAAGCCATAGGCAACAAAATCTCAGACATATCTCATAGCAATATGTGTACAAATACATCTCCTAGGGCAAAGAAAACAAAGGAGAAAATAAACAAGTGGGACTCCATCAAAATAAAATGCTTCTGCACAGCCCTAGTCAGTGTTTGGCTTAGTGGATAGAGTGTTGGTCTGCAGACTGAAGGGTCCCAGGTTCGATTCCAGTCAAGGGCATGTACCTTGGTTGTGGGCACAGCCCCAGTGGATGGCATGCAGGAGGCAGCTGATATATGTTTCTCTCTCATCGATGTTTCTAACTCTCTATCCCTCTCCCTTCTTCTCTGTAAAAAATCAATAAAATATATTTAAAAAATAAAATGATTCTATACAGAAAAACATTAGCAAAATGTAAAGGGATCCCACTGTAGGAGAGAACATATTTGCCACTGATACATCTGATAAGGGGTTAATTCCCAAAATATATAAGGAACTCATAGAACTTGACAAAAGGAAGACAAACAATCCAATTAAAAAATAGGCAAAGGACTTAGACACTTCTCCAAAGAGAATATACAGATGGCCAACAGACACATGAAAAAATGCTCAAAGTCACTAATCTCCATAGAGATGCAAACTAAAAAGACAACGAGGTATCACCTCACACCTGTCAGAATGGCTACCAATAACAACAAATGACAAGTGCTGGCAATGATGTGGAGAAAAGGGACCGCTAGTACACTTCTGGTGGGAATGCAGACTGGTGCAGCCATTTTGGAAAACAGTATGGATTTTCCTCAAAAAATTAATTATGGAAGTTCCATTTAACCAAATTTTATTATCTTTTAAAATAACTGAATTTAACTTTCTGTAGAAAGCCTTCTCATATATTCCAACCCTATCCTGCCACTGTGGGGATGGTATTTGTAGGGTGGTAGAGAACTTTTTACTTCATAAGACATTGATGGTACTGAACCACAAAACAAATCCAGTTCTATCAAAGCCTGAGAAATAAAAGCATCACTATTTATACGGTGTTTTTAAAAAATACATTTTATTCTACTCATCTGTGAAGAACAGTGGTTCTTAGCTCAAAGATGATCTCAAGGCAAGCATGTGCAACTTGTGACCCACAATGAATATTTTTTGTAGCCCAGCCAATATAACAGTATGTAAGAAATGCTTTAATAAAAATTTCATAACTTAATTTTTACAATATCCTGTTATGTATAACTAGAGGCCTAGTGCATGAAAATTTATGCACTGGAGAGAGGCGATCCCTCAGCCCAGCCTGCCCCCTCTCACTATCTGGGACCCCCCAGGGGCGGGAGGCAACCTAGTAATCCGCGGAAGGTGACACCCCCATCACACCTCTGCTGCTGCCACTGCCAGCAGTGCAAGCCTTGGTCATCCCTGGTTACCTGAGCCTTGGGCAGCATTGGGTGGCTGGGTAGCTGCCATCTGAGGCTTGCCTGCACCTCAAGTGACAGCTGGGTAGCTGCCATCTGATGTTTGCCTGTGCCTTGAGTTGGCCCTTGGGGGGATGGGAGGATGAGGGGACTGGGGACTCTGAAGGCAGGCGCACAGAGAAGCCAGACCTGCCTGGGGGCAGGCCCAGCCATGCCACACGCCTGTTGCCCTAGCAGGGATGAGGTGACAGGATACCACCATTTTGTGGCTGTGGTTGAGGGCTTGGCCATCAATTAGCATATTCCCTCCTTATTGGCTGTGGGTGCCACCATCTTTGTGAGGGTGTGATGTCAATTAGCATATTCCCTCTTTATTAGATATAAATTTGTGCACGGTGGGGGGGGGGCCCTCAGCCCAGCCTGCACCCTCTTTAATCTTGGACCCCTCAGGGTATGTTCATTTGCCTATGGGATCAGGCCTAAACTGGCAATTGGACATCCCTCTTGCAATATGGGATGCTGGCTATTAACCATTCACATTCCTGCCTTCCTGATTGCCCCTAACACTCTGCCCACTCACCAGCCCCACCCACCAGCCTGCTCACCCCCACCTGCCACCCTGCTGGTCTACTCGCGCCCAACTTCCCCTGCACTGGCCTGCTCACCCCCAACTGCCACCCATCACTGGTCAGCTTGACCCCAACTGTCCCCCATGTCAGCCTGTTCACCCCCACTGCCACCCCTGCCAGTCTTCTTGCCCCCAACTGCACCCCCCCACTGACCTGCTTGCTCCTGCCATCCCCCGCCAGCCAGCTCACCCCCATCAGCTCCCCTTGCCTGCCTGCTCACCCCATCTCCCTCTCTACCAGCCTTCTCACCCCCACTACCTCCCTTGCTGGGCTGCTCACCCCCACCTGCCCCTCCACTGGCCTGATCACCCACAACTTCCCCCCTGCTGGCCTGATCACCCTCAACTTCCCTCCGCTGCCAGCCTGATGACCCCTAACAACCTTCCTTGGCCCAACCACCATGGCTTTGTCTGGAAGGACATCTGGAAGTTCTCCCAGTCTAATTAGCATATTACCCTTTTACTAGTATAGATTATTGATCATGAACTACACTGTTTGCTAATGACTGATTCCTCTCATTGTGTTGCATTCATTTCCATATGTGTCTTATGTGCAGGCACACCATTTCTCTCACTAATACCAGCAGTGAATATTTTAGCAGCTGATGGCCATGTCATTAGTCTTGTACTGACCTGTTTGTTATGCACAACAGGAAATACTGCACTTTCAGAGAACAAGAACAATGGGTTTATTTGCATTCTGCTTATTAATTTGTGCAGTTTTTCAGTGTCTGGTAAGTTAATATTCAAGAAAAATATTAATTGTTACTAAAATGTTCTATTATTTTATGTTAACGATGACTCACTTATTTTAGTCCTTTGTCTTCAGCATGTCTCTATCAAAATAAACATACATTTCTATGAAAATTGAAGCTTTTGTTTTTTTGAGGCCCACATAAACTTAAACCTTTATTTATCTGGCCCATGTTAGCCTTTGTGTGTGAGATGCTTGCCCTAAGGGCCAGATGAAATAAAGCTAAAAATAATAGACTATCATTATCGTGGTGATGGAATGAGTCCATTCATTTATTTAAGCTTATATAATTGTAGGTAGTATTTATACCATTGGGAATTTTGTAAATGGAATATTGCTTGTTTGTTATACTCTCTTATCCCAGCATTCTGGAAATCCCCAAAATAACAATAGTTACACTCTTGCTACAGATTCCTATTGATTAAATGGACATCAAAGTAATTGTCGTAATTGATATACAAACTTTGCACATATTTTAACCCCTAAATAACAAAATCCCTGACCTTTTACTTCCCTGACCTAGATTATGACAGCCATGTTTATGGGATGGTTTTGACTTTTTGAATCTTCTTGCAAGTTCCCAACCTAAACTTTATGGCAGAATTGCCTTAGGTTTATTTTTAAAGCACACCTGCTTGGATCCTGTTCCTAAACTATGGGATCACAGTTTCTATTTTTTAAAACCTTAAAACTCTGAGTCAGACAAGCTTCCCCGATGTTCCAGTTATAGATGCCCCTTATCTACTTCCCACCCACCTTTCTCTGTAATCCATAAGACATTAAGGAATTACAGACCTCCTCAGTAAGGTGCCGACATGCCTTGCCTTCTCTGAAATCCACTGCTTAGGGACTATATTAATCCTCCCTTATCCACAGCATTACTTTCCTTGGTTTCAGTTATTTGTGGTCAGCCTCCATCTGAAAATATTAAATGAAAAATTCCAGAAGTAAATAATGTGTAATTTTAACTTGCGCATCATTCTGAGTAATGTGATGAAATCTTATGAGTTCCATTCTGTCTGGGACATGCATCATCCCTTGGTCCGGTGTAAGCATGGCATACACTCCCTGCCTGCTAGTCACTTAGTGAATCACTGTCTTGGTTATCAGATCAACTGTGGAGTTATGGTGGTGCTTGTGTTCATGTCATCCTTATTTTAGTAAATAGTGGCCCCCAAGTGCAAGAACAGTGATGTTGGCCATTCTGATGTGTCAAAGAGAAACCATAAAGTGCCTCCTTTAAGTGAAAAGATGAAAATTCTTGACATAATAAGGAAAGGAAGTTGTATGCTTAGGTTGCTAAGATCTGCCATAAGAATGAGCCTCCTATTTGTGAAGTTGCCTTAATTTATTAATTAGGTGTATATAATAGGAAAAACAGTATATTAGGGTTCAGTACTATCTTTGACTTCAGGTATCATCCACTGGGACTCTTGGAGTATATCCCCCCCTATGGATAAGGAGGACTGCTGTATCAAAGACTTAGCACCATATCCAGGGTAAAGCATTTATAAAGACAGGATATCACTTCCTGTTTCCTGGGGAAGTAATTTCTTCCCAACGAGCTCTATGCTTTGCTATGGCAGTACTTACAATTCCAGGATATATTTGCTGTTTGCTATAGTGTAGTGTTGTATTGGTCATCTTTTAGGACTGTGAAATTTCTAGACATTTGAAAGAGAGGAAGATATTTTTAATATGGTTGATGGGAGAATCCTCACTAGGTTTGCACCTCCTATAATCAGGATGCTCCAATTTGCCAAGACCTGTAATTGGAGGAGTTAGTGGAGGGAGGCAAGTTGCAATGCAGTCCTGTGGGTGGCATCACAAGGTCCTTCAGTATTCTTCCTGGAAGAATAATAAAAATCACGAAATACTACACTGAGTGGTCAGATTATTATGATCTCTGAATGCATAATAATTTGGCCACTCAGTGTATATTGTTCACTGAGAATTTTATTTGACAGTTCTTTTTGTTTATTTGTTTTAATTTGGGAGGTCAGAATCAGTGCTAGGTTGCACATTGGTAGCTGAAGGAAACATAAACTGCCAGTGTAGTCAGCAGCTGCACAATAAGATGGGAGGAGAGACCTGAGGTACTTATGTTTACAAAAACAAAGCTTTCATAAGATGGTTCACAGTCCTTGAGATTGTTCAATGATGATCACTGTGTGCATACAACATGGAATTATCCTATAAAATAAAAGGGTAGTATGCTAATAGACTGAACGGCAGAACAACCAAACAACCAATCAAAGTATAACATACTAATGATGTGATAAGGCTGCTCAACCACTTGCTATGATGAGCTCTGACCATCAGGGGTTAGTCATCTGGTCAACCAGTCACTATGACTTGCACTGACCACCAGGGGTAGATACTCAGACAGTTAGATTGGCTTGCTGCTGGGGTTTGGCTGATCAGGACTGAGTGAGATGGGCCAGACACGCCCTGGAGCCCTCCCACTATCCCTCCCTGGCCTGATTGTGCATCAGTGGGGTCCCTCAGCCTGGCCTGTGCCCTCTTGCAATCCAAGACCCCTTGAGGAATATCAGAGAGCCAGTTATAGCCTGATACCATAGGCCACTCCCCTTGGGAGGGCTCCAGACACAGGGCTCATGGCTGGTAAGCACTGCAGTGGCAGTGTAAGCCTCTCCTGATAGGGACTGATAGGGCCCAAGCCCTCAGCAGGCAAAGTGGGGCCAGGATAAGTGGGAGCAGCAGGTAGGAGCTGCAGGAGGCATTGGACTGTGGGTTTCGTTTTTATCCCTGCAGGCCACCCAGAGGGACCCCACCCATGCACAAATTCGTGCACTGGGCCTGTAGTATGGTTATGAATAACCTCCTTCTGGAAAGTAGAGAAGTGTAATGACCTTCTGGCTTATCTGAAATCTGTTGCCAGATACAAGTAAAATCTCAAAGTCCACTGTTGGTGTTCTTTGATGTAACATGGCAATGCATACATTGAAATGTGTGCAGAAATCACTTGTGTTGTTAGAAGAAAGAATAGTCCTTTTGATCTTGTTCCTTTAGGTGTTTTTGCCTTTATGCTTATTTATTAGAGCTGGTGGGTATTATTTACACTATGTATTATCCTTTTAACCCTGTATATTTACTTGTTTTGTGGATAAAACTGAGACCCACAAGGCTTTATTCCACCTGGCTAATAAACATTGGCTTGTTATTAGAACTCCTCTCTATATCCCTCTGCAGCCCAGCTCCAATAGAATCCTGGTCTCTCTGTCATCCCTTTATAGAAAATCAGATATTTAACTATATAATTTATATAAGGCCAGTTTATCAGTCATCTAGGCTTACTACGAGCAAAAGAGAGCATTTCGATTTTTACCTGTTGTACAAAATTAGTTTTGATTTTAGCAAAAATAAAAATGTAAAAGTGAGAGTTGGACATTTGAATTCACTTGGGTGTTTTGTGAGATTTAAATATGTTCATGATTTTAGTATAGCCATACTTCATGGGAGTTTCTTCAGTTCATTTACCTTTTTTAAGCAGCCAATGTAATTTTACACACACAGACACCCTATTGTTCTAGAAAAGAAATCTTATGATGATAATTACCTTGCTCTGCTGAAAAGGGCTGGTGAGTCACAGATAAGTTTTCAGAGGGCTTATTTTGGTTGGATACAAAAGGGCTGAAAGAATGAAATAAATACATGAAAAAGAAACCAGAGGAGGTGAAGTTAAACAAAAGCTCAACCTTCAGGAAGAAAGGATGTTAGGGGATGGGAATCAGAACATTTCCGACATGTTGATCATTTCAAGATACTCTGAAATAGTTATTATTATGCAAGTGACACATTCTGGTTAATTGAAGGAGATTTGAGGAAATGGCATGATTTCATTAAAGCAGGTTAGCCCTAGCCAGCATGGTTCAGTGCATAGAGCATTGGCCTCCAGACTGAGGGATTGCAGGTTCAATTCTGGTCCAGGGCACATGCTTGGGTTGCAGGCTCGATTCCCAGTAGTGGGCGTGCAGGAGGCAGCCAATCAATGATTCTCTCTCAACTCTCTCTCATCTTTGATGTTTCTATCTTTCCCTCTCCCTTCCTCTCTGAAATCAATAAAAATATTTAAAAAATAAAAAATAAATAAACAGGTTAATGTGAATAGGTTCTTCTTATTCTTAAACCTCCTCAAAAATATCCCGATGAAAGATTGGGGATATATATCATTGTTAAAACATCAAGATTAAGAAACATTAATTATTGTTTCTCAACAATACTTGAATTTTACTGATGTATTGGTAATTTGTTAAAGGCATATCAGGCAAATTCATTTGCAAAGGAAGTCTTTAAAATAAGCTTCTTAAATATTGGGATATTAAGTCGTATAACATTTCTAATTTCTAGTTGTCTCTTTTCTAAACCTACCCGAATGACAGTTCAGCAATTACTAACTGGTGTTGTGAGTGAGAATAGATGCTGTGATTATAATGAAAGCTTTGCCCTAGAATGCTTTTGAATAAAAATAAATAGCATGGTGTGCCTTTTATTTATCATTGAAAAGAGATATAATCTAGAAAGCACTAATGATAAGACTGAATTTCAAGAATTTTGTATTTCCATGTTAGAAGTAATATAATCTTAGAACTATAAATATGTGGCCTGCTACCTTGTACAAGTCTATGGGAATATATTTTGAAAATGTTAAATGAGTTATTGCATTTTTCATCATCTTAATGTTTTCCCCTGCTGAATTATTACGTTTTCTTATATCTTGTTATATAATCCCAAATGTCTAAAGGGAAATTGAATATTTAGAGAAAAAACCCTGAACTCTACATTCTTTTTATATCTATCTTTTTATTTCTTTAGTTTTCTGAATTGTTTTGTTTTAATTTTACCTTTTGTATAAGCATATTATTGGATTTAGCATTGTTAGCTAATGTGAAAATGTATTTCTTTATTTGTTTGTTTATTTTTTATATGTATATCCTAAATGAGCTGTGGGGTATACTTAAATTTTTTTAAAAGTATCACTGTTTTTGGTTTTTAATATTTTATTTTTTATTGATTTGAGAGAGAGAGAGAAAGGGAGAAGGAGGAAAGAGAGATATGAGAGTGAAACATTGATCAGTTACCTCGAGCACATATCCTGAACAGGGATGGAACCCATAACCTTGGTGTACAGGGCAACTCTCTAACCAACTGAGTTGCACCAGCCAGGGCAAATGTATTTATTTTTTAAAGGTGAATTTAGTCTATTTACACTTATTGATACATGTGTTTTTCTCTCTGTATATACTCTCCATGGCCTTCTTTTTATCTGGCTATAACTTATTGATGCCTAACTATTAAGTTACTTTTCGCTAGGAGTATCTTTTTTGTCATCTCATTCCTTTCTCTTAGTATCAGAATTAAAACTAAGTCATGTACTTTCCCTATTGTATTGTCACCCTTATAACTACTGGTCTTAAGTATAGGCAATACTTAATTCTCACTACCACTCTTTAAGTGACTATCTCTCCAATCTTTTGGGATGTTTAAAGTTTATTCTAGGGAATGCTATTTCATGAAATCTCATGGTAAAAATATTTACTATGTTCTTACATATTCAAAAGATTGTCTCTGGACTTAATACTTAATTTTTTGACTGGGTTTGAAATTCTTAGCTAATATTTTATTTACCAAAGTGTAATAAATAGTTATTTTCAATACATTCTGGCATGAAATATTACTGTTAGAAAATCCAATATTATCTTTTCCTTACATATGACTTTAAATTTCTG
This sequence comes from Antrozous pallidus, assembly GCA_027563665.1. Classification (NCBI taxonomy): domain Eukaryota; kingdom Metazoa; phylum Chordata; class Mammalia; order Chiroptera; family Vespertilionidae; genus Antrozous; species Antrozous pallidus. Next base: position 126,760,234 of record CM050509.1, read on the forward strand.
TCTAATACTCTTTTATCTTTTTTCTTATATTCCAGTAGTTCTACTAAAATTTATATCAGTGCTTATAGCTTTGATTGATTTTCTACATATGTAACGTGTATTTTTAATGCAAAGTTTTTTGTTTGTTTATATTTCAGGAAAATTTTCTTTTGCAATAGATTTAAAAATTTGTTCTGTTTAATTGCTTTAGTTGGGGAAAAGGGAAGACACTTTTACATGTATTGATTCTTTACCACCTAGCTTCCATTTCTATTATTTTCCCCATTTTTATCCCTTTCCATAATACAGTATTCCTTGTGTTCATTTGTTTTTCCTTCTAGTTTTGTTTGCATATCTGAAATATTTTTCCTTTATTTATAATTATTTTCTCAGTCTCTTAATGGCCCTCTTAACTCCATGGTGGGGGAGAACAATTGCTTTTCCAATAGGGACAGGCAATCCCCCCACCCCTCAAGCAAAAGCTGCCTAGATGGTAAAGGTCTACCCCCAAACCTGGCTTCTGCTCACAGACTTCCAATCCACTCTTCCCTCCCCCTGCCAGAGCCCAATGTAAGTGGCTACACACAAAATTTTGTGCATTGGCCCTTTAAGAGGGTGCCTGAGTTTCCGGTAGTCTCTTGCTGGCAGGCAGTAACCCTGCTGCTTTTTACACCAGGTGTTAGGTGGGAGCCTTTCTCAGTTCTGGTGCTCTGGGCTGGGGAGCCCAGCTTGGGGTTTAGAACCCAGAGTTCCCGGTGGGAACCCCCACAGCTAAGTTCTCTCTACAGACCTTCAGCTGCTGCCTGTGGCCAACCTCTTGCATCCCCACCCTTCTACCAGTCTCTGTGCTGGTCTCCACTGTCCATTCTTGGCTAGGGTTCTCTCCAGCAAGTCTTCAGTTGATTTTTCAGGGTGGTTTTTCTGTATTTTAGTTGTGTTTCCAGTTTGGTCCTAGGAGTGTGCCAGTGTGGCTTCCACTTACTCTGCTGCCAGTTTGGAATCTGTTAAATCTGTCCGTTTCTGGATGTTTTAATAATGACGTAGGAAGTTCTGGGGTTATTATATAGTTATTTTTAAAAGTTTAATTTTGTTCCCTTTTATTTAAGCAAATTACTAGTTATTTCATGTATATAAATATTTTTCACAATTTAAATGACTACAGAGTAATATTTTAAATTTGTGCTGCCTGATATAATAGCCACACATGATTATTCTAATTAAAATGTAAGTTCTCAGTTGCAACAGTCACAATTCAATGGCTTAATACCCATATATTGCTAGCAGGTACTATATGGGATGAGGAGGCGAGGTAGAAAATATTTTTGTCAGGGCAAATAATCTTATTAAAATACATGATCGAAAGGATTAATAAATTAAACATAATTGTATTCAGAATTTACATAATTTGAATATATAATCATAAATTACAATTAAATTAAGTAGAAAAATTCAACATTGAAATTACTTTTTGCATCTGTTTTTATAAAAGGTTGATTTTCTTGTAAAATAACAGGATTCATTCAGAATTAGAAGACAAGATACAATTTATAAGTGATCAATATAAAATATTTAAACACTGAATTTTTAAAGCTCAATTTAAAAAATTTTTAAAAATTTAAAAATAATTACATTAAAATTTTATATGAAATCAATACTTTACAATTCTAGTGTTTACTGTCTATTCACTTGCCAATGTTGTACCTGGATGAATACATGTGTACAAATTTTAGAGTAATTTGTAATGTTTCAAAATATTCATGAGTCACCATGTGCACTTCTGAAGAATTCCACCCTAATTTATGTATATACCTTTGCATTATAAGTTGAAACTTTAAAGGAAACAAAAATAATTGATATTTTGAACTAGTCCTGGGAAATTATATTTCAATAGGCAGAACCTACTTGCAATTCATGCTGAGGGAAAGAATTTAACATAATAAATATTTTGCCACTTCTCTCCCTTAAATACTTCTGCCACTCAAATCCTCACCAAACTCTGAAGCAGTATTCATCTTTCATACTGGCCCAATGTTTAAATTCTTTTTTTTTTAGGACAAGATCTGGGAGAAGGGTTTCCCTGGGGCCTAAAACGTATCTCATGAAAACAGATGTTTAGGGTTTATAAGTTATTCTGTGCTAGCTTGGAGTTTCACACCCTGGGTAACATAGCCACCCAGGTGTGATATGATGACTTTATTTTTATGTGTGTTATGACATATGGAGCTCTCTAAAGCACCAGGCCAGCTGGGGACTTCTCGTGTGTGGATCTCGGGGTGCTGCTGCCTTTTCAGTAGAAGGATACTGCTACCTGTGTGTATACTTAAATTTTCTGAAATTTTGGTCTGTCTGCTTATGAAATTCTACTTATAATCTTCTTTCTCTAAAACATTCCAATATATCAAGGTCAGATACAAATACCAACTTCCCTATAAAGACTTCCTAAGTTAATCTTTTCCACAAGTAATCATTCCTCCTGAATTCTTCAGCCATTTATGCATCTGCTTTAACTTAAGTTCACAAGGAGTTTTCTTAGGTTGGGAGAGTGGGGGCGGGCAAACAGCAGGATTTCAGGAACTTCCTCAGCTACTTTCAGTGAGAGGTGTTCTGTTTGTTTCATTTTGTTTTCATTTGTTGGTTTGTCTTTTATAGATTAGGCATCCACGTCCAATGTTTAAAGAAAAATAGAAGTCACAAATCGGCAGGTTACTATATATTTTATTATAATCAATTTATGCATATGTACACATTCCATCATGTACTAGATTATTACACCTATTAGAGAACAATGGCATTTTATAACTTTGGTCAACTATGTATGTGTTCCTTATTGAATAACTAGAAGTTTGGTGCATGACATTCCTGTACTCAGGGGACAGGGGCGGGTCCCCTCAGCCTGGCCTGTACCCTTTATCAGTCCAAAAGCCCTCGGGGGATGTTCAACTGACAGCTTAGGCCTAAGCCAAAGTCAGACATCCTTAGCGCTGCTGCTGAGGTGGAAGAATCTTCCACCACTGCTGCTGCACTCGCCAATCAGCTGTCAGCCGCCCCCCAAGTCCCTGCTTGTGGCTGAGCAGCGTTCCCCCTTTGGAAGTGCACCGACCACCAGGGGGCAGCTCCTGTGTAGAGCCTCTGCCCCCTGGTGGTCAGTGTGTGTCATAGAGACTGGTAATTGGGTCAATTTGCATATTACACTTTTATTTTATAGGATACCATTATTTTTCTATCTAGTGGTCATGGTCTTATCCATATTCCCAAGCAATTTCTATTTAGTCCCTATGACTGTGTAAAGATAGTAATAAAGTGTATGCAAACACAGTCATAGGTTGTGACCACAAGGTCATCCCAGTTATACTCTGTGCTTTGGTATCTCTTCAAAGAAGGTCTTGCTGCCTGAAGAGAATGACTGGGAAGGTGACTCGTGCTAAGTCAGGGAGAACATTTTAGAAATGTATGTTCTGACAAGGTGGATTCAGATTCCTGTTAAAAGGTCAAAGCAGGCTTACAACTTTACCTTGGTTTCTGGCCAACAGCCCAGGTTGCAATTTCTCTCAATCTAGCACTGCGATAACTATACTATCAGGAAAAAAAATAAATGCGAAAATGTTGAAACTCATCCCATGAAGCTAGGGCCAACCGTCAGCTATTGCCCAAGCCCTAACTTTAAGAATCAATCTTTTTTCTCCCCCACGGTGCATTAGTTTTAAATCTCAGTATAATTAGCCTTTCTGTCTATAATGATATATACCTTGTTCTATTTCTCAGCTGCATTTTCTTCCCAAGAAACCCATGTGAGTAGGTTTGCTAGGTAAAATACAGGAGGTGCAGTTAAATTTAAATCTCAGATAAGTGATTGATACTTTTGTAGTATAAGTAAGTGTCAAATATTTCATAGGACATAATTACACTAAAATATGCATTGTTTACCTGGAATATAAATTCAACCGAGTCTTACATATTTTAATCTGCTACATCCAGCAGTCTCATTTGTGAGAGGGGACTGTCTTTTTCCTTTCCTTTCTCTTCATACATCTGTAATCTGGTCAATGTTTATTTTTTTGTTTCTTTGTGTGTTTTTTTTTTTCAGTTCCAGAGCTACAACAGGTTCTTTTTCCTCTAGCCCAGACACTTAAAACCATGGCTATGTATTTGAACCACAGGAAGAGCGTCAAAATAATGTGAATGCCACAGGAGCATGTAGATCTGGGATGAGATCCAGGTATTTATACTTTTAACAGCTCCAAAGGTTACAGTAATAAGCAGCTATTATACTAAAAACCACTGTGAGAACTTAATGACACTCTCCTGCCTGCCTAAGACACGGTAGAAAAGAAACAAAATATTCTCTAGCTAAAGAGGGGAATAAGAGTTTCAATTTCTAAATACTCCACCATGTAGGAGTTGACCTAAGCTGAGAACAGAAAACTGTTGGTGGAGATGTGTTGTCAGAATATAAATTGTTCCTTTATAATCTGGCTAGAATAAAGCTAGCACTGTTTTCATGGATCCCAGCAGATGTCATAGCTTGTCTATCCTGCCCTCCTTACTATTTTTTAAATTATGTTTATTGCTTTCAGAGAGGAAGAGAGGGGAGAGAGAGAGAGAGAGAGAGAGAGAGAGAGAGAGAGAGAGAGAGAATGAGAGAGAATCATAGATAGGCTGCTCCTGCATGATCGGATGGAGCCCAAAACCCAGGCATGTGCCCTGATCCCCTGATCGGGAATCAAACCGTGACCTCCTGTTTCATAGGTGGAAGCTCAACCACTGAGCTACACCAGCTGGGCTATCCTGCCCTTTTTATAAAGCTAAGGGGATTGGGACAGTAAATGCTGGACATGTGCTCTATAAAATGCCAGTTTGTTTTCAACTTTGTCAATCCAATGGTACCTATGAAAAATAAATTGTATTTATATCTATATCAAATTTATCATAAGTTATATAGACCTGATGGAAAATAAAAACATGTTTTAAAATTATTTGCAGATACACACATATAATTTGCATTATGTAAAGGGACCTGCAAAGGTGCATGAACCAGCCCATTAATTTTATTAATAGAGATTTTAAACAACTTGCTAAAAGTCCGAGTCAACATTTCTGATGACAAATTTAGTACTTGTACCATATGCAACCTTTTTTCATGGTTGCATTATGAAATATTGAGGGACTTCTCTTATGCTCTTTTTCAAATGAATTATTAAAAAATTATTGTTGAAAATATTACATATGTCTCCCCTTCCCTCATCTTTGTCCTTTTCTAGCCTGCTGCCACCCCTTTCACCACCCTATTATCTGTGTCCATGAGTTATGCATATATGCATAAACATCTTTGGTTTATCTCTTCCAAACCATCCACCCTCCACTGCCTCCCTCTGAGATTCCACAGTCCGTTTCATGCTTCAATGGCTCTGGATCTGTTTTATTCATCAGGTTATGTTGTTCATTAGATTCCACATACTAGTATGAGTGAAATCATGGGATATTTGTCTTTTTTTGACTGGCTTACTTCGCTTAGCATAGTAATCTCCAGGTCCCTCCATGCTGTTTCAAAGGGTGTACCATTTAGTAGTTTATACAAGAGAAAAAAAAAAAACACACACACACAACAGGATATTAAGGAAACCTCATAAAGACTGTAACTTTTGAGTGCCTAATTAGTTAATGTAACTAGGAAATATAATATGGTCTTATAAATCAGAAGAAAAATTATAAGCTCAACAGTGAACTCAGAGAAGCACTTTAACTGATAATTCACATAGGAAGAAATTCAAGCATATGAAAAAAATAGTAATCAAATAAATACCAATTAAAGGAAGCATGGCATATTACTTTGTCAAATAACATGTTGAAGCTTCATTAATTCGTTCATTAATTATTTCCATCCACAGTTGGTGGGGTGCTATATGACAGACACTGCCCGGCATTGCAGGGAAAATGAAATATTAACAATGTCTGGAGGATTGCTTTTTTTTCAGTATGCATCAAAAGCCTTAAAAAACAGCATGTTTTTGTCTAATCAAGTCTATTTATAGACATTTATATCAAATAATCATGGTTGTTTACAAAGAGATGGCAATGAGGATAATTAGCAAAAGTCAATGTTTAATAATAAACTTTAAAAGCAAAAATATGGATATCCCGCTAATAATTATAATATATATTTATGGATAAAACTTCATGGAACCATCGGGGTGGGGGTACCCATTCGGGGATGGGGCCAGCTAGGGGGAGAGGTCATGGGCATTCCTGTCATTCTGATGTTCGTTCTATTTGCATATTACCCTTTTATTATATAGGATATTTATGGATACAACCTAATGGAACCATTAAACTGGATTTTGTTTTAAAATGTTAATCAGATGTTAATTAGTATTAGTGGAGTGACAACATTGTAGGGTATAAAAATGTTGAATATAGCCAATATAAGCTTATATATCAACTACAGTATACTTAAATAAAAAAAGATACGTTAAAATATCTGAAATTATGTTACAAATATGTTTATAGAAATTTACAAAGAAGGCACACAATTTGAAACAAAATAATGTGTTCAAATTTCAGTTACTAAGAATAAATATCCACATGTATATATTTGAAGTTAGATTATGGATAACATTTATTTTCTTTTTGGTGTTTTGAGATTATCTTGATTTTTTAGCAATCAAAAGTAATTTATGAAATCCACTAGACAAATACGTTAGAAAGCATATTTGTGCATATCAGAAACAGTAAAGGGGGAAGCAGTTTGGAGTTAAGGAGCTAATACTGTACTAGGATGTTTTGTTTGTTTCTTTAGGTCTCACAAACAAGGTTTAATACTCCAGATCTGCTACGTCCTCAAAGTCTTAGCATCTTTTGAGTTTTAGTATAGTTACCTCTTTTTCTTAATTTGAAATATTTTACATGGTTCTCACAGCATACTATATAACATGATCCGATTTATATTCATAAAATAAAGCAAAAGATTTAATTATATATGTATTTAAAAGAGAATGAAAATATTTAAGCTATTAGAGAGGAAAACTTTAATGGCAAGTATAAAAGTTATAAATTGGTTAGTATTAAAGAAAAAATGATGCCCCCGAGGTATTTTATGTTTATTCTGTATTTTCACATGCCTGCTTATAAAATTCCGTGTGTGTGTGTGTGTGTGTGTGTGTGTGTGTGTGTGTGTGTGTGTGTTTGCGTATGCGTTAATATTGTCTTGGTGTAAAAAAAAGACATATAAGAACAATTTTGCAGATGTTTGTGGCTGGATTAAGGATTGCTATTTGTTCTTTATCTACACTAGTGACTTTTAGCTGGGTATACAGTGAACCAAGCATATTTCACATCTTCCAGGGCAGCTAAGTATGGCCATGTGACTAAGCTCTGGACAATGAAATGTATGTTGGGAGTGGTATGCAAAAATTCTGGGAAGTTTACTTAAAGAGAAAATACTTCGTTAGAGGAATAATTCTCTTTATTCCTTTATTAAAAATTAGTAGGAAAATAGACATTACATTTGGTGTTAGAACAGCCATATAACCACAATAAGGCATACATAAGGATGGCTAGCGCAATTACATAGTCTTCTATAACTGCTATATAATCTTTGGAACAATTGTCTAGACTATTATTTCAAAGAAAAATAAAGTTATATCTTATTTAACCCACTATGATTTCGGATTATTCAGCCATAGAAAAGCCTAAGTTTATCTGATAGAGTAACTTTTTGGATAACTTGCACCTTTCTTTTGTTAATTTTGCTGAAAGGAAGTAGAAAGCAGCATTGACTGCTCTCTCTCTCGAAACTCAGTTTAATCTCTAGAAATTTGTCTTATTCCACAAAAGCCTGAAGTTGGTGTTTCTGTTTAGCACTTATCTCTTCATAACTCAACTACAGCTCCTCTGGAAACATGAATAGACAGATTCTGTCTGAATACAGTAACAGAGCAAATAGCACTTCATAATTTGATGATACAACTCTTCTCCCAGTTTACAAAATGCATCTCAAGAGTAGTGGGTAAAAGCAACTATAGTCCAAGAGTGTATTTTTTAAAGGATTTATACACCCCCAGCAATTTTAATTTATGTAGTGCCACCTTGGTATTAATTGATAAAAGTGGGGGGGGCACAGGGTAGTTAAAATTCCCAAGTTTTGTAATATATGGATATATTAAGTTATATTGACAAAACAATTAAACAAATTACCTGTTTAGAAAATATACTTTATTAAATACTGGTCTCTGAAATTGATTGAGACTTCAATTGCTATAAAAATGTAGAGAGGAGGAACCAAGATGGTGGCATAGGTAAACACCTACTGTGCTGCCTCGTGCAACAATACCAAAACTACAACATAATAACAAGACAAACATCATCCAGAATCACCGGAAAGCTGGCCGAGTGAAAATTCCACAAATAAAGGTAAAGGTGGGATACTGAGACTCAGAAGAGCGGTGGAGCGCAGCCTTAAAGATACGCGCAGAGCCAGAGGTTCGGAGCTGTGGGGCACGTGTGGGCTATAGGGCTGGCAGCAGCAATCCCAGCTGGATTTCCCCAACATGAAGGGTGGAGACGTCCCACTGCACAGATTCCCCAGTGCCAGGTGAGGTCTGAGGTCCAGGATATGCACCCTGGAAGCGGGGCGTGGCAGAGGTCTCCTAATCTGAGGAGAATCCGGGTTGCTTGGAACAGCAGTTTGCACACGTAAAGTGTGCGACAGCACAGATGCACGACTTGCTCCCTGGCGACTTGCCCCCTGGTTCGGGAGACCACCAGACTGCTTTGTTTTACAACCCTGGGTGAGACTTTGGGTGTGAAGACTCACTTGGGGAGAGGCAGAGTTGTCTGGCAAGGGGAAGAGACTAGCGGCTTTCTCTTGTAGGTGCCTGCAACTATTACCACCCAACACAGAGACCTGCGTGTCTCATAGGACTTAGCTGACGCTGACGCTGCCTGCTCAGCTAAGAGACTCTGCCCATCCAACCTGATCACAGTTTCCCTGCACAGGCAATTGGCCTGGAGGTCAAACCCTCCTAGGGCTAACAACAACAAGCTGGCCTTAAATTCAAAACTACTGTACTACCCATGAAGGATTGCAGTAAGAGTATCCACTTCAGGTAACTGGGGAGGCTGAGCCACTGTCCCTTAGAGGACATCTACCACATAAAGCAGCCACCATGCAGAGACATGGAAAGAAATCAGGTGTGAAAGAAATGGAGGAAAAAAGACGACTAGACATAGAGTTCAAAACCACGGTTGTAAGGCTTTTCAAGAGGCTCCTAGAAAAGGCTGATGAACTTAATGAGAACTACGAGGAAATGAACAAGACCAACAAGGAAATGCACAAGACCAACAAGGAGATGAATGAGACCTACAAGGAAATGAACAAGACCTACGAGGATATGAACGAGACCCTCAAGGATAAGAAAAAGGACCAACTAGAAATCAAGCATGCACTGCCTGAAATAAAAAAATATTACACAAAGTCCTAAAAGCAGTCCAGAGGGCCACAAGAACCAAGTCAAAGATTTGAAATACAAAGAAGCAAAATCCACTCAGCTGGAAAAGCAAGAAACAAAAAGAATCCAGAAAATTGAAAATAGTGTAAGGGGCCTCTGGGACAACTTCAAGCATGCCAACATCCGAATTATTGGGGTGCCAGAAAAAGAGAGAGAGCAAGGTAATGAAAACCTACTTGAAGAAATAGTGACTGAAAACTTCCCCCACCTGGTGAAAGAAACTGACTTAAAAGCCCAAGAAGTACACAGAACCCCAAAATATAGGAATCTAAAGAGGACCACACCAAGACACATCATAATTAAAATGCCAAGAGCAAAAGATAAGGAGAGAATATTAAAAGCACAAGAGAAAAACAGTTTTTACCTATAAGGGAGCACCCATACAATTGTCAGCGGATTTCTCAACAGAAACGATGCAGGCCAGATGGCAGTGGCAAGAAATATTCAAAGTGATGAATAGCAAGAATCTACAACCAAGATTACTCTATCCAGCAAAGCTATCTATCATTCAGAATTGAAGGTCAGATAAAGTGCTTCTCAGATAAGAACAAGCTAAAGGAGTTCATCACCACCAAACCAATATTATATGAAATGCTGAAAGATATTCTTTAAGAAGAGGAAGAAGAAAAAGGAAAAAATATAAATTATGAACAACAAATACACATCTATCAACAAATGAATCTATAAATCAAGTGAATTAATAATTTGATGAACAGGATAAACTGGTGAATATAACAGAATCATGGACATAGAGAGGGAATGGACTGACAATTCTTGGGGAGAAAAGGGGTGTGGGAAGTGTAGCAAGAGACTGGACAAAAATCTTGCCACAATGGGAGAGGACAGTAGGGAGGGGGAGGGGAGGGCGGAGGGTGGGATGGGTACAGGTTGGAAGGGAGCTATAGGGGGATAAAAAAGGGGGAACAATGTAATTAATAAACTGAACAATAAAGATTAAAAATGTAGAGATATTTTTGTACTCTTTGAACTATATATATTTATAAATGATGATGTTTTCATAGTCTTGCATGCATGATTTCCTTCAAAAATCAATCCTTAACTGTGGTGTCAGTCTGAAAAAAAAATAGTTCAATGTGAAAGAGAAATAATTATTTGACATTGTGATAATGAAATAATTTAGGCAGTGTCTGTTACATTAACATTTAATATAATTGTATTATTATATTATAATAAAATGAATTGTATTAAATTCATTTTAATGATAAAGTATTGATCATATTATTCTTATTATATGGAAATGGAGAGTTTATCTATTTTTTACTTATATAAACCATCTACTACCTCTTTATTCTATACAACAATACTTTAGAATCCTATCTAATAAAAGAGTAATGTGCAAATCAACCATACATTTGCTACACCCACAAGCCACACCCACCAGCCAATCAGGAGCTGGGGCAGAGCCAGCCAGCGAGAGTGTGGCCTGGGCCTGGGGTGCAGGGCCGAGGCAGCCAGGACTGCGGGGGGTAGGGCCAAGATGGCCAGGGCCGTGGAGGGTGGCGCCAAGGTACCAGGGCTGTGGGGGGCGGGGCCAAGGCATCCAGGGCCGTGGGGGGGCGAGGTCGAGGTGGCCAGTGTGCACTGGCCAGGGAGAAAGCCTGGGCTGGGGGGTCTAGGCTGAGGCCCTCGCTAGCCAGGTGCAACCTGGCTGGGGTGAAGGCTGGGGATCAGAGGGGAAGCTGGGGGCTGAGGCTGGGATAGAGCCAGCCATTGGCACCATTGCAAGGAGATGGTTGGGTTCCCAAAGCCTAAAGCCTTGCACAAGCTTTAGTCCTTGGGCAGCCTGGGGGTGAGTGATCAGTAGGACATCCCCTGAGGACTTCCAGTATATGTGAGGGGGCAGGTTGGGCTGAGGGGTCACCTACCCCCAGTGCACAATTATTTTGTACTGGGCCCCTAGTTTAACATTAAAACAAGACTATTATGTGGTTATGTTTTTAAATTGAACTTGATAAAAGAAAGATAAAATATAGTAAATGATTTTAAAATGATAAATCTTTATTGAAGGCATTGTATTTTAGCAATGGGTTAGTTGCACATCCATTGGTATAAATATGTCATCTTTTAAGCTTTCTTTGCAATAATAAAAGGATCTATACTAATAATAAATATGCAAATTTTCAGTTATAGCATCATGTCATAGCCAGATCAGCAGGCTGCATCCCCACTTCCTGCTCAGGCAGCTGCAAGGCGCGAAGTAGGATAGGATACGTTAGAAGGGGATAAGAAAGGAGAGGGAGAGAAAGGCAGGTCTGCATGCAGACAGACTGACAGGAGAAACAAAAATACAGAAAGAGAACAAGAAAAAGACACAGGAATGGAAAAGGAAAGGAAATACAGGGCTGCATATGAGATGGGGTAGCGACTATGGGGGGGTGAGCAGGTGCGCCCAGTGAGGGGTGGGGTGGGAGCTCCCCCCAGATGCGGGAGGAGGGCGGTGGCCCCTGCCGTGGGCCATTGGTGGGGAGGTGCCCGCAAGTCCAGGATGGAGTGGTGAACTGTCTGAAGCCTTCTGGGCAGAGGTGCTCCTGCTTTGCAGCAGCAGAAGCAGCACCCGGGCCACACAAGCCTCGGCCATCTTTGCTGGGCCAGGCGTCTCAGGCAGGGAATAGGAGCACGACAGCAGCTGGGAGGCCAAGAAAGGGGGGCGGTGACCACCTGGCCAGGACTGAGCCCTCGGCTGGGGGTTAAAGCCCCTCCCCCCAGAAATTTTATGAAGGGAGGGTGGGAAGAACTCTATAAAGGACTCAGTAGGGTGCAGAGTTAAAGGAGGAAAGAGGATGTGTGAGTGAACTGCAGGAGCTATAATGAAAATCAAGTATAGTTGTGTACTGGGGACAGATTTTAAAAGTAGGAATCCGAAAAGAAAAAATAAGATAAATGATAGTGAATAATTAGGCAGCTACTAGCTAGATATTAAAACAGTGGAAGTAAATAGAGAAGAGTCTATGGGAAAGGTAGATGAGAGAGAAAGAGGGAGGGAAGAAAAGTTTTAAAGGGGAGACAATAGAGCTTAAAAGGAGAATGGTAAGATGGAAGAAATGAGACAGGAAGCAAAGCAGGTCTGAGGGAGGAAGTGAAGAAAAAAATTAAGGTGGGAAGGAAGGAAAAGGGGAGGGAGGGCAGAGGTAAAGATAAAGGAAAGAAGGTATGTGGGGAGGGAGGGAGAGTAGGAGAAACATGGGAAGAAGGGTGATGGAACAGAAGTAGGAAATAAGAACAAAAGAAAAGTTTAAAAATAATGAGTCTGTAGGAGAAAGTGTTACATAAAGGATAGAGAAAAATTGTGTGACAGGGAGAAGCCAGTATGGAAGTCAAATAAAATTGTGTGTAAAGGGTATAAGATTTAAAAAAATAGTTAATAGGGGTGACCGGGCTGGCAGGGGAGGGCAGTGAGGGGGACCAGGCAGGCAGGCAGAAAGGCTAGGGCAGGCAGGCAAGTGAGGGCTTAAGAGCCAGAGGTCCTAGATTGCGAGAGGGATGTCCAACTGCCAATCAGGCCAAAACTGGCAGTTAGACATCCCCCCGAGGGCTCCCAGATTGGAGAGGGTGAAGGTTGGGCTAAGGGGATACCCCCCCCCCCATGCACAGATTTTGTGAACCAGGCATCTAGTGAAGAATAAATAAGGATGTTGCTGGTCAATTGATTAGCAAACATGTTTGGTTTGTTAATTAACTGCTAAAGAAAACATTCTAATTGATTTAGCATACTCCTTGAAGTAAATACAAATTAACAACCAATTCATACCCTATATTCTTTGTCCCAAAGGAGCCTTTTGAATGTTGCTTTTAGACAACATTCTCACAACTGTTAGGCAATCTATGGACTCCTAGGAATATATGCTTGTTGGCACATCCATTAGTATTGGCTAACATTATATAAAACTAAAGGCCTGGTGCACGATATTTGTGCACGGGCGAGGAGAGGTGTCCCTCACTCTAACCTGCATCTCTCCAGTCTTGGATCCCTCTCTCAACCCAGGACTGCTGGCTCCCAACTGCTCACCTGCCTGACTTTCTGATTGCCTCTAACCACTTCTGCCTGACAGCCTGATCACCCCCTAACCACTGCCCTGCCAGCCTGATTGATGTCTAATTGCTCCAGTGCCAGCATGGTTGCCCCCAACTTCCCACCTCTGCTGGCCTGATCACTCCTAACTGCCCTCCCCTGTAGGCTTGATCACCCCCAACTGCCATCCCTTTCAGGCCTGGTCCCTCCCAACTGCCCTCCAATGCAGGCCTGCCCCCCCCCCCCCCCACAACAGCCATTCTCTGCAGTCCCACTCACCCTGAACTTCCCTACTCTGCCGGCCTGGTCACCCCTAACTGTCCTCCCTTGTAGGCCTGATCTCTCCCACCTGCCCTCCCCTGCTGGCCATCTTCTAGTGGCCATCTTGTGTCCACATGGGGGCAGGACCTTTGACCACATGGGGACAACCCTCTTGTGTGTTGGAGTGATGGTCAATCTGCATATTACTCTTTTATTAGGTAGTATAGAGGCCTTGTGCATGGGTGGGGGCCGGCTGGTTTGCCCTGAAGGGTGTCCCAGATCAGGGATGGGGTTCCCTGGGGTGTGGGGTGGCCTGGGCAAGGGGCCTGTGGTGGTTTGCAGGCCGGCCATGCCCCAGTGATCCAATGGAGGCCCTGGTATCTGGGTTTTATTTATTTTTACAATTGAAACGTAGTAGCCTGAAGCAGAGCCAAACCTTTGGCTTGCTCCAGGCAGCAGCCATTTCTGTTGGAATTTATTTACCTTCTATAATTGAAACTTAGTAGCCTGGAGTAGAGGTCTAGGCTGGCCAGGGCTGCAGAAGCTTGGCTTCCTCCATCGCCTGGGCCAACCCTAGCCTCTGCTCTCTCCAGCTCCATGGCTGCTGCATTTCTGTTGGGATTTATGTATCTTCTATAATCAAGACTTTGTAGCATTGAGTAGAGGGCTAGGCCAGCAAGGGAAACCCAAGCCTCCCTCCTGCTCTCCGTGGCTGTGGCCATCTTTGTTGGGGTTTATTTGCATATTTTCTCCTGATTGGTTGGTGGGTGTGGCTTGTGGGTGTAGGGGAGGTTTGGTCAATTTGCATATTACTCTTTTATTAGATAGGATTGATAAAATTCTCTTATATTTTCACCAGCTCTTTCTTTTGTGAAAAAGACAGGGAGAAGGTGTGTGTGTGTGTGTGTGTGTGTGTGTGTGTGTGTGTGTGTATGCTTGTGTGTGCACATGTGCGTGCACATGTATGTGTAAGTAAGATTATTTTTCTTCTGAAATCTTTTCTTTTTCTTTACAAATTTTATTGTTTACACTATTTCAGATATCCCTCATTTCCCGCCCTTTGTCCACCTTCATCCTGTCCTTGTCCTTCTCCCTTGGCCCTCACCACACTATTGTTTGTGTACATTCACTATGCATATATGTTCTTTTGCTAATCCCTTCACCTTCCTTTAGCCAGTCTAACCCATCTCTCCTCTGAGATCTGTCAGTCTATTTCACATATATATGCCTCTGGTCCTCTTTTGTTCATCATTTTATTTTGTTCATTATATTCCACATATAAGTGGTATTTTTTTTCTTTTTTATAGCTGCATAATATTCCATGGTATAAATGTATCACAGCTTTTTATCCACTCATCTACTGAAGGACTTTTGGGCTGTTTCCAGATCTTGGCTATTGTAAATAATGCTTCCATGAAGTAGGGATGCATATATTCTTTCCGATTGGTTTGTTTCAGAATTCTTAAAATATAAACTCAGAAATGAAATCTCTGGGTCCAAAGGCAGTTCCATGTTTAATTTTTTGAGGAAACTCCATACTGTTTTCCATAATGGTTGTACCAGTCTGCATTCCCACCAGCAGTGTACTAGGGTTGCCTTTTCTCTGCATCTTTGCCAGCACTTTTTGTTTGTTGATTTATTGATGTTAGGCATTCTGACAGGTGTGAGGTGATATCTCATTGTAATTTTAATTTGCATCTCTCTGATGATTATTAACATTGAGCATGTTTTCATATATCTCATGGCCATCTCTATATTCACTTGGGATTGGTATCTATTTAGGTCCTTTGTCCATTTGTTAATTGGATTGTTTGTCTTCCTTTTGTTAAATTGTATGAGTTCCTTATATATGTTGGAGATTAACCTCTTATAATTTGAATCATTTGCAAATATGTTCTACCATGCAGTGGGCTCCCTTTTTATTTATTTTTATAGTTTCTTTGCTATGCAGAAATTTTTTAGCTTGATGTAGTCCTATTTGTTTATTTTATCTTGTTTTCCTTGGAGACATTTCAGCAAAACATTTCTCTGAGAGATGTCAGAGAGCTTACTGCCTATGTTTTCTTCTAAGATGCTTATGGTTTCAGGACTTATATTTAAGTCTTTTATCCATTTTATCAACTTCCACCATATGCCTTTATTCCTGTGTAGTGGTCTAGTTTCATTTTTTTTTTGCATGTACCTGTCTAATTTTCCCAACACCATTTATTATAAAGACTGTCTTTACTCCATTGTATGCTCTTGCCTCCTTTGTCAAATATTAGTTGACCATAAAGGTGTAGGTTATTTTCTGGGCTCTCTGTTCTGTTTTGCTGATCTATGTGCCTGTTCTTATGCCAGTACTAGGCTGTTTTGATTACAGTGGCTTGGTAGTATAGCTTTATATCTGGTATTGTGATCCTTGCAACTTTATTATTCTTTCTCAACATTGCTGATTTGAAAATATCCTAAATTGAAAATGTATTGAATACATCTAACCTACTGAACATCATATCTTAGCCTAGTCTACCTTAGACATACTCAGAACACACTATTCAAAAATCAGTGTTATTTTAGGAACATTCTAAGAATATTTGACAAGATTTTGAAGTCCCTGGAACAGACAAATTTAGAAGTACATCTATTTGATTACTCTGTTTGACTACTTTAGTTGTCAAAGCCAGAGAGATATATATGTTAAACATATCTCAAGCTAAAAGTTGGCCTTGCAAAATAGACTAAAATTTCCCAGACTGAATAGGTAAACATTATGGGATTAGGTGTGTAGAAAGAAAAAGATAAAAATTAACTTCATAGCTTCAACAGGGCAAGTCCTTACATTGCCTAAACACTATTAAGACAAATGTACCACAATGGCATGCCTATGGACACTTTCTTGTTCTTCATAGAATTTTAGGAACAGAAACCTGTCATTCCACAGTGCCATTAGGGCACCAGGCTGTCAAGATAACAAAGATCTCTTTCTGGTTATAATGCATTTGAATTAATAGAAAAACCTAGATCTTGGTAATGAATCTTTGAACCTGTCTTCTAATCTTAAATGCATGTACACCAACCCTCTGCTTCTTCCCTAATTGATTTAAGTACAAGACCTTGAGTTCAGAACCGGCAGTTAATTTAAATTCATGACATGAAATAAGGACTAGGCTAGGAAGCCATCTCCTTCTTCCCTGTTTCTTCTTTAAGCAAAAACGAAAAGGCTATTCACCTCCTGAACATAAATTGTTATATTCATTGAGTCTGTGACATAAGGGTTTTATGAGAACTTTGATAATCAGCTAAGGATAATTATTTACCTGTTACAAGCAACAGAAAACAATAGTATAGAATTTACTTATTAGTGGTTATAAACTAAATATGCCATGTCCACAAACCATACCGCCTTCACTTGATGAATTTATTATTTGGAAAGGAACAATATAATGAGTGTCATGTAGAATTGATGTCATAAAGGCAAATATTTCTAAAAATGAATCAAAAGTTGTTTCAGTTAAGAAAGAACTGCAACCACAGATGCTAGAAATAAATTTCATATTCAAAATTCCCCAAAATACTTTTTTTCTATATTTAAATAGAATTTGCAAGGATTGCTTTCACTTCAGGAAGATTTAAAATTCCCTTTCTTTTGGGGATAAAGTATTTAATCACCTCTTACTTTAAAAAAATTATCTTTATTGATGAAAGTATTACAGATGCCCCCTTTGTTTCTCTCCCCCCCCGTTGATTCCCTCCACCCTGCACCTATCCCCCCACAGGCCTTTACCAGACTGTTGTCTATGTCTATGGGTTATGCATATATGTATATAAGTTCTTTGGTTGATCTCTCCCCACCCACCCACCTACCCTTGCCTCCATTCTGAAGTTCATCAGTCAATGAGCCAGTCATTGAAAGACAAGTATCACACAATCTCATTCATATGTGGAATCTACTGAACAAAATAAACCGATGAACAAAATAGATCTAGAGACAAAGAAGCATGGAACAGATTAATCACCATTTACTTTTGTTT
Organism: Antrozous pallidus; assembly: GCA_027563665.1. Taxonomy (NCBI): domain Eukaryota; kingdom Metazoa; phylum Chordata; class Mammalia; order Chiroptera; family Vespertilionidae; genus Antrozous; species Antrozous pallidus. The sequence goes on from CM050509.1 coordinate 126,778,017, forward strand.
GAAATCAGTGTGTAATAATGCTGCATGGTATGGAAAGGTAAGGAAGAGGGAAAATATGCCAAAAAATCAGTACAAACTGGCACTATTACCAGTAGAAGACAGAAGCAATGCTAAGTATTGTTATTAAAAAATGGAAAGTGGGATTCAAATTAAGAGTCAGTCTGTGGGGGAAAAAAGAGTCAGCCTGTGGAAAACTGCCACAAATGGCATTTGAAGAAATAATTAGTTTTTAAGGATACCAGGCGTCTCTTTAACATCCTGTAGTGATGTATCAGCTACTTCTAGAAAATAACTTCATTAAGTCCCAAGGCCTTTCAATGTCTATTAAAGAATATTATAACATGCTCTCATAAGAAAGAAAAAGACCATGGCATATTTTTCAAAGTAATTCTTCACAATTTATCATAGTTAGGCACTACAGCCTTTTCAAGATATGTTTTAACATTTGATTTGTTTTTAAAATGCAATTGTCCAAAACTTTGGTTATTTTACTTTTTTTTGTATACAGAAGAATTTTCCATAAGTCAGATTTTGTTAATGATCTGGATTTTTAAAAATGTATATATTTATCTCCTAAAGAAAGAAAAAGACAAACCTTCAATTATTTAAAATATTACATCTGGATAAATCATAGAAATTTAAATGGCAGCAAATTCCTAATCACCTCAATACCAAAAAGAAGTTTTATTATCCTGCTTATCTTACCTTTTATCCAGATATTTGGAATATGGTCAAAATAAACACTTGGTTTTTCTATTGCAAATTAACAGAAGGTTTCACCATAGGTGAGGAGCTAAGGTCATATTGTGAATAACAAACATGCTTTCCAAAAGTTGAAGATACTGAGTAACAGTTTGTTCTGATTTACAGTGACAAGAGACTAGGACAACAATAAAAGGGCAAAGAGCCCTAGCCAGTTTGGCTCAGAGAATGAAGCCTTGGCTGGTGGATTGAAGGGTCCTGGGATTGATTTCGGTCAAGGGCACGTACCTCGGTTGCAGGCTTGATCCCTGGCCCTGATTGGGGTGTGTTTGCGAAGCAACCAATCAATATGTTCCTCTCACAGCATTGTTTCTCTCTGTGTGTCTCCTTCTCCATTCCACTTTCTCTAAAAATCAATGGAAAAATATCCTCGAGTGAAGGTTAATAACAACAACAAAAGGGAGCAAAGCGCCTAGATGAATAAATAAATAAATTATTAACTAATTATTAAAAGGCAGCTATATTGGAAGGCTTCAGAAAACCCTCAAAATATCATTTTATTAAATTACAAAACTTTTATCTCCTACTTTTAAAAGATCATTGAAGGTTTTGTTTTCATTTTAATAAATCGAAAGAAGAACATTTTTCGCCTCAGATTACTTAGTAGCATACTTATTTATTTTGCAAATAATCACAACTCATTTTATTTTGCTTTCCTGAGATACTCCACGGTGGTCTCTATGTAGGAGATTTCTCTAAGGCATGTGGGTTTCATTCATAATATATTATAAACTTGCTCTTGTGGGGAGATGGTTATTTTAATATTCTGTTTCACACAAATGAGCAACTTTCTGGTAGTGTCACTAGAGTTTTGTTTGTTTGTGAATTAGTCACACTGGGTAGAATCATTTTTTTGAGATTGTTCAAATTCAGATCCTGAGTATGAGTTTAAAGAAACCAAGAGATTTATCAGTTCATAGAATAAAAACAATTTAAAAATGGTAACAGTTAACACAACATACAAAGGTTATTTTTTTTTAATACTAGAGGCCCGGTGCACAAAATTTGTGCATGGGGGGTGTCCCTCAGCCCAGTCAAACAGCCCTCCAATCTGGGACATCCTTCCCACAATCCAGGACTTCTGGCTCCCAACTGCTCGCCTGCCTGACTTTCTGATTGCCCCTAACCACTTCTGCCTGCCAGCCTGATCACCCCCTAACCACTCCCCTGCCAGACTGATTGATGCCTAACTGCTCCCCTGCCAGCCTGTTTTCCCTTAACTGCCCTCCCCTGCAGGCCTGGTACCCTCCAACTTCTCTCCTCTGCAGGCCTGGGTCCCCCACAACTGCCCTTCCCTGTGGGCCCTGTCATCCCCAACTTCCTTCCTCTGCCGATCTGGTCACCCCTAACTGTCCTCACATGCTGGCCTGATCACCCACAACTGTCATCACTTGCAGGCCTGGTCCCTCCCAACTGCCCTCCCCTGCTGGCCATCTTGTGGTGGCCATCTTGTGTTCACATGGGGGCAAGATCTTTGACCACATGGGGTCCGCCATCTTGTGTGTTGAAGTGATGGTCAATCTGTATATTACTCTTTTATTAGATAGGATAGAGGCTTGGTGCATGGGTGAGTGCCAGCTGGTTTGCCCTGAAGGGTGTCCCTGATCAGGGTGGGGGTTCTCTTGGGGCATGGGACAGCCTGGGTGAGGGACCTGTGGTGGTTTGCAGGCTAGCCACACCCTCCAGTGACCCAAGTGGAGGACCTGGTATCTGGGATTTATTTATCTTATACAATCGAAACTTTGTAGCCTGGAGCAGAGCCAAGCCTCCTACACACTTCATGGCCACAGCCATTTCTGTTGGGATTTATTTATCTTCTATAATTGAAACTTTGTAGCCTTAAGCAGAGGCCAAAGCAGGCCAGGGCTATGGAAAGCTTGGCTTACTTCATTATCTGGGGCAGCCCTAGCCTCCTGCTCTCTTCATCTCCGTGGCTGCCGCCATTTCTGTTGGGATTCTATAATTAAAACTTTGTAGCATTAAGTGGAGACCTGAGCTGGCCAGGGTGTGTGCAAAGCTTGGCTTCCTCTATCATCGGGGAAACCCAAGCCTCCCTCCTGCTCTCTTTGTGGCCATAGCCATCTTGGTTGGGGTTAATTTTCATACTCACTCCTGATTAGCTGTTGGGTATGGCTTGTGGGTGTAGTGGAGGTATGGTCGATTTGCATATTACTCTTTTATTAGATAAGATGTTTTTATTAATTTTTTAGAGAGATAGAGATAGATGGATAGAAAGAGAGAAACATCAATGTGAGAGTGAAACATCAATTGGCTGCCTCCTGCATGCTCCCTACCAGGGATTAAGCTTGAAATCTGGGCATGTGCCCTGACTGGGAATTGAACCAGTGCCTTCCATGCATGGGACAGCACCCAACCAATTGAGCCACACTGGCTAGGCTTACCAGGAATTTTAATTATGAAGTCTGGCATTTAACATGCAGTCCTTACAAAATATAATTTTGAAAGTACATTGAATGTCCCCAGATGTGCACTATGCAAGGGCTATGTATAACATTTCCATTTTTCTTTCCATTTGGCTCTTATTTTGCTCAGCAAAGTGTTGGCTGGCTTCACTGAATGAAAACCATTAAGCAGAAAGGAGAAAAGAAAAATAAATACATTTGTTTAAACTCTAGAACAAAATATGAGCTAACACTGATACAATGCGGGACTATTGCTATAATTTGGAGAGATCTTATAATGTGTTTAGGGGTGTGTATATACATATATATGCAGATTTGGGTTAATGTGAAAGGTAAATTAGACAGATAAATATGTGATTTCAAGAACTAAGGATATTGAAAGTTATATTGAATGTGAACAGAGATCAACAAGATGCTCATATGTGAGAAAGAAATGAGGAGCCGAAAAGACCTACCAAAGTGAATCACTAAGAAGCAAGCAGGAAATACTTGGAACAGTATTATGTATATATACTTTTATTCTTTGTGAATTTGTTGATGTTGCAGATAGAGAAAATATTGACTTAAAATCTATTGTCTTACATTTAGGTTTGTTCATAGAATCACAGGTAAGATTAATTTTCACTACAGAGTGAGCTTTTCAGTGGTAGTAGTTTCCCATTGTTCTGTAACAAATTACCAAAGACTTAGTGGCTTAACACATGATTTATTGTCTTCCAGTTCTGTAGGTCAGAAGTGTATTGGGCTAAAATGAAAGTGTCAGCTGGTCAATGTTCCTTCTGGTGGATCTGTGTGTTATCAGAGGGGAGTGTGCCTTGTCTGCTTTAGTTGCTGCTGGAGGTGGAGTCCTTGGGGTACCACTGGAATAAGCATTTCTGGAGGCCCCCATGAGAAGATGAGATATAGTAGAAAGCTTTATTTCCATGGAATTATACCCCTGAGTTCCCAACATCCCATTTCCTTTACTCCAGTCATAGAAGAAGTGTAGCTGGGGTTTCAATAGAGCTAGAAGCAGAGCCAGTGTTAAGAGTTGTCTTTCCATGCTGGAGCTAGGTACAGTCTAGTATGAGGCTACTTTAGCTTGTGTGTCCCTGTTGTAGTCCATTAGTCCATTGCATGTGGGTTCCACATGCTTGTGGCCCATAAAGGCAAATGCAAGGAAGTCACAAGAGGAACCAAGAGAACAAATTCTTTTGTTTAAGGGATTATGTATCCACAAATTTTATGTGTGCGCAGTAGCCATGCCAAGTCTGACTAATTACCTCTGTTTCAAGGTGTGATTGACAGTAATCACCTTCCCACATTTACTGGGCATGTGTCTATCTCCCCTTTCTTAGACATCTGGAGAGAGTAAAGCTATAGCTTCCAGGTGAAGCTGCCCAAATAACATAGCTATAATATCTGGACTTTACTTTGCTCCTTTCCTATTATTAGTAAGTACTTAATTACAATGGTATCATAGGGATCTAGGATCTGTTACCTTGCCTTCTCCAGTTCTGAGAGGCCATATTGATTCCTTGGTTCATGGCCCTGTCACCATCTTCAAAGCCATCTATGTAGCATCTTTTCTCCTCTCTGATCTCTCCTTCCATCTTCACATCTTTTTCTATGATTCTGACCCTTCTTTGTCTCTTAACTTAATCACATCTACAAAGTCTCCTTTGCCATATAAGGTAAATTAGTCACAGATCCCAGCTATGGGGGATAATTGGGGGGGGGGGTGTCAAACAACCTAAAAACACCTCTATACCCCTTTTATTCTCTCACTAGAGGCCTGGTGTATGAATTTGTGCATGGGTTGGGTCCCTCGGCATGGCTGGTGATTAGAGCCCACTGAGGCCATTTTGCCCAATCCTGATTGGGGCCAATTGTGGTTGGCCAGCAGAGGGGAGGGACTGCAGGAGTTTGGCCAGCTGGGGGGAGGGGCCACAGAAGGTTGGCCAGCTACAGGAGATTGGCTGTGGGAACTCACTGACTACCAGGGGGCAGCTCCTGAGCTTAGTGTCTGCCCCCTGGTGGTCAATGTGCATCATAGCTACCAGCCAGTCATCTGGTCATCCAGTTGTCCAGTCTTAATGGTACCTTAGGCATATATATACCAGATGCCCAGTGCACGAAATTTATTCACGGGGTATGTGTCCCTCAGCCCAGCCTGCACCCTCTCCAGTCTGGGACACCTCAAGGGATGTCCGACTACCCATTTAGGCCTGATCCTGGTAGGATTGGGCCTAAACGGGCAGTCAGAAATCCCTCTAACTGGGGGATCTAATCTGGGACTGCTGGCTCCCAATTGTTTGCCTGCCTGCCTTCCTGTTTTCCCCTAACTATTTCTGCCTGCCAGCCTGATTACCCCCTAACCACTCCCTTACAAGCCTGATTGATGCCTAACTGCTCCCCTGTCAGCCTGATTGCCCTTAACTGTCCTCCCCTGTAGGCCTGGTCCCCCCCAAACTGCCCTCCCCTGCAGACCTGGTACCCCCAACTTCTCTGCCCTGCAGACCTGGGTCCCCCCAACTGCCCTTCCCTACAGACCCCATCACCCCCAACTTCCCTCCTCTGCCGACCTGGTCACCCTTAACTGCCCTCCCCTGCATGCTTGATCTCACCCAACTGCCCTCCTTTGCAGGCCTGGTCCCTCCTAATGGCCCTCCTCTGCTGGCCATCTTGTGGTGGCCATCTTGTGTCCACAAGGGGGTGGCCATCTTGTGTGTTGAAGCGATGGTCAATTTGTATAGTTCTCTTTTATTAGATAGGATTATTCTGAAAATAGATCCCATGGATGGGATTTTACACTTAAACTAAATCAAATGCTTTCTTTGCTTTAGCACAACTGAAAAGTTACAGCATGCTCATATGGATTCCACAGAGAATTTAGCAATTTAGTCCAATTTTTACTTCTCATTTACCAAGGAGAGAACATTCTATGTTAAACAAATTGCAATTTTGTTTTGTGAAATATATTCTGAAAACTGTAGAAAAACATGAGTGGAAAAAACCCCCAGTAATTTTTTTAAAACACTTAAATGTAGATAGCATTAAAGTATGCAAAATAATATATTTGAAAGTATTTCAGGATTTAGGAAATATGTTCCTGTTATATATTGGTAGTAAAGTGATTTTTATCTGAAGAAAGATTAATCCAAGAAGACTGAGATACCTTTAACTCAGGGAAAAAAAAAAAAGAAATGCTCCATCTACAGGTTGCCATGGTTTCAGTTTAGCAAAAAAAGAAAGAAAGAAATGGAAGGTCACAATAAGTTCTGACCATATCTATCTATATATATATTTTTGCAAAAAGAAATAATATCAATGAATTGCAAAATCCTAACAAGATTTAGAACAATACAGGGACTTTGAAAATTACAAAACCATTAGTCAATACTATATTAAGCTGATTTATTACCCTCTAGTACTACAGTGTTTCAGCTATTGATGGGGCTCCAGTTAAGAAATAAGATTATGAATCCTTTCTTGAGATGTTCACACTATATTCTCAGAAAATAAAAAGTAAATTAGACAATAAATCATTGTTCATATTACTTCTAAACAAGAGGTGGATATTCAGGTTGAAAATTGTTTCCTCTCCCCTGTATCAAAATTCGTTATAGTTACTTTTAGTCAAATGATGCAGAAGATTAGATTAAAGAACAAAACAGAATTTAATAGAATGACAGTATTTCCCAATATTGTCAATCAGTGGCCTAATAACACTTTCTGAGATCTGCCAATCTTGGAACTCCCCGCTATCCTGAACTCTAGAAAATCAAGCATTTTGTTTTGTTCAAAGAGGCTGTGTTGTACAGACACAGCTCTCCCTTGCTTAGCATGCAATGAACTCAACTTTTTTTGTTTCAGGTCCTCAGATACTGACTGGGGGCCTCTTTCTTCAATACTATAATAGTTACTATCTTCCACACATACTACCATCATCTCATCCAGCCAACCCGCTCACTGAGACCCGGAGTTTTTGCTGTGCAAGCATGCACTTCTTTTCTTCTCCCCCACACATGTGGTCAAAAACAAATTTAAAATTAGCCAGGAAAATTGTTATTTTCCTCATTTAGATTTTATCTTTGCTTTATGTAAATCAATCTAGTTTGAGTAAAATTTCTGTCTTCTTATTTCTTTCCCATTTCCTTGATTCTCTGTAGTAAAGAGTCCAGGCATTTAATTGGGTTTCATTTGCATTCACCAAGTGTATGGGAGTGGGGATGATTTGTTCTGCAGGCAGTAGGGGAGAGAAGAAATTCACTTTCAGTGATCATCTTGTGTATCCTCTCTGGTCACAAATGCACAGTGGCTTGGTCTGTTCTTGTTTTGGGACTGGTGACCATGTTTTACAAAGAGATTCCAGGTCTGACATTCAGAAGCATTGATAACATTGGAGCCCCTTTATCTACCTTTCAGTCCACTGGACCTCTTAGCCCCCTCGGAGTCTTCTCACTAGGGGCCTTCTCACACAGCCAGGCAGTGGGAAACCAAGATAGCCTCACAGGTAAGCTGCTTCAGGCTCAGCTGTTTAGCTGTCCTTCTGACCACCACTGTGCTGTCACTAGAAGATTGTTGGATTTAGTCTGGAGAGAGGCTTGTCAGATATGTCTAGGGTTTCAGATTCCTGAAAGTTCTTTATCCAAGGAATGGTACCTCTTGTGCCTGATGTCCTCAAGATCTCCCATACTTCCCCGGTTTCAGTCCAGTTGTAACTAGATAGAAGAAACCATTTCCCACTTTCTTCTACTTCTCACAAACCACTGACTATGAAAGACACTTCATCTTTTATATCATGGATTTTATATCACTTCTTTTACATCATGGGTTTCCCTAGATGGAATCTTTCTTGTGCCCCGTAAGCTCAGGTACAAGGGTTATCTTTTCTATAATAGCAGTTTTCTCTATGATCTAGTTGTGCAAGTCCATTTCTCAATATGTTAATGGGAATTAAAGAAACTTAGAAAAGTCTTTTCTCCCTTGATATAACATGGCTTTTAAGATTCTTATCTTGCTTTTATCTCTAAGAAAGTCAATTTTGGATTCTAAAAGCTGAGTATTGATCCTCCATTTCTCTTTGTATTCCTGTCCCAACAATCCCAATTTTTCCCAAGTTAAATGAATGCCTGTGACTGGAAGGGGGGGCATAAGCACAGAGATATGAAATATAAATGAAACTATATGTATTTGTATGTAATTGTTTTCAGTTATATTTTCCATTCAATATTATTTTGTATTAGTTTCTGGTGTACAACTTAGTGGTAAGACAATCATATACTTTGCAAAGTGGTCCCCCCCCCCAATATTTCCACTACCCACCTAGCTCCATACATAGTTATTACAATTAGATGAAGAATTTCCAATGCAACTTGTCTTGCATGCAGCCTATGAGAAGAAATCAAAACCAAACCAAACCAACAAACATCCTGGAGGGATGTAATGGTGGGATTCCTCTGTCACTAGTGGGAGTGGGGTGACTCTTGTGATATCTTTAGAAAGGGAATTTTCTATGACTCACAAGGAGAATGAATGGTTTTTATTTTCAAAGTCCCATTGTCTTTAAACCAGTCCTGGAAAATATGCAGCCAGGGCTCCAGCAGAGCCCAAAGCAGGGCCAGTGTTCAGGTGGAGCTGGGTCCCCATGCAGCATCAGGCTAGACTCAGCCCATCAGTCCATTGTGTGGGTCCCACACGGAGGTGAGCTATGTGGGCAAATGCAGGTGAGCACACCCCTTGCAACAGTAGTCCCAGGAGCACAGGCATGCAGGAGAGGCGAGAGACTGAACTCTCATTGTTCAGGAGTTTAAATATAAAATCTTCCTACACATGCTGTAGCCAGGCCGATTGTGTCCAGTGACCTGCAGGTGTGACACGTCAACCAGACCTTACTGGGCATGCATCTATTGCCAGTCCTTTCCACCAGCCATCTGTGGAGAACAGACTTGGAGAATGTTAACTGCAGCTTTCTGGCAAAGCTAAATAAATGGCATGCCTATATCATCTAGTCTCCCCTTAATTCCTTTCCTGTTAAACAACAACCAGGTTGTTATAATGGTATCAGAGGGCTGTAGAAAAAGTGAAGTTCTTAGGAGGCCAATGAATAATAATTACATCATTCCCACTAACAGTTACCTTCAAACTAAGAAAGAATGTTAGGATGGAAGAATGTCCTTCCTTGGGACATTGAACATAGACTAGGGCCTGGAATATATAGGAAACACTGTAAGTCTGTTACTGTATTTTTGTTGTTGCTGCCATTGCTGCTGTCATTGTTACTGTTTTCAAAGATTATTGCAACAAATTAAGATGAAGAGCATATTTTCACATCTCTTTGTGGTTTTGGTTTTGTCTGCATCTCCCACACATTGAGTGAAAAGAGCACTTTTTAAAAAGTGCCTGTTGACTAAGTCAATTTGGTCATGGAGTGAGGACATATGAATAATTTCAAAAAAGATTTTGGTAAATTACTCAAGATCGTTCAAAAGACAGTCAAAGACAGGGAGATGGCAGCTAGAAAGAGTGGCACATCCCTGACTTGGAATACTGAAAGGGGACCATCCCGGGACCAGAGAGTTTGTGTTTGTCATCAGTGAACTGTGATGTCTGACTCTTCTTTCAGACTAATCTTTTTTTCCTGTTGGGCAGGTGTACACACACACACACACACACACACACACACACACACACACACACACGGTATTTAGTATACAAAGAAAACCTTTTTTAAAGCACTTGATACAGGTAAGCATAGTAGGGTAGGAAGAAGACAACCAGAAGACCGTGCGTTATGGCGTCAAGGTGTCTTGTGTTTGAGTGGTGCCTTTCCCCCTTTATTGTTATTTTACTAGAGGCTCAGTGCACGAAATTCATGCATGGGGGTCCCTCAGCCTGGTCTGCATCCTCTCGCAGTCTGGGACCTTTCGGAGGATGTCCTGCGGATTGGGCCTAAACCAACAGTTGGACATCCCTCTCACAATTCAGGACCGCTGGCTCCTAACTGCTCTCCTGCTTGCCTCACGGCCCCTCACAACTTGCCTGCTTACCTGATGCCCCTAACCACTTCTGCCTGCCTGCCTCATTGCCCTAACCACTCACTTGTCTGCCTGATCGCCCCTAACCACTCACCTGCCTGCCTGCCTGCCTGATGGTCCCTAACTGCTTCTGCTTGCTTGCCTTATCACCCCTAATTGCTCCCTGGGGGGGTGGGGCCAGCCTGGGTGAGGGGCTGTGGTGTTCTGCACTTTTCAACCAGGAATCTTTTAATAGGCAGTCTCCAAAATCTTTAACTGGAAAACCTAAAAGTAGAGTGCTCAGATTTCAGGCATCGGGTGCTATTAGCAGGATTTCTATCACAATTCAACTCTAATTCTGAACTCTCAACAGTCTGGACAAACTGCCCTTCACTATCTCCAAAGTTTCTTATTCATCACTATCCCATTTTCCTCTGGTTCAAACCAAGGTAACAAATGAAACCTTTAATTCTGATTTCCTCGCGCAAGGGAACAGCAAACCTCAATTGAAATAAGTTCCCACCAGAAGTCAAAATGTAAATTTTCTATATAAAGTGTGAAACAAAAATATTTCTATAGAGATGAGTAATATGTTTTGCAGGAAGTCCTTATCCTTCACCTCCTAATTTATAAATAACAAAAATTAATATCCTTTCATACAATTCTCAAATATATTTTGAGATATATACTACAGTGATGACATTTTAATAAAATATATTCTATGTTATTGCCTGACATTTTTTTATTCACCTTTTTTTGGTTTCCTACATAATCATTCAGATCCAAACTGAGTCATAATAGTTTAAGACTATGTCAAGATCTCCCCATTCTTCGTTCTGTCGGCTGAAGACCTAGTGCCCAATAGCCTTGGAAAACCGGCAGGGTTTAAGGTGAAATCTATAGATCTTGACAATGGTTAATCAATTTGGTCTCTAAGAAGTAGATGGCTGTCTTGCTCAAAGTCATTTTTTTTCTCACTTCTGGAGCGTAAGATACTGCTATTCACCACTATAATCAATAGTCTTTGTAAGTGATGAAACCATAGGCACTTGTAAAAGGTACAAATAAGCCAATTCAGTTATTTAATTTATGTGGAATATTATATGCTCATTTCCAAATGTCCTTAAATGCTACCACCATCACCACCAAAACCTAACGAAAGGAAGTGTAAAAGAAACATTAGAAAACATTTTTTAAATTGCAATAAACTCTGCTTCTTTCTATTATAATTGATTCACTTAACTGCAAAAATGATCCTGCCAGATGAAGGTTTATACTTACGGATACACAGAATAATAGAAGAAATTCTTCTTGATTTGAAGGGGCTGTTAGTTGAGGATGTAGAGGAAAGAGTCTAGAGGCTTGATTTGAGGATACGGGAATAAGTGCACTGTTGTTTTAAGGTGGTTTTTGTTTCATTGCTAAGAAACATTTTTGCTTCCTCTGCTATTGCTCAGTAGATATTCTCTCTTTTAAAATGACATGGTTTCTTAAAGTACAATGACATGTTTTTGTCCTTCTAGCAAATTTCTGAATCTATAATTTTTAAGAAGATATGTTTAAAAGAAATAAGGTTAGAAGATATAGTTTATTAAAACTATTCCCATGTTTTTTATAATTACTCAAATTGATAACCCATATACAGTTAAAGGATTTGCTAGTGCTTTTATTCATTAATTTATAAAGCTGACAAACTTGGTAGGTCTCCACATGACTAATATGTTCTAGCTTATGCATGTACATGTTCATCCATTCATTCATAATTGTGTATTACATTCTTGGAGTAATATATACAGAGATCATATACAGAATTTCTGTGGGAGCAAAGGTATATAAACCTAAACATATCCATATATGGGAAGTGTGTACACAAGATGAGGAGGGATCTGAGAGTAGCAGGACCTAATGTTTGAGCATAAATAGAAAAATTAGAGTATGAATCCTAAATGAGATGACAAGGCCCAAAGCATAAAGAACCAAAGGGATTTAAATGTAGATTAGTATTCTGGAGGGAATAAGAGTCAGAGTACAGAGGTATATTTGACAAGAGGTCCTCCTTTTCCATTATTTATGGGATTAAAACAATTAACTTTATAGCTAATGCCAAACCCCAGTCCATTCTTCCAAAAGCTAATAGAATAATTTTTCAAAAGGCAAATCTTATAATATCACTACCATGGTTACAAACTTGCAATAGCTTGGAATAGGCATTAAGAGACAATACAGTCTTTATAAGTCTTGTTATGCCTTTGACCTATGTTCTATTAACTGACCCCTTTTGTAGACAGCTTTTATAGACTTAAATTTCATTCAATGACATTAACTTATATTGACAGATTTCTAAGAAATATTTCTTTAAACTCAATAGCTTCATTTACTGTTGGAATATTAAACTCAAATATTTCTACAAATCTAACAGCTGTATTTACTAGATGAATTATAACAATATTGTACATTTCATTATATGCTATTCTTTCTTTGAAACCTCTTGAAAGAAATATTTATCTGGTCTCAAGTTTAGAAATAGCTGTTTCTTCAGAGAAACTGACTTCTTATGTACATTCTGAATCATATAACTATTACTTTGCCTCTAAGATTGGTCAGATGGAATGCTTAGAATCCAGAATATATTATCTTCCATTAGGAAGTGTTTAGGATATTAAGGCATTTTGTTAAAATTAATCTTACTGTTTGCCTTTATCTTATTTCTCCATTTAATTTCTCTTGACCTCATTTATTTTCATTTATTTTGTTTTACTTCATATTGGTTGGTATAGCATAAGAGTCTTTGAAATTCACATTAAATCTTCTCAAACAAGATATTACTCAAGGAAATGGGAGGAAGAGAAGGGTGGTAGAGAGAGAAAGAAAAGTAGACAGTTCTGTCAGTGTTATAGCTTTTGATGGATACAAGAAAAAGGGAAAAAGAAAAATAATTGCTCTGTAGTTTCTCTCAGCTTCTGAAATATGTCTTTTATAAAACAACTCTTAAAAAGCATAGAGTCATTTGGAACTGGCAAATTAGCCAAAGGAGAGGTTTTTTTCAAAATTTCGGGGGGTGGGGCATGAATCCAGATAATTCTATAGTTTCTCACCTCACTGCCAAGATCCAAGGAAGATCATATAATCTGGGCCTAGCCAATTAGAATGTCTCAATCCCCAAGCAAAATGAGTGACTTGGAAATAGACTCTGGATCCACAATGGGCTCTGTGAGACTTTTGATGGGAATGGTATTGTAGAAGTCAAGAATGAGGGAAGCCTGCCCTAGCCCATTTGGCTCAGTAGATAAGAGTGTCATTCTATGGACTGAAGAGTCCTAGGTTTGATTCCAGTCAAGGGCACATACCTTGGTTGCAAGCTCTATCCCTAGGTACATGTTGGAAGCAACCAATGTGTCTTCTCACACTGATGTTTCTGTCTCTCCCCACTCCCTTCCACTCTCTGTGGAAGTTGCATCAAAATTGATACAAAATTGATACAGTGACTGTGTGACAGAGAGGACTTTATGAGCTTCTAATGAAGGCAATTAATTAATTAATTTCTAAATTTAATATATTTAAAGAACATAAAGGAGTTAGAAACATAGGAAAAGGTCAGGAAGTTTTTATAGTAACTCAAGTGTGAAAGAGTAATAAGGATATTGATAATATATGCTAACATTTCTTGAACACATATTTAGTTTGAACCAACATATAGTTGCTAATATGCAACTCTCTGATCTACAAAAATGGCAATTTTGTGTGGTGAAGCCTATATATTAGGTATTGCACTAAGCACTTGACATTTAAAAGCTACCTCATTTAATATTCTAAAACCATATGATGAGATTATTGTTCATATTTCTGCAATGAGTAAATGACTTTCCCCAGAGACACATGGCTGATAAGAGTGAACCAGTCAAATCCCAGCAAGAAGCAGGTGGTACATTCAGACAGAATAATGCGAGGAAATACAAATATAGAGAATATGTACAGAGGCTTTGATAAAGTTTAGGGAAACCAAAAGAGACAGTGCAGTAATGTAGGAATAGCACCAGGCACCAGCTGTTATCACTGCAAGGCCTGAAGGGGCAAGCAGAGTATTACCCAGAGAAGTAGCTATATGTAAAATATTATCTGACAGGAGCTCTTGCCTTTGGTTGATTCATGAAGCTAATCTATGGCATCTCAGTAAAGAGAGAAATGAGATAATAAATACCCCAGAGATGACTCTCTACACAGCACCAGTCTCTTTCCTGAGCTTCCCATTAAAGGAACTAAACCTGAAGTCAGAGGGCAGTGAAGCCTGCAGATATAGTCAATAAAGGTTCATCTCACAAGGCACAGGTTCACTTTTCTTCTAAAATAGAGAAAGTGGAGGTGGTCCTGGAAGGGATATGGATACAGGAGATATCCAGCATTGTCTCAGAGTGAGCTATTGAATTGAGCTCTCAATAAAAAGTACAATTCAATATATTCATTGGTGGGCTGAAGTAAAATAATGGAAGTACAGATTGTGAGGATGAGACAAACAGGAAAACAGAGAGAGTAATGTGCAAAAACTGATAGGGAATGAGAAAGAAAGAAATCTAGGGTGAGTGTAAGCCTTTGGTTTGGATGATTGGGTAAATAGTGATGGGTGATGGCAATGAGTGAAATAAGGGACTATTATGCTAAGTGAAATAAGCCAGTTAGAGAAAGACAAATACCATATGATTTCATTTATATATAGAATCTAGTGATCAAAATAAACTAAAAGAGTGGAGACAGTCTCATGGATACAGAGAGCAGACTGACAGCTGTCAGAGGGGAGTGGGTTGGGAGCCTGGTGAGAAGGGCAAAGAGACTAAGCAAAGAAAAAATAAAGACTCATGGACACAGACAACACAAACACTTATGGTGACAGAGGCAAGGGAGGATGGGGGCATGTAAAGAGGATAAAGGAGGAAAAATGGTGATGGAAGGAGACTTGACTTGTGATGGTAAACACACAATACAACATATAGATAATGTATTACAGAATTGTGTACTTGAATACTACATGATTTTATTAACCAGTGTCACTCCAATAAATTAATTTTATAAAAAAGGCAAGTAGAAGGAGAGACAAAAGTTCAGTTTGGAGAATGTTCAGTTGTACTATCTATGGATTATACAGCCTAGTGAATGCATGGATAGATAGATAGATAGGTAGATAGATAGATGATAGATAGAGATAGATACATAGATACATAGATAGATACATAGATAGGTAGATAGATGATAGATATAAATAGGTGATAGATTAGACATTTTTGAGGAAGTTTTCCATTTTTAATTAAGGATTAAAATTTGGAAGTCATCAGCTTATAGTTTTGGTAGTTGAGAATTGGGATTTTATTGCAGTTACCATGACAAGTATATAGACCAATAAATATATTATATAGAGAACCAAGACAGAAAAACTAAGCTTCATAGGATTCATAGGGGGCAAATTGAGGAAGAGGATCCACTAAAAATCATTGTTCAACAGGATAGTTCTAAATAAGTAAACAGAATAAAATAGTATTGCAAAGGATGAGAGGAGAGAATTATTAAATGATGATTTGCTTTTCTTCTAATACTATAAAAGATGGAAATATATAGTAAATAGAATTAGTTAAAATAACACACATGCATCTATTACAAACACCTAATTGGAACTTGCACACTCTTTGATCCTGCTACCCTAATGGCGAAGTGGAGAATTTATTTATTTATTTTTAAAATATATTTTATTGATTTTTTACAGAAAGGAAGGGAGAGGGATAGAAAGTCAGAAACATCGATGAGAGAGAAACATTGATCAGCTGCCTCTTGCACACCCCCTACTGGGGATGTGCCCACAGCCTAGGTATATGAACTTGACCGTAATTGAACCTGGGACCCTTCAGTCCGCAGGCCGATGCTGTATCCATTGAGCCAAACCAGTCTCGGCAGAGTGGAGAATTTAAACCAACATGCAGCCCAGCTGGTGTGGCTCAGTGGTTGACTGTTGACTTATGAATCAGAGGATCATAGTTCAATTTTCGGTGAGGTCACATGCCTGGGTTGCAGGCTCAATTCCTAGTGAGAGGCGTGCAGGAATCAGCAATCAATGTTTCTCTCTCATCATTGATGTTGCCATCTCTCTCTTCCTCTCCCTCTCTGAAATCAATTAAAATACATATATATCTACTGGATATATATATATATATATATATAATCAGAGTGTCTCTATACCTGGGAGATATATATATGTTGGACTGCTGGTTTCAGCCTGATTCCCGCAGGGGCCCTGGGCTGCGACAGGGTGTAAGCCAGGCTAGGGTCCCCATTGGTGCATGGATCTGTGCACCAGGCTTCGTGTGTGTGTGTGTGTGTGTGTGTGTGTGTGTGTGTGTGTGTGTGTATGTGTGTGTGTGTGTGTGTGTGTATTTACACCAACATGCAGGGGTCAAGTATGACAGACTGACAAGGGAAGTTAGCAATACCAATGAGACAAACAAGGAAGGGTATAAAAACTAAATGACCAGGGATAAGCTGTGGTCAGAACTTGGAAGAGCAGTGTATCCAGATAAAATTCAACAAATAAGAAAAGCTGTATAATGTGAAGATAATTTGATAAATTCCTTAAATATCTATAAAGTGAACATTATGTATTCTCTTGACTTAATTTTCATTCTTAAAGGATGAAGATTAGAATAGGTAGAAGAACTAGATATTAAACTGCTAGAGGCCCGATGCATGAAATTCATGCCAGGGACTCGACCCTCGTAGCCCTGGCTTTGTCCAGAAGGTCATTCTGCTGTCCAGACTAATTAGCATATTGGCTCTTTATTATATAGGAGAATTTTTAAAATAAATTTAAAGCTTGTATCTTACTATACAATATATAAATTTTATTAAATTGAAGCACCATGTTTTGAAATGATATTACAGATGTGAACTTAGAATTTCCTTCCTAAGGAAATTAGTTTTGAACTGATATGAAAAAAATTAAAATACATAATAAAATGCTATATCAGAGTCTCTATACCTGGCATATAGTAAAAATACAAAAACAAGTATTATTGTATGTTAAATGTGCTATTGGACTAGATTCCAGAGAGTGACAGATAATGCTTATTGTTATTGATGACAAATATTCTTATTTTTCCAACTGGCTGGACAGCTTTATGAAACAGTTAATAAAGAGCCTAATTTTAGACTACAAAAACATTTCTGACTAATCTAACATACTAAAAAGCACTAAATAAAGCTTCTTAAAATAGATCTATTTGGTACCTAGATAAAAAAGAAAATGTTTCATTCCAACAAAACTCCCTATAGTTCAAAGATACATTTAAGACTTTCCTTTTCTAGCAAAGACTATAATTGGCCTTATACAAAATACTTAGCACTTTGTTTTAAAAAAGTAATTTCTTGAAAAATATATTTCATTTCCAAGACTAGTTTTTCATTTCTATATTTGTAATTGTAATTGTGGTTATGCCTTTTCCTTGCCCTTTAACAGAGAGCCAAAACTATTCTGAGATACAAATGTAAATGGCTATTTTCATTTAAATTTACAATAGTTATTGCCTAAGTTAATAAAATATCTGGGTGCTTTTTTTGAGGAACCTAATAATATTTTATTCAACTTTTATTTTTGTATATTCTTTTTTAATATGTATATTTTTTTATCAATTTCAGAGAAAGGAAGGATAGAAACATCAATGATGAAAGAGAAGCATTGATCGGATGTCTTCTGCACACCCTCTACTGAGGGATGAGCAGCCACTGGGCATGTGCCCTGACTGGGAATTGAACTGTCACCTGATTCAGAGCTCGATGCTCAACCACTGAGCCACCTAGGCTGGGCTCAAAGTTTATTTTGAATATTATTTGCAGGAATTGAAACTTTCGGTTAATTCACTATAATATGAAAGCAGTTTATATTTTAACTAGAAGTCTGATGCATAAAATTCATGCGAGAGTAGGCCTTCCTTCCCCTGGCTGCCAGCACTGGCTTCCCCTGGCACCAAGGATCCAGGCTTCCCTTGCAGCCCAAGCTTTCATCCAGAAGGTCGCTGGAAGGATGTCCAGTCTAATTAGCATATTATGCTCTTATTATAAATAGGCATTTGTCACTGACTAATTAAATAATTTAGCACCCATACTTGGAAAAGCATAAAAATAATTTATACTTTAGCCAAGATTCATTTTTATTAATGATGACTGTTGTACTTTAGGTCATAATTTAACTAATATTCGTTATTTATTTTGTCTGTATCTCCAAGGAAGGTATACTTGCCTGGCCGTTGATTTTGTGTGTGGAAACTGACTTGCTTTGAACAATGGAAAGTAGGCAGAAGTAGCAGTATGTCAACTCAAATCAAGAACCTTTCCATCTGGAGCCTTGTGACTATAAGCATGAGAAAAATATGCCCCTTCTTCCTGGCCTCAAAGTGAGACCCATAGGAAAAACCTGACCTCCAATTGGAATCTTCAGCAGTCAGTTCCCAAGATGAACTATAGACCTGCAGCCTGGAACAGAACTGCATATACCACTACTTACATAGAAAAAACTAGAAATAATTTGCTCTAGGAAACCACTCAGTTTGGAGTTATTTTGTTATGGGTCATTAATAGAAACTGCTGGCTAAGACAATAGGAAAAAGCACTTTATAGTTGTTCCTTACAATTCAGAATGGTTTAATGAAATTCTACTATAGATTGAGTAAAAAAATTAAATATTCATAAACTTTGGAGAATATTCTTAAAAGAACATTTTACCCAATTTATATGCACACTGTCACATAATTGCTAGATGATAAGCAAAAAGCAGCACATTGGATTGTATGTTTTATTTCTCAATTACAGCTTCGGCAAAGTTTTTCAGATATATGTAAATATTGTGCCAGCTATGTAAAAAAGCAAGACACATTTTCACTAGTGTAAGATGTCCTATTTCTTGAAAAGACAGCACTGAAACTAAATTCGAAAGCTTTTCCTTGAGTACTTTTTAGCTTTGTATTGTTCTCTTTGGAGATAGTGTATTAGATTCTCATTGCTATGGTAACAAATCCCCCCAAATTTGTTGGCTTAAAGCAGCACAAATTTATTAACTTATCATAAGGCAGTTTTAAAGTCTTATTTTTTTTAGTGGGCTAAAATCAGATGTGCTCAGGGCTGCCTTCCTTTCCAGAGGTTCTAGGAGAGAATCCATGCCCTCGCCCTTTTCACTTTCTCGAGGTCACCCATATTCCTGGCTCATTGCTCTCTTCATTTTGAAAGCCAGACAGATTGGGCCAAGCCTGTCTCCCTTTGCCATCTGTCTGGTTCCCCTTATTCCAGTCCCTTATCCCATTTATAAGAATCTATGTGATTACCCCAAGCTCATTAATATAATCCAGAATAATCTCCCAATTTGAAGATACCTGGTAAGCAATCTTAATTCCATTTTCAAACTTAATTCTCCTTTACTGTGTGACCTAATATATTCACAGGTTATGGGGATTAGGATGTGGACATCTCTGGGGATTCATTATTCTGTTTACAACAGATGATATCATTGCAAGTCAATTGTGCATATAGTGATAGTAAAACAAGGTATTGTTTTACACACACACACACACACACACACACACACACACACATGTTGCAGTTTAACACATTGATCATATCACATCATTTACAATGGACCTCCTAGGATTACCTCATCTATTTTCCAGCTGCATACATTTTGGGCAAGACATCGAAGCTTTCTAAATGTTTAATTTTTCTCACCTGTATAATTGGGGATAATGGTACAATTGACATCACTGGTTTTTGTGAGGGTTAAATGCAATTGTGCACATAAAGATATTTAGCAATTGTCTAATATACATTGACTAATAAATAATATCCTTAATATGCATTATACTAAAACACCTGCTTGTATTTAATATAGTTATAGATTAGATATTATGTATATTATAATAATTAGGTTGTTTCTTTTATATTATATTAAATGTTGTTGCTGGCAAGAGAATTTCAAATTATGCATCTGGCTATACTGGTCGAGTGTACAAGCCAAAAAATTAAGCTCATAATACTGACACACTGTATCTACATCATTAATATGAATCATGGTAGGATCAAATCTGATTGCATGCTCATTTTATAACCAATGTTACTTTTCAATTAATTTGTTCTAGCTAATCTCAGAACATCTAATATTAAAGAGTTGATAAGTTGAAACCACACTTTATTGATTTGAAAACAAATACAAATAAGGTTGTGATGTTGCTTGATAATAATAGCTCATTCTTTATAGAGGAACTAACTGAAACTCAATTTCAAATTAAATTACAACCACATCTATAGCACTATTAAGGTATCTGTCTTGGCTAATGATAATTTCCTGGAGATAAAATCTGACCACATATATTCCTAATCTGTGTGATGTACAGATTCCTGCAGTATACAGAGAAATTCAGGTAAAAATTAATCATCACAGCAACATAGAATCTGAGAGTTACCTGAGAGTTACCTAACTGTAGAGTGTATTATTTGTCCTTTCTTCTAAAATCAAGTTTTTGATAGAATCCATCCTCTAGCATTGCACATTCCACGATACCATGCTAAGCATTTTATAAAATTCTTTTTCATAAAAAATACCCATTTCAGGCAAATTGTGCTTACAGTTGGAGGGAATTAAATGGGATTAATTTTTTGTTATCCTAAAGGTTTACAAAATAAACTCTGAAAATTTTGTTGTTGTTGTTTGTTTGTTTGTTGTTAATCTCACCAAGGATATTTTTCCATTGATTTTTAGGGAGAGTGGAAGAGAGAGGGAAAGACAGAGAGAAACATCGATGTGAGAGAGACACATCGTTTGGTTGCCTCCTGAAGTGCTCCTACTAGGGCCTGCCCAGGGAGGAGCCTGCAACTGAGGTACGTGCCCTTGACTGGAACAGAACCTGGAATTCTTCGGTCCACAGTCCGAAGCTCTATCCACTGAGCAAAACTGGCTAGGGCTCTGCAAACTTTTTAAAGGGTCATTGAAGAATGCAAAGTATCAGAAGAAGAGTAGTTAAAAAAGCTTCCCGATGATGATTTTACTAGCCTAAATTTTCAGTCCCAAATAATTACTACTTCACTTGGTTGGTGTGGCTCAGTGGTTGAATATTGACCTATGAACCAGGAGGTCATGGTTCAATTACCAGTCAAGGCACATGCCCTGATTGAGCACTCAATCCAGAGTAGAGGATGTGCAAGAAGCAGCTGATCAATGACCCTCTCTCATCATTGATGTTTCTGTCTCTTCTTCTCCCTTCCTCTCTGAAATCAATAAAAATAGATTTAATAATAATAATTAGTATTTCATTTAAAATCATTTTTATGTAAATAGGTAATAAACATCTCAGCTATGACTATACACTATCTGTGTTAAAATGGAGACATTCACTGGACTATTACAACTATTATAGTCTTCATAAATTGCATATATTTTCATGATATATACACCTATAGCAATTGATTTAAAAATGAGAAGAAAACAGAAAAAATCTGTAAACAGATGCATGAGTAGTAATTGATTTATTGAAAAAAATTAGACTATTGAACTCTTTATTTAAAATTTTTTCTTTATTGATTAAGGTATTACATGTGTCCTTATCCCCCATTGCCCCCCTCACCCCCTCCACTAGTGCCCTCACCCCCTTAGTGTCTGTGTCCAATGGTTATGCTTATATGCATGCATAACCAATGGTTGATATTTCCCCCTCTCCCCACCATTTATTGAAGATACTGTCTTTACTCCATTGTATGCTCTTGCCTCCTTTGTCAAATATTAATTGAGCATAGTGACTTGGATAGGTTTCTGGGTTCTCTATTTTATTCCATTGGTCTATATGTCTGTTCCTGTGATAGTACCAGGCTGTTTTGAGAACAGTGGCTTTGTTGTATAGCTGGATATCTGGTATTGAGATCCCTCCAACTTTGTTCTTCTTTCTCAGGATTGCTGCCGCTATTCGGGGTCTTTTTTTATTCCAGATGAATTTTTGGACAGTTCGCTCTACGTCTGTGAAATATGCCTTTGGTATTTTAATGGGAGTGCACTGAATCTATAGATTGCTTTGGGTAGTATGGACATTTTAATGATGTTGATGCTACCAATTCATGAACATGGTATGTTCTTCCATCTGTTTATGCTTTCCTCTATCTCTTTTTTTTCAGTGTCCTATAGTTTTCTGAGTACAGGACTTTTACCTTCTTAATTCAGTTTATTTCTAGGTATCTTAACTTTTTTGGTGCAATGGTAAATGGGATTATTTTTTAATCTCTCTTTCTGTAAATTCACTCCTGGTGTAAAAAAATGCCATAGATTTCTGAGCATTAATTTTGTATCCTGCAACATTGCCACATTAATTTTTAAGTCTAATAATTTTTTGATGGAGTCTTTAGGGTTTTCTATGTACAGTATCATGTCATCTGTGAATAGTGACAGTTTTACTTCTTATTTTCCAATGTGGATTCCTTTTATTTCTTCTTCTTGTCTGATCACTATGGCTAACACTTCCAGTATTATGTTGAACAGAAGTGCTGAAAGCAGACATCCCTGTATTGTTCCTGTTCTTAGGGGAAATGGTTTTAGTTTTTTCCCATTAAGTGTGATGTTCGCTGTGGTTTTATCATTTAAGGCTGTTATTATGTTGAGGTATGATCCCTCTATTCCCACTTTGCTGAAGGTGTTTACCCTAATACCAAAACCAAATTAAGGCAAACAAAGAGAGATTTATGGGCCAATATCTCTCATCAACATAGATGCCAAAATCCTCAACAAAATTCTACCAAATCAGATCCAGCAGTACATCAGAAAGATCATACACTATGACCAAGTAGGATTTATCCCTGGAGTGCAAGGATGGTACAATACATGCAAATTAATAAACATGATACATCACACCAACAAATTGAGAGATAAAAATGACAGTCATATCAATTGATGCAAAAAAAAAAAAAAACTAACAAAAAACAAAAACCAGTTGACAAAATACAGAACTCTTTCTTGAGTTCAATGGCAAAGTGTTATCAATCAGACAGGAGACTGGAGATACCTTTAGGAAATTGACCAGCTCAAAAGGGGACATCTAAGGACACTGTCATAGGGTTTCCCTAAGAAACCCCTTTTCATATGGACCTAATATAAAGCTGAAATTTGTTAAGCTTCTTCCACATACTCAGAGTTTTATTCTCCCAATTATAATTATAGGCAGATGCCCAAGTGTTCTCAGAAAGTTTCAGGCATAGAATATGGTAACTGAGAAGAAAATTAAAAATGCAAAAGGGGAGACTAAAAACAGCAACAAAGAAAAAAAACAAAAAATTATAACAGATATTATGCAGGGAGTAGAAAATTTGAATATCTACAGAGAAATATGAGAAAATATAACATCCATAACATTAGACCTATTGCTATAAAAGAAGAAATCTTCAGAGAACAATAAAAGAGATTTTAAGTTACTGTTTCTCAGTTTCAAACCCATCCTATACTTGGCTTTGTAATGTTGAAACAGGAACTCTGTAAACTCTTTCTGTTTTGCCAGCTGTTCCCTGTTAGGCTCTGTCATTAGAGGTTATGTGAGGGAACTGTGAGGCTGGAATAAGGACAAGAGACTTACTAATCCCATTTGCTTTCTCATCCCAGCAGCATCACTTCTAATAGCAACAGCTAAATAGTTTGCAGTTTTTTCCCCCAACACTTGCAAAATGAGCTTTATCATGTCCTTGCCACCGGAGATGTCAGTACAAGTCCACAATACCCCTGCTCCAAGTCCAAGGTGGAGGACACAGGTCCAGGGGGCCCCTCCTCTCAGCTCAGAGATACCAGCACCAACCGAGTAGTGACTACTTCTTAGAGTATCAGCTCCACCTGACCCCTCTTATATATTTCTAAGTTTTAGTTATTCCAAACTCTTACCATTTTTCCTTTAGCCCTAGGGTCATAGCCACTTCCAGCACTCATTAGCTTTGGGAGTTTTCTTTTTACCTTTTCAGCTACCTAGTCAACACACTTATAGCTAATATTTTTTTCTAATAAATTATCTCTGTTTTTTTTTAAAGGATGTAATTTCTTTTTTTATTTCAAAGAGGAAAGGAGAGAGAGAAAGATAGAAATATCAACGATGAGAGAGAATTATGGATCAGCTGCTTTCTACACACTGCCTGCTGGGGATCAAGCATACAATCCAGGCCTGCGCCTTAACTGGTAACTGAACTGTGACTACCTGGCTCATAGGTCAGTGCCCACCCACTGAGCAACACCTGCTTGGCGAAAAGAGAAGAAATTTATATATTCTCAAACAACTCTGCCTGACACTACATAATTTAAAAAACTGAAAATATAAAATGAGGCCAATCTCTAAAAGTAGAGCAAGAGACAAAGAAAATAAAAGAAGGAAGGAAATTGACTGATTTTCCAGGAAACCAGCTGACTAAATAAGCCTTCTAGAAGGAGAAAACATATGGGAAGAAATAAGCAAATATTTCAAGAAAATTTCCCACAACTCAAATACATGAATTCCCATATTAAAAGAATCCATTGAGTCCACAGCACAATAGATTAAAACAGAGCCCCCTCCACGTAACATCACTATGAAATTTAACAACACTGGAAACATAAAAGAAGTTCCCATAAGATTCATAATAGGAAAAATGAATGTCACATTCAAGGATCTCTAATCATGTTACCATAGACAGTGAGTCAGAGGTCTGGGGAGTCTCCCTCATTGGCCAAGTTGGTACGGAGTTGTGGGGAGGGATTACACTAGGCATGCCAAAGGCTAGAAATATAAACGGATAAGATCTGTGTACACCAAAAGCTAGAAAGATGAATGGATAAGGGCCCAGCTCTAAAAGTTAGCAAAATTCGATAGAGAAAAAGCTCTTCCCTCTCTATCCCAAGAAGAACCCTGGGCCTGAGCAGGAAGGAGAAATAGTCTTGCAGACCTTGCACCTGAATAAAACCTCTTTTCTTTTGTACCAGCACCTGCCTCATGAGTTTGGCTTTCTTTGAGGCAGGCAGTGGAACCTGAGATTTTTGGTTACAATCAGAATGGACATCTCAACAGTGGCAAAGTAACAAAAGACATTGAAGCTTGTATTAAAAATGTAACATAACTAATCAATCCAGCGTGTGAGAGGAAAATAAAGATTTTTTCAGACAATGAAAAGTCTTTTTTTTATCTTTATTGTTCAGTTTATTAATTACATTGTTCCCCTTTTTTCCCCCCTATAGTTCTCCTCCACCTGGTACCTATCCCACCCTCCGCCCTCACACCCCTCCACTGTCCTCTCCCATAGTTGCATGATTTTTGTCCAGTCTCTTGCTGCACTTCACACACCCCCTTTCTCCCCAAGAGTTGTCAGTCCATTCCCTCTTTATGTCCATGATTCTGTTACCTTCACCAGGTTATCCCGTTCATCAGCTTATTAATTCACTTGATTTTTAGATTTATTTGTTGATAGATGTGTATTTGTTGTTCCTAGTTTACACTTTTATCTTTTTCTTCTTCCTCTTCTTAAAGAATATCTTTCAGCATTTCATATAATATTGGTTTGGTGGTGATGAACTCCTTTAGCTTTTTCTTATCTGCGAAGCACTTTATCTGGCCTTCAATTCTGAATGATAGCTTTGCTGGATAGAGTAATCTTGGTTGTACATTCTTGCTGTCCATCACTTTGAATATTTCTTGCCACTCCCGTCTGGCCTGCATCATTTCTGTTAAGAAATCCGCTGACAGTCGTATGGGTGCTCCCTTATAGGTAACCAACTGTTTCTCTCTTGCTGCTTTTAATATTCTCTCTTTGTCTTTTGCTCTTGGCATTTTAATTATGATGTGCCTTGGTGTGGTCCTCTTAGGGTTCCTATATATTTGGGTTCGGTGCGCTTCTTGGACTCCTAAGTCTATTTCTTTCACCAGGTGTGGGAAGTTTTCAGTCACTATTTCTTCAAATAGGTTTTCATTGTCTTGGTCTCTCGCTTTTTCTGGCACCCCTATAATTCGGATGTTGGTATGCTTGAGGTTGTCCCAGAGGCCCCTTACACTATCTTCAATTTTTTGGATTCTTTTGGTTACTTGCTTTTTCAGCTGAGTGGATTTTCCCTCTTTGTATTTCAAATCTTTAACTTGGTTCTTGGGGTGCTCCAGAGCACTTTTAGGTCTTTGTATAATATTTTTTGTTTCAGTCAGTGTATGCTTAATTTCTGGTTGGTCCTTTTTCATATCCTTGAGAGTTTCCTTTATATCCTTGAGAGTCTCCTTCATTTCCACGTTGGTCTTGATCATTTCCTTGCAGGTCTCGTTCATATCCTTGAGGGTCTTGTTCATTTCTTTGTAGGACTCATTGATTTCCACGTTGGTCTTGATCATTTCCTTGCAGGTCTCGTTCATTTCCTTGTAGGTCTTGCTTATTTCCTTATAGGCCTCGACCTTTTGTTGGAGTCTCTTGAAGAACCCTATAACCGTGATTTTAAATTCCATGTCCAGTCGTTTTTTTTTCCTCCATTTCTTTCACATCTGATTTCTTTCCATGTCTCTGCATGGTGGCTGCTTCCCTGAGTTGGTCAATTAGCTTTGTGTGGTAGCTTTGTGTGTCCCACTACTAGGGACAGTGGCTCAGCCTCCCTGGTTACCTGTGGTGGATATGGGTTGCACAGTCTTGCTGAAGTTAAGCTCAGTTAATCATTGTTAGCACTTGGAGGGGTTGACCTCAGGCCAATTGTCTGTGAAGCTCAGCTGTGCTCAGGTTGGATGGGCGTAGTCTCCTGGTCAAGCAGACAGCATTAGCTCCGCCCTATGCGGCCCCAGGGACTTTGTGCGGGGGGCAATGGCCGCCCGCACCTCTGAGAGAGAAACGCTGTGGAGCTCCCTGGCTGCTGGGGAATTCAGACTCTCCCCAAATGAATCTACACTCTCAATGTCTCACCCAGGCTGGTAAAACAAAGCAGACTGATGGTTTTCCAAATGAGAAAGCAAGTCCCAGAGCGCTCTCTGCGCCATCACACAGCCGAGCTGTTCGCACAAGCTGCCTTCTCCACAAGCCGGGAGGCCCCTGCAGCGCCCGCGCTTTGGCGTGCCCTCCCACTGTCCAGTTTTTACCCCGTGTGATAGTGGGTTCCCTGGACTTCGCCCAGAGCTGGAGATTCAGTCCAGTGGGACGTCTTTGTCTCCCCAGTTCGAGAAAACTGGCCGGTTTTCAGCCGCCCGCCCTCTCCGTGGGGCGCGCTCCAAACCTCTCTCGGCGCGAAGTTTTCAACGCTGTTCGCCGCCGTTCCTCCGAGTCACAGTGTCTTATCTTCGCTTTTATTTGTGGAACCTTCACTCGGCCAGCTTTTTGGTGATTCTGGAAGGTGTTTGTTCCTTCGTTAAGTTGTAGTATTAAAATTGTTGAGTATGACGGCAAGATAGGTGTTCCACCTATGCCGCCATCTTGATTCCCAGACAATGAAAAGTCTTAAAACTACTTCTCATGTATCTTTTAAAAATAATTTACCACATTGATCATGAAGTGAGGTTACCAGGTTACAAGTGTGTCATCAGCATAAAGAGCACCAGTCTGGATTAAAGTGAGATAATATTCACTGTAAATACCGATTTAACGAAGATTTCTGCTATAATAATAATGGCAGTTTGAAAGGAGAAAAACAGGAATGACAACCTGAAGAGCTAACTTATCACTTACCCAATGATAAAAATATAAATCTTATAGATGCAAGCATCCCCCATGTGTTGTGTGTGCATATGCCCATACATGTGTATGTGTTCTCCGTATTTATCTCTGGGATTTAGGGGAGGTGGGAAGATTTAGAAATAAGTGATAGCTATATTTCTGCTGAAATTTGAAGTTTAATAATACTGAAGATTTATAAATAGCAATAGCCATCCTATCTAATAAAAGAGTAATATGCAAATTTTACCACACATTTGCTACACTACTAGCCAATCAGGAGCGGGGGGCGGGGCCAAGCGGCATGAGGTAGGGGGGTGGGGCCAGGCCGGGTAGCGATGGCGGGCCCCAGATTGATCGCAGCAGCACGGTGGCTGGCTGCCCCGCTTCGCAAGGTGCCTCAGGTAGGGAGCAAAAAGGCCTCGCCAAGTAGCCTTTACACTCCCGGCCTCTGCCAGGTTGGGCTGGGCTGCAGCCATAGCCAGGCAGCGATTGGCCCTGATCTTGGGGCAACCACTTCGCTGGGTGCCCCAGGCCATGGGAAAAAGGCCTTGCCAAGCAGTCTTTTCATCCCCAGACTCCGGCAGGCCAGGCCAGGCTGGGGGCATGGCCAGGCAGAGCAATGGTTGGCTGGGGTTCCCTGGCTGAGGTCCCCTGCCCAAGGATGGAAAGCCTGCCAGAGGCTTTCGGCCTTAGGCAGGCCAGGGGTGAGCCATCCGTAGGAAATCCCCTGAGGGCTCCCAGTATGTGAGATGGGGCAGGTTGGGCTGAGGGACCCTCTCCCCCAGTGCACGAATTTCATGCACTGGGCCCCTAGTGTGTGTGTGTGTGTGTGTGTGTGTGTGTGTGTGTGTATTTTTTCTCAAAATATGGAGATATAAAAATGCCAGATCAAGAAGCTAAAAGATTCAAAAATATTTGCCTCCAGGCCAAAGGAATTGAGAGATTTGTGAGGGGTGGAATAATATCATTATAATTTTCTTTTGAACTCTGCCATATCATTAAATTTGATAAGTATATATGTTACTTGATAAAATAAAATTAATTTTTGTAAAAATACATCCTATTGATTTCAGAGAGGAAGGGAGAGGGAGAGAGAGATAGAAACATCAATGATGAGAGAGAATCACTGATCGACTGCTTCCCACATACCCCTCCACCAGGGACTAAGCTCACAACCCAGGCATGTGCCCCTGACCAGAATTGAAGGAATTGAACCTGGGGTCTTTAGTCCACAGGTCGATGCTCTATCCACTGAGCCAAACAGGCTATGGTTACAACACCAGTCTTATAGGTCAAGTTGATTTGTTTGATCTATAATGCATTTTATTTATTTCCGATAAAAAACCATAGATCTTTTCTATATTTATTTGAAACATCCAAGTGAAAATAATAATTAACCACCCAGATGCTTTATCTACATGAAGACAGACAGAAATTTTCAAATGTCCATACAAAATACTAGATTGTTGACTGTTATATGTATCTGATAGAGTATTCTTACAATAAAGATTCAAGTGAATGAACAAGTAATGGCACTCTTTTTTTTTTTTTTTTTTTTTTTAAATATATTTTATTGATTTTTTACAGAGTGGAAGGGAGAGGGATAGAAAGTCAGAAACATCGATGAGAGAGAGACATCGATCAGCTGCCTCTTGCACGCCCCCTACTGGGGATGTGCCCGCAGCCAAGGTACATGCCCTTGCCGGAATCGAACCCGGGACCCTTCAGTCCCCAGTCCGACGCTCTATCCACTGAGCCACACCGGTCTTGGCTGTAATGGCACTCTTTATGCAGTCTTTTTTTAGTGATAAAGTATACATTGTTTATGATTTAGTTGTGTGTGCTATGGGAAAGTGGAAATAATCTTATTTTTAAAATATCTTTTGTTGAACTTTTTACAGAGAGGAAGGGAGAGGGATAGAGAGTTAGAAACATCGATGAGAGAGAAACATTGATCAGCTGCTTCCTGCACACTCCTTGCTGGGTATGTGCCCGCAACCAAGGTACATGCCCTTGACCGGAATCAGACCTGGGACCCTTGAGTCCATAGGCTGACACTCTATCCACTGAGCCAAACTAGTTAGGACTGGAAATAATACTTGAATGTCTAGCTACCAAACAGTTCTCATTCTCAATATAGTACTAGTAAGATTCATTGCATTTAAAAATGAAAATTTATAAAGACAAGATATAGACTCATTGAGAGTTACTAACTTATTTTTCAGGCAACATGGATTAAGTACATTAGTAGACATTATTCTCAGATCAAAGGATGAAAAGTAGATCACAGTCCCTGCTTTCCAATGATTAACGATATGTTGTTTAACAACAAATAGCTACATGACATTTTCTTGTACTTATACTGAAGAATTTCAATCCTCACTTTACATGTAACAGAATACTCAGAGATTTCATGTCAAAAGTTAAGGAATTTTTAGTGACAACATTGGGATTTGAACTTAAATTTATCATACTTTAAAACATGGTTTTAGCAACAGCAAATTACCTGTATTTTCAGAAATAATTGTTTTACAGATGCATCAACTGTTAGCAGATGTTGTCCTTCTAAGATTAACTTTATATGTATTACTATTTAATACTTTCAACAAGGTTAATACTGTTAAGTGCATATATGCAGATTTGTTCCCTGAGATCTAAGAGGTTTATATTTTGCATGTTTCTATGAAGAATAAGACCACTGATGACAATGGTTAGAGCACAAATGCAATTCATATGCCTTTCATGTTTCAAATATCATTAGATGATAAACTTTCTGTTTTCTAACTATTTGAAACATTTTAGAGTAGTTTAAATAATGTCTACTAAGGTATTGATTAGAACCTAAAGTATAATATTATTTAATCCAAGCCCAAATTTTATTATTTTTAAAAAGTTAGAGACATTAAGTGACTAATGAGAGATCAAAGAAAATGTGAGGACAGTTTGGGATTTAAATACACATGAGCTAACACACAGTCTTGTGATATTTGGACCAGAGAGGCTGAAAAGGAACATTGAAGCATCACCATCAAGGCTCTTTTTTCAACATTTTGCATTGTTTCTTAATGTTTTTCTTATAAAGTCTTTTTTAAAATGACTGGTCAAGGCCCAAAATTATCCTATCTAATAAAAGAGTAATATGCAAATTGACCATAACTCTGATCAAGCCATGCCCACAGCCACAAGCACCAACCAATCAGGAGCAAATTATGCAAATAAGCCCTAACCAAGATGGCTACAGCCACTGAGAGCAGGAGGGAGCCTTGAGTTTCCCTGGAAACTAAGGAAGCCAAGCTTTCTGCCTGCCCTTGGTGGCCTAGGCCTTTGCTCAATGCTACAAAGTTTCAATTATAGAAGATATATCCCAACAGAAATGGCAGAGCTGAAGAGAGCAGAGGCTATGGTTGCTGGGGTGATGGAGTAAGCCAAGCTTCTGCAGCCCTAGCACCTAGGCCTCCACTCTAGGCTACGTTTCAAACAGAAATGGCTATTGCCATGGAGCGAGCAGAAGGCTTGGCTCTGCTCCAGGCTACAAAGTTTCAATTGTAGAACATAAATTAATCCCAGATCCCAGGGCCTCCGCTTGGGTCACTGGGGGGTGTGGCCAGCCTGCAAACCACCATAGGCCCCTCGCCCAGGCCACCCCACACCCCAAGGGAACCCCCACCCTGATCCACAACACCCTTCAGGGCAGACCAGACAGTCCCCACCCACGCACCAGGCCTCTATCCTACCTAAAAAAAGAGTAATACACAGATTGATCATCACTCAAACACACAAGAAGTCTGCCCCCATGTGGTCAAAGATCCTGCCTCCATGTGGACACAAGATGGCCACCACAAGATGGACAGCAGGGGAGGACAGTTGAGAAGGACAAGGCCTGCAAGGGAGGGCAGTTGTGGGCAATCAGGCCAGCAGGGGAGGGCAGTTAGGGGTGACCAGGCTGGCAGAGAAGGGAAGTTGGGGGTAAACAGGCTGGCAGGGGAGCAGGTAGACATAAATTAGGCTGGCAGGAAAATGGTTGGGGGTGATCAGGCTGGCAGGCAGAAGTGGTTAGGGGCAATCAGGGAGGCAGGCAGGCGAGCAGTTTGGAGCCAGCAGTACTGGATTGTGAGAAGGATGTTTGACTGCCCATTTAGGCCCAATCCTGCTTGGATCGGGCCTAAATGGGCAGTTGGATATCCCTTGAGGGGTCCCAGATTGGAGAGGGTGCAGGCTGGGCTGAGAGACACCTCCACCCCAACCTGTGCATGAATTTCGTGCACCGGGCCTCTAGTCCTATTATAAAGTATGTATATTGTTATAAATGAGAAATGAGATATTATAGGAAAATTAGACTTGAGCAAAAATGGATTGCTTTTTAAATTCAATATGAATACTATGCAGCATCAAGGGACAGTTACTTAGCTTTAATAGACCCCAAGAGTAAATAATAAGATTGAACTGATTGAAAAAAAGTCATGAAACTATTAAAACACATAAATAATATGTTATTCAATGGTATATACATGTTAGGATATAGCACATTATAGTGAGTACCTATGATGGTATATGTGGATGAGAGGAAGTGAGAGTGGATATTAGGATAAATGGATGTTAATCAAGTAAAATAAAAAATGAAATAAAACAAAAACGGGACCTTGAACAGCCTGCTAACCTTATAAATAGGATTAACTAAACTCTATGTGCTTGAAGTCCAAAATGTAAATATAATACAAATCATTCTTGTTGATATTCTTTAATATAATGAAGTTAACTTATAAAATATAATTATAAAAATAGTAATAAATATAGCTTTATACAATTTATGAATAGAAAAAACTAATAATTGGATTATTGCTACATTTAAAAGAATAATTTTATATTGTTTTCAGATTTATAGACATGTAATTGACATATAACATCATATAAGTTTAAGACGATGATTTGATACACATATACAAGGTGGGCAAAAGTAGGTTTCCAGTTGTAATGCAAATAAATGATACAATAATTAATACATAATAAAAGAATAAACTCAGTTTCAGGTACTCACAACTGTAAACCTACTTTTGCCACCCACTGTATATTAAAAAATATTTACCATAAGGTTATTTATGACATCCTACACCTCACATAGTGATATTGTTATTACCATGAGAACATTTAAAATCTATTCTTACCCTTAGCCTGTTTGACTCAGTGGATAGAGCATAGGCCTGTAGACCAAAAATTCCTGAGTTTGATTTCAGTCAAAGGCATGTACCTCATTTGCAGGCTTCTCCCTGAGTGCATGCAGGAGGCAACCAATAAATGTGTTTCTCTCTGTCTTTCTCTTCCTTCCACTCTCTCTAAAAATCAATGGAAAAATATCAAGTGAGGATTGAAAAAATAATAATGATAAAACAAATAAATAAAATCTACTCTTGTTTGGCTGGCATGACTTAGTGATTGAGTGTTGACCTATGAACCAGGAGATCACAGTTCAATTCCTGGTCAGTGTACATTCCCAGGTTGTGGGCTTGATTCCACAGAATGGGGCATGCAGGAGGCAGCCAATCAATAATTCTCGCTCATCATTGAAGTTTCTATCTCTTTCTCCCTCTCCTTTCCTCTCTGAAAGCAATAAAAAATATTTTAAAAATGTATGCAATTTTAAAGCATAAAATACTGTATTATTAATACCTAGAGGCCTGGTGCATGAAATTCATGCACAGGGGGTGGAGGTTGTCCCTCAGCCCAGCCTGCACCCTCTCCAATCTGGGACCCCCTCAAGGAATGTCTGACTGCCCATTTAGAACATCAGGCAGTCAGACATTCTTCTCACAATTCAGGACTGCTGGCTCCAAACTGCTCCCCTGCCTGCCTCCCTGATTGCCCCTAACCACTTCTTTCTGCCAGCTTGATCACCCCCTAATCACTACCCTGCCAGCCTAATTGATGTCTAACTGCTCCCCTGCCAGCCTGTTTACTCCCAACTTCCCTTCTCTGCCAGCCTGGTCACCCCTAACTGCCTTCTCCTGCAGGCATGATTGCCCCCAACTGCCCTCCCTTGCAGGCCTGGTCCCTCCCTTCTGCCCTCCCCTGCTGGCCTGATCACCCACAACTGCCCTTTCTTGCAGGCCTGGAACCTCCCACTGTCCTCCCCTGCTGGCCATCTTGTAGTGGCCATCTTGTGTCCACATGAGGGCAGGATCTTTGACCACATGGGGACAGCCCTTTTATGTGTTGGAGTGATGATCAATCTGTTTTTTGGTCTTTTATTAGATAGGAGGCCTGGGTCATGGGTGGGGGCCAGCTGGTTTGCTGTGAAGGTTGTCCTGGATCAGGGTGGGGCTTCCCTTGGGGCACGGGGTGGCCTGGGCAAAGGGCCTGTGGTGGTTTTCAGGCCATCCATGCCCCCCTCCAACAGAAACCGAAGCCAAAGCCCTGGGATCTGGGATTAATTTATGTTCCACAATTGAAATTTTGTAGCCTGGAGTGGAGCCAAGACTTCTGCTTGCTCCATGGTGACAGCCATTTCAGTTTGGGTTTATTTAAATTCTATAATTGAAACTTTGCAGCCTAGACGGGAGGCCTAGGTGCTAGGGCCTCAGAAGCTTGGCTTCCTCCATTGCCCAGAAAACCGCAGCCTCTGCTCTCTTCAGCTCTGTGGCTGCTGTCATTTCTGTTGGGATTATGTATCTTCTATAATTGAAACTTTGTAGCATTGAGTGGAGGCCCGGCAAGGGCAGGTGGAAAGCTGGGCTTCCTCATTGCCAGTTGAACCCAGGCCTCCCTGCTGCTCTCAGTGGCTGCAGCCATCTTGGTTGGGGTTTATTTGCATAATTTGTTCCTGATTGGCTGATGGGTGTGGCTTGATCAGAGGTATGGTCAATTTGCATACCACTCTTTTATTAGATAGGATAGTCACTGGGGTGTTGTTCCCTGGAATTTACTCATCTTATAACTAAAAGTTTAAACCCATTGATCAACATATGCTATAAAATTCTTTAGGAATTTCTATAGACCCAGATAATTTAACTTCCTAAACATTTGGAACAGTTGCTAAATCCCCTTCAGTGAGAATATCTGGTTCTATTCGAAACATTTATTTTCAACACTTTTTATTGCATGATTAATTGTATCACTATTAATTCCATCACTAATGTTATAAGTATTACTTTCTATGCTTCCCTTTTTATTTCATAGTGACAATAAATGGAGTATGCAATATTAAATATATTTGTATTCTGTCACTTTCCTGTCACTTAGAACTTAAGAGTATCCATGCAAATTAAGGTAACATTGGTGACAAAATGTGCTTTATATCAGAAGGCATAGCAGTTTATAGGGACTTATGCATCCCATGTTGGCTAGTAAATAAGTAGAAATCAATAATTTAAGTGAAATAGGACAGCTTTTTCACCAATACATAAAACCCTGATGGTAAAATGCAAACAAAAATGAAAATAATATTTAATATTTAGATAGTTTGGTTGAGTCTTGGCAGCATAATTAACCTCATATTGGGTGTAACACTACCTAACCCTATAATTTGTACTCAAGTAGTGGTTATATCAATTAGCATGCTTTTAAACACATATAACAGAATATCCAACTAATAGTGACTAAATTAATTATTAACATGGTGCAATATTGGTGAGGTAACTATGCTTGGAATGAGCAACAGTTTGGCAAGTCATTCAGATGCTCAAAGCTTCATTTTATTTATGTGGAAAATAGTGATGTTACATTGCACAACTTTGAGGGTCAAAAATACTTTAAAGTTATATAATTCCAATTACATTCTAATGATATTAGCTATTTATAGGTATGTTGTAAGGTTACTTCTGATTATCTAACATTATTTGAAGTGAATTATGGCAAAGCAGGAGGAAAGCTCTATTTCATAAATTTTCTACAGAATCCTATTTAATAAAAAGAGTAATGTGCTAATTGACCATACGTTTGCTATGCCTACAGCCAATCAGGAGTGACATGCAAATTAACCCAGCAAAGATGGCGGTATATTTGCATATGCTGGTGGGGTGGGGGCAGCGCCCTATGCTTCCGAGGGGACCCAAAGGGACATGAGCTGGTGGCGGTTGGCAGCACCCTAAGCCTCCAGCATGTCCCAAGCTAACCATCACCCCAGGAGGAGGCCAGGCCAAGCAGAGAACTGCCATGGTGATCACAGGCAAACAGACAGGCAGAGCCTGAGACCCGCGAATGTGATCACTGGGCGAACAGGTCAGGCAGAGCCCAGATCTGCCATTGTACTCATGGGGAACTGGACAGGCAGAGCCGAGAACCGCAATCGCAATCACGGAGGAATTGGATAGAGCTGAGACCCGCCATCACGATCATGGAGCTAACTGGACAGGCAGAGCTGAGACCCACCATCACGATCACGGAGGAGCTGGACAGGTAGAGCTGAGACCCGTCATCAAGATCACTGTGTAACTAGACAGGCAGAGCCTTAGAGCCGCCACCTCAATCATGGAGGAACTGTACAGGCAGAGATGAGACCCGCCATTGTGATAATGGGGAATTGGAGAGGCAGAGCCCACCCGCCATCGCGATCATGATCACAGGTGAACAGGACAGGCAGAGCCCAGACCTGCGATTGCGATCATGGGGGAACTGAAAAGGCAGCGCCGAATCCCGTTATCGCGATCATCGGAGCTAATAGGACAGGAAGAGCCCAGACCTGCCTTTACAATCACAGGGCGAACTGGACAGGCATAACTGAGACTGCCATCGTGATCATGAAGTCAACTGGTCAGGCAGAGCCCAGACCCACAATAACCGGGGAACAGGAGAGGTAGCCCCGCAATTCCAGGCGAAGAAACCGCTTTGCTCACCAACCTGTGCCTGGGACCTCTTTGGGTGCATGGTACAGAGTTTAGGGCCTCCAGCTTGCAGCCATGGGAAGTGTCCCTCTTCCTAGAGTTAGGAGCACCAGTCCAGGAGCACCAGTGGCCTGGTCCTGACTGTGGGGGTGAGTTCCTGCAGGCTGGGGTTTGATCCCCATGAATTAGCAGTAGGAGACCAGTGCCTTTGTTAATACGGTGTGTCTGGATTTTAATTGGACAAATGCCCTGTGGTCCCCATGGTCAGCTTAGCAAAATCTTTTAGGAGGAGAATTCTGTCTGGGTTTCTTCAAATTCTCTCAACCCCTACTCACCCCTCTGTAAAGGCACAGAACAAGTGAGGCCCTTAAATAGAAATCAGGTCTCCAGCAACGGTGGGCCTCTCTCATCACAAGTCATTTGGACTGGATAGCCTCTGAGTATTTATGTAGGTACCATGACAGAGAATCACAAGCTCAAGTCATGATCTCTGCCCTTAAAATCTTATTACAGGGAGTGGATGATAAAAGCACAGTAATAACATCAGAATGTAAGGCAACAATACAGAGAGAAACAGAGGCAATTGCTAGGATGATTTTCCAATAATCAGTACAAAGAGTATTTGCTATGAATCAAATGAAAAAATATGTGTGGAATAGCTGCTTCATGAGTATGGCATCCCTTCCCATTTTAAAGGAAGCTGAGTTCCACGTGAACTGCGTACTATGCTATGGTATCTGAGGCACAGGACAAGGGAGGCCCTAAGTGTACCATGCTTTGATATTTGAGTCATTATTTATTGTTCAATGTAATTTATTTCTGTACGCCTCAGTTTTGTAATAGTTAAATTACTAGAATAATACATCTTGCTATAAAATATTACTAGAAGATCAAATGATCAGGTGACTTTTATTGTTATTTTCTATAAATGAACACAATCTCTGGTATGCTAAAGTGATAGGTATCATAGAAACATTTAGATAGTGAGACCTACAGGCTTGATTACAAGTGAGGCTTACTATCACAACCCAAATTTATTGCTTAAAAAGAAAAGCAGTGAGCCAGCTAGAAACTGAACCAAATATAAGCCCTTGAAGGGCAAATATAAATAGGATAAGCTTTGCTATTACAAGAGCAAGAAGAATAATTCAGATGCAAAAATGAAAACCACATTGCATCCACTCTAAGTAGCTGTTAAAAAAAAAGAATGGTATACTATGACAATACTCAATACAGACTGTAAAGACATTTGTTCAAAGAGGATTTCCTAGAGTAGGTGATAATTCAATTAATTGTTTTAAATGTGAAGAGGTTAGCTAGGTAATAAAAAGGAGTAGGGGTCTCGAATTGCACAGGGTGCAGGCAGGGCTGAGGGAACACCACCTCCACCCCCTTCCCGCCCAATGCATGTCCCTCAGCCGAGCCTGCACCCTCTCCAATCTGGGACCCCTCCAGGGATGCCTGACTGCCCGTTTCGGCCCGATCCCAGTAGGATCGAGCCTAAATGGGCAGTCAGACATCCTTCTCACAATCCAGGACTGCTAGCTCGAAACTGCTTGCCGGCCTGCCTCCCTGATTGCCCCTAACCACTTCTGCCTGCCAACCAGATAACTCCCTAACCACTACCCTTCCAGCCTAATTGATGTCTAACTGCTCCCCTGCCAGCCTGTTTGCCCCCAACTTCCCTCCTTTGCCAGCCTGGTCAACCCTAACTGCCCTCCCCTGGAGGCTTGTTGCCCTCAACTGCCCTCCCTTGCAGGCCTGGTCCCTCGCAACTGCCCTCCCCTGCTGGCCTGATGGCCCACAACTGCCCTCCCTTGCAGGCCTGGAACCTCCCACTGTCCTTCTCTGCTGGCCATCCTGTGGTGGTCATCTTGTGTCCACATGGAAGCAGGATCTTTGACCACATGGTGGTAACCCTCTTGTGTGTTGGATTGATGGTCTATCTGTGTATTACAGTTTTATTAGATAGGATAGAGGCCTGTTGCATGGGTGGGGACCAGCTGGTTTTCCGTGAAGGTTGTCCTGGATCAGGGTGGGGGTTCCCTTGGGGCATGGGACAGCCTGGGTGACAGGCCTGTGGTGGTTTGCAGGCCGGCCACACCCCCAGCAATCCAAGTGGAAGCCCTGGGATCTGGGATTAATTTATGTTCTACAACTGAAATTTGTAGCCTGGAGTGGAGCCAAGCTTTCTGCCTGCTTTGTGGCGACAGCCATTTCTGTTTGAAACTTTGTAGCCTAGAGTGGAGGCCTAGGCTATGGCTGCAGAAGTTTGGCTTTCTGCATCGCCCAGGCAGCCCTAGTCTCTGCTCTCTCCAGCTCCGTGGCTGCCGCCATTTCTGTTGGGATTATGTATCTTCTTATAATTGAAACTATAGCATTGAGTGGAGGCCTAGGCCAGCAAGGGCAGGGGTAAAGCTTGGCTTCCTCCATTGCTGGGGAAACCCAAGCCTCTCTGTTGCTCTCAGTGGCAGCAGCCCTCATGGTTGGGGTTTATTTGCATAATTTGCTCCTGATTAGCTGGTGGGTGTGGCTGTGGGTGTGGCTTCATCACAGGCACGATCAATTTGCATATTACTCTTTTATTAGATAGGATATATATATGCTAATATGCAAATTGTCCCTGTGGGAGTTTGACTGGGAGACCTGGAGTTTGATCGCTCGCTATGGTGTTTGCTGACCAGGAGGGAGTGGCATGGAGTGAAAGAAGGTCCGGGCTGGCATACAGAAGGACCTGATTGGCCTTGATTGCCAGTTGGGCATAGGGACCCTACCCATGCACAAATTTTGTGCACTGGGCCTCTATTATGATTGTAATTGAGGGGGTCAGGTAATTAACTAATGAAAGATGAGTTACTGATATAACAGTCATGAGGAGAACAGCTTTGCTCATAAGACCATTGTGAGTAAGATGAGTGGGGAAGCATGAGAAGGTTGATTTCCCTTTAGCTTTTTAAAATGTGTCCATTTAAGAACAAAAAAATGTTTGAGTCTCAGTTTCAGTGTCCAACAGTTCTGAGTCCCAGTTTCAATATCAAATAGTTCCTTATGTGTACATATCAGCAATGGTATCTGGATGGTGGACAAATGGTGACAATGCAGCTTCCACCCTCTCTGGTTTGGTCCTGGGCCGCCTGCAGTGATACACAGCTGCTGACTGCTAGCATGGCAAGATGGCATCAGTGTCTTCCATCTTTAGCCTGTCTTTGCGGTTGGAACAGACCTGTCAGTTCCTCTTTGTTGCAGGAATCCATATGGTCTTGGAGTTGTTTTCTGAAAATATACAAACATATTCTTGACCGAAAGTTAATAAAGGAATCTTTTCTGTAAATTAGACTTGAGATTCTTTTTACTTTTGCCCAAATGATTTTCCTTTGGCTTATTTTGACACCTTGTGTGTTTTTCATGGGCATCCTGCTGTTAGCATTAAAATGGAAATTAATAAGATTAATAGGATGCTTATTAAATACTAGAGGCCTGATGCACAAAATTTGTGCACAGGTAGGGTATTTTCTGAAATAATAATTTTTCTAAGTGTAATTTACTTACAGGATATTTTTCCTTACATGATATTACCCCACTCCCTCCCCCTTTTTTTGATTAGTGGGGGGCGGGGTTGGAAATTTTATATTGCAGTCTTGGTAACTATAAATTTTAATTTTTGCACAAAAATATGACTGCTTTAGGTTCTTTGCATGTTAGGTAATTTTACAAAGAGATGAACTACTAATAGAAATTTTAGTTAATATTTTAGGAACAGCATTTGTCCAGTACCCTTAAATACTCTTGGGACTCAGAACTGTTGGACACTGAAACTGAGACTCAACATTTTTTGTTCTTATATGTTTATTTCCAGTATGCAGATGCAAGATTTTTTAAAAGAAAAGAAACAGGGTAAAAAAGATAGATACAGAGGCAAAGAAGCATTGAACAGATTGTCAAACTACATTGGGAAGGCAGGGGAGGGTCGGGGTGGGGGCTGAGGGAGATCAACTGAAGGACTTGTATGCATGCATATAAGCATAACCAATGGATACAAGACACTGGGGGGGGGAGGTGAGGGCATGTGCTGGGGGGTAGGAGAGGATGGGAGAAGGTTAATGGGTAGGAAAAAAAGAAAACATATGTACTACTATTCGTAATACTTTACAGAATATATATATATATATATGTATATATGTATGTATGCATATATATATATATATGTATGTATATCCTATATAATAAAAGAGGAACATGCAAATGTGACTGAACCTTCACTACACTACTAGCCAATCAAGAGCAGGGGGTGGGCATGGCCATGACCCTCTGGGATGGGAGACCGGAAGGGAGTTGGGTGCAAGATAGGGAACCCTTCACAAATTTGCATGTCATCTTTGCACAGAGGCCAAGCATGCTATAAGCTCCGTCCACACAGTATTAAAGGGCCAGCAAGATTCCCTCCTTTTCAGTTACAGTGACTGAGTCGCATCCTTTCGCAGTGACCTCGGGACGGTTAGGGGAATTTGATGCCACAGGATCCCCTCATGAGGCTTGCATGTTGGTTGCCCTGATAATTAGGCTGCGACTGAGCTGTGGGGTTTACCTGTCAAATAACCCCCCAGGGCACCTTGGGTAATGAGCGTGAGGCGAGGCTGTGAGTCATCAGGCCCAGGTGCTGGGTCATGAGCTCTGAAGCCAAGTGGCAGTTTGAGTGCACATCCCCAGCCCAGCACCCACAATAGGGCTGGCTGCTGGCCTCTGGAGCATGCAGAGACCCTGGTGTTTGCTGCATGTGCGGCCCAAGGGTCCCTACATGTCCCCTGGCCCAGAACCCACAACAGGGCTGACTGCTGGCCTCCGGAGACAGGGATGTTCCTGCCCCAACCCCAGGCACTTGCAAGCTGCGCTACGGGTCCATACCCCTAGCCTGGCACCCACGATAGGGCTGGCTGCTGGCCTCTGGGGATGCGGAGACCCTGGTGGCCACTGCCATGTGTGGCTCAGGGGTCCCTGCATGCCCCCCAGCCCGGCGCTGTACACAGGCCCTGAATGGTAGGTGTCCCAGAACATCCCCAGCCACTACGGGACTATGGGTGCAGCAGCCAAGCTGCTGGGGGTGGGCTCTGAAGCCAAGCAGCAGTTTGGGTGATTGCGCCTGCTGGGGGTCAACCACCCAGGGCCCCATCCTTAGAGCATCAGCCAGAGGCTTGCGGCCTTGACCCAGGGTGGAGCAGGGTGATCGTACGTGCGGGGGTTCCCTGCCCAGGGCCTGAGCCTCAAACAGAGGCAACAGGGTGATCGAGCCTGCTGGAGGTCAACTGTCCAGGGCCCCAGCCTTGGAGCCTGGGCCA
Source organism: Antrozous pallidus (assembly GCA_027563665.1). Classification (NCBI taxonomy): domain Eukaryota; kingdom Metazoa; phylum Chordata; class Mammalia; order Chiroptera; family Vespertilionidae; genus Antrozous; species Antrozous pallidus. The sequence goes on from CM050509.1 coordinate 126,820,022, forward strand.
GAGGCTTAAGGTGTTGGCCGGGGGCGGAGCAGGGCAATCACTTGTGCTGGGGGTCAACTGCTCAGGGCCCCATCTTCAGAGCAGGGCGGTCAAGCATGCTGGGGGTCCCCTGCCCTAGACCCGAGCCTTGGATCCTTGGCCAGAGGCTTTAGGCCTTGTCAGGGTTGGAGCTGGAGATCAGAGGAGATAGGTGTGAACTGTAGAGGAAACACCCTTTCAGACCGCTCATTGGTTAAGCTCCCTGTAATCACTGGTAATATTCTTAGTAACTTGGGTATAAGAATCCAAAAAAGTAATCTAGGGTTCTTCTACCACACTCCCGGAGAAAAACAAAACAAAGCAAAACAAAAAAACAAAGGTCTGCTGCTGGAGGGCTAAGAAATGTCATATCCTGCCCTAGGCAGGTTGGCTCAGTGGATGATACCTAGGTTTGCCAACCACAGGGTCCGGGTTATATTCTGATCAAGGGCATTTGCCTAGGTTGCAGGCTCCTCCCTGGCTAGGGCCCAGGTCAGGGCTCATGCCGGAGGTAACCAATCAAAGTGTTCCTCTCACTTTGATGTTTCTCTCTGTCTTTCCCTTTCTCTTCCACACTTTGTAAAAATCAATGGAAACATATCCTCAGGTGAGGATAAAAAAGAAAAATAAAGAAATGTCATATCCTATGAAAGACACATCTTGAAAATGCCTAAAGAAAGTTGTCATTTTTTCATGGTGAAGGGACCGGAGTATGGGTTGATGAAAACACCTTGGTGGCTGCGGTGACTGGCAGTGGCTGCAGCAATGGGGCGATGGGGCTGGTGCCTTTCCATGATCAGCCTGGTTGCCTCCCACAAAGGGAGGCCAGACTGTGGCTTAGGCCCGCTCTCCATGGGGAATGGGCCTAAGCCATCATTAGGACATCCCCTGAGGGCTCCCAGTATGTGAGAGGGGGCAGGCTGGGCTGAGGAGACCCCTCCTCCCCAGTGCACAAATTTTGTGCACCGGGCCCCTATGTGTGTGTGTGTGTGTGTGTGTGTGTGTGTGTGTGTGTGTGTGTGTATAGTTTAAAAAATGGAAATGTGTCCAGGAACAGCCTTATTTAACAAATATATATATATATATATATATATATATATATATATATATTTGATTTTTCACAGAGAGGGAGAGAGAGGGATAGAGATTCAGAAACATCAATGAGAGTGAAACATCGATCAGCTTCCTCCTGCACACTTTCTACTGTGTATGTGCCCACAACCAAGGTACATGCCATTGACTGGAATCTAACCTGGGACCTTTCATTCTGCAGGTCGACACTCTATCCACTGAGCCAAACCAGTTAGGGCCAGCCTTATATTTTCATGAGTGATTGCAACACTCTACCACCTACTGACACTCATAAAAATGGGATCATCAATAAAAAATGAGGCCATAGCAGCAGCCAAATCGTTAATCCAAAGTGTATCAATCCCAAGGAATGCCTACTTCTAAATTTAGTCCAGAGATAACAGAAAGGTGGCCTGAATCTTTTACTGTTACTATATTTCACCCTTCTTTTATGCCTACAACTATAAAATACTTATTTTTTTAGACCTGTTGTAAAAATATGGCTAATTTTCATGATATAAGGAAAGGAGAACTGAAACACACTCTGCAGGTAACTTAGACCAAGCTAGAAGTCGTTCTGAAATTGATACATAAAAATCCATTTGAAATATTTTCTATTTAAGTGAACAGTTAGTGAGAGGAAAAAAGATATGTTATATCTTTTGGTTCTCTTATAGTCATGAATATTTCTAAAACAAAATTGTTCTGTTTGTCTCTCAACACACACACACACACACCCAAATACACACACCAGGTAAATGGAATTACCAATTAATAAATCACATTTATTATTTGGATGTGATTATTTGAAAGGCTATTTTAATAACCCTCATGTTATTTGTAAAATATTAGTCTATATATCATATTTTTACTTCAATAATCGATGAATCTTTTTGGAATTAATAAATAAGTTTACATTTTCTAAGTTGGAACAAAATATATGAGTTTTATAGGTTCATAGTTATAAAGAGTGAAAATAAATTACAAACATAAACATATTTCATAAAGTTTTTTGTTATCCTTGCTAATGATGGACATTAATTTAATCTGGTTTTATAATCCTGGACCAATTCACAACAAATATTTTTACTTAAAAGACAAAGAATTGTAATTAATCTTAATCATTCTGTTTTAGGATGTCAGTTAGAAGTACTTAAAAATTACAGATTTTATTAAATTAGATACACATTAGATTTTGAGGGACAACATATTTATATAGCCATGTTATGAGACTTGGTAGATTAAATTTGGAGGTCCTGAGCCACATGCTGTGATGATGGATTTAACACCTCATGATGAGCCCTAAGTATTATTTATTGTGTGTTTTTATTTACATTAAATTGCTTTATGTCAGAGTAATAAGAACCTTATGTTGAGTTTATTAGAGCAGTATTAAGTTTAAGACCTCCAGACTTTCCCCCATCTGTTAACTAAAATAACTTTTACTTATGAAGGCAAACCAAAATAAATGTACTTCAATTAAGCTTCTTGTTTCATAGCCATATAATTTATTTTGCACTTTGCATTTTCAGTCTCTGTGGGAGTTGGAGAATATGCAGAGGTAATGGTATCTTTATTAAACTGCTTGACTCCATTCAAGAAGAAAATAAATATAATTAATGAAAATCATTTGTAAATTAAAGACAAATAAGACAAGAAAACTAGAAAAAATGTTCAAGCATATAATTATAAATTTCACATCACTCCTTTTTTTTTAGCTTTTTATACAAATAACATTTTAAGAGTCAAGGTCAGAATTTCTGCTCTGAATTCATTTTACCATTTTTTACTTATTTAATTCAGTTATAGTTATGAAAAATTGCAATCTATTTATGGATCATGCTGACAAGCAGCTAAATAGAGGAAAACCTTCATTTTTAAGGCATATGTGTCCAATTGAATTAGCAAATTAACTACATTTTATCAGTGAAATATATGTGAACCCTGGGCTACTGTAATTAATTCCTACAGAAGTGTCAAGTGTGGCCAGATATGGCCCATCAAAAATGCTGTTTCTTTTCTGATGCCCTAATTTTTCTCTTTATCATTCATATTTAATGGGGAATATCTTTCCTGCAATAGCTACAAAAACATCTGACCAAACTTTATTTTATTTTTCTTGTTGTTTAACAAATGGTCTTCAAACCCCTATTCTAGACCATTTAATAGTTATTTATGTATTTTTTTTTAAGTATCAAACCTAACTACAGGCAAGTTTGTAAATCTGAGGAAGTCTGTCTTTCAGTAAATTATTGTCCCTTTTTAAAATAATTACTTTTTATTGTTTAAAGTATTACAAATAGTAGTACATGTCTCCTTTTTTCCCCATTGACCTCCCCCCAGCCTTCCCTATCCCCCAGCACATGCCCTCCCCTGCCCTCCCCAGTGTCTTGTATCCATTGGTTATGCTTATATGCATGCATACAAGTCCTTTGGTTGATCTCTTTCAGCCCCTGCCCCCCAACCTCCTCTGCCTTTCCGCTGTAGTTTGACAGTCTGTTCAGTGCTTCTTTGCTTCTGTAGAAATTGGGAAAAAAATAATTATTGTCCCTTTTGATATTTTTCTTGATTTCTTTGATCTTTATAGCTACAGTGTTCTCTCTATTTTACTTCTAACAATACATCTGTATACCAAATCATTCTATACCTAAGATCATAATGTTTGCAGATTAAGTGTACTTTAATCTGATTCTAATAATGAAATATAAGGATTATAGCAATGGTAAATGAGCTCTTTTTAAGGGTAGGAAAGCTATTTCAAGCTTATCATGTGGGTGATTCCGTACCCATTCTGTGGAAAGAATGTTTTAAATGGGGAAAAGTAGCATAGTTACAGAGTGTGAAGTCATTCTGCTTATATTTTTGCATTATTTGTAAACTATTTAAAAATAATTTTCATTTCATCTGTAATGCCAACATCTACAGAATCATCATAAAGAAGATTTACATACATAACATGACACAAGCAGTCAAGTAAAAAAAAAAATCAGTCATTTTGTTCAAATTGTGTGAAATTTGATCAATCAACTCTTTATTGCATATGGCCTTTATATTTATAGATTGTACCAATAATTGTACTATTGTTTATTTGGTTAAAAAGCTTAGAAGCTATGAAACAGTTAACATGTTTTTAAGTGAAAGATACAGAAACATTGAATTAATTACAAATGATCTACAGGGAATAGCTATGAAAGTTTTAACTATGACTTGAGAAAATTGTGGGTAAATTATAATTAAATGTGTTTATTTTAAGAAACAAAATGAGGGTAATTTACATCATAATAAGATTTTTTATAAGCTTAACTTTGGAAAAGTTTTCCTTTGCTAATACTTCTAATATTCAGGTCATATACTTAAAAGAATTTTTAAATTACTTCAACTTTGATGTTGCATGAAATGCCTTATTTTCTAAATCTACATAATGCTCAAATTGTTTAATGTCTACTTTGGGTTGGAATGTAGAAATGACTTTTTTTCCCTCAAAACATTAAAAATAGAATTGCCATATGCCCCAGTGATCCCACTTCTAGGAATATATCCTAAGAAATCATAGGATGTATGTAAACCTACATTCATAGCGGCACAATTTATAATAGCTAAGATCTGGAAACAGTCCACGTGCCCATCAGCAGATGAGTGGATAAAAAACTGTGTACATTTACACAATGGAATGCAGCTGTGAAAAAGAAGGATCTCTTACCCTCTGAGACAGCATGGAGGGACCTGGAGAGTATTATGCTAAGCCAAATAAGCCAGTCAGAAAAAGACAAGTATCACATGATCTCACTCACATGTAGAATCTGATGGACCAAATGGATCCAGAGATATATAAGCATGGAACAGACTGAGGAATTTCAGAGGGAATGTGGAGGTTGACGAATGAAAGCGGAGTGGTTAACTGGGGAACTTATCTGCATATATATTAGCTCATGGACAAAGACAATAGAATGGTGAAGGCCTTGGCTGAGAAGATGTCTGGTGGAAGGGGTCAATGGGAAAACACACAAACAAAGGGGACATCTGTAATACTTCCAACAATAAAGATAAAAAAATTAAAAAGCAATGCATACATCACAATTATATTAAATATGTTAACTTATTAAGTTATAAATACAAGGACTAGAAAATAAATAAATAAATAAACAAACAAATAAATAAATAAATCTTATTTTACTTCAGAAAAATTAATAAAGAAGACCCCTATTCATTTGAAATGGGACTCCAACCAGCAGTGAACTGTGCATGTATTACCAGAAAACCCCCGGGTGGACTGGGTTGCTTGTCTCTGTGTCCAATAACAAAGGCAGGGTCAAATCATATAAGGCCTTTATTGAGGTCAGCCAACCAAGAGGACAGGGTGCTTATGAGCATTCTAATTCTGTTTTACAGCAAGGTGCAGGGGGGCAGGGTTATAAAGGGGACTGGCTAGGGTGAGGCTGGGAACAGAATGCTGCTATGTGCAGGCCTGGAGGTCCGCAGAGGTCAGCTATTATACTTAGTCATTAGGCTCTGATGAGATGATGTTTTGACCCCTGGTAGATTGGTCAGACCCTGTTTATAGGTTCTGCTTGCTGGATTCACAGCTGAGTCGCCTCCTCAATCACTTCACACAGGCCTTGAAAAGGAAAGTTAAGAAAAACTTAACCCCGTCTTCACATATAAGAAACTTAAGATTTAAAATAATATGATTATTTTTCACATTAATTCAGGTGCTCTATCAGATTGTAAATCCTCCTAGCACATGTTGCTGCCCACATATTGTGAAAACTCCCCAAGCACTTTTGAGAAGTAATTAGCTGTCACTGAAAGCACAAGAAATTAAGAAACAAAATAGGTAATTAGACACAAACATAGTATGGAAGAATCAGAAGTTATATCCCTATGCAGGACATTTTACTAATAAGAACTTTACTGTTTGAAAAAAATGTCTATACTTTGCTGAAAATTTTCTAGATAGAGTGGGTGAAGGACATAAGTGGTTTTAGTTAGTATCTCCTAGTTATTTCCATGAGTATTTTTAAAATATATTTTAAAGATTTTTTTACAGAGAGGAAGGGAGAGGGAAAGAGAGTTAGGAACATCAATGAGAGGGAAACATCAATCAGCTTCCTCCTGCACACTCCCTACTGAGGATGTGCCCACAACCAAGGTACATGCCCTTGACCGGAATCGAACTTGGGACCCTTGAGTCCACAGGTCGACACTCTATCCACTGAGCCAAACTGGCTAGGGCTCCATGAGTACTTTAATACCATAATCTAAATTGTCAGCTTTAGCTGAAACCTGTTTGGCTCAGTGGATAGAGCATTGGCCTGCGGACTGAAAGGTTTCAGATTCGATTCAGGTCAAGGGCATGTACCTTGGTTGCGGACACATCTCCAGTAGGGGGTGTGCAAGAGGCAGCTGATGGATGTTTCTCTCTCATCGATGTTTCTGACTTTCTCTCCCTCTCACTTCCTCTCTGTAAAAAATTAATAAAACATATATATTAATGAAAGACTCTGGGGTGGGGAGGGGGGCAGGTGGGGACATGTGCTGGGGGGTAAGGGAGGCTAGGGGAGGATATTGGGGGGGGAAACATATGTACTACTATTAAATATAAGTTATATTGTAAATAAAATAAAATAAAAATAAAAAAATAAAAAATTGTCAGATTTATCAGCATCATTAGAATAATAGGTCTTTTTCTTGATAGCATAATCCTACCACCATATCAAACTATTCATATTGTATTATTTAACAATAGAATATAGACTGATTCATATGAGTTGTAAGAAAATGATAAAACTGAGCTATCATTCTGTCTTTTCTAAACCAGGATTTATGATTTAAAAAATATTTCCTGATACTCTCTTCCTACTTTATTTTCTCATTCTGTTGGGAAGGGCAAGGACCCAACCCTCATTACCCTTCTTGAAATCTTATGGCTGAACTGATAATAAAATTGAAAGAAGACCAGATGAACAGGGGGAAAAACAAGTTAATACATATAGTTGGAAAATCAGAAATGATGCTCAGAGAAATGATAAGCCAACCTGTCTTTTTTAATACTTTTTAGATAAAGAAGCAATCAGTTTGTGAAAAATTGACAGGACAAATAAACTTAGGTTTGGGTGCCCATTAGTGGGCACGGGCAGTGAATTAGTAAAGAAGTAACAAGGTTTGTTTACAATCACTTTTTGTCCCTGGTTTCCTTAATTCTAGTGATAGTCTCTCTCAGCGACCTTGAATAAAGAAGAGCACCTTTTACAAAGAGATGTAATTCTTGCATTCAGGAAGACAAAAGAGGGTCAAGGTGCCCTTCTTGCACTGGCTGCTGGTCAAGTAACTCTCATTCAGAAGAATCGATATGCCATTGTGGGATATTTTGGGGCGGCCTGTCCTGCGCCTCAACAATTCTAGGTAATAAACATGAGGGAAAAAAGTCCGAGGAAAATGCTAACTTTTAGAATTCTTGATGGGAGGGATTGAGAAAAAAAAAAAAAGAATTCTTCTAGAGTCTAAATCAAAAAATTTCAGAGAGTTAAAAAGTGTTTATTTGTCTTGAGAAATAGAAGTGATTTAAACTATGCCTGATCAGCAGAACAAGACCATCACTGTTCCTGGAATGCAAAACTTGGCCAGTGAATATTAATCATAGCAAAGACCTAAAAGAGGTCTTTGATCACATTTTTCTTTTTCAAATGTTTTGCACAGGATATTCTAGATAAGTGTGCATGTGTGTCTAGATAAGTGTGCATGTGGACTATAGGATTGAGTGTCTAAATGAAAAGCCTTTCAGTTTCAGTGATATAAACACAGATGGACAAGTTAAATATCACCACAGAGAATATTTCACTCATATTAATAATTTTGGGAGGCTTTGCTAAAAATATATAACTATAGACAAAAGGCTATACGAAGTATGGATTTTCATTGTTGTTCTTTCTTCTGAGTTATTTAATCTACCTTGCCCACATTCCCCAATTATCTCTTAAATAACGTTCAAATAAACCAAGGTAGCTCAGCCTTTAATGGTATGAATTTAGATGAAAAGAGGACTTTGACTTGAAACAAACAACCAAAGTAGATTGGCTACTTCCAAATATGAATATTTCCCCAAAGCAAAAAAACTGTGACAAGCTATTATAAATCTATGTCCCATGTGTTGCATTTGTCTCTTCCCCTTTAGTTTCTAAAGCTTAGAGAGCTCTCACATGGCACCTTTGTCTTGGCATTCTCTTACCCTTTCTAGTGCTTATTATACTGTAGAGGGTAGTGCACTTAGGACCTAACCAAAGGCTACACGGGAAAGAAATGGACAATTAGCAGGAAAATAACATGGTAGATTCATTTGTCAAAAATACAGTTTTAAAACAATGGGAAAAGCATAAACATTTCAGATTGTTTATATCATGATACATCTGTATAAAATAATACTATATTAAATCAACATAGACTGTTAGAAGGGAGATTCTAAATAAAGTTTCATGGATTGGCTTAAAGATAGGATTCCAGTGGACTATAAATATACTGTACTCATGAGCAAAATTTCAAGTTTGTAGTAATATGTGCATTTTTTCTAAGGAAAATACTTCTGGTTTTCACTATACTGTGAAAAGGTTTTGTGATACTACCCCTCAAGACAATAGCACCTTTCTATTAGAGTTCTCAAAGTAACTTTACCCTGATTATTTCTGAAAATAACACTAGAAAGAGAAAAAAAATCATGTCATTCTTATTCACGGATAGGAGAATGAGACTCATGAATGTTAAGTAAGTGGCCCAGTCATACAGGTAAGAATTTTAGAAGTGGAGCAGAGATCCCAGGAAATCTGACATTTAGTTCAATGATGTCACACAAGAATGATTTAATTAGTTTAAACACACTGGATAGATTTCTTTAAAAATACAAACATAGCCCTGGCTGGTTGGCCTAGTTGGTGGGAGCATTGTTCTATACACAAAATAAGGATGTGGGTTTGTTTCCATGTCCGGACACATACCTAGGTTGTGGGTTTGATCCCCATTTGGGAAATGTACTGAAGGCAAAAGATTAATCTTTCCCACATTGATGCCTCTCTCTTTTTCTTCCTCTCTCTCTAAAATAAAGAAAAACCTATTCTGGAATGAAGATAAAAATAAACAAATGAATAAAAAATACAAACACAAATTCAAATTTATTTTGCCCACTAAAAATAAAAACTATTTTTTTTCTCTTTAGAAACTATCACTTCACTTGTCAAATAGATCTTTGGTTTAACTGTTATACTCTAACACAGTGGCACAATATTCCTGCAATGGTATATTTTGGATTCTGGCAAGAGGAAACAAGCCCTATGAAAACTGTGACTTGAATTTTGTGGAGGATCAAAGGATGAGGGGAACTTGTTTGCAAAGCAGAAATCCTGAAAGGACAGTATTTCAAGCCTTTGCCCTCAATAATAAAAGGGTTTTGAGAGCAGTTTTATGTAAGATAAAATATGATACTGATGCATCCAAACAAAAGACTACATAAGCAAAAATGATTTTTTGATTTTGAATTTTCCCCCCTTTTAAAATTTGGCTTGATTTTCCCCACCCCAACTTAACATTCAGTTAGTACTAAGAAATTAGGAAGTAATCTTTGCTCACTGATGGAGAATGCTATGTTTTGGAATCCACAGAGTTAGGGGAAATATATGTGATTTTATGAAGTAAATATTTTTTTTGGTTATAATAATAAATTGACTGCCCATAGTCAAATGATTGTAAATTGGATATGTATAATGGATTGAAATAGGTGACTTAATTAAAAATTTTTAATGTCTTTTGATAACTAAAGAAGCAAGGGTTCCAAACTACCTGTCACTATTTGAGCCAATTCAGCAGAGACAGGTTTGAATCAGATATGAACCTTTATTCCAATACTGCCTGCGTGTGGGAGAGCAGCAGGTCATCCACAGAAATCTGCAGTGCACCCACCATAAACTGGCTGCTTATATTGGGTAGAAGGACAAAGATTACATGGGGAAGTAGGCATAGGGGATGCCAAATGGTAATCTGAGCTGGAGATTTGCAAAGGCCTTGCAGGTATGCAAAGGCTAGGGGGCTTCGAAGGGCTGGTGATATGCAGAGGGCTGGAGGCTCTGGTTTCTGCAACAAGGTTGTAAATCTTTCCGTGATAATAGGCAGCTCCTAGATGGACAAGATGGGCGGCATTGCCAGGTGAACTGCCAGGTCCCATGGGCAACTCCCAGCCAGCTTAGAATGTGCCCTTTTTAACCAGAACAAAGCAATCACAGCTAACAGAGCATGATTAATATTTCTTACAATTATAGCTGGTCCCCAATATTCTATTTCTTCCCCTATTATTTCTACTTCTGTCAAGCCAAGGCAATATTATGATGATAATACTACTTCTCAAGCCTTCTATAAAAAGTTTTAAACATGTTTTAATACATCTTTCCTGTGATAGAAAATAGACTCCTGAATTGTAGTGAGCTTTAACTTCTCCAGGGCAAAAAAAATACACATATTACTCAGGGTTCAAAGAAATATAACCAATAGGAAATATATTTTAAGGGATTTATTATAAGCAATTGGCTTATACAATTATGGAGAGTAGCTAGTTAAGCCTAAAGTCTGAAAATGGAGGAAAGGCAGGTTGGACATTTTTTTATTTTTATAAATCTCAGCTTTGCTCATAAGGCCTTTCAATAGATTGAATGAGGCTCACCTAGATTATCAAGGATAACATCCTTTACTTAACATCAACCAATTATGAACTGTCATTTCCACTACAAAACAACTTCACAGAAACATCTACATTCATGTTTGATTGACTGAAAATCTAGGTATCATATCCTAGCCAGGCTGATATATTAAAACTGACCATCACACTGCATAACTTAGTAAATTGCCACTTGGTACAATAAATAATGCTTAAACATTGTACGCCCAAGTATATATTATTTATTCCCATGATTGTACTAGTCTAGATTATTCCAAATCAGGGGCCAGCAAAATTTTCTAGTAAAGGGCAAGAGAGTAAATATTTTAGACTTGCAGACCATATGGCTTCTGTGGCAAGAAAAGTACATGAATGAATGGACATGGCTGTGTTCCAATAAAACTTCATTTACATAAATAGGTAGTCTACCTTTGGGCTACAGTTTACTGACCCCGCTCTAAATTAGTATTTAAATTCTCAATATCATCCATCATGGACTATGGAGCATTTTTTGAACACTTGTAAACAAGATGTGTATTAAGACCCTGTGTTGGAGCCCAGCCAAGTTGGAAGTAGCATAAACATCTTAACATCTAGTGGGAGGAATGGATAAGCAGATAATTAAATGCAAATCAAAGTGAAATTTTATATAATTAAAGTTTATTCAGAGGACTCTGGGAAGAAAGATAAGGCTGTCCTATACACCAAATAAGGATATATTTGTCTGTGGGGATTGTAAATACATTGAGAGAGGAGAAAAGAACAGACTCACTGGAAACTTTTTTGAAGGTAGAAAATTAAATAATATGCTTGATGAGCAGTGAATAATATAATGTCACTAGAGGAAGTATGGAAATAATAACTAAGCATGAATTTGAAATTGTAGTCCAGGGCCATATCGTACATGGACTTTGAATATTCCACTAGGAAGTTTTCTTTGAAAAAAAAATACTTTGCCTTAGCTTGTTTGGCTCAGTGTCAGCCTGTGGGTCCCAGGTTCAATTCCAGTCAAAGGCACATGCCTAAGTTGTGGGCTTGATTCCCAGTGTAGGGCGTGCAGGAGGCAGCTGATCCCTGATTCTCTCTCATCATTGATATTTCTATCTCTTTCCCTATCCATCTCTCTCTGAAATCAATAAAAATGTACCTTTAAGTGTACCTGTCAGCAATGGTATCCAGATGGTGGACACATCGTGGCAACGCAAGATCCATCCTCTCTGGTTTGGTCCTGGGCTGCCTGCAGCCATGCACAGCTGCCGACTGCTAGCATGGCAAGGTGTCGTGAGTGTCCCCCATCTCTGGACTGTCCTTGTGGCTGGAACAGACCCGTCAGTTCCTCACTGTTGCATGAACCCACATGGTCTTGGAGTTGTTCTTTGAAAACACACAAACACATTCTCAACCAATGGTTAACAAAGGGATCCTCTCTGCAAAACAGACTTGGGATTCTTTTTAATTTTTGCCTAAATGATTTTCCTTTGGCTTATTTTGACACCGTGTGTGTGTGTGTGTGTGTGTGTGTGTGTGTGTGTGTGTGTGTGTTTTATGGGTGTCCTGCAGTTGGTTTTACAAATGGAATTTTCTTTTCTGGAGTAAGAATTTTCTACATGTATTTTACTTATAGGATATTTTTCCTTACATGATATTACCCCACTGTCCCCCCCCCCATTTTTTGGTTAATAGGGGCTTTTGGAAATTTTATCTTGCAGTCTTGGTAATTTTAAATTTTAATTTTTGCACACAAATATGACTGCTTTAGGTTCTTTGGATGTTAGGCAATTTTGCAGTGAGATGAACTACCATCTGGATACCATTGCTGACATGTATACATAAAAAATTATTTGACACTGAAACTGGGACTCAGAACAGTTGGACATTGAAACTGACACTCAAACATTTTTTGCTCTTATACGTTTGTTTTCAGTACGCAGAGGCAAGATATTTTTGAAGAAAAGAAACAGGGGGAAGTGATTGATATAGAGGCAGGGTGGCCTCGAACAGGCTGTCAAGCTACAGGGGGAAGGCTGGAGTGGATGGGAGGCAGATGCTGGGGGAGATCAACCGAAGGACTTGTATGCATACATATGAGCATAACCAATGAATGAAAGACACTGGGGGGGGGAAGGGGGGCAGGTGGGGACATGTGCTGGGGGGTAAGGGAGGCTGGGGGAGGATATTGGGGGGGGGGAAGGAAAACATATGTACTACTATTAAATATAAGTTATATTGTAAATAAAAAAATAAAACAAATAAAAATCTGATGAACAGGAAAAAAAATAAAAATAAATAAATAATATATACTTTTTTCTTTTCTTATTTTTATTTAATTTCTTTATTGATTAAGGTATTATATATGTGTTCCTATTTCCTCATTACCCCCACTCCCCATTCATGCCCTTAGCCCCCTGTTGTCTGTGTCTATTGATTAGGCTTATATGCATGCATATAAGTCCTTTGGTTGATCTCTCCCCTTGACCTCCACTGTCCCCTACCTTCCCTCTGAGGTTTGATAGTCTGATCGATGTTTCTCTGTCTCTGGATCTGTTTTGTTAATCAATTTATGTTGTTCATTATATTACACTAGAGGCCTGGTGCACAAAATTCGTGCACAGAGGGTGGAGGATGTCCCTTAGCCAAGCCTGCACTCTCTCCAGTCTGGGACCTCTTGAAGGATGTCTGATTGCCCGTTTAGGCCCGAATCCTGGTAATATTGGGCCTAAACGGGCAATTGGACATCCTTCTCACAATCCAGGACTGCTGGCTCCAAACTGCTCACCTGCCTGCCTCCCTGATTGCCCCTAAACTCATCTGCCTGCCAGCCTGTTCACCTGCTAACCATTACCCTGCCAGCCTAATTGATGTCTAAATGCTCCCCTGCCAGCCTGTTTGCCCCCATCTTCCCTCCTCTGCTGGCCTAGTCACCCCTAAATTCCCTCCCTTGCAGGCTTGATCACCCCCAATTGCCCTCCCTTGCAGGCCTGGTACCTCCCTACTGCCCTCCCCTGCTGGCCTGATCACTCACAACTGCCCTCCCTTGCAGGGCCTGGAACCTCCCAATGGCCCTCCCCTGCTGGCCATCTTGTGTTCACATGGGGGCAGGATCATTGACCACATGGGGGCAGCCCTCTTGTGTGTGGGAGTGATGGTCAATCTGCAAATTACTCTTTTATTAGATAGGATAGAGGCCTGGTACATGGGTGGGGGCCAGCTGGTTTGCCCTGAAGAGTATCCAAGATCAGGCTGGGGGTTCTCTTTGGGTGAGGGGCGGCCTGGGCGAGGGGCCTGTGGAGGTTCGCAGGCCAGCCATGCCCCCCAGTGACCCAAGTGGAGACCCTGGGATCTGGGATTAATCTATGTCTACAATTGAAACTTTGTAGCCTGGAGCGGAGCCTAGCCTTCTGCTTGCTCCAGGGCAGCAGCCATTCTGTTTGAAACTTTGTAGCCTAGAATGGAGGCCTAGGCCAGCAATGTCAGGCTGAAAGCTTGGCTTCCTCCATTGCTAGGGAAACCAAAGCCTCTATTCTTTCCAGCTCAGTGGCTGCTGCCATTTCTGTATCTTTTATAATTGAAACTTTGTAACATTGAGTGGAGCCCTAGGCAGGCAGAAAGCTTGGCTTCCTCTGTTGCCAGGGAAACCCAAGCCTTCCTCCTGCTCTCAGTGGTGGCAGCCATCTTGGTTGGGGTTTATTTGTATAATCTGCTCCTGATTGGCTGGTGGGTGTGACTGTGGGCGTGGCTTGTGAGCGTGGTGAAGGTATAGTCAAATTTGCATATTACTCTTTTATTAGATAGGATAAATGAGTGAGATCATGTGATATTTATCTTTTTCTGCCTGCCTTATTTTACTCAACATAATGCTCTCTAGCTCCATCCATGTTGTTGCAAATGGTAAGAATTCCTTCTTATTTACCACAGCATAGTATTTCATTGTGTAGATGTACCACAATTTTTTAATCCACTCATCTGCTGATGGCACTTAGGCTTTTTCCAAATCTTAGCTATGATGAATTGTGCTGCTATACTTTAATAATTGATTTCAGTAAGGAAGAGAGGGAAAGAGAGGTAGAAACATCAATGATGAGAGAGAATCATGGATCAACTGCCTCCTGCATGCCCCACACTAGGAATTGATCCCACAATCCAGGCATGTGTCCTGACCAGGAATCCAATCACGACTTCCTGATTCATAGGTTGAAGACACTCAAGCACTGAGCCACGCTGGCCAAGTGAAATGGTTTTAATTGGCAGATTCATTTCTCTTCTGCATACCTTGGAAAGTTTCAGAAAACTGCAGCAAAATTAATGTATTTCCAACATTTTTTCTAAAAGCAATATTACATTACTTCCTAAGACTGCATAGTTACAAGTAATTGCACATCCCATAGATTTTAGCACATTGTGTTTCCACTTTCATTTGTTTCAAGAATTTTTGTTTATTTATTTATTTTTATATATTTTTATAAATTTCAGAGAGGAAGGAAGAGGGAGAGAGAGATAGAAACATCAATGTTGATTATCATTGATTGGCTGCCTTCTGCACGCCCCCTACTGGGGTGGAGCCAACAACCCAGACATGTGCCCTGATGGGCAATGGAACTATGACCTCCTGGTTCATAAGTTGACGCTCAATCACCAAGCCTCGCTGGCTGGGTGCACTAGGAAGTTTTCTAAAGAAAATGTGATATCATAAATTATATTTGAGGTGAATATACAGTATATGTGTTTATAAAGTTCCATATAGTCTCATTAAAACAATTAGTTGCATAATATTTATCGATTACCTGCCTAATAGTGATTTCCCTTTTTTTATGGAGTACTCCAGTTCTTTTTTAGGTATGAATCTCTCCCTGTGCAGATCATACACTTTGAGAAGAATAGTACGAGGACCAGGCCTGACTCTGTTCTAAGAATCATCCCATCTACCTTGCTATGGGTACAAAACAAATGGGGTTGGGGAGAGATACTATGTTCTATGAGTAAGGCAACTGGGAAAAGTTTTCCATTTTGAGATAGTTTCTGTGACACCAAAAACCTACCTTAACAAAAAAATTCTCAGTATGAGTTCTATGTACTAGGTATAAAATTGAAAAGTGGAGTCAAAACAGTTAAAATTAAGTAACCTAGTTGAGCTGAGACAGGGTTTAAACAGGAGTAAGAAACAGAGATTATAGTATAGCCCTATTTGGTATTGTCATGTTTCTACTATGATATTGAAATATAAATTTTGTTTTAAAATTTAGAACTTTATGTAAAGCAACCTAATGGGAACATAGTTAAAGAGAAAATTTGCAGAAGTACACCATGGTCCGTCCTTTTCCTTTTTTTGACTGTGGGGAATGAGTATCTCCCTGAGAGAAATAAATTATGCTGTTAGAAAGTATATGTAGCAAATGATTTATTTAAGGTATACTTTGAAAAAAATGTATATGAAATGCTCAAAAGGTGAAGAGCTGTAAAATGTCTTAGCCATTTCTCACAAGAAATTATGCATCTTATAAATTTAGTGTACCTGCTGGAGTCTGTTTGCAGTTTTTATTTAGCTTTTCAAGGGCCAAAAAAGATGCTTTTGATCTCCTAACATTGGTAATTATCTCTAATTATAAGATGAGTTTTCTATGTGCGTGAAACAGCCCATTTTTTTTTATTTCTGTTGGTTGCATATTTTAAGTTGTAATGTGTTTCCAAGCATCTGTTGGATTTAGATCATTAGCATTTCCACCAATATAGCAGTCAATGAGACCACAAGAGTGTTTGCCTGCTGATAACCATGATGAGAAAAAATCCACAAAGTCATTTGTTTTCCCATTTCCAGTTAGAATCCTATCAGTAAAATTTAGCTTAATGTTCAGTCACAGAATATACACTGTTACAAAGGAAAACATGCAAAGTCAAGTTCAAGACGAATACCTATGGAATCTGGATGTGTTTTCTCCTGATACACTACTCTGAAAATTATAGAAATGTTATTTGGGCTGTTTTTGTTCAGTGGATTCATATTGCATTTACACATCAAAATTCAGGAAATATGACTATTTCTCCATCTCAGAAATGGCTAAGTTTTTACAGAGTAGTAAGAGGAAAGATTCCAAAACATACTAAAGAAGTGCTGAGAGGTATATGAAGATCAGGGATGGAATGAGACATCCCACCACTAATCTCACAATTGACCCTCAGTTCACGTAAACTCATAAGTAAGGCTGCATCATCTTACCTCTTCATGGCTTCTCCACTTTGGTACCTGGGCCCATATTTTCTCTATTCCAGGGTTTATAAAACCATTCTTTATGGTTGGGCATTGCTAATATAACAAACCCCGCCCCACAGGATCATATTAGATCTTGAAGGACTGATAATTTTAGGCTTAACTATTCAAAATAAAAAATATGTACTCCCTAAATAAATAAATAAATAAATAAATAAATAAACAAACCACTAAGATATCCTTTTGGTAAACTGTTTTCTAACCATCAAGTCAACCTGGTTATATATACTCTTCTCTGTATTGAAATTATTGCATTTATGGCTGCATTCACTCACTCTTTTTTCTATCCATGCTTTGTATTGCTCTCCAACTGTAGTTCGGCAAGGTACTTTGTGTCAATTAAAAGCATATTTGCAAAAGTGAAGAAAGAAGGAGTTTTAAAGGCAGTTGTGTTTTTCTATTTGCTGTTTTTGTCCTCTGTCGTCAGCATGACTAAGCTTTGCCTGGGCTAGCTTGCTACAGGATGAGACACATGGAGTGAAACTGAATTGCCCCAACTGTTTCAACCAAGGCTAAACTATGATAATTCAACAGACAGCCAATCTTCAGAAATGCAGATGATCCCAACCAAGATCAGCAGAGCTATTTAGCTAACCTGCAGCTTACCACAGGCAGATGGACAAGTTCAGTCCAGATATGTTGATTCCAGTCCAGATCATGAGTTTTTTGTTCGATGCTGAAGTTTTCTGATTGTTATACAATACTAGAGGCCCAGTGCATGAAATTACTGCATGGGGGTGTTCCTCAGCCCAGCCTGTACGTTGTCCAATCTAGGACCCCTTGAAGGATGTCTGACTGCCTGTTTAGGCCCGATCCTACTGGCCATTGGACATCCTTCTGACAATCCAGGACTGCTGGTTCCCAACTGCTCACCTACCTGCCTTCTTGATTGCCTCTAACTGCTTCTGCCTACCAGCCTGATCACCCCTAACCACTCCCCTGCCAGCCTGATTGATTCTAACTGCTCCCCTGCCAGCCTGATTGATGTCTAACTGCTCCCCTGCCAGCCTGTTTGCCCCCAACTTCCGTCCTCTGTTGGCCTGGTCACCCCTAACTGCCCTCCCCTGAAGGCTTGATTGCTCCCAACTGCCCTGCCTTGTAAGCCTGGTCCTTCCCAACTATCCTCCCCTGTAGGCATGATACCACCCAACAGCCTTCCCCCGCAGACGAGGTCACCCCTAAGTGCCCTTCCCTGCAGGCCTGGTTTCCCTCAACTGATCTCCCCTGCAGGCTTGGGTCCCCTACAACTTCCCTTCCCTGCAGGCCCCATCACCCCCAACTTCCCTCCCCTGCAGGCTTGATCGACCCTAACTGCTCTCCCTTGCTGACCTGGTCCCCCCCAACTGTCCTCCCTTGCCCTCTTGTGGTGGCCATTCTGTGTCCACATGGGGGCAGGATCTTTGACCACATGGGGGCAGCCATCTTGTGTGTTAGAGTGATGGTCAATCTATATATTACTCTTTTATTAGGATATAGGCATGGTGCATGGGTGAGGGCCAGCTGGTTTGCCCTAAAGGGTATCCCAGATCAGAGTGGGGGTTCCCTTGGGGTGTGGGGCAGTCTGGGCTAAGGGCCACTAGTGGTTTTCAGGCAAGCCCCCCCCCCCCCAGTGACCCAAGCGGAGGCCCTGGTATCTAGAATTTATTTATCTTCCACAATTGAAACTTTGTAGCCTGGAGCAGAGCCAAGGCTTCTGCTTGTTCCATGGCAGCGGCCATTTCTGTTGGAATTAATTTACCTTCTATACCTGAAACTTTGTAGCCTGGAGTAGAGGCCTAGGCATGCCAGGGCTGCAGAATCTTGGCTTCCTCCATTGCTGGGGAAACCCAAGCCTCCCTCCTGCGCTCAGTGGCCATAGACATCTTGTTTAGGTTTATTTCCATATTTGCTCCTGATTGGCTGGTGGGAATGGCTTCAGGGTGTATTGGAGGTATGGCCAATTTGCATATCACTCTTTTATTAGATAGGATAATTGTAGCAATGGATACATTTTTGCATGAAGACTTCCTGCATTCAGAAATCTCTATCAAGGTAACTCATCCTCACAGGGGCTTGATATGGATTTTAACATGTGTAGACTTTGCTGGGTAAATATTGAACTGGATCCCTGAGTCTGTCCTGCTCACACATTACTGGATAAGTGAATTGTATATACCACAAATGACGTTTATACTCTACACTCATCTACACTTCCCTCCCTAACCCCAGCTAAGATACTATGTCAAGTTTGAGACACATGGTGGTAGGCTTTATTTCCTCAAGAGCTGCTGGCAGATAAGAAAAGGTACATCAGGGGATGTCCAAAGCAGGTTCTGGGTGAAATGTAGCTGTATGTACAAGGTGTATGTTAGTTGATAACTGTGTACATTTTTTGGAGAGTGTGCAATATCCTGTGCAGATGAGTGTATGTGTAGGAGTAAGTTCATTCTCTCTGCTGGTGAAGAATTTTGGTGGGTCACCAATAAGTCTGTGATGTGAATTGTGTCCCGTAAATGTAGAAGCCCTATGAAAGATACAAATTGAGAGACTGGTAGGTAGTAGGCTACATGTGAATCTTATAATTTCATAACTGGTGAGGTATTTCTCAAAGGAAAGTTCTTGATTTTTTCTTTATTCCGCACAGATTTATTCATCTTCTATTGTGTACCCTAAGGGTACAAAGATAAATAATGCACACTCTCAAACTTCAATGGTTTTAAAGCCTAATCAAGACATAAATGAAGAAAATATTTTTGTATAGTTTTATACGTACTCTTGTTTATTTGTTTAATCCTCACCCAAAGATATTTTCCATTGATCTTTTAGAGAGAGTGGAAGAGAGAGGGAAAGAAAGAGGGAAACATCAATGTGAGTAAGAGAATACATCAATTGGTTGCCTCCTGCACGTGCCCTGACTAGGGCCCTGGCCAGGGAGGAGCCTGCAACCTAGGTATGTGCCCCTGACAAGAATCAAATCTGGGACCCTTTGGTCTGCAGACCAATGCTCTATCCACTGAGCCAACGATGATCAAGGTACCATGGAGAAACACAGTGAATAATCATGTTTGGCATAGGAGTACAGGTGGAATTCATGGAAAGTTTCACAGAATATACATTTTAAAAATGAGGTTAAATAGAACTTTAGGAAGACAAAAAGAAGGAGATGAAAGCTCCTAGAGGAGGGAATAACCAAAGTACTTGAAGAACTAAACAGAAATCTGATCTCATTAGTTTGAAAATCAGTAAATTTCAGGGCACCATGAGTCAGGGCTTACGTAACAAATGATGAGGAAGAAGAAGTAGGAAGCTATAGGAACATAGAAGATTGTGGAAAACATAAAAAGGAGGTTTGGCATTATCATGTATGTGATAGATAAGTATAAAAAGTATAAAAAGTATAAAAAGTATAAAAACAGCGAAGTATAAAAATTAGATTTGCATGTTGGAACTGTCACTATAGTAGCAGTATTGTGCAGGATGGGCCTGAAGGGAAAGAAGCTATACCAATCGATTAGATATATGTTGTTCATATGGTAGCTACAATCAACCACATTTGTATACTTAGTACTTGAAATGTACTAGTCAGAATAGAGATATATGTGCTGACCAGTGTAAAGTATACACTGGAGGCCAATGAAAACAATTTTTAAAAAATTGAAAATATCCTACTAAACATATTTGATGTCTAAATTGTGAAAAATATAATATTCTGAATATATTAGGTTAAATAAAATGTGCTATCAGAAGTAATTTTAGCCTGGCTGACGTGGCCCAGTGGTTGAGCATCGACCTATGAACTAGGAGGTCATGGTTTAATTCCCAGTTGGGGCACATGCCCGGGTTGTGGGCTCAATCTCCAGAAGGGGGTGTGCAGGAGGCAGCTGGGCAATGATTCTCATCATTGATATTTCTCTCTGTCCCTCTTCCTTCCTCCCTGAAATCAATCAAATATTTTTTTAAAAAAAGAAAGAGTGCCCAGAGTGAAAATGTAAGGTAGAAGGGAAAGTAGGACAGAGGAAAGGAGGAAGTACAAACAAGGGTGCAGTCTTAGTGAAATCCTATAGAGGGTTCCTCCAGTCTCATCTTATTATGGAGGGCTCTGGCTGGTAGAAGTGAGATCAAATAGAAAAGGAAGGCACAAGAGCGGACTAAAGGAATCTAAGAGGCTAAAGGCAGGCATCAATATGACCCTTACACCAGGGATCTCATCTGAAGTACCCAGTTCAGGTCCCACACTAAAGATCCCTAAGAACAGCGATTTCAAAGTTGTTTCTGGTGGATATCACCCAGTAATCCCTCTTCAAGGACTTTAATTCCAAAATGAAATCATGGGATTCAACCTGAGCCTTTTTTTGTCACCTGTTGTTGCTAAGGCTCTGTTTTCTCTCTAGAACTTTATTCACCACCCTTCTACCACATTTTAAAGTAATCCATGGGCTTCCTTTAAAAATGTAATTTTCTACTGGCCAAATGGAGTTTGTAGCTTCTGAATTCTATTGAGACCTAGAGCTTGTCTCTACCCCATCATAGCCAATTACACCAATGTCTATTTTCCCACAAAGTCTAGTTATACTCTTCTTTAGCCAGTTGAAAATTAGTTCAGTCCAATTGAATGTATGTGTTTTTGCAATTATTCCTGAGTACCTATTGTGTTCCTGCAAGGTTATCACATTATAAAGATGAATAAAATAGTCTCTCTCCATAAGCTTGCAGTCTACTGTCAAATTGATGTGTGATATTCAACTAAAGAATAATATACTAACTGTATATAATACTAACTGTATCTATCTATCTATCTAGCTAGCTATATCTCTATATCTATCTATCTATCTATCTATCTATCTATCTATCTATCTACCTACCTACCTACCTACCTACCTACTAGAGGCTTGGTGCATGAAATTCATGCACAAGGGGGCAGGGGGTGTCCCTCAGCCCAGCCTGCACCCTCTCCAATCTGGGACCCCTCGAGGAATGTCTGACCGGATCAGGCCTAAATGGGCAGTCGGACATCCTTTCCACAATCCAGGACTGCTAGCTCCAAATTGCTTGCCTGCCTGCCTCCCTGATTGCCCCTAACTGCTTCTGCCTGCCAGCCTGATCACCCTTAGCCACTATCCTGCCAGCCTAATTGATGTCTAATTGCTCCCCTGCCAGCCTGTTTGCTCCCAACTTCCCTCCTCTGCCACCCTGGTCAGCCCTAACAGCCCTCCCTTGTAGGCCTGGTCCCTCCCAACTGCCCTCCCCTGCTGGCCTGATGGCCGACAACTGCTCTCCCTTGCAGGCTTGGAACCTCCCACTGTCCTCTCCTGCTGGCCATCTTGTGGTGGCCACCTTGTGTCCACATGGGGTCAGGATCTTTGGCCACATGGGGGCAGCTGTCTTGTGTGTTAGAGTGGTGGTCAATCTGCATATTAATCTTTTATTAGATAGGATATATATATATATGTGTATATATATGTATATATATATGTATGTGTGTGTGTGTGTGTGTGTGTACACATATACATACAGTGTGGATTGTGAAAGAGTGAGAACTTTATTTTTGTTAGTTAATTTAATTTTTTACATTAACTATTACTTTGTATTAGTTTTATGTTTACAGGATAATGGTTAGAAAATCATATAGTTTATAAAATGTTTCCTCCAATATTTCCAGCACCCACCTGGCAGCCTACATAGTTATTACAATATTATTGATTATATTCCCTATTGTTATATTTCCATTACTATTTTGTAATTACCAACCTGTACTTCTCAAGCCCTTCACCTTTTCACCTACTCCATAAACCCCTCCCTTCTGGCAAACATCAGCCAGTTCCCTGTGTCTATGAGTCTGCTTCTGTTTTGTTTCAGAACTTAATTCTTTTTAAAGGGTACGAAAGGTTTTAAGGAGATTAGTAATTTCACTTGGGCTTAAGGATAAGTAATTTGGAAGAAAAATTGCAGGAAATAAGATAGTTTGCCAAATACACCAAGGCAAGGAAGAGAAAAGACTCTTATAGAGGACTGATGCTAGTTTACTGTGGCTAGAAGACCCTTTGGATATAATTAGATCTCCTCCAAGGCACTCTTCCTCTTAAAACTCTGAAATTTAGGCTGATTATTTTTTCACAGTCCACAATGTTCTCTCTCCTCAGTGTCACATCCACCACTATTATTCCATCTGTCAGAACAAGTCCTGCTCCTTGTGAACACCTACTAACCACCTTAGTGTCCCCGCACATTAAGATTTTGACCCTGGATCATAACCACCCTCCCCTCCCCTAAATCTGTAATTATTCTGGTAAAGTTTAAAGATTGTGTGCTTATCTACCCAGCACACTGGCCTCTCAGCTATTGACTAATGTCAAGAATCTTTCTTCCTTATGAACCTTACTATGAAAATTGCTCTCATCTATAATTTCAAGAATAATAACTCCCCTAACTGTGGAACTCTTATTTTTCAGGCTGTAGCCAACATTATCAGTATATTTTCCTTCTTTGCCTTTAGTTCCTACTCAGAAAATTTATTTTAGTCTTGAATAGCTTCAATTTTGGCATTAGGTCACATGACCCTAACCTTTCTGACTATAACTCTTTTGAATGGGGAAAAACTAACTCAAAGGCAAGCAATTTATTGCGAGCCAGCAGGCAATCAGAATCTCTGATTAAGGGACAGTCATTGTAGCTAGAAGACATTGAACATCTGAACTGAGAGATCTGATAAAGTAAGATCCAGAATCAGTATACAGCAAGCCAAAAAAATGTGTACATGTCAAAGTTATGAAGGAACAAATGTTTAAAGGTTTTCAGACATCAGCTGACTTCAGAGAGGATGATGGAACAGATGTAATAAAGACGCATGGATGGAAATTCTAAGAAAGAGCAAAGAGAGAAATTGAGAGAATATGTATTTGATGATGTTTCTATTCTTCACGAGGCCTGGTTATATTTTTGGAATTTTATTTTCAGTGATATTTTCCTATATTTTTATAATAAATTCTTTATTTACTTGAATGTGCCCGATGTGCTGCATTTTCCACAAAATAATCTCTGACACAGATGCGACCCTTGTTTGTTTCTATTACTATACCCTGGCTTTTGTTGAAATACACATCTAAGTGACACAGAGGTTTCCTCATTCCCATTTATGTCAGAGGGAAAAACAATTAAAATCAGTTGTGGACTTTCAGCCTTATGACTCCAAAGAAATTTATTTTGTTGACTCCTAAAACTAAGCAGTGATATTTAACATTTAGATAATTTAGAGTAAAATTGCCATCTTGTAAAAGTTTATAAAATAATATTCTTTCAGTAATGTTATGATTTCATGCTTTGGAAGAGTGTCTCTTATATGAGAACTAAAGGCCCAGTGCATGAAATTTATACATAGGGGGTGTGTCCCTCAGACCAGCCTGCAGCCTCTCCAATCTGGGACCTCTACCAGGATTGGGCCTAAATGGGTAGTCGTACATCCCTCTTACAATTCAGGACTGCTGGCTCCCTCCTGCTTGCCTGCCTGCCATCCTGATTGCCCCTAACTGCTTCTGCCTATCAGCCTGATCACTCCCTAACCACTCCCCTGCCAGCTTGATTGATGCCTAACTACTCCCCTGCCAGCCTGTTTGGCCCTAACTACCTTCCCTTGCAGGGACAGTCACCCCTAATTGCCTTTGCCTGCAGGCCTGGGTCCTCCCCAACTTCCCTCTTCTGCTGGCCTGATCACCCCTAACTGCCCTCCCCTGCAGGCTTGATCTCTCCCAACTGCCCTCCTTTGCAGGCCTGGTTCCTCCTAACTGCCCTCTGCTACTGGCCTGATCACACACAACTGCCTTCCCTTGCAGACCTGGTCCCTCCCAACTGCCCTTCCCTGCTGGCCATCTTGTGGCAGCCATATTGTGTCCACATGGGGCCAGTCATCTTTGACCACATGAGAGCATCCATCTTGGGTGTTGGAGTGATAGTCAATTTGCATATTATTTTTTTATTAAATAGAATTAGATAGGATAGAGGCCTGGTGCATGGGAGGGGGGCAGCTGGTTTGCCCTGAAGGCTGTCCTGGATCAGGGTGGTGGTTCCCTTGAGGCATGGGGCATCCTGGCCAAGGGGCCTGTGGTAATTTGCAGGCTGGCCATGCCCCCCAGCAACCCAAGTGATGGCCCTGGTATCTGGGATTTATTTATCTTCTATAATTGAAAATTTATAAGTCTTCAGCGGAGCCAAGCCTCCTGCTCGCTTCATGGCTGTAGCCATTTTTGTTGGAATTTATTTATCTCCTATAGTTGAAACTTTGTAGCCTTACGCAGAGGCCAAGGCAGGCAGAAAGCTTGGCTTCCTCCATCACCGGGGGCAACCCAAGCCTCCTGCTCTCCCCATGGCCGCAGCCATCTTGGTTGGGTTAATTTGCATACTCACTACTGATTGGCTGGTGGGCATGGCTTGTGGGTATAGTAGAGGTACAGTCAATTTGAATATCAATCTTTTAGATAGGATGCTAAATTGTAAGTACCAATAATACAATTTTCACGTTCATAATATAAAAATAATTTAATGGGTAAATATTGTCTTATTTATTTTAAAGCAGGAAATAACATTTACAGAAAAGGTTACCAAATATTTGACATTGTTGAACCAGAGTCAGAGAACTAT
This sequence comes from Antrozous pallidus, assembly GCA_027563665.1. Taxonomy (NCBI): domain Eukaryota; kingdom Metazoa; phylum Chordata; class Mammalia; order Chiroptera; family Vespertilionidae; genus Antrozous; species Antrozous pallidus. The sequence continues at coordinate 126,845,674 of CM050509.1, forward strand.
GATGTGTGGACAAAAATCCAGCCTTCTGTCTTTTTGCAAATAACATTTCATTTGCCCTACAATAACACCCATTCTATGTATTGTCTATGGCTGCTTTCATACCAGAGTTAACCCTTGAACAACATGGTTTTGAACTGTGAAGGCCCACTTATATGCAGATTTTAGAAATAAATACAATAAATATATTATCTTTTTCTTGCTATTTTATTAACCACATTTTCTTTGTCTAGCTTACTTTATTATAAAAAAATACAGTGCATGAAATCTATACCACACAAAATATGTGTTAACTTACTGTTATATTATCAGTCAGGCTTCATGTCAACAGTAGGTTACTAGTAGTTAAGTGTTTTAGGACTCAAAAGTTATATATGTATTTTTGACTGTGCAGAGGGTGGAACGAATTGGTGCCTCTAACCTTTGAATTGTTCAAAGGTCAACTGTACAATGGCAGAATTGAGTAATTGCAACAGCAACCATATAGCCCACAAAGCCTAAATGCTTTGTTTAGTTCTTTACAGAAAAAAATAAGAATTCCCCCCTCAGTCCTGCTGTTGCAATAGTGGATACATTATTAATCAACTTAACAGAACAGCCTATACACCACATAGAAAACTTACGAAGTGCTCATATTTCTTTGTTTTGCATTCCCAAATTGTTCAACCTTCTAGAGGATGACTGGAATAATTGGGTTTTTTTTTGTACAGGACCATGATAAACAGGGAAGGATTGATTGGTTTTAATATAAAGCATATTTAATAAAAATGATAAGAAACAAAAGGTATTTTATTATCTAGAATGAATAAAGGTAACAAAACAAAGAAATCAGTTCTAAGAAATAGAATTCATTAGGGAAATTAAGAAATAGAAAAAAAAGAGATTGTATTTGAAAGTATATTGTGGTTTCAAAGGAGTTTGGTAGCAAAATAATAAAATAAAAATTATCTAAAATTCAAATGGAAGTGCCAGTTGAATAGAAAATAGGCTAGGCTATTAAAAAGAAAAACAAAGATATTTCACAATTAAAGTAAGGTTAACTTGTTTAAAAATGCATAGTTGTGGAACTGAAGAAACCAACTAACTAAAATAAGAACTTAGTTTCTTATATCACAAATAGCATCATAAAAGAAAATGACTGTTGCAGAAAACATATATTGACATGATATTTAATAGTGTACCATCATATTTAATAGTGTACCATTACATACACACACACACACACACACACACACACACACACACACACATACACACCAAACTGAAAGAACGTTTCTTCAAGCATGACATATTACTGTATTAGGTGTTCTCTGCCTCCAGACTCATTCTCCTACAACATTCAGACTACATGTTTGCCATTTATTTTTCATTTCACTCTCCCCAATCATAACCATCAATGATTTTTCTATAGAACTGTACTATTTTAGAGCTGAAAGCATCAAGTGCCATTAAATTGACTAACCATTTTTTTACACGAGGACAATGAGAAATGTAAGGTGAAATGGTTTGCCTCATGCTATACCTAAAAAATTGAACCACAGATTGAACCCTAAGCACTTGGACAATTAAATCAGCGTTTTTCTACCACACTGAGCTTTCTGGAATACAGTTTTCTCTCTTCTCTATTTTCACTGATCTGTTACTTAAAACTACTCCTCTCCATAGATGATCTATAACACCCTGAATACAATAATTACTCAATAATGCTTATTGCACACCATAGAAACCAAAAGTATAGTTTTATTTATTTTTATTTTTTTAACGTTTTTTTTATTCTTTTTTTTATTGTTCAGTTTATTAATTACATTGTTTCCCCTTTTTTATCCCCCTATATCTTCCCTCCCCCCTGTACCTATCCCACCCTCCGCCCTCACCTCCCCCTCCCCAATGTCCTCTCCCATTGTTGCAAGATTTTTGTCCAATCTCTTGCTGCACTTCCCACAACCCTTTTCTCCCCAAGAATTGTCAGTCCATTCCCTCTCTATGTCCATGTTTCTGTTATAGTCACCAGTTTATCTTGTTCATCAGCCTATCAGTTCACTTGATTTTTATGATCATTTGTTGATAGATGTGTATTTGTTGTTCATAATTTATATTTTTACCTTTTTCTTCTTCCTCTTCTTAAAGAATATCTTTCAGCATTTCATATAATACTGGTTTGGTGGTGATGAACTCCTTTAGCTTTTTCTTATCTGCGAAGCACTTTATCTGATCCTCAATTCTGAATGATAGCTTTGCTGAATAGAGTAATCTTGGTTGTAGATTCTTGCTCTTCATTATTTTGAATATTTCTTGCCACTCGCGTCTGGCCTGCATCGTTTCTGTTGAGAAATCCGCTGACAATCGGATGGGTGCTCCCCTGTAGGTAACCAACTGTTTTTCTCTTGCTGCTTTTAATATTCTCTCTTTATCTTTTGCTCTTGGCATTTTAATTATGATATGTCTTGGTGTGGTCCTCTTTAGATTCCTATATTTTGGGGTTCTGTGTACTTCTTGGGCTTTTAAGTCAGTTTCTTTCACCAGGTGGGGGAAGTTTTCAGTCACTATTTCTTCAAGTAGGTTTTCATTAACTTGCTCTCTCTCTTTTTCTGGCACCCCAATAATTCGGATGTTGGCTTGCTTGAGGTTGTCCCAGAGGCCCCTTACGCTATCTTCAATTATCTGAATTCTTTTTGTTTCTTGCTTTTCCAGCTGAGTGGATTTTGGTTCTTTGTATTTCAAATCTTTGACTTGGTTCTTGTGGCCCTCTGGACTGCTTTTAGGACTTTGTGTAATATTTTTTATTTCAGTCTGTGTATGCTTGATTTCTAGTTGGTCCTTTTTTTTATCTGTGAGGGTCTGGTTCGTATCCTCAGAGGTCTTGTTCATTTCCCTGAGGGTCTCATTCATTTGCTTGTAAGTATAATTCATCTCCTTGTAAATCTCATTCATTTGCTGGTTGGTCTTGTTTATTTCCTGGTAATTCTCATTAATTTGATCGGCCTTTTGTAGGAGCCTCTTGAAAAGCCTTATAACCGTGGTTTTGAACTCAATGTCTTGTCGTCTTTTCTCCTCCATTTCTTTCACACCTGATTTCTTTCCATGTCTCTGCATGGTGGCTGCTTTATGTGGTGGCTATCCTCAAAGGGACAGTGGCTCAGTCTCCCCGGTTACCTGAGGTGGGTACTCTTACTGCAATCCTTTATGGGTTGTATTCAGTGTTTTTGAATTTAAACCCAGCTTTTTGTTGTTAGCCCTAGGAGGGTTTGACCTCCAGGCCAATTGGCTGTGAAGGGAGACTGTGTTCAGATTGGATGGGCGGAGTCTCTTGGCTGTGCGCAGCGGCAGCGGTGGCGGCGGCAGCTGGGTCCTATGCGGTGCTCGCGTGCGGGTCTCTGTTGGATGGGGATGGCTGCAGACTCCTCCAAGAAAAAGCCGCTAGTCTCTTCCCCTTGCCAGACAACTCTGCCTTTCCCCAAATGTGCCTGCACACCAAAAGTCCAGCCCAGGGCTGTAAAATAAATGGTTTCCGGAACCAAGTTTCCAGGGGGCAAGTCGCGGGTTTGCGCACCGCGCCCCACTTCCAGGGTGCGTCCCCCGGACCTCGGACCACGCCCAGTTCCGGGTAATCTGTGCAGGGGGACCTCTCCTACCCTGGATCTTGGACCTCGCCTGGCTCGGGAAATCTGGGCAGTGAGACGCCTCCGCCCTTCCTCGTGGGCGAAATCCGGCCGGTCCCTGCTCCAGCCCCAGCCCGCACGCGCGCGCGACCAGAGCGGCTCCTAACCTCTTTCCGTCTGAAAGATTGCGCTCCCGCCGGTCCTGAGTCTGTGTCCCACCTTTGCTCCTATTAGTGGAGTTTACATTCAGCCAGCTTTCTGGCGATTCTGGGTGCTTGTCTGTTCTGCTGTTATGTTGTAGTTCTTAAATAGTTGCGCGGGGCAGAACAATAGGTGTTTACTTATGCCGCCATCTTGGTGTTCTCCGCAATCCAAAAGTATAGTTTTAAAATCCATAATTACCACCTCACATTCAGTTATGATTGTTTGATAATGAATTAGAATATAGAGGAATTATCCAAAGAACACTCAAAGAATATGTATTTGTCTATAGAAATTTTAAATCTTTATGACTGTACTAGAGGAGGTCCCCCAGCCTAGCTTATGGCCTCTCACAATCTGGGGACCCCCAGCCTGAAACCAGCATTCTGACATCCTGGAGGAATGTAGTAATGCGCGAAGCAGCAGCTGGCCAGGGAGGAATCTGAGCCCAGGCCAGGCGCCAGGTGCCAGGCTGCTCCCACTCACCTGGACCCAACTGTGCCTTCTGCCACCACTGCTCAGTAGTGCTACTGCGAAGGTGGGAGAGGCTATCCAGTCATGAGCCTGGTATCTGGTGTCTGTCAGTCTGCTGAGCAGTGCTCCTGCTATTGGAGCACAATTACCACCAGGGGGCAGCTCCTGCATCGGGCATCTGCCCCCGATGATCAGTGCATGTCATAGCGACTGGTCATTCAATTGTTCACTTAGGCTTTTATATATATATATATTTGAGAGTAAACAAAACCATTAAAGATCATCTGTTTACTAAATTACAGTATTACTTTAATATATTTATATATAAGATTCACAGTATAATTAAATAATAAGGCCTTCCATATGAGAGTGGGAAGAATAATTATTTGATCATAATTCAATTATTTTAAAACTCCAACTTAAGAAAATGATTGAATCAGAAGAAAGAGCAGCAGATCAGAGAGCCCCAGGTAATTAAAACTATCAATGCAATCTAATACCACCACACTTAGAAGTCAAGATCATAATCTAGACTTTATAGTTAAAGTTCTGGATCCTTTTTCCCCATTTAAACCAGAATTTCAAATGCCTAAATGCAAGCATGATTAAATTTAAGTCTGGTGTAAACATACACACTTGTATGCAAACAACTAAAATAGTCCTTGTGTAAATATGAGCATATTTTCCACATACAATTTCAACTGAAAGAGAGAGCTGCGGGGGTTGAAGTGGCCCATGGGGAAAAAAGGAGACAAATGTAATACTTTATGTAATACTTTAAACCAGTGGTTGTCAAACTGCGGCTCGCGAGTCACATGTGGCTCTTTGGCCCCTTGAGTGTGGGCCAAAATACCATGTGTAGGTGCGCACATACAGTGTGATTGAAACTTCGTAACTTCGTGGCCCATGCGCACAAGTTGGTTTTCGGCTCTCAAGAGAAATTTCAATCATTGTACTGTTGATATTTGGTTCTGTTGACTAATGAGTTTGCCAACCACTGCTTTAAACAAGAGAGAGGGGGAGAGGTGTGATGATTTCAAAAACACAGAGAACATGTATTCCTAAATTACCACTAATTCTAAATGAGTTCTAATTATAATGTGTATATTTAATGTTTTTCACTTGCCTATCATAAAATTATAACATTAGAGATCATTCCCAAAATTCTACTCATTAATAGAGAAAGGGTAAAGGTAACAGATAACTATTTCTGAAGTATTAGCAATGTAATAAAATGTGGATATAATGATAGGTGTTAACTGATCCCTCCCTCAACTAAAATTTGTATATTTAAAAAAATGCTTCCATTTCCTAATCATTTTTACTCTTTAGCTTTAATATTTTAACTTTTTAATAAAAGTGAACTGTATATTAGATAAATTATCACCAATTCATTGTCTCATCTTTTATTTTTAGCTTTGGCTGTGTATGTTCTAATTTATTCCAATAAAATACCCTCTATATATCTACTTTTGCATTATAATTTAAATATTAACTTTGATTATTTAATACAAAGTGTTATAGAAAATCTCTGGGTATAACTAGCTTACTGACTCACCCCAAAATAAAACAACATTTTAATTTTTATTTGTAATACTTGTATTCTTAAATGTCTAAAATTATAGATGTTCTTAGAGTTCATCTAACTCAATTGCCTCCATATTCAGGCAGCACGGAAACATCAAGAATGAATAAGACATTTGGGTGTAGAAGATGGAAATATCATAATGGCTCATCAAGGGCTTTAGACCAATAGAAAACACAGTGAAAATAGAAAGTAATTGAGGGCCTTAAGTTCATGGAGAGAGTCAAGAGAACTATGGTACTTCTGTTTCATCACTATGTCAGATATTGCCTCTAGTTTTAGATGTGTTCTCATTCCCTACCACAATCGTTTTCTAATGATAAACTCCACATCCAAAAATAGAGGTTAACCGTGCTGGATACTTGTTTTGTCAGTCCTTGTAGTAGCTGTAAATGGGTATCCTTAGCAATCCTGACCAAAACAGAAGGCTGCTTGAGATAGTCTTGAGAGAGAAAAAAATCCCTATTAGAAGGTAATTTGTGAGGATTTGTGGCAGCCACAAGAAACCTTTTTAAAAAATATATTTTTATTGATTTTAGACAGGAAGAGAGAGGGAAAGAAACATCAATGATGAGAATCATTGATTGGATGGCTCCTGTATGCCCCACACTGGGGATTGAGCCTGCAACCTGGGCATGTGCCCTGACTGGGAATCAAACCATAACATCCTGGTTCATAGGTCAGTGATCAACTACTGAACCATGCCAGCCGGGTACCACAAGTAATCTTGTGAATCTAAAAAGCTGAGGTGGTTAGCCAACATGTCAAGGAAGATAGTCCAAAAGGTGACCATAGACTGTATTTCTGATGTCTTAAACTGAACTAAACAAACACTACATCATCTGGTTTCCAGTCTTGTCATAAGAAATTGTAAAGAATATCTACACTAACTGGTATAATTCTGTGTTTTGGGAAGGAATTGTGGATAAGGTTGAATATAGGTCATCAAAAGATTTATCCATCTTACACATTTGAGCCACTCTTTTTATCTCTAGTACTAATGAGAGACCTAGGAGTAGAAGATCTATAATTTTGAGTAATTAAAATCAACAGGGTAATAGAAATTGAGATGAGGTATTGAATGAAGTTGAAGGGTGGATATCTTTTAAACATTGATGCACAAGAAGGATATATGTTTTCAAGCATTTTATCCCCATCAAATGTGAGGGAAGGATGTACAGAAAATTTCTAGCAATTAGCGATGAGTGATTTAAAATTAATTGTATCCAACTGCCTCTAGTTAAGTGTAAAATGTCATTGATGGTGTACTTACTGTATTTTCTTTCATTTTTTATTTCAGTGAATGTGAATATGTTAATTATGAATATGTTAATTATATATTCATATTCAAGCTCTATCACCCATCCCAACCCTCTCTACTCCTTCATTTCTTCATTAAATCTTAAATTTTTGAATCATGAGTTTATTTACACTATAGTTTAAGGAATATAAACCCCACAGCTTCATTTTTATTATATAAAACTTGACCTCTTTCTTTTGTTTTTATTTTTCTGTATATATTTTATATGCTTAAATCTGTTTAATTAAAATTTGGGAAGGTAAAAACACACAATTGTCTTCTTACACCATAGACAGGTTAAATATAATAAGTACCATGACTTCTTAAGTTACTTATTAATAATGCTGATTATTTTAAATATATTAATATAATAATCCTACTTGAAGGAATAGATTCCATAGAAAAGTTCACACAAGATTTAAGGGAACTATATTCTATCTAATAAAAGAGTAATATGCAAATTGACCATTCCTCTGTTGCACCCACAAGACATGCCCACCAGCCAATCAGGAGCGAGTATACAAATTAACCCAACCAAGATGGCTGCAACCACGGAGGGAGCAGGAGGCTTGGGTTTCTCTGCCAATGGAGGAAGCCAAGCTTCCTGTATACCCTGGCTGGCCCAGGCCTCTGCTCAAGGCTACAGAGTTTCAATTATAGAAGATAAATAAATCCCAACAAAAATGGCAGAAGCCATGGAGTGAACAGGAGGCTTGGGTTTCCTTGCCAATGGAGGAAGCCAAACATCCTGCACACCCTGGCTGGCCCTGGTCTTTGCTCAAGGCTACAAAGTTTCAATGATAGAATATAAATAAGTCCCAGATACCAGGGCCTTCACTTGGGTCACCGGGGGTGTGGCTGGCCTGCAAACCACCACAGGCCCCTTGCCCAGGCTACCCCATGCCCCAAGGGAATTCCCACTCTGATCCAGGACACCCTTCACGGCAAACCAGCTGGCCCCCACCCATGCACCAGGCCTCTATCCTATTTAATAAAAGAGTTATATGCAAATTGACCATCACTCCAACACACAAGATGGCTGCCCCTATGTGGCCAAAGATCCTGCCCCCATGTGGACATAAGATGGCCACCACAAGATGGCCAGCAGGGGAGGGCTGGGTCTGTAAGGAAGGGCAGTTGCGGGCAATCAAGCCTGCAGGGTAGGGCAGTTAAGGGTGACCAGGCCAGCAGGAGAGGGCAGTTGCAGAGGACCAGGCCTGCAATGGAGGGCAGTTGGGGGTGATCAAGCCTTCAGGGGAGGGCAGTTAGGAGTGACCAGGCCAGCAGAGGAGGGAAGTTGGGCTTGCAGGGAAGGACAGTTGCAGAAGACCCAGGCCTGTATGGTAGAGCAGTTGGTGGGCACCAGGCCTGCAGGGGAGGGCAGTTGTAGGAACAAGACCTGCAGTAGTGGTCAATTAGGGGAAATTGGGCTGGCAGGGGAGCAGTTAAGCATCAATCATACTGGCAGGGGAGTGGTTAGGAGGTGATCAGGCTGGCAGGCAGAAGTGGTTAGGGGAAATCAGGAAGGCAGGCAGGTGAGCAGTTGGGAGCCAGCAGGTCTGGGTTGTGAGAGGGATGTCAGACTGCTGGTTTAGGCCCGATCCTCTCAGACATCCCTTGAGAGGTCCTAGTTTGGAGAGGGTGCAGGCTGGGCTGAGGGACGGCTACCCTCCATGCACGAATTTTGTGCACTGGGCCTCTAGTTTTATATAAAATATAATACCTGTAACATATTTTAAGTAAAATATGGACATAGTAAAATAATACAAATAGTGTCATGTAATTTAAATGTAAAATTCTTAATTTTTAATTACATGGGTAGACATATACTTTTCATTTAGAAAATATAAAAAAATGCAAGAAATGAGCAAAAATGACCCTTGAGAAAATGTATAACAGAGGTCAAGGGAACGTTTATTTTCTGTTTTGCCTGATTCAGAACTAATAAAATTACTTTAAGCAAGGTTTACTTTTCTATAAAGAAAATAAAATTATATGCATTCATAAAAAAGAATAAAATGTAATTTAACTTAAGTATAAAGATTCCTAAGAGCCTGCCCAGTGTGGCTTATTAGTTGAGCATCTACCTATGAACCAGGAGGTCATGGTTGGATTCCTGGTCAGGGCACATGCCTGGATTGTGGGCTTGATCCCCAGTGGGGGGCGTGCAAGAGGCAGCCAGTCAATGATTCTCCCTCATCATTGATGTTTCTATCTTTCTCTCCCTCTCCCTTCCTCTCTGAAACCAATAAAAATATATTTTAAAAAAGTAAAATTTGCCTAAGAGCCCTGGCCGGTATGACTCATTTGATTAGAGCATTGTCCTATGCACCAAGGGATTGCGGGTGCCATTCTTAATCAGGACACATACCCAGGTTGCTGGTTTGATCCCCAGTCTGTGTGTGGGAGGCAACCAATTGATTTTTTTCCTCCTGCCCTCTCCCTTTTCCTTCCCCTTTCTCTAAAATCAATTTTTAAAATTCTAATAAATATTGATTTCTTTAAAATCTAATAGAAGGATAATTCAAAAGTATGACCTCAGTTAGATACAACATGTATTCAGCTTTGAAAAAGAAAGTTATAATATACAATTTCAAGGAAAGAAGATTATTTGGCTTTGGACAGCAGGGCAAAATAGAAATCTTAGAGGTGAAGAAACGACACATATTATCCATTCACAGAAAGAAAAGATAGCATTACTAAATTTACAAAAGACAATATGAAAAAAATCTGAGTGCATATGCTGAAATATGTGTAAGGAAGAGATTACAATGTCTAAGTTCTTGAATAAATGCATGGAATGGAGATGCCTGTTAATGTCAGCAGAGAGGAACTTAGAAAAAGAAGAGTTAAAATATATGATCAACTTCCTCCTCTAAGTTTAAACTAGCACCTAGGCTGCGGCTTTGTTCTCATGAGTTGGGAAACTGTCAGAGATTAAACCAATATTGTAGATATCACAACTACCTAATTTATTCTAATAAGCACTATCTATGTCAGCTAATATATTTGATAATGTTGGCTGTATAAAAAATGATTGACAAGATAATTTCTCTCTTTGCCTACCTTTATTAAATTGCAATCCAGTGAATTTATATACTTCTGATTTTAATTGCATAGAAAATTGGTTACTCAGTTGTTTAGGCAAAATATAATTTCATTCACAAATTTCAAAATGTGCCATTTCAAACTATGTAAAAATCAAACATTTTATTAAAATATGAAAAGACTAAAACTTAGGAAATAATACCTTAATCCAGTATTAGTCAATGTATTGACCCTGGATTAGCATAACAGCATCATCTTGGAACATTAGAGAAATTTCTCAGGCTCTACCCCAGCAATTCATGTTTTAATTGACTTTCCAGTGATTCTGATGCAATTAATGTTTCAGTAGTATGGCTTTAATCCATAAGAACACAAATGACAAAGGACAGAAATATGGACAAGTGAAGATATGGCTCTGGCTTGTCTTTCTGAATTATCTGACATTTTATAATTCAGATAAAGGCTTAACTTTCCTTAGATTGCTTTCACTCACACTTGAGAAATACCAATTTTTGTTTTTCCCCTGAGTAAACTGAATGCTGATAGAACTAATTCTCTGTGCTCAGTTATCTTCTGTTATCACTGTTGCAGTTCAAAAGCCTTCCCTTAAAGCTCACAACTTCCCTAAAAGCTGGCAAATAATGAACATTGGACTCTAGAACTTTTGGCTGTACTAATAAATATGCAAAGCCATTTCACACTATCTGGCTGCAGGCCAAATTGCCTCAACATCAAAAGCTGATTCTTGAGTGGACACATTAGGATGGAGTGTGTTGGTACTGCTGTGTGATGAATGTGCCATGGGGTGAGCCTGAAATGTGCTTTATTCAATCCGCTGTTATTAATGAATCCATTTCCATGATTATGATCTACACCTGCAAATGCTAAACATCGAGAGCAGTTTTCTTTTCTCTTTTTCATAAAATGTAATGTGGATGCAGCCACTTTGGAAGACAGTTTGGCTGTTTCTTACAAAGCTAAGCTAAAAATAGTCTCACTATATGATCCAGCAATCAGATTCCTAGGTAGCAATCAGATACTTAACTGATTTCAAAACTTATGTCCACAGCAATACCTGCACATGAAAGTATATAGCAGCTTTATTCATAATCAACAAAAACTGAAAAGAACCAAATTGCCCTTCAAAAATAGAATGGATAAATGAAATGTAGTACATCTATATAGTAGAACATTATTTACTAGTAGTAACATGAATTAGCAATGCAAGCAAAGGCATGGTTAAATCTTAAATGCATACTACTAAATAGGAAAAAAGAGTTGAAAAAGCTACATACTGCATGATTCTATTTATACTATATTTTGAAAAGGCAAAGTTTTAAATATGGTTAAAAGTATAAAACTTGCCACCAGAGAGAGGTCTGAGAAGGGGCAAGGGTTGAATAAATGAAGCACAGGGGATGTTTTAGGAGCTGGACCCATTCTGTTTAATACTGTAGTGGTAGATACATGATACTATGCTTTTGACAAATACCATATAATATTGTAGCTTAAAAAGTGAACCTAATGTATGGAAATTAAAAAGAAATTAAGCCTGGCTGGTATATTTCAGTAGTTGAGTATTAAACTATGAACCAGGAGGTTTGATTTCTGGTGAGGGCATATGCCGGATTGCGGGCTCAGTCCTCAGTAGGGGTGTACAGGAGGTGGCCGATGAATGATTTTTTCTCATTATTGATGTTTCTATCTCTCTCTCCCTCTCTAAATTCAATTAAAATATATTTTAAAAATAATTTAAGACCCCAGATAGCTGCAGCAATCTTGAGAAAGAAGAACAAAGTTAGAGGAATCACAATACCAGATTTCAAGTTATTCTACAAAGCCACCGTAATCAAAGCAATATGGTACTGGCATAAGAACAGACATATAGATCCTTGGAACAGAACAGAGAACCCAGAAATCAACCCAAGCCATTACACTACTTTGATATTTGACAAAGGAGGCAAGAGCATACAATGGAGTCAAGATAGTTTCTTCAATAAATGGTGTTGGGAAAATAGGACAGATACAAATAATACAAATAATACAGATACAAAATAATGAAACTAGACCACCAACTTACACCATACAGAAGAATAAATTCAAAAAGGGTAAAAGACTTAAATGTAATCTATGAAACAATAAAAATCCTAGAAGAAACCATAGGCAGCAAAATCTCAGACATCTCTCCTAGCAATATGTTTACAGATATATCACCTTGGGCAAAGAAAACTAAGGAGAAAATAAACAAATGGGACTACATCAGAATAAAAAGCTTCTGCGCAGCAAAAGAAACCATCAACAAAATGAAAAGGGAGCCCACTCTATGGGAGAACATATTTGACAATGATACATTTGATAAAGGTTTAATATCCAAAATATATTAGGAACTCATACAACTTAACAAAAGGAAAACAAACAATCCAATTAAAAAATGGGCAAAGGACCTAAATAGACACTTCTCCAAAGAGGACATACAGATGACCAACAGACATACGAAAAAATGCTCAGAGTCCCCGATCATCAGAGAGATGCAAATTAAAATGACAGTGAATTACCACCTCACACCTTTCAGATGATAATGGCTACCTTAAGAAACAACAAGTGCTGGCAAGGCTGTGGAGTAAAGGGAACCTAGTACACTGCTGGTAGGAATGCAGACTGGTGCAGCCATTATGAAAAACAGGATGGAGTTTCCTCAAAAAATTAAATATGGAACTTCCATTTGGCCCAGTGATCCCACTTCTAGGAATATATACTAAGAAACCCAAAATACCAATCAGAACAAATGTATGCACCCCTTTGTGCATAGCAGCATAATTTACATTAGCTAAGATCTGAAAACAGCCCAACTGCCAATCAGTAGATGAATGGATGAAAAAGCTGTGGTATATTTATACCATGGAATAATATTCAGCAGTAAAAAAAGAAGAAGAATGTCTTACCCTTTGAGACAGCATGGAGGGACCTGGAGAGTATCATGCTAAGTGAAATAAGTTAGTCAGAGGAAGACAAGTGTCACATGATCTCACTGATATGTGGAATCTAAGTAACAATATAAACTGATAAACAGAGTGGATCCAGAGACATGGAAGCATGAAGCAGAGAGTGTGAAATCTCAGAAGGAAGGCAGGGGATAGAGAGTGGTTGGAAGGTAATCAATCAAAGACCTTTTATGCATATATGCATGGCCCACAGACACAGATAATGGGGCTGGGAGGACCTGGGGAAGGGGGTGGGAGAAGGCTGGAGGGAGTCACTGAGGGAGAAAGGAGGGAGATATGTAATACTTTCAACAATAAAGACTTATTTTAAAAATAATCTTTAAAATATATATTTTATTGATTTTTACAGAGGAAGGGAGCGGGAGAGACAGTTAGAAACATTGATGAGAGGTAAACATTAATAAGCTGCCTCCTGTGTACACCCCTACTGGGGATGTGCCCGCAACCAAGGTACCTGCCCTTGACCAGAATTGAACCTGGGACCTTTCAGTCCGCAGGCCGATGCTGTATCCACTGAGCCAAACTGGTTAGGGCTTAAAAATAATTTAAGAGATCAATACTTAGTGCCATGAAAGACTAACTATGTATTACAAATATATAATATAACCTCATTGAAGAAGTAGGGAGTGGAAATTACTGACCTAAGTAGCTTTGAAAAATGAGTGGTGACTGTAAGCCAAAAGGCAAAAGGAACTGTGCATAAGCACTTTACTCTAGTTGACAAGTTGTTTTCCCTGTGTAAGGGTTAAGAAACCTAAAACCACAATGCATGTATGGTGGAATTGAACAATTAAGTAAACGCATGGTAGATGGGGTACTGTCATCTTCCACTGCTGGAGAGAGAGGTTACAAGATGGAAAGTCTTGAATAATTAATTTGATACTGAATTGGAGTTGGAATCATTGGTATTAACTCATATTAAGCCTATTATAGATACAGATAGTTACAAATAAAAATATTTATAGATAGATGTTTATATACATATGTTTTAGGACACACACATGTATTTCTGTGCTCTGTCAGCTGAGAGGGCCTAGAGATAAGGGTACCCCTGGAGCAATGAGCACCTTCAATGCTCAACTCTTGATTTCTAATATCATCTTCCAAGAAAAGGAACTATGGCTCCTTGGAAAAATGGCCGTTTCTAGGACTGGGGTAGAGAAAATTAAAAATGAACCTGGACCATCTTGTAATGCCATAAAATAAGGAAATTCTAAAAAAATATCCACAACAATGGAGTTAGTTATGTCAGTGACATAGGCGCCAATTGAGAGAGAAAGCTTCCAGTGGCCAAAGCAGGAGCAATTTGAACAAAATAAAAAATGTAGTATTGGATTATAACTCAAAGTATTGTAAAATCTACCAGAAGCACAGTGCACAAAATTCGTGCACTCAGGGGGTTGCTCAGCCCAGTCTTGCAGTTCGGGAGCCCTTGGGGGATATCAGTCGTACATCCTTATTGCTGCTGCCGAGGTGGGAAAGGTTCTCGCCATCATCGCTGCACTTACCAGCTATGAGTCCATGGCTGAGTAGTGCTCCCCTTGTGGGAGTGCACTGATCATCAGGGGGTAGCTTCTGTGTAGAACATTTGACCCCTGGTGGTCAGTGCACATCATAGCAACTGGTCATGCCACCATCTGGTCAATTTGCATATTAGCCTTTTATTATATAGGATATGACCATACGGAAATAAATGAGTGCATGAATAACTTAATGGGAAATAGACTAATATCCCATGCAGAAAAATTCCAAATAAGCTTTATAAATTTTTCCCTTTCAAAGAGGTAGCATATAACTTCCAACCCCTTATGTATGGGCTGTGCATAATGACTTTCTTCCAAAGAGTACAGTGTATATAGGGGGAGGAAGAGTAACTTTATAGTGGAGACACCTCACAAATAGTACCTCAGCCAGGTATCTTAGATTAACATCAACAGTGGTAAGGACTGATGACCACTTGAACCCTTGATATGCTGTGATTAGAATGTTACTTGACCTTTGTGGTCTTCCTTCCCAAATTCCATACTCCAGTCTAATCATGACAAATACATTAGCAAAAGCAAGGGAAGTCTGAAAAACTGTCACAGGCTAGAGAAACCTAAGGAGACCTAATAAATAAATGTAGTGTGGTAAATTGAATGGGATCCTGAAACATCAAAAAGGGACATCAGGGAAAAACCAAAGAAATCTGAATAAAGTATGAGCTATAATTAATAACGTTGTATCAATACTAATGGTAATAAATGTACCATAGTAAGGTAAGAAGTTAATAATAAGAGAACATAGCTGTGGAGTATCTGAGGACTGTCTGTACTATCTGCAAATTTTATGTAAATTTGAAATTCTTCTAAATTAAGAAATTTTATTTAAAAACGAAAGGCCCGGTGCATGGGATTTGTGCACTGGTAGGGGTGTGGTCTACGGGGATCAGCCTGCTGTGGGAGCACCTCTCAACCAGGTTAGCTGAGTGGCTGTGGACTCACCCTCTGCAGCATAGTGGAGCTCCCCCTGTGGTCTCACACTAACAACCAGGGGGCAGCTCCTGTATTGAGCGTCTGCACCCTAGTGGTCAGTGTGCATCATAGTGACTGGTCAGCCAGTTGTTCTGGTCAGTCTGCCCTTCGGTTGCAGGTCTTTTATTATATAGGATATAATGTGAATAGATGGTACGTATTGAACATTGTGTGATTTTCCTTGCCTCATTTGGAATGGGCTCTATTTGGAAATTTTGTTGTACCTATCAAGGTGGTGATCATAGTTCTGGGGTTTATTTTGCAAGTATCAGGCATGACACTATATTAACAATTTTATGATCAAAATATAAATTTAAACATCTCAGTCATTGGTGAGGAAAGTGGAAAGTTCTTTTCCCCCTCCTCTGTTATTATTCCTCCCTCAACTTAGTGAATGCTCTTGACACTTTTATATTACTTAGAAATATAGGAGCTTCTGTTATTCAGTGTCTTGAGTAATTATGGCCACTTTCCTGATCCCCACAATTAAATGGACTCCCTGTATATATAATCTTCTTCAAAACCTGTAAACAATGGAGATTAAAATTTCTTTTCTCTATAAATTGAAATAATTGGTTTCAAAATAAATGATTCTACTCAAAGGCTTTAAAAAATTCACAGATGATAATAATCTCATTCTCCCACTCATCATCATAAACATTACCCTGTTTTTTATATTTGCTTTTTGAAGCCAAAGTTACTTGTAGTATTCATTGGGAACTGTCTCTCAAATTTCTGCTAAGTCATTAACTCAACTGATATTAATTTAGCACCTGCTATTTGCCAGATGTTGACTTAGGCTTTGGGATACAGTAGTGTATGAAGCAGACAAAGACTTTTCTTCATGCAGCTTGGATTCTGATGGGTGTGAATTAGAAAGAGAAAGTATAGGAAAATTAATAAATTATAGAACATCAGATCATAAGTCCTATGAGGAAAAATAAAAGAAAACAAGATAATAAAATCTGATGAGGAGCATTATGTTATTTTTAAAGAAATAGGATGTCAGAGAATGTCTCCTGATAAGGATAAATTAGGGAATATACTTGATAATAATAAGGTAGTGAAACATGTGGCTGGATAGAGCAGTACTGTAGTTACCAAAATCCATAAACTAGCAACATCAGTGTTATTTGGCAACTTAATAGGAATGCAAATCATTGCATCCCACCTTAGACCCAATGAATCTGGAACTCTGGGAGTGGAACCCAGCAATATGTATTTTAACAAGCCCTCCCTGTACTCCTAATGCAGCTAAAGTTTGAGAACCACTGGTGTAGGGGAAATTCATTTCATGTGGAAATAAAAGCAAGTACAAAGGCACTAAGAAAGGAGTATGCTGATTTTGTTTGAGGAACAGCAAGAAGATCAAAGGTAGCAAAAGCAGAGTGAGTGAGGATGAGAGAGCAATACAAAAAAATTGGAGATGGATGTAGAGGTTAGTGTGAAGATTTAGGAAGCAAACTGTGCTGTGATTTGTAGACCATGCTGTGACCTTGGTGTTTATGCTGAATTGGGGAATCTGTGGAATGTACTGAGCAGAAGAGTGACACAATCTGACTGACATTTTAGAGGATCTCTCTGTTGTGTTTATGGTGGACTGTAGGAGTAGAAGCAAATAAGAAAGGAGGTTATTGTATTAATCTAGCTCTCATTTTATTTAGCTAGGCAAACTGATTTTATACCTTTGTTGTGAGAATTGAAAGAATCATGACTGTTATACCACTTCTAGTTCCCTAAATGATCATTGATTTCAAAATCAAGTCTATTAGTGTTGGAGTAAACACCTTGAGGTGAAGAAAAAACAATCAATGCTTATCTACTCTTATTCTTAAAAGTATCTAAGTAAAGGCACTTTAGAAAGTTACCAAGTATAAACATTTTTTTTGTTGTTGAAATGTCCTCACCGGAGGATATTTTTCCCATTAATTTTTGGAGAGAGTGGAAGGGAAAGAGGAGGGGGAGAGACAGAGAAAGAGAAACATTCATGTGATAAAGACACATGGATTGGTTGTCTCCTGCACATGCCCCAACCAGGGCCAGAGATGGAGCCTGCAACAGAAGTAGAACTGACCTGTCAACAGAATTGAACCTGCGACCCTTCAGTCCTCGTGATGAGGCTCTAACCATTGAGCACCCAGCTATGGCTAAAATCTGCTTACTATAAAGTAATAGTCCTCTGGATTGTCTCCATTTGATTTTATACTAAATATTCTTTAAATTCATATCAAATGACTCTTGTGTCACAATATTACAAATGATTGTTGGAATCTGCTTCCCTCTCTTCTGAGGCCCATGTGAAAATTATCTTTCCCCATCTCTTTGAAGATTAATAATATGCACTTAATGAGAATGGGCCTAGGTGGTGTGTATCATGTCAGCTCATTTCAACTGCTGCCTTGGTGATCATGAAAACACATCAGAAGGATCTTCCCTTAGCTTAGGTGCTGGAGTAATAACATATAATCTATAAGTAATCACTTACCAAATACAACAATGTGGCAGTAAGAGCAGAATTAAGATTTGAACACAGGAACAGTTAAGTCTAAAGCCAATGAACAGTTTTCTTTGTGATAAGGAATTTCCCTTATTAGCAAAGTCTAGTAGTATTGTATTTCTTACAGAGACCAGGGTAAAGAGTATAGTGCATTGTTTGGGGTCTGCAATTGTTATCCAAGCTCATGCTAGGGATGTTCTTGGAGCGCTGATGAAAGAAGCATTTTCAGAAGGCCCTCCAGGAGGATGGGATGTGGGAGAAGGCTTTATTTACGTGGAATTACATTTCTCAGATTCCAAAATTCCATTTCCCCAAGCTAGTCCTGAAAAAGGGACAGCAGGGACTTCCTCAGAGCCAGAGGCAGGGCCAGTGCCCAGAGCTTGCATTCCATACTGCAGTAGAATATAGTTCAGTACCCAGGCTAATTAAAGTTCATCAATCCATGGGTATGGAGTCCAACATGGCTGTGTGCCACTTTTGCACAGGGAAACACAGCCCCCATAGCAAGAGTCCCAAGATAGCCTGGGGTGTGTGTGTGTGTGTGTGTGAGAGAGAGAGAGAGGGAGAGAGAGAGAGAGAGAGAGAGAGAGAGAGAGAGAGAGAGAGAGAGAGAGAGAACCTAGAGTGAACTTCCTTTGCTTGGAAGTGTAAATATCCAGGTTTCAAATGCTTGTAGTGCCCATGCCCATCCTGTCCAATTACCTCTTTCCAGTTGTGATTGACAGGAAGGCACTTCCCAGGTCACTCAGACCTTACAGAGCAAGTGTCTATCGGGCGTTCCCCTTCCTCCTTTTCTGTTAAATAATAACCAGGTTATTACAATAACATCACAATTAATGAGCTATAATGCCTTAATAAAGACAGATTCCCATTTATATACTCCCTTTCTTATGATATAGAAGGAGATGACTATGCTTAGAGGGGCTGGGGAGGTGATTTATGGGCTGTGTGTTGAATAGAGCTAGACTCATGCCATTGTTCCTGTATACTAGTATTTTCAGCAAGTTCCCAATTTGCTCTCGCTCTCTTGTCACACTTGCTTTCTCTTACTCTTTTTTTTAATTTTTCTTATCTTTATTGTTCAGTTTATTAATTACATTGTTTCCCCTTTTTATCCCCCTATAGCTTCCCTCCACCCTGTACCTATCCCACCCTCTACCCACACCTCCCCCTCCCCACTGTCCTCCCCCATTGTTGCTAGATTTTTGTCCAGTCTCTTGCTGCACTTCCCACAACCCTTTTCTCCCCAAGAATTGTCAGTCCATTCCCTCTCTATGTCCAAGTCTCTGTTATATTCACCAGTCTATCCTGTTCAACAGCCTATCAATTCACTTGATTTTTATGTTCATTTGTTGATAGATGTGTATTTGTTGTTCATAATTTTCATCTTTACCTTTTTCTTCTTCCTCTTCTTAAAGAATATCTTTCAGCATTTCATATAATGTTGGTTTGGTGGTGATGAACTCCTTTAGCTTTTTCTTATCTGCGAAGCATTTCATCTGACCTTCAATTCTGAATGATAGCTTTGCTGGATAGAGTAATCTTGGTTGTAGATTCTTGCTGTTCATCACTTTGAATATTTCTTGCCACTCCCGTCTGGCCTGCATCGTTTCTGTTGAGAAATCCGCTGACAGTCGTATGGGTGCTCCCTTATAGGTAACCAACTGTTTCTCTCTTGCTGCTTTTAATATTCTCTCTTTGTCTTTTGCTCTTGGCATTTTAATTATGATGTGCCTCGGTGTGGTCCTCTTAGGGTTCCTATATATTGGGGTTCGGTGCACTTCTTGGACTCCTAAGTCAATTTCTTTCACCAGGTGTGGGAAGTTTTCAGTCACTATTTCTTCAAATAGGTTTTCATTGTCTTGGCCTCTCGTTTTTTCTGGCACCCCTATAATTCGGATGTTGGTATGCTTGAGGTTGTCCCAGAGGCCCCTTACACTATCTTCAATTTTTTGGATTCTTTTGGTTTCTTGATTTTTCAGCTGAGTGGATTTTCCCTCTTTGTATTTCAAATCTTTAACTTGGTTCTTGGGGTGCTCCAGGGCACTTTCAGGTCTTTGTATAATATTTTTTGTTTCAGTCAGTGTATGCTTAATTTCTGGTTGGTCCTTCTTCATATCCTTGAGAGTCTGCTTTATATCCTTGAGGGTTTCTTTCATTTCCTTGTAGGACTCATTCATTTCCACATTGATCTTGATCATTTCCACGTTGGTCTTGATCATTTCTTTGCAGCTCTCGTTTATATCCTGGAGGGTGTTGTTCATTTTCTTGTAGGACTCATTCATTTCCTTTGTGGTCTTGCTTATTTCCTTATAGGCCTCGATCTTTTGTTGGAGCCTCTTAAAAAACCCTATAACCGTGGTTCTGAATTCCATGTCCAGTCGTTTTTTTTCCTCCATTTCTTTCACATCTGATTTTTTTCCATGTTGCTGCATGGTGGCTGCTTCCCTGAGTTGGTCAATTAGCTTTGTGTGGTAGACTTCCTACTAGGGATAGTGGCTCAGCCTCCCAGGTTACCTGAGGTGGATATGGGCTGCACAGTCTTGCTGAAGTTAAGCTCAGTTAATCGTTGTGAGCAGCTCAGCTGTGCTCAGGTTGGGTGGGCGGAGTCTCAGGGCCAAGCAGACAGCGTTAGCTCCGCCCTATGCGGCCCCAGGGACTCTGTGCCAGGGGCAATGGCCGCCAGCACCTCTGAGAGAGAGCCGCTGCGGAGCTCCACCGGCTGCCGGGGAATTCAGACTTTCCCAGAAAGAGTCTGCATGCGCAATGTCTCACCCAGGCTCGTAAAACAAAGCAGTCTGACAGTTTTCCGAATGAGAGACAAGTCGCGGTGCGCTCTCTGCGCCGGCACGCAGCTGAGCTGTTCGCGCGCAAAGCTGCCTTCTCCACAAGCCGGGAGACCCGGCAGCACCCGAGCTTCGGCGTGCCCTCCCACTGTCCAGTTTTCACCCCGTGTGATAGTGGGTTCTCTGGACTTTGCTGGGAGCTGGAGAATCAGTCCAGTGGGACGCCTTTGTCTCCCCGTTCGAGAAAACTGGCCGGTTTTCAGCCGCCTGCCCTCTCCGCGGCGCGCACTCCAAACCTCTCTCCGTGCGAATCTTTCAACGCTGTTCACCACCGCTCCTCCGAGTCACTGTGTCTTATCTTCACTTTTATTTGTGGAATTTTCACTCGGCGAGCTTTCTGGTGATTCTAGAAGGTGTTTGTTCTTTCGTAAAGTTGTAGTTTTAAAATTGCTGATTATGACGGCAAGATAGGTGTTTTGCCTTTGCCGCCATCTTAGTTCTCCTAGCTTTCTCTTACTCTTGAGCTCTGAGTTGTGGTATAACTTTAGATGAGATAGCATGTATAATGGCAGTTAGTACATCCCACATTCTTTTTTAAAAAAAATAGCTATTTTTATTGATTTCAGAGAGGAAAGGAAAGAGAGATATAGAAACATCAATGATGAGAGTGAATCATTGATCAGCTGCCTCCTGCATGCCCCACCACTGGGGGTCAAGCCTACACCTTGGGCAATGTGCCCTTGACTGGAATCAAGCCTGGAACCTTTCAGTCCGCAGGCTGACACTCTATCCATTGAGCCAAACCAGCTAGGGCCACCCCACATTCTTTCAAATGTCTACACCTTACACCTAATTTGTGGCAGCACTATTTTAGAGCGCAGGATAAAGTACTAAATGAAGCACAAAAATACCTTTCTTCAAGGAGCATAAAAAATGAAAGCAATCACTGCAGATTTCTTAGCTTTCATTTTCTACAGATAGTATTCCTTCCATTTGCAAAAAATCTGCTATATTATCTCTCCTTTTCTTTCTCAAAACCCTTTCTAATTTGTATTAGTATAGAATGTTGGGCAGGGTCAGCTTTTTCATTAACATTGAAAGGTAAAGTGAAACTATTTTTTCACTTTATAATCTTATTATTATATGGCAAATAGTAGATCATTTTAAGACTGCATTTTCTATCCATGAAACTAAGAAAATCTGAGAGCCACAACATAATAATAGAACCTTTCATCCAAAGATAACTGTTTTAAAACATTTTCCCACATTTCCCTACTGTCCCTTCACAAAATTTTTGTTTCTGGTCAAAGATCCATACAAGGATCAATGACTACATATGGTTGCCAGATCTCTTTAACTTCTTTTAATGGAGAAGATTTCTCGCAGTGTTTTTGTCTTTTATAGCAGTGATATTTTGAAAATACCAGGTCAGTTGTCTTATAGGCTCCCTCACATTTTGACTTATCTGTTTCCTTATGGTTAGATGCATGTTATATGTTGTTTTATAAGAATTTTATCAATGTAATGTGTACTTCTTATTACAGTGTATCAGAAAACATGTAATGTCAACTTGTCCTATTATGGCTATGCTAGTTTGAAGACTCAATTAACAGGGTGTTTTCTAGCTCTCTTCATTGTAAAGGTACTTTTATCCATTGCAATTAATAAGTTGTGGCTTTACATTAGGGGACATATTAACATCCTGTCCTCCTACATTTCACCTAATGGTTTTAGCATCTGTTGATGATTCTTGCCTAAATTAATTAGTGGCTGCAAAGGTCATTGGTAATCTTCTAATTGTATTGTTACATGTAAATATATTAGCTAGAATTTTTATGCAATGAAGAGCTTGCATTTATCTCTTGTTTTTGAGTGTTACTATGGACTTGGCTATTTTTTAAATATTCAATATAAATGAACCATTACCACTATTATTTGTGATGTTGAAATTGTCCCAATTTGACCAGTTGGAGGCCTGTCAGGGAAACTCATGTTTTCCTGTGGTAACCTAATGGAATATTTTGAATGTTAATGAAAAACTTTATTTCTTAAAGCCTGAAAGCATATATTTTATTATTCCAGTGACAAAAATTGTGTTTCTTTTATATTTTACCTAGTAACTTAGAAATGATAATTCTAAGCATAAGTCTCCATTTTATGCAATCAAATGAGCAGAGTAAAAATGTATTGAGCCACTTTAAAAAAGATGAACTCTCCCCAACAAACTAAACATAAAATACCGGTATCACAGTTATTCTCAGCTGCACTTTTAAAATATATATATATATATATTTTATTGATTTTTTTACAGAGATGAAGGGAGAGGGATAGAAAGTCAGAAACATCAATGAGAGAGAAACATTGATCAGCTGCCTCTTGCACACCCCCTACTGGGGATGTGCCCGCAGCCAAGGGACATGCCCTAGACCAGAATCGAATCCCGGACCTTTCAGTCTCCAGGGCGACGCTCTATCCACTGAGCCAAACCAGTTTTGGCTCAACTGCACTTTTTTCATTGCTGATCTTTCTGGGGGAAAGAGGGTGAGAACCTGTAACCTTTTAATAAGGGTTAATTCGAAATGGGAAAAATGTCACGGAACTCTCAAGAAACTTGCTAGTGTTCTTGAGTGGTATTGGGTAATAATGATTTATCACTCTTCATAGGTGTGGATAAAGCAATTTTTAATAAAGTCTTGGAAATGTGTTACCATTGATATAAAGTATATTATTTTTAATTGGCCATTTCATCTATAGCTGAAAAACAGATCACACTATCAAGAAGAAAGCTTGTTTTTAAATAACTGGTTCATACTTGTAATACATGTTTAATATTTTGTTTTTCTGTGACTACTGGAGTTTTCTGTTACACTATTTCAGTATAGAGAGTAAATGCCCACTATTTTTATTTTTATTTTTAATGCTTATTTATTTTAATTTAATAAATCTATATTGTTCAGATTATTAATTTCAATGTTCCTCTCCCCTCCCCATAACTCCCCTCTACCCGGTACCCATACCACCCTTTGCCCTTAACTTCCCCCCACTGTCCTCATACATAGCTTTACAATTTTTGTCCAGTCTCTTCCTACACCTCCCACACCCCTTTCTCATCAAGAATTGTTGGTCCATTCCCTTTCTATGCCCCTTATTCTATTATATTCACCACTTTATTCTGTTCAGATTTTTAATTCACTTGATTTTTAGATTCACTTGTTGATAGATGTGTATTTGCTGTTCATAATTTTTATTTTTACCTTCTTCTTCTACTTCTTCTTCTAATTCTTCTTCTTCTTCCTCTTGCTCTTCTTAAAGAATACTTTTTGGCATTTCATATAATATTGGTTTGGTGGTGATGAACTCCTTTAGCTTGTTCTTATCTGCAAAACACTTTATCTGACCTTCAATTCTGAATGATAGCTTTGCTGGGTAGAGTAATCTTGGTTGTAGGTTCTTGTTCTTCATCACTTTAAATATTTCTTGCCATTACCTTCTGGCCTGTATAGTTTCTTTTGAGAAATCAGCTGACAATCGTATGGGTCCTCCCTTGTAGGTAACTAACTCTTTTTCTCTTGCTGCTTTTTAATATTCTCTCTTTGTCTTTTGCTCTTGGCATTTTAATTATGATGTGTCTTCGTGTGGTCCTCTTTGGATTCCTTTTATTTGGGGTTCTGTGCACTTCCTGGACTTGTAAGTCTATTTATTTCACCAGGTGGGGGAAGTTTTCAGTAACTATTTCTTCAAATAGGTTTTCAGTATCTTGTTCTCTCTCTTTTTCTGGCACCTCCATAATTTGAATGTTGGTACGTTTGAACTTGTCTCAGAGACTTCTTACACTATCTTCAACTTTTTGGATTCTTTTTTCATTTTGCTTTTCTGACTGAGTGGATTTTGCTTCTTTGTATTTCAAATCTTTGACTTGATTATTGTGATCCTCTCTCTAGACTGCTTTTAGGACTCTGTATAATATTTTTTTAATTTCAGTCAGTGTATGCTTAATTTTTATTGGTCCTTTTTCATATCCTCGAGGGTCTCACTCATATCTTTGAGGGTATCATTAAATTTATCGGCCTTTTCTAGGATCCTCTTGAAAAATCTTATAACCGTAGTTTTGAACTCTGTGTCCAGTCATTTTTCCCCCTCCATTTCTTTCAAATGTGATTTGTTACCTTTTCTCTGCATTTTAGCTACTTCCCTAAGTTGGTCGTGTAGCTTTGTGTGATAGGTGTCTTCTAGGGGACAGTGGCTCAGCCTCCCTAGTTATCTGAAGTAGATACTCTTGGTGCACCCCTTTCTAGGTTGCACAGTCTTGTTGTAGGTAAGCCTAGATTGTTGTTGGTTTCACTGGGAGGGGTTGGCCTCTAGGCCAATTGGCTGTGAGAATCAGCTGTGTCTACTCTGGTAGGGCCGCTATGCTCAGCTCAGATGGGGCGGAGACGGAGACTCTGGGCTGAGCACACAGCCTTGGTTTCCGGAACCCGGGTCTCTGTGCCCTACAGCAAAGGAAAGAAAGCTGCCCCTTGAGCTCTGACCATTTCCAGACAGTTCAGTTTCTCTCCAAATGAGCCTGTACACCCAAATTCTCATCCAGAACTGGAAAGAAATGCAGTCTGGTGGTTTTTTTTCCCCCCTCCTGAACGAGAGACCTAGCCACACGTCCTCTCAGCTAGCTCATGCACCTCTGCAGTAGGTGCCCTGTCCACACGCTCTCGCACCTCTGCAGCTCCCAAATCTCAGTGTGTTTCCTCCTTAAGGTCCAGTTTCATCCCATATGAGTCTGGGTTCCCCGAGACTCACCTAGAACTAGGGGGGTCAGTACAGTGGGACGCCTCTATCTCCCTCCCTGTTCAAGAAAACCAGCCAGGTATCCAGCCGCCCACCCCTTCCGCTCGTGTGTGGCTCCGCACCGCCTTCTCCTCAGGTCTCAGCAACTCTGCCCTATGCGGCTCCTCTGAGTCACAGTGTCCCTTTATCTTTCCTTCTATTTGTGGAATTTACACTCAGCCAGCTTCCTGATGGTTCTAGATAATGTCCCTTCTGTCCCTTAGTTGTAGTTTCAAAATCACTGTGCAGGGCAGCAATACAGGTGTTTCCCTATGCCGCCATCTTGGTTCCTCGGTTGCTCACCATTTTTTAGTGTTTCTTGGTACTTTGTATTATTATAATGAACTAGAGGCCTGGCGTATGAAAGTTATACATGAGTAGGGTCCCTAGGCCTGGCCAGTGATCAGGGCTGATCAGGGCCTTCTGGCTTCTGGCTGGGGCCTCCCTTTCTGGCTGCCAGCTGCCAACTGGAGCTTTCCTTCATTCTGAACCACCCCCCTAGTAGTCAGTGCACATCATAGCAAGCAATAGAACTCCAGCAAGGACACTTTGAAAGTTATCCTTTTATATATAGAGATGTTTGCCCTTTGGGCTTAACTACATTGAATTATTTTGCCATGTAAGTATGACTTTCACAAGTAGATAAATGACCTTCACAGTTCTAGCACCATTTGCAGCACACATAGACAAAAAAAATTATTTCATTTTAAAAATATTTTTAATTAATTTCAGAGAGGAAAAAAGAAAAAGAGAGACAGAACATCAATGATGAGAAAGAATCATTGATTGGCTACCTCCTGCATGCTCTTCCCCAGGGTCAAGCCCACAACCTGGGCATGTCTCCTGACTGGGAATTGAACCTGGAACCTGTTGATTCATGGGTCAATTCTCAACCACTGAGCCACACCCAGCTGGGCCAATACATATTTTTATAAAATATAGATGAAGAAATAAAGAAAGAGATAAATGTGCAGTGGAGTGTGATGGTGTCTAATAAAGATGAACCTTTTATTCTTGGCTGATCTTCTTGTCCTGTAGCCAGGTCTCAATCCCTCATCTCTTTCTTGCAAAGCCTGGTCCTAATGAAGCTAAAATAGGCAATTTGACATATGGGGTGGGAGATGTGGAAAAGTCAGACAAGAACTCACCCAAGGAAAAAAGAAAAGGGTCAGGAGACTGGCTATGTGTAAACAAACAAACAAACAAACAAACAAAAAACCTCCTCATCGGAAAGTCCTAACTAAGAGCATCACAACTAAATAGATTAAGAGTTTTCAGGTAGGTGACTGTGAGGAGATGGCCTTTGCAAAATATTAAAGCTCTAAGCTCAGAGATATTTTTGATAACACTTTTGCACTGGTCTAGTTTTCTCCCTTTGGCTGAAGATGTATGGTTGCTGACTCCAAGTTCCATCTAGGAATCTCAAAAACCTAAAATATATAAATTTTCCTGAACAGAAGCACTTGGATTATTAGAGTTATTTCAAAAAAAATTAGAAAATTCTTTATATAACATATTTTAAATCCCTTAAGAGAATTTGGCTCCATCTTAACCATAATAAGACCCCACTTGTTCAGAAAGTATTCCAGATATCTCTGTAAGGGAATGAGAGGAGAAAGCTATGCTACACAGAAATATTTGCTGCTCTCAATGTAGGTAGTTGCCTTAATTGTGTTAAAGAAATTTTCAGCTCACGTCTAATGTATCTATTCCTGACAAATTTTACAAGTGGTTTCCTGAATAAGGAATTTAGGGGCAATATAATATCTATTTATATCAGTTGTATCTTACTTTCTGAAATTACTCCATGGTATGGGTAACTACCTAACATGAGTAATTACATTTAAACACTGTAGTTCTTCTATTTGTTTACTTATTCATCTCATCTTCTATTAGAATATAAATTCCATGAAGGCAAAGACTTTGTAGTGTTCACAACTGTGGCATCAACACCAGAAAAGTAGCTTAGCTTTACTCAGAGCAGATGCTTGATGAGCATTTATTGTTGAATGGCACACTGGTACTTACATGATTATGTGAGTTTAGGAGCATGTATAATCTGTCCTATTCTTTATTCTACCCATCCATATGAAGCAGAATATAGTGTTCTCCTCATTTAAAAATGAAATGAAGCTTTTTATTAGAGGTTCCCTTGTGAGGATAGAGGGTGCACTGGGGATAAAATAAGATCTTTGCTCTGGGAATTGAAGTATCTATTCTGAAAGTCTTACCTCTTACTCTATTCTCTCAATCTCAAACCTTTTAATATTGTATGTGAAATGGAAATACCAGTTTTGACTTCTCCATTATTATTTTTGCTCTTCTGTGTATATGTGGGGACAAGGAAGCACTGTATTTTCACTGTACAGCATTCAGAATTTACTTAGATCAACAGATGAATTACACCTTGAGAAATGCTAATCATGCCAGTCATTTCTGTGGGCCAGTTGAGGAAGGCATTTCCTCCCCCCGCCTTTTCCTAACTCTCTTGCTGAGAGTGTGTCTAGACTTAAATGTATTTCTATTATTGTAGCCCTCAAGTTATTCATTATTTGGTGTCTGCTCTAGTCCCATTATTCCTTGCTAGCAGTCAATTCATACTTGCAACTTGGTCATCTTAATTAACAATAGTAGGCATGGCCCCTGGATAGAGCTACAGAGGGAGATATTTCATTATAACAAGAGGGAAAGCCCTATCCAGAAGTTTAGTGCTCAAAGGTAGGGTATGAAATCTCCAAACCCTTCATTTCACCCTACAGGAGACTCAAAGGGAGAACTCTTCTGATTTCCATCTTTGCCTCACTGAGGGTAACACCTAGCCAGGCAATTCTTTGCTTAACATAGTTTCATAATAATCACATTTTCCTTTGTTAATTCAATTTCCTAATATAAAATTTCTAAAGAAATATCTAAAATTCTTGTTGCACAAGGAGCATTAGGGGCAATGATAGAAAGGAACATTCAGGGGAAAGTGAGCCCAAGATTGCATTACAAAAGCTAGAAAGAGGAGATATTCAAAAGCACAAACAAAAGTACTGAGTAGGAAAAGGAAATCTTCAAAATGTCCTTGAAGATGTTAATATTTAAAATTATTTTTCAGAGCATCCAAAGCCCTTCATTATCTAACACCAAATTACTTTTCATGACAATTTCACAGCACTGCACTCTGCTCAGGATATACTTTGAGTTATGTTTAATATGCACACTTAGGCTCATGTGTGCTGGCTAATATTGTTCCCTCTGCCTATAATTCTTTTCTCTGTCTCTTTTCAATAGCTAGTGAAAGAATTGTCATATTTTCAGCTTATATGAAGTATATATTATTATTATCCTCTTTATATATGTGGAAACTGGAGTTAATAAAGTTTGTCTTTTCATACCAATTTAATAACAATTGTCACTAAGTGTACAATGTCATAACATAAAATGTTTGACTTAACGGACATATTTCTGGATAGAAAAGCTAGGCTCAAAAATGTTAATCATAATTTATTTATGGCTTCCTCTTTCACTTAATTTGGTCCACATCAGACTTTATGGTACACAAAATAAGAATGATAAGGATGCTGATGAGGATGAGGATGACTATTTCTCTACTGGTTATCTTCTCAATTTAATAGCCGCAAAAAAATAATTAGTCCTTCAGACTTGGCAAAAGTCAATCCAGAGAAAATACACTGAGCCCCATGTAGCATGGGTTTCTCTAACTCTGAGCATAGCAACCATACTAATAGATATATCTATATTTTTCTTTGATCTTTGTCCTATTTTATCAGATAGAAACTAAAAATCAGAATAAATTTTGCTCAGAAATGTGCCATGATTTAGGGAAATCCAAGTATTTCATATAGCCCAGAACTCCTGGGGAGAGAATTCCAAGTAAAGAAAATTGACAACCATTCTAGATCATGATAACAACAATGATAAACCATAAAAGATAAGAAAGAACATGTTTTCCCTAGTTATGATGTTTACATTGTTTCTATTTCTATTTAGTCTTGAAGAGGATCCTCTTTGAATTCCATCTGAATAATTTTGAGAGTGAACATGCTTTCCTATCATGATGAGTCAAGCATAATTAGGAAAAGTAAAAAACACACAAAATGACTTAAAATAAAGAATAAACATTAGAACTTATCTTTTTAAGCAATGGCTTTATTTTGAATACAAATGGCAGCAAATAGATTAATAATAGTTATGGTAAGATGAAACAGTGAATTTAAACAAAGATTTCATACCACCCAAGTAGAATTTCATCAAAGAAAAATATAGTTGTAAGTAAATGAATCAACATTTACCCTATTTATTCTAAATCTCATTCTTTTTTTTTTCTCCCATGTATTGTTTGATTTATGTTTTGTGTCTTATTGACAAAGATTCACTAAATATTACTACAAAGTAATTTTTCTGTGGCATTAATTATAAATGTCTCTCTGGAATAATGTGAAAGCAAAAACTCATTTAAAAAGCTGATCACCTAGAGTGCATACTAATAAATTAAAATCAACAGATGAGATACCAACCCCCTTCACACAAATAGAAATATCTTTCTTGATCCATTTGAGTTCACATGTCACAAATGCATAGTCTATGGTTTAATTTCCATAATACATTAACATTATTAATATATATTAAATACACTTACAGTATTACAAATCATCCTGAGCTATGCAGTACATCACATCTACAGCAAAACTGTTAAAGTATGATTCTGTAATTAAGATAAAACACTCATATGTTTGGTGTACATTAGTTAATTAAATCTAAAGTAGGAAAAGAAGACACACACACAAGTACAAGTAAAACTGGGGAAAGCTGAACAATATCATTGTATTGTATCACTGTCAATTTCCTGATTATTATATTTTGCTATTGTTTTTGTGATATGTTACCATTAAGGGAACTGAGTGAAGGATATACGGGCTTTCTGTATTGTTTCTTATAATTGTGTGACTCTACAATGATCTGAAAACAAAATGTTTACTTAAAATATACAAGGAAATGTTTACTATGTATTTGACAAAGAGAGAAAGAGTGCTTTCGGAAATGGGAATTGAACAGAATAAAAAAAGGAAACTTAAAACCACTGCCATTGGGGCTGCATTTAAGAGCCAAGAATGCTATAGGATACTCAAAATAGCTAGTTTTGAAGATCCTGCATAATTTTATTTTACTCTGGTATGAAGTTACCCTGGAAGGAGCCAATAGCTTATCTCCTTATATATTCTAGGTATGCTCCTGTGAGTTTCTTGTATTTGTTTCTTCTTAGTCACTCTGAAATAAGTCAGTCTTCATGTAAGTTTACTTTAAATTATCCATGTTGCTTCATGCTACAGTGACCATGATAGGAAGTAGAGGTTAGCAATGCATGTAATTTGGGATCATGTGAAAGATTAACCCATTGATTTTATATGTTTCCCTCCTGCTTGTATTATTGACAGTTTAATTGTTCTGATTAAAGTTGTCAATTTATAAAAATATATTTTCTCTCTACATTTATCTATGATTTTAATGTAATCTCAACACAAAACATCCAGATGATTATAATATAGAAATAATTCAACAAGCTGAACATAAAGTTTATATGACAGTATGGGGGGAAACCGTAAGTGTTAAGAAATACTTTCAAAATAACAATTAAGGGAACTAACATTATTTTAAATCAAAATATGAAATAATACTAGTAAGTGAAACAAGGTAGAATTAGTGGAGGATGAAACAAAAGTTGATGAAGCAGTTCAATTCATTAAACCCCTAATTTATATGCACAAATAACTAAATATTATTGGTATCTTAATGATTCATTAGCTGACAACTTAATTCCTCTTAAATTCCTTGGAAATCAACAGGTGCAAACCATTTGCCTCACAAAATTCTTGTTTTCTAGTATTTAGAGTCATTCACTTTCCTCAAATCAAGATGATTTTATTACAGGACAATAATCTCTCTGTTTGCTATCCTGGAAGTTTTTTTTCCCACCTGGGGCCATGTTTAGGGACAGAATGCAGGTTCTCTTTCTTTTACAAGAACCAAAGGAGTTTGTGAAAGAGGAGGAGAAAAAGGAGAACCAGCATCTTCATCACATGTGTTCCCTTCCTAGGCAGATCCAGGAGTTTTACCAAGAATTCAAAGAAGAACTAACATGCATCTTCTTCCAACTATTTCAAAAAATTCAAGAGGAAGGTAAATTTCCAAGCTCTTTTTTTATGAGGTCAATATTATCCTAATTCCAAAACCATATAAAGACACTAAAAGGAAAGAAAATTACAGGCCAGTATCCCTGATGAACATGGATGCCAAAATCCTTAGCAAAATATTAGCAAAACAGACCCAGCAATATATTAAAAAGGTTAGTAGGACTTATTCCAGGGATGCAAGGCTGGTACAGTATTCACAAATCAATAAATGTGACACATCACACAAACTGAAAGATAAAAATCATATAATCATATCAATAGATGCAGAAATAGTATTTGAAAAAATCCAGCACCTAATTTTGTTAAAATCTCTCATCAAAGTGGAAATAGAGGAATCATACCTCAACTTAAGAAAATCCATTTATAACAAACCTACAGCCAACATCATACTCAATGGTCAAAAACTAAAAGTGTTTCCTTTACGAACAGGAAAAAGACAGGGATGCCCACTTTCAGCACTCTGATTCAACATAGTACTGGAAGTCCTAGCCACAATAATCAGACAGGAGAAAAAATAAAAGGCATCCAAATTGGAAAGGAGAAAGTGAAACAGTCATTATTTACAGATGACATGATATTGTACATAGAAAATTCTAAAGACCCCAGAAAAAACAAAATGATGAGATTTAAAACAGGAATTCAGCGAAGTAACACCATACAAAATTAACATAAGAGATTGATGGCACTTTATGCACCAATGACTCTCAGAAAAAGAAACTATAAAACAATTCTTATTGCAACAACAACAGCAAAAAAAAAAAAGATACCTTGGAATAAATTTAACCAAGGAGGTAAAAGACTTATACTTGGGAAAACTATAAGACACTGTAAAAGGAAATAGAGACTTTGGCTGGTTTGGCTTGGTGGATGGAGCTTCTGCCTGCAGACTGAAACGTCTCATGTTCAGTTTTGCTGGGGGCATGTGCCCCGGCTGTGGGCTTGATCCCCAGTGTGTGTGTGTGTGTGTGTGTATGGGGGCAGGATGTAGGAGGCAGCCAGATCAATAATTCAATCTCATCGTTGATGTTTGTTTCTCTTTCCTTCTCCCTTCCTCTCTGAAATATATATATTAGTATAAACAATATACCATGTTATAGATTAGAAGAATTAACATCACTAAAATGTCCATACTTCCCAAAGCAATCTATAATTCTTTTTTTCATTTTCTTTTTTTAATGATTAATTTTTTATTGTTTAAAGTATTACAAATAGTAGTAATGTCTCCTTTTCCCCCCATTGACCTCCCCTCAGCCTATCCTACCCCCCAGTACATGCCCTCACCTGCCTCCCCCCCCCCCCAGTGTCTTGTATCCTTGGTTATGCTTATATGCATGTATACAAGTCCTTCGGTTGATCTTTTCAGCCACCACCACCCCCAATCTTCCCTGACTTCCCACTGTAGTATGATAGTCTGTTCAATGCTTCTTTGTCTCTGTATCTATTTTTCTCCATTTCTTTTCTTTAAAAAGTCTTGCCTCTGAGACTAGAAATAAACATATAATAACAAAAAATGTCCCAGTTTCAATGTCAAACAGTTCCTTATGTGTATTTGTCAGCAATGATATCTGGATGGTGGACATATGGTGGCAATGCAGGTCCGACCCTCTCTGGTTTGGTCCTAGGCAACCTGTAGCAACTCACAGCTGCTGACTGCTAGCATGGCAAGGTATCCTCAGCGTCTTCCATCTCTGGACTGTTTCTCCTCTTGTGTTCATGGTTGGAGTAGACCTGTCAATTCCTCTCTGTTGCAGGAATCCACATGGTCTTGGAGTTGTTTTCTGAAAATATACAAACATATTCTTGACAAAAAGTTAATAAAGGAATCTTTTCTATAAAATTGACTTAGGATCCTTTTCATTTTTGCCCAAACGATTTTCCTTTGCTTATTTTGACATCATGTGTTCCTTTTCATGGGTGTCTTGCTATTAGCATTACAAATGAAAATTAATTTTTGTAAAGTAAAAATTTTCTAGATGTAATTTGCTTAGAGGATATTTTTCCTTACATGATATTACCCGACTATCCCCCCTTTTTTGATTAATGGAGGTTTTTGTAAATTTTATAATACAGCCTTGATAAAGTTAAATTTTAATTTTTTTGCACAAAAATGTGACTGCTTTAGGTTCATTGCATGTTAAGCAATTTTACCATGAGATGAACTACCAATAGAGATTTTAGTTAATACTTTAGGCACAGCTTTTTGTCCAGTACAATTAAATTTTCTTTAATATTCACTTATTTCAATTACCCAATTTAAATTAATCTGAAAACTTGATTGCTATTTTACTGTCAAATTTAATACTCTAACAATAATCTTAGTTTACTTTGTAAATATTAGTGGAAAGGATTATTTGCATTCTTGAATAGGCCCTGAGAATTTCTGATGCTAGGCTGGATTTAGATACAGAGCAGCTGCTGTAAGCCAAGTCTCTGTCTGTTACCTGGGTCCTGATCTGACCTGGGCCAAGTCTCTATCTTTTACCTGGGTCCAGATCTGAGCTGGGCATGGGAAGTGAAGCAGTCATGGGGGCAGGAGACCTCCCTCAGAAAGGGTGAGGGTTCAGGCCCCATCAAGGTTGTGGGGGTGAGGGTTTGTGCCCCACCTCTGTTGACCCCCAAGGCCTCTCCGCAACTGGGCCTGTCTTAGGTTGTTCCTTTCCTGGGGAATCTTATCCGTCTCTGGATAACTAGTCATCCTCTGGGGCCAAGCAGGGTGATGTGAGGTTCAGTTCTGTCTCCTTGGTAACTTATGCCCCTGTGGCCTCCATGCGCAGCACCTGCCTTGGGATCCCCTCGCCTGCTGGAGGGGCCACAGCACTGATTACATATCTCGGGGAACACATGTTTCTTCTCCAGGGAGGGCCCAGCTCACACCATTGGGCGAGGGACGGATCCATGGTACCAGCCACCACGAGGCTTCAACCTCAGCATGAAACAAAAGCTCAGGCAACAGGTGAGGGCAGTTGGATTGTGAGAAGAGGGTCGCTTTTGGCAAAAAAGGGCAAGAGGGGCCAATATAGAATGCCCAGTGCCTTAATTCCTTCTGAAAGGGATTAAATCCTTTCATGTCTTTTTTAAAATTGTTGCCAAACATTCAAAGAATTAGTTTGCAAGTTTGTTTGGGATAATTGTATAATATGCTATGATAAAATATCAAAAATTATAATGACATTGTAGAATAATATCATGTAAGTATGTTCTTTGCTCTAAGCCATGGCAATTCAATTTCAAACTGACTGTCAATTTCTTTTTGTAACTTTATATAAACTTTATCAGGGAGACAAAAACAAAAATTACTTTAGTTCAAGAGGCCAAATATATTGACTTTCAATTACAATCCTTATGATTTTACAGGAAACTTCTCTTTGTTTCCTTCCAAAATAGTTTTCAGCTACAGAGAGTTTCATTTAAAAATCTTTGTCACATGAAACAATTTCTCTTAAGGTTATGGTGACAACTAGTATGAATTAGATTTACTATTTTATTTTTTCCCATTATAATTTTTTATTTTTACCTATGTGTCCTTATTCCCCAATAACCCACCACCCTCTACTTATGTCCCACCTCCTGTTGTCTGTGTCTATTGATTAAGCTCATATGCATGCACACAACAATGGAATACCTATTAAAATCACAGATCTAGAGCAAATACTTCAAATATTTGTATGGAATCAAAAAAGATCTTATCTAGCCATAGGAATTTTGAGGAAAAAAAAACCAAAGTCAGAGGGATCACAATACTGCAATACCAGATATCAAATCCTATCTAATAAAAGAGTAATATGCAAATTGACCATCACTCCAACACACAAGATGGCCACCCCCATGTGGTCAAAGATGGCTGTTCCCATGTGGACACAAGATGGCCACCTCAAGATGGTCAGCAAGGGAGGACAGCTGGGGAAGACCAGGCCTGCAGGGGAGGACAGTTAGTGGCGATCAAGCCTGCAGGGGAGAGCAGTTATTGGCAACTAGGCCTGTAGGGAAGAGCAATTGGGGGGGGGCAGGTTAACATGAGAGGGCAGTTAGGGACAACCAGGCCTGCAAAGGAGGACAGTTACAGGCAATTGGGCCAGCTGGGGAGCAGTTAGGCATCAATCGGGCTGGCAGGGGGGTGCTTAGGGGGTGATCAGGCTGGCAGGCAGAAGAGGTTAGGGGCGATCAGGCAGGCAGATAGGCCAGTGGTTGGGAGCCAACAGTGCTGATTGTGAGAGGGATGTCCAACTGCCTATTTAGGCCCGATGCCACCAGGATTGGGCCTAAACAGGCAAACATCTCTCAAGGTGTCCCAGATTAGAGAAGGTACAGGCTTGGCTAAGGGCTGCCCCCACCCGTGCACAAATTTTGTGCACTGGGCCTCTAGTTATACTATAAAGCCATTATAATAAAATAAAAAAAGCCTGATACTGGCACAAGAATAGGCATACAGACCAATGGAACAGAACAGAAAACCCAGAAATTGACCCAAGCCATTATGCTCAATTAATATTTGACAAAGGAACCGAGAGTATAAAGTGGAGTAAAGACAGTCTCTTTAATAAATGGTGTTGAGAAAATAGGACAGGTACATGCAAAAAAAAAAAAAATGAAACTAGACCACCAACTTAGACCACACACAAGAATAAGCTCAAGATGGATAGACTTAAATATAAGTCATGAATCCATAACAATCCTAAAAGAAACCATAGGCAGCAAAATCGCAGACATCTCTCATAGCAATATGATTGCCAATACATCCCCTAGGGCGAAGGAAACTAAGAAGAAAATAAACAAATGAGACCACATTAAATTAAGCTTCTGCACAGCAAAAGAAATCATCCACAAAAAAACGAAAAGAAAGCCCACTGCATGGGAGAACATATTTGGCAATGATCCATCTGGTAAGTGGTTAATCTCCAAAATATATAAGGAACTCATACAACCCAGCAAAAGGAAAACACAAAATCCAATTTAAAAAATGGGCAAAGGACTTAAGTAGACACTTCTCCAAAGTGGACATAAAGATGGCCAAGATACATATGATAGAATGCTCAAAGTCACTGATCATCAGAGAAATGGAAATTAAAATGACAATAAATTATCATCTCACACCTGTCAGAATGGCTACCATAGAATGGCTGCCATCAACAACTCAACAAATAACAAGTGCTGGCAAGGCTGTGGAG
The DNA here is from genome assembly GCA_027563665.1 of Antrozous pallidus. NCBI lineage: Eukaryota > Metazoa > Chordata > Mammalia > Chiroptera > Vespertilionidae > Antrozous > Antrozous pallidus. The sequence continues at coordinate 126,882,859 of CM050509.1, forward strand.
AAAAGGGACCCCTTGTGCACTGCTGGTGGGAATGCAGACTGGTGCAGCCATTGTGGAAAACAGTATGAAGTTTCCTCAAAAAATTAAATATGGAACTGCCATTTGACCCAGTGATTCCACTTCTAGGAATATAGCCTAAGAATCCTGAAACACCAATCAGAAAGAGTATATGCACCCATATGTTCATAGCAATGCCTTTTACAATAACTAAGATCTGGAAACAGCTCAAGTGCCCATCAGTAAATAAGTGGATAAAACAGTGGTGGTACATTTACACCATGAAATACTATGTAGCGAGACACCAAGATGGCGGCATAAGCAAACACCTATTGTTCTGCCCCGCGCAACGATTTAAGAACTACAACATAACAGCAGAACAGACAAGCACCCAGAATCGCCAGAAAGCTGGCTGAATGTAAACTCCACTAATAGGAGCAAAGGTGGGACACAGAATCAGGACCGGCGGGAGTGCAATCTTTCAGACGGAAAGAGGTTAGGAGCCGCCCTGGTCGCACGCGCGGGCTGGGGCTGGAGCAGGGACCGGCCGGATTTTGCCCATGAGGAAGGGCGGAGGCGTCTCACTGCCCAGATTTCCCGAGCCGGGCGAGGTCCAAGACCCAGGGTAGGAGAGGTCCCCCTGCACAGATTACCCGGAACTGAGCGTGGTCCGAGGTCCAGGGGACGCACCCTGGAAGCGGGGCGCGGTGCGCAAACCCGAGACTTGCCCCCTGGAAACTTGGTTCCGGAAACCATCTATTTTACAGCCCTGGGCTGGACTTTTGGTGTGCAGGCACATTTGGGGAAAGGCAGAGTTGTCTGGCAAGGGGAAGAGACTAGCGGCTTTCTCTTGGAGGAGTCTGCAGCCATCCCCATCCAACAGAGACCAGCGCGCGAGCACCGCATAGGACCCAGCATAGGACCCAGCTGCCGCCGCCACCACTGCCGCTGCTCGCAGCCCAGAGACTCCGCCCATCCAATCAATCTGAACACAGTCTCCCTTCACAGCCAATTGGCCTGGAGGTCAAACCCTCCTAGGGCTAACAACAAAAACCTGGGTTTAAATTAAAAAACACTGAATACAACCCATAAAGGATTGCAGTAAGAGTACCCACCTCAGGTAACTGGGGAGACTGAGCCACTGTCCCTTTGAGGATATCCACCACATAAAGCAACCACCATGCAGAGATATGGAAAGAAATCAGGTGTGAAAGAAATGGAGGAGAAAAGACGACAAGACATAGAGTTCAAAACCACGGTTATAAGGCTTTTCAAGAGGCTCCTACAAAAGGCCGATCAAATTAATGAGAATTACCAGGAAATAAACAAGACCAACCAGCAAATGAATGAGAATTACAAGGAGATGAATGATACTTACAAGCAAATGAATGAGACCCTCAGGGAAATGAACAAGACCTCTGAGTATACGAACCAGACCCTCACAGATAAAAAAAAAAGGACCAACTAGAAATCAAGCATACACAGACTGAAATAGAAAATATTACACAAAGTCCTAAAAGCAGTCCAGAGGGCCACAAGAACCAAGTCAAAGATTTGAAATACAAAGAACCAAAATCCACTCAGCTGGAAAAGCAAGAAACAAAAAGAATTCAGATAATTGAAGATAGCGTAAGGGGCCTCTGGGACAACCTCAAGCAAGCCAACATCCGAATTATTGGGGTGCCAGAAAAAGAGAGAGAGCAAGTTAATGAAAACCTACTTGAAGAAATAGTGACTGAAAACTTTCCCCACCTGGTGAAAGAAACTGACTTAAAAGCCCAAGAAGTACACAGAACCCCAAAATATAGGAATCTAAAGAGGACCACACCAAGACATATCATAATTAAAATGCCAAGAGCAAAATATAAAGAGAGAATATTAAAAGCAGCAAGAGAAAAACAGTTGGTTACCTACAGGGGAGCACCCATACGATTGTCAGCAGATTTCTCAACAGAAACGATGCAGGCCAGACGCGAGTGGCAAGAAATATTCAAAATAATGAAGAGCAAGAATATACAACCAAGATTACTCTATCCAGCAAAGCTATCATTCAGAATCGAGGATCAGATAAAGTGCTTCGCAGATAAGAAAAAGCTAAAGGAGTTCATCACCACCAAACCAGTATTATATGAAATGCTGAAAGATATTCTTTAAGAAGAGGAAGAAGAAAAAGGTAAAAATATAAATTATGAACAACAAATACACATCTATCAACAAATGATCATAAAAATCCAGTGAACTGATAGGCTGATGAACAAGATAAACTGGTGACTATAACAGAAACATGGACATAGAGAGGGAATGGACTGACAATTCTTGGGGAGAAAAGGGTTGTGGGAAGTGCAGCAAGAGATTGGACAAAAATCTTGCAACAATGGGAGAGGACATTGGGGAGGGGGAGGTGAGGGCGGAGGGTGGGATAGGTACAGGGGGGAGGGAAGATATAGGGGGATAAAAAAGGGGAAACAATGTAATTAATAAACTGAACAATAAAAAAAATTAAAAAAAAAGAAATACTATGTAGCTATAAATAAAGAGGCTCTCTTACCCTTTAAGACAGCATGGATGGACCTGGAGAGTATTATGCTAAGCAAATTAAGCCAGTCAGAGAAATACAACTATCACATGGTCTCACTTGTATGTGGAATCTAATGAGCAAAATGGATCCAGAGATATTGAAATATGGAACAGACTGACAAATCTCAGAGGGAAGGGGCAGGGCAATAAAATATTAATCAGTGGACTTATATGCATATATGGAAAGCCCATGGACACAGACAATAATACAGTAGAGGCCTAGGGAGGGGATGGGAGTAGATCTGAAAAGGTCAATAGTGGGAAAAAGAGGGACATCTGTAATACTTTCAACATTAAAGGTATGGTTTAAAAAGAAGAGTGTAAAAAGGAGAGTCTATAGAAGGACCTGAGTATTAACATATTTGTACAATCCATGCTTCCCATTGTAGGGAAGTCTTTGTCTGCACTGGAGTTACACATGTGCTAGATTGAACACCTCTGACTTAAGTCAAAATGGTATTTATTTTTTATTTGACCAGAAGTTCAGATATTGGCAGTACCTGAGTTAACTTTGTTTCCACAGTGTCTTCTGAGACCCATACTCATCCAGTTCTTTACTGATAGAAAATTTATGGCTCCACGTAGCTCCAAGCATCATAGTCTTAAGTGGTGACATCAAAGGAGAAAAAAGGGAGGAAAGATGATACTTTTTCAGACAGAAGCAACTTCCCCAGAGGCCTACAGCAGATTTTCCATTTGCCAGATAAGTGGTACATGCTCAAACTTAGATCAGTGAAAGGCAATGGAAACAGAATTGCCATAGACATATTTAGACCAATTGTGATCCAGCTTCTAATTAACTGGAGCTATGTACATTGGCACTGTCCAAGACATTGCAATTTTTTAGCAAAGAATTGAGGTGCAGAGGAAGAAGTTGCCAGTGCCTTTCACATATCCCCTAGGATTATTGTATCATTTTTGTGCTCTCCACCACATTTACAAGTATGCTTATGTGCTGTCACTCCAAAACAACCAGCACCTGTCTCTCTCTGTTTGAGGACTGTCCTCCAGCTGCCAAACCTGCTATGTTTGCGTGCTTGGGGACCCAGAAGTGCCTGGGAATTTACTCTGTTGTTCCAAGTTCCCTGCCAGGAGACATTTAAGCAGAAATTGACAAGTACAGGGAGTAGAAATGCTCCAGCTCCCTTGTGCCATGATGAATACAAGTCTCAATTATAATGGACATTGTATCTAAAGCTCCTCTATGTGATTTAGTTAAAGTTACTTCCACAGGGCTTTGCTTGATATTTTAGCCTTCCTTAGGCCTCTCCCCATTCCAGCCTTTCTTTCCCACTCCCCTAACACTTTTCCCAGAAATACTTCCTAGCAAATCACTTTTTCATAAGCCTTTGCCTCAGGGTCTGCTTCTGGAATACCCAGCCTAATATAAGAGAGTAGGCTATTGGGTAATCATCAAATTTTTTCTGGAAATCCCAGAATAGAAAGCTTTGGGTTAGAGATACCTGGAGAGAAAGCATGTGACTAGTTCAGTGCTTGCAATATAGAACCTATCAATGATTCTTAAAGCAGCAAACAAATTTGCTAGCTTACTTCCACAACATGTATAACTTTCAAACAGACGCACTCCCCAAAGATTTCTTGGTATGAAGTAGATAATTGTGAAAATAAATTCCAAACCTATAATGCTTTGGTTTATGAAATATAGCCTGATATAATTTTATCACACAAATCCCTTGTATAAATGAGAGAATTTAAAATTGAGGCATCTATGAATGTGGAATTTTATATGTTTAGACAATAAAAAATACATTAGAATTACTTTATAGTTCCCCAGTAGGACTCAGAGTAGCAGAATTATCTTTCCATGTTATACAAACTATGTCTCTAAAATGATAAGATCAATTCCCCAACTATATGCTGAAATCTGTTTTCCTATTTGAAATATATCTTATTACTTGATAGCAGTACCTCATATGAGGAATCTCTCTGTATATTGTACCAATTATTGGAAATATTTATGTTTTTAAATATGTTAAAACCACTTTAAAAATATTTTGGTGAGAGTCTGTTAATAGATAGGGATGGATGAATAGATAAATGGATGGATCGATAGATAATAGATAGATAGATAGATAGATAGATAAATAGATAGATCACATTTCTCACTGGAATAAAGGACTGCTGAACAGAAAATCCCTAAGGAGTTAAGCTCCATTGGAAATCACACATGTTGACTATACCAATAGGAAAAATTGGTGAATGAAATAATCAGTAATAAAATTATCTCTGTAAATCCACCTGTCTACTATATGTAATACACTATTACACACACACACACACACACACACACACACACACATATATATATATATATATATGTATATATATATATATACATATATATATATATATATATATATATATATATAATCTTTCAATTGAGCCTCATAGTAACTCCTTCTTAATTAAATCTAATTATCCCCATTTTTGCATATGGGTAAAATGAACTTCATCAAGATTTAAGGTACTTTTACAAAGATATACAGCAAACCAATAATAGATCTTAGATTTAAACACAGTTCTATATGTACCTTAAATATGTGCTACTAAACCATTGTGTCTGAACCATTTTATGAGATAAGAAATTCATCTCTTTTGGGAAAATCACTCTGAATTGTTCTACCTATGTTATGTTAAGCAAAACACAGTGCACTTCCCATCCATTCTGTAGATGTGATCAGTAATAACATGGATGTGAAACCTGAAATATCAGTGATGGATCCCAGAGCAAATCCATGGGTTTTCCTGCCAAAATATCCCCTGACCTCTATGGCTAGAAGTTTGGTTCCCATGTGTTTCAGGAACATGACAGGAAAATCAGAACTTTATTCTGCATAGAAAGTAACAAGCCATATGGAGGTTCTAACAAACTTCAGTTTGTAAATTGGAATCATCATCTGAATTTCACTGAACCAGAGTACAAAAATCTTACTTCTAAGGTAGAGAGATTTAACTACATTTATGCATCTTTTTATTTTTGTCAAAGGACATAATAGTGGTATTATTTACAGTGCTCAGTTACAAACAGAATAAGTGAGATATTCGTTACTCATGAGAAAAAGAGATGTGGCTAGTTATAGAATTAAAGGATGTATTGATGTGAGAAAGAGAAGAGTTTATGATTCATTATCCATATTTTTATACCACAGTAGGAAATTTGGAAATCTAACATCACTTAAACATTCTTAAAATTTCTTGACCATATTTATCACTAGGATTTTTTTTCAATTACCATATTTTATCCTTTGGCCTCAGAATTCAGCTACCATCCTAAGATCCTTCCCTTTTCCTTGTATTTCTAGCTTCTCATTCCCCTCCTTGGCTACTCTTGAGTTACCTATGGCTGACTGAGAGCCAACACTTCTCCTCCCCCTCCTTTTGATTAATAGTTTCATTGAGATGTAATTTACATAATACCCATTGTAAGTGTATAATTCAATGATTTTTAGTAAATTTATGAACTTGAGCAACCATCACCATGATCCAGTTTTAGACCTTTTTATTACCCTGGAAAAATCCTTAATGTCCATTTGCAGTCAATCCTCATACTACCATTGATCTGCTTTCTGTATGTATACATTTGAGTTTTCTAGACATTCCTTATAATGCATTTCCGTGACATACAACAGCGTTTTTGAATCTGGATTCTTTCACTGATCATGTTTTTAAAGTTCTTATATATTGTAGCATGCTTCAACAGCATGTTTCTTTCGACTGATAGTGTTTCATTATATGAAATACCACATTTTGTTTATTCAGTCACCATTTGATAGACATTTGGATTGTTTCCAGTTTGGGAACATTTCAAATATGTTGCATGATCATTTATGAATATTTTGCATTGATGTCTTTGTGAGAACAATGTGTTTTCATATCTCTTTGATAGTTACATAAGACTAGAATTATTGGGTTGTATGGTCAATTTATGGTAATCTTTTAAAGAAGTACCAAACTATTTTCAAAATGGCTGCACCATTTTGCATTCTCAACAGCAGTGTATTAAGGTTCTAGTGTCTCCACATTCTTGCCAGAACTCTGAGTTTTCTAAATGGTGTGATTTGAAGCACAAAGGTCCAATTTATCTTTTTTTTCATTTTGTAGATCTTGCTTTTGGCGTCATATCTGAGAATTCTTTGGCTAAGTTCATAAAGACATTTTTTCCTATGTTGTTCTCTAGAAGTTTTATAGTTTTGGCTCTTATATTTAGATCAATTATCCATTTTGAGTTAATTTTTGTGTATGTTGGGAAGAGTCTAAATTAATCTTTTGCATGTGGCTATCTGAGTGTATTATAACTGTCTTATAATGTGGATAGCCAATTGTCTTATAGTAAAATTGTTGAAACTAAATTATGTTGGTTCATTTGTAAATAATAGATTGGCCATGGATCTGGCCATGAATCTATATGACTGTCCTATGCCAGTATCACATTGCCTTTATTACTGTGGTTTTATTGTAAGTTTGAAGTAGGGAAGTTTAAGTATTCCGATTTTATTCTTTTTAAAAAATATTTTACTTGTTCTGGGTATTTGCATTTCCATCAAAATATTAAAATCAGTTTGTCAGTTTCTACCCAAAAATAATGCTGCTAGGATTTTGACAAAGATTATGTTGAATCTATAAGTAAACTTTGGGAGAATCACCATTGTAATAATACTGTATTTTCCAATCCATGGCTAGATTGAACTTTTTAGTAAGAAAGAGTTAGCGAATTCAATACTATAAGAAAAGAGGTTGGCATTAGATGGCGTAGTCTATCTATTTTATCAATATTAAGCCCAATTACAGTGAGAAGTTTGATAGAAGAAGAATAAGACAGTTTTGTTCTGATTGCTTCTATTTTTCTTAACTAGATTAGTAATAAGGTCAATCACCTGAGAGCTAGAACAAGGCATTCTATTTAATGAGATAAGGAGTTGTAAAAATTTCTTTAGGGAGTGCAAAAATGACTTGACTAAGGGATTATGAGAGAACTGGGAGACTCTTTAGAGTATTTTGTTACCTCTTTGGAGGATACTGTTGACATAAGAATTGGTTCATGCTAGCTTGCTGAATATATATTCCCTGTCATCTCAGGCAATAGCCAGCACAAACAAATAGCCAGAACCATCAGCATACATGTCAGTAAGGCCAGGTAACTTCAGTCACATGAATGAGCCCTGCTACAACCAGCAGAACTCTTCAGCTGAGCCCAAATCTAAAAGTGTGAGCTAAAAAATGTTGTTTTAAAGTTTTGAGATTTGTTTCTCAGGTTGATTATTAATCAATGAAACATAGTATGTACTTATTCTGAGTGAAACATTATTTTGATGACTCTACATTTATTAGCTTATGTTAGGGTGACCACTTTATCCTAGTGTGTGCAGGGCCTGTCTGATTTTAGCACCGTAAGGTGCACATCCAAAGACACCTCTTCAATCCTGGGTAAACCAGAACAGTGGGCCCCTCAATATTTAGCTCTCTCTCTGTTTCTTTATGACTTCAATCTTGTCTGATGCATGGAAAATATGTAGAAATCTGTGTATAAATTTTATATAGGAGGAAACATTTGATATACTCCCTCCATCAGCACCTGGATGATCTTGGGCAATTTAAGTTCAGAGTATCAATTTCCTTGGTTGTATAATGGAGATTTCAGTATTATCTACTCAAAGGGTTGAGGGGGGATTAAATGAGTTGGTGGTGCTTAGAAGAATTCTTGGTTTTATATCAATTGACTGTTATCATATTGTATTAAGTTGTGGTCAAACCTCTGTATTGGAGCTTTCCAAGTAAAGGTCTTTTATGTGCTTAATTAAGTTTATTCCTAGGTATCTTAATATTTTGTTGGTGCAATGGTAAAAGGGACGGGTTTTGTTTTGTTTTGTTTTGTTCCTCTTTCTGTGAGTTCATTATTGGTGTATAAAAGGCCATAGATTACTGGATGTTAATTTTGTATCCTGCTACATTGCCAAATTCATTTATTAGGTCCAGTTGTTTTTTTGATGGAATCTTTGGGATTTTCTATGTATGGCATCAAGACATCTGCAAATAAGGACAGTTTTACTTCTTTTCCAATTCCGATGCTTTTTATTTCTTCTTCTTGTCTGATTGCTATGGCTAGCACTTCCAGTATATATCGAACAGGAGTGGTGAAAGTGGGCATCCTTGTCTTGTTCTTGTTCTTAAGGGAAATGAGTTTAGTTTTTGCCCATTGAGTATGATGTTGGCTATAGGTTTGTCATATACAGCTTTTATTATGTTGAAGTATGATCCCTCTATTCCCACTTTGCTGAGAGTTTTTATCAAGAAACGGTGTTGGATTTTGTCAAATGCTTTTTCTGCATTGATTGATATGATTGTGTGATTTTTGTCTCTCAATTTATGTAATGTATCACCTTTACTGATTTGCGAATATTGTACCATTCTTGCATCCCTGGAATAAGTCCCACTTGGTCATGGTGTATGATCCTTATAATGTATTGCTGAGTCCAATTTGCTAGAATTTTGATGAGGATTTTAGCATCTATGTTCATCAAGAATATTGGACTGTACTCTTTGTTGTGGTATCTTTATCTGGTTTTGGAATTAGGGTAATGCTGGCTTCATAGAAAGAGCTTGGACGTGTACCTTCCTTTTGATTTTTTTTGGAGTAGTATAAGGAGGATAGATTTTAGCTATTCTTTGAATGCTTGGTAGAACTCCTCTGTAAAGCTGTCCTGACCAGGGCTTTTGTTTGCTAAAAGATTTTTGATCGCTGCTTTAATTTCCTTGGTAGTTATTAGCCTATTCAGGTTTTTTATTCTTCCTAATTGAGTTTTGGGAGCTTGTATTTTTCTAAGAATATGTCCATTTCATCTAGGTTGGCCATTTTGTTGGAATAGAGTTTTGTTCATACTATTTTTTCATAATTATTTGAATTTCTGTGGGATCGGTTGTTACTTCACTTCTTTCATTTCTGATTTTGTTTATTTGGGTCATTTCTCTTTGTTTCTTGGTAAGCCTAACTAGACCTGTACTCAGAAAACTTCAGGACATTGAAAAAAGAGATAGAGGGAGACATAAACAAATGAAAGAACATGTCATGTTCATGGATTGGTAGAATCAACATCATTACATTAAAATGTTTATAATACCCAAAGCAATCCACAGTTTCAATGCAATCCCCATTAAAATACCAGTGGCATATTTCGAAGATCTAGAACAAACTCTCCAAAAATTTATATGGAATTAAAAAGACCCCAAATAGCCACAGCAATCCTGAGAAAGAACAAAGTTGGAGGGATCACATTACCAGACATCAAGCTATATTACCAAGCCACAGTTCTCAAAACTGCCTGGTACTGGCACAAGAACAGACGTACAGACCAATGGAACAGAACAGAGAACCTAGAGATTGACCCAAGGCATTATGCTTAATTAATATTTGACAAAGGAGGCAAGAGCATACAATGGAGTCAAAATATTCTCTTTAATAAATGGTGCTGGGAAGTTTGGACAGATACACACACACACCACACACACATACACACACACAAAAGAAACTGGATTACCAACTTACATCATAAACAAACACAAGCTCAAATTGGCTGAAGGACTTGAATGTAAGACGAGAAACCATAAAAATTCTACAAAACTTCATAGGAAGCGAGATAACAGACATACGTCATAGCAATATCTTTACAGACACAGCTCCTAGGTCAATGGAGACTAAGGAGAAAATAAACAAATGGGACTACATCAAAATGGAAAGCTTCTGCACAACAAAAGAAACAATCAACAAAACAAAGAGAAAGAGCACTGCATCAGAGAACATATTTGCCAATGATATTTCAGATCAGAGTTTAATCTCCAAAATTTACAGGGAACTCATACAACTTAACAAAAGGAAGATAAACGATCCAATCAAGAAATGATCAAAGGACCTAAATAGTCCCTTTTTGAAAGAGGACATAAGGAAGGCCAAGAGACATATTAATACATGCTCAAAGTCACTAATCATCCGAGAGATGCGAATCAAAACAACAATGTGGTATCATCTCACATCGGTCAGAATGGCTGTCATCAACAAATCAACAAATGACAAATGCTGGTGAGGATGTGGAGAAAAATGAACCCTTGTACACTGCTGGTGGGAATGCAGACTGGTGCAGCTACTGTGGACAACAGTATGGAGTTTCCTCAAAAAACTAAAAATAGAACTCCCATTTAACCCAGTAATACCACTTCTAGGACTATATCCCAAGAAACCAGAAACACCAGTGAAAGGGATATATGCATTCCTATGTTCATAGCAGCACAATTTACAATAGCTAATATTTGGCAACAGCTTAAGTCCCCATCAGCAGATGAGTGAATTAAACACTGTGGTACATCTACAGAATGAAATACTATACTGTTATAAAAAAGAAGGAACTTCTGTCACTTGCAACAACATGGATGAAACTGGAGAGCATTATGCTAAGTGAAGACACAGACATTGGGATAGTGGGGATTTGCCAGGGGTGAAAATGGCTAGTGGGGTGGGGGAATCAAGCGGGGAAAAGGGAGACACATGTAAAACTTTAGACAACATAAAGAAAAAGCAATAAGTAAGTAAGTAAATAAACAAACATCTGTATTGTAAAGAGTGGGCAAATTTGAAGCTGATATTGCTTTAAATATTATGGGAACTACTTTCAACAAAATAACATGCAAATGAACACTTTTAGAGAAACTGCAACATTTTAGTTTTAGTTGAAATACATTTCTTTTTCCGATCTCTGGTAATATTAAATTCAGTTAATTTAGAAAGAGGAGGAAAGGCTTTGATTCAATTCTCGATAAGCCTGTCTTAGAGAATGCATGTGGGACTGCCTTTTCATGTGTGCCTGGTAAGTGGAAGTTACGAATTTTTAAAAATGAGATTTAGTCATAATCATAGTAACTCATCTACAGTGGATTAAATATTAATAGCAATTTTCAACAAAGTAATATAATTATTTTTGGTAGGAGTTATCAGTATCATTTGAATATTTTTAACAAGTCTCCCAGAGAAAATAATAAGACAGATTTTAGCAAAGAAATCATGAAGTCCCTATTATTTTATAGAAGAATAGTGAATATAAATTTTACCATGTTACTGATATCCTTTAATTAGAATAATAATGAAAATCTGCCTTCTGGTAGAAATATTTCACTGCATTCATATTAGCCTAGTGAGTATATGTGTTTGACTTGCTCATAGAATGTGACCTGAAAGCAGAAAATAAAAAGGAACCAATTCTGCCCATTAAGGGGGCTCCAGGGGGAGAAGGAGAAAAAGTGGTATTAGAGAAAAATAAAAGTGATTATGACATTAAATATTGGAAAGCAAATTTAGATTGGCAAATTTTAGAGAAATAAACATGATAGAATTATATAATAATCATTAAATCTATTGCCCATTCCATAGATTTGGAGATTCCTAAAAGAATATAGAAGTTAATTGTTAAGATCTTTACCTAGTTTTTCTGGAATCAGTAGTTCCAGAAATAGCAAAAGTAGGGATAATGTGTCCTCCACATTGAGGAGAGGATGCCCATTCTACTCATGAGGGGGAATAAAAATTTAAGATTTGCTCAGCTGGCATGGCTCAGTGATTGAGCATCAACCTATGAATCAGGAGGTCCAGTTCAATTCCCAATCAGGCTCGATTCCCAATAGGGGGTGTGTAGGAGCTAGCCAATCAATGATTTTCTCTCATCATTTATGTTTCTATATTGCTCTCCCTCTCCCTATCTCTCTGAAATCAATAAAATATCTATAATAATAAAAGTGTAATATGCTCATTAGTCTGGGCAACCTTCTGGATGACCTTCCAGGTGAACTTCCAGACTAAGCCATGGCCCCTCGGGGGCTGAGGCAGAGGCAATTGCTACTGTAGTGGGGGCCAAGCCTCTTGCACAAATTTCGTGCATTGGGCCTCTACTATATAAATAAAAGTAAGGATTATATTTGATAGATTTACATAGGCCTGGTTTAGAATCGTGAGTTAAAGAATAAGAATTTTAATATGAGTGTGTGTTTTTGTGCATGTGATGGGAGGTGGGGCAGGTTGCCACTGACTTCATGAGCTGATTATTTCTGTTAATATTGAGCAGAGTTTGGCTTATATTTCTGGATAGCCTCAAGGTGACTGTAGCATTTTTCACCTTGCTTAGTTTCAGTAGATTAACCACAGCAATCCGCTATCTCCAGATATGTTTGGCATCATGGTGTACTGCGGTACAGTTTCCTCCAAGCTTTTCTAATTTTAATTTCCCTTCTGTAAATTTTACCTTGTCTTTCTCAGGTCCCTTTGGAATATTAGTTTTTTGCGTGGTCTATTCTTTTTTCAATACATTGACAGAATATGTTGTGTTGTAAATGAAGAATCTTTATACGCAGACATAAATGAACTTTCTCCTTGAATCGCCTCTTAATGAATAAGATATTTAGTCTGTTGTTTTAAAGATCCTTGAACATACATTATTTTGATCTGCTTGAGAACAAGTAATATTTCTATAAATAAAATAGCAAAAAATTTGACTATGCAACTGCCTCTATAACCAGTGTGCTGACACTAGTAAATTTTTTAGGACAATGAAAGAAAAATTAATCATTTTGGAAAACTAAAAAAATTATATATATATATATATTATAAAGCATAAAAATAATTTCATTTCCATTTCATATTTTTTCTTCTATGCATTTTTGTTTCTGTATATTTTCCCACAAAATTAGAATCATACTACATGTAGTGATTAATGAAATAGGTCTTATACAGTTTACATACTAGTAAGTATTTTCCAAATATTACACAACATAAACTGAGTGGCCATATTATTATAATCTCTGAATGCATAACAATCTGGCCACTCAGTGTATAGTCTATAGAATAAAAGGCTAATATGCAAATTGTCCCCTCGACCGGGAGTTCGACCAGCAGGCAGGCCGGCCAACTGCCCATGTCCCCTCCCCCTGGCTAGGTTGGCCAGACCCCACCCATGCACAAATTCAAGCATCAGGCTTCTAATATATATATACTGTAAACACGGAGTGGCCAGATTATTATATGTTCAGAGATCATAATAATCTTGCCACTCAGTGTATTTTCTGATATTATTATGGTAATAGTTTCATAGTGATAATAATATCCACAATGTACTGAGTGCCAGGATCTAATCTAAGTAATAATCTGCACAGTAACAATTTGAAGTGAGTAATTTTACTTTCATAATATTAATAAATTCTTTATGTGACCAATTGGGAGATATCAATATATCTGTGAAAACAAGAAATACTTTTATTACTTTTTATATTTTTAGCCTAACTAGCTAAACAACAGAACTCACCAGGAGAGCTAAGAGGGTATTAAGTGGGGTTAAATACATTGGGGGGTGGGAAGAGAAGACAGACATAGTGTCTCAGAAATACTGAACACTATGAGGATCAGAGGACAAATAAAAAACATTACCAAAGTCATTAAGAAACTGTTTAGGGTCATTAAATTCAAGATCTAAGAGATAGAGTAGCAGAACCAAGAGACATTAAGCTAAGAGAATAAGGACCATGAGCTTGGAACTTGCTATTGTCTTATAGCAAAGATAAAAATGGAAACTATGGCTAAATGGTCAAAATCTAGAAACTGGTTATGAGTAAGAATCCTTATATACCAGCTGTAAGAAATACACTTGACTTTGTAGCTCTTAAGAATATTAATTTTTATAAATTTCATGAGGAAATTTGTCTCATTACTTTAGAATTCCTTCTCAGACTCAGAACTGGTCCCAAAGAATAAATTGCCCTGAGCTTTCGGGGGGAAACAGGTAAACTGACTAGAGTTACAAACAAATGAGCAGGTGAGTGGTCAGCAATGTCTCATCCTTCTCTCATCTTCTCTAGTTTGGATTTTAACCGTTATGTCTATGCTCTCTGATCTCTAACTCAAACAACACTGTATACAATGGACTACAATTGAGCTGTAAAAAAAGAATGAAATCTTGCCATTTGCAACAACAAGGGCCTTGAAGGCATTATGTTAAGGGAAATAAGTCAGACAGAGAAAGACAAATACTGTATGATCTCACTTATATGTGGAATATAAAAAAAAAACACAAGCAAATACATAGCAAGGTCATAGATACAGTGAACAGTTTGGTGGTTGCCAGGGAAGAGGGGTTGGGGAGACAAAAGGGGGTCAATAAGTACAAATTTCAGTTATAAAATAAATAATGGGATATAATATACAACATGGTGATTGCAGTTACTAACACTGTATTGCATATGTGAAAGTTGCTAAAGTCATCATCATAAGAAGAGAAAAAAATGTAACTATGTACAGTGATGTTAGTAACTAGATTTATTGTGGTGATTATGTCTCAATGTATACAAATATAAAAGTATTATGCTGTATACTTAAAACTAAATAGAAAAACATTTCCTCTTTCTTGCTCAAACTGAAACTAAGAATTCTTCCCTCAAATACTGTTTCCCTGATGCCTCATAAGTGGTAGCTGTTTTCTTCCCTATACTCCCCTTATCTTTTTCCCTACAAGTGGAGTTTCTCTTCATTGCTCTTTCCTGACCATTCTCCTTCTCTCTCCCTTAAAGTACTCCAATATTTGAAACTCATGTCATGAGGATATAATACCCATTTCTTCTTATTATACCACCCACAGCTCCTTTGGCTCCTGGCTGCCATTTTATTATGTTAGCTCCTGATTCATTGACATTTTCTGGTATACTACTTTTGTTATAATTATAACTGATACCTGATTCCAGTATCCATTTTGATGACTGTTCAGCTATTCAATTCTTAATCCTGTTCATTTCTTTTACCCAATGATTTTGTCTTCCATCATACCTTAACCATAAACTAATGGCCATAGAATTTGTTACTATCAGTAAATATAACCTCCTCACTATCCCAGTTCAAACCACCCACCCTCTAATTACTACCTGTTGTATTTCAGCTTACTCCCTCAACTCAACCACCACTATACCTTCAATTCTTTAATTCTATGTGATTTTTTTCTGTTTTTCATGTGTCTGCTGTCCTCACTTCCTTTTGCTCAATTTAAAACCCATACCCAATTATTATTAGTCATTCTTTCCTTACACAAATCCTGAAATCTCCCACCTTTCTGTCATAAAGTCATATTTCTTGGATATACTATAAGTGATTAAATCCACTTTACTGCCTAGTCCTTGATGATATCCACATAGTTAAATAGAGCTGGAGAAAATCACATACCATGATATTTAGGCCCACTTGAACTCACTTTATGTGAGTTATCCTCATGCTGTCCAGTAATCATGCTATACTCGTATTTCCCTAGTCCATTCTCTCTGAGGGGACTAGTTTATAATTATTTCTTTCACTTCACATTCCCAATACTTCCTTTCCTATTATCACCCTCAGATGATGACACTGTATCCCATGTCACTGAAATAAAAAAGCAATTAAAAAAATCACAAGTTGCCACTACCAAATGTACCCCATTTACTTGTATGCTCTACAGTCTCCAAATGATCGATTTTCTATTCTTATGTTAATAGATGCATTTATTTTTCTAGATATTTAATCAGACTCAATTATCATAGTTCTTTAGGATGCAATGAGAAGATGAAATATACAAAATACATTCTTTCAGAAGTTTTGTAATTAATGTTTCTGTAGTTCAAGAAGTACAAAGAAAAGTCAGTTTGGTGGCTCTTAACTGATCAAATGTTAATGTATATACTTTTGAAGAAACTAGCCATTGTAAATGCAAGATTCACGCTTCTGAGCTGTTCAGTCTCTTCAGTGAATGCTCAGAATGACAAGTTTAAAGCATCTGTGACTTCATTAGCTCCCCACCTGTTTTCCAATGGTTATCAAGTAGCAAAGTCAAAAGAAAATCAATTACTTCCTTTTCCTATCCCACAGGGAAAGACAATTTGCGAAACAATCACCAGTGTCCAATTGCAATTGGCATTTTATGGCAACACACTATTTCCAAACTGACTTTAGTTTAAATTACCTGGAAAATTAAAGTAAGGTCGATTTGGGACAGGATGCCTAATCAGTCTAATAGGCTTTGTTTCACTTTGAGCAGAATAGATATTACTGTATACATAAATAAATAAGTACTTTATAAGGAAAAACATAATTTTAATAGTAGAAATCATTATCATTAGAATATATGATCATAGTTAATGTATATTCATATAAATGAATTTCTCAAGATAAGGAATTTTATCAAATAAGTTAATGCTATCTATCTATTTTTTCAATTATGTACTTCCTTGCTTTGGAAATGGAAGACATATCCTAAAGCAGATTGCTCAGTTTTCTTAAAAATGCAATCATTCTTTTTTGTTATACTAACTTATACTTCTGTAACATTTCAAAAGCTTTAGATTTTTCTAAAATGCTTTACATGTAAAGTATCATCCTCTAAGTCTAAAATATACTAATAATACCTATATTGGCACAGATCTTTAATATTTACAATGTACTTTTAAATATATCAACTTAATTTTTATACATAAGAAGCAGGATTTTAATCACAGTTGCTATACTGTTAGGAAGAACCCAGATTTGGGGGAAAGGAGGAGAAAATTAATTCTACTAATTGCATTCCATGGTTATATACTATTATCTGATTTTGTGTGTTTTAATAAATATTCCACATCCTGCCTGGTTCTCTTTTTTCCTTTATCCATGCTAGGGAGAGCCACTAGGAAGCATCAAGTAGAAGCAACTGCCAATGACATCATCTATTTAGTCCCAGCTGGCTTGATTCAGTGGTTGAGCAGCGACCTATGCACCAGGAGGGATTCCAGGTCAGGATATATGTCCTAGTTGTGGGCTCGATCCCCAGTGAGGGTTGTGCAGGAGGTAGCCAATCAATGATTCTCTCTCATCATTGATGTTTCTATTTCTCTCCCTCTCCCTTCCTTTCTAAAATCAATAAAAATATATTTTTAAAAAAGAAACAAAGAAACAGTGATCTGCCAGATCTGATGGTTTCCAGGAATTTACCCCTTTGCATGTCCTGCCACCATGATTCAATGTGGACTGCATTCCTCTTAATCTTCCAGCTTTCTCTTTAGTCACATTCTAAAATATTCATTTTGGCTTCAGTTGAGGTCTCATCGCAATAGAGATCCAAATACAAGTAAAATGAAGATTGTTGTGTTAATCTAATGGAAAAAAAGAAAGACCTAAACCATATTTATTATTATAGTACTAAGGATAAAGTTAATATCACATTTTTTATTTTAGTAATTATGACATTAAAATATTAGGTATAAAGCATAGTGTTAGTTGAATATTTTTTTTCTAAATTTCATTTTTAGCTGTCTTTACATACTTTTCCTTATAGTTCTTAAATTCTCTCTTACCTGCCTGGTGGAATAGAACATATTTTCATATTCAAATCAATGTTTGATAATTATCTTGAGTTATCCAGTGAGTTAAATAATAAGAAGGGAATGTGACCCCAAATTAGATATTGTTCAATTATACAATACTAGTGGCCCGGTGCATGAAATTCGTGCATGGGGGAGGGGGGGAAGGGGATTCCGTCAGCCCAGCCTGCACCCTCTCCAATCTGGAACCCCTCAGGCCTCTGGCTCCTAACTACTCACCTGCCTGCCAGCCTGATCCCCCTGCCAGCCTGCTTGCTCTCTCCTGACAGCCTGTTTGCCCTAACTGCTCTCCTCTGCTGGCCTGGTCCCCCTAACTGCTCTCCCCTGCTTGCCTGATTGCCTCTAATCTCCTCTGCCTTGGCCCCGCCAACATGGCTTTGTTGGGAAGAACTTCCAGAAGGATATCCAGAAGGTCGCCAGGAAGATGTTCAGTCTAATTAGCATAATACCCTTTTATTAGCATAGAAGCTACCTTGTCCTAAAAATGCAGGTTGTTCCCAAGTTTTCCTATCATGGAAGGGGAACCCGCAGTAGCATCCTGGGTTCTGACCAGGGCTTATGCCATGTGCTTTATCTCAGCAGCTGTGATTCGTAGAAGAAGTCTCGTGGATATACCTTGACCATTTCTACCAAATTTGCCAAGTCATCCTCCAAAAATGTCAAACCACTTTAAATTCCCACCATCAACCATGCGCGTGCCCTCCATCCCACTCTGATGCCAATATCATTGATTTCTCCCTAGAAGCTTCCCTCCCGTCAGCTGGGAACACTTGATACTTGAGCCAACCTCATTGTTCAGCTGGGGACTTGATTTCCTGAGATAGAATTATGGAGGAAGAAAAATAGTTTTCCTCAACCTTTCTGAGTTCTTAGTGGAGGCCCTTGTAATGAAAGACATATCGCCAAGAGAAAAACAAAAGTTCATTAACATGTGTACCTCATGTATATGTGGGAGAATAACTCCCCAAACTGGCTTAGAATGCAGATTTAAATACCTTCTTCCTAGAGAAAGGGAACAGGAGATGTAGGCCTCCTAGAGGAGAGTAAATGATTTTTAGGAACGATGAATGGGGGTGGAGAGAAATAGTTTGTAACAAAATTTGGGTGTTATGTCCTGTGACAGGAGTCAGTCTTCTCTGCCTGATGACACTTCTCCCATCAAGGGGACCAATGACATTTAAGCTCCTTTAAGGGGGTTCAATTTTAGACAGATCAGGAGACTTCAGTGAAATCCTCTGCATGCACTTGCAGTTTTTCAAGAATCTGCAGCTCAAGATCATCAATATAACAATAAAGCATATGTTGGGGGGTGGCATGTTCTCTGACCTTCAGAATAAACCCAACAAAAGCTTGTTTCCTCTCTCAGATGATTTGCCACAGTAGGTTATTCCTTGGAGACAGCATTCTGGGAGTGGTCATAACATACCCTGTGTATGTTGAAAGGTGTGGGCCACATCACTAAATAATCCAGGGACAGTTTTCTCATCTTGAGGAAAGGGAGATAAAGTTATAATAGTTTATCTCCCTTTCCACAGGTTTCTTGTGGGTTTGTGTCTCAGCTGCCCCCGCCCGCCATGCCCCCCCCCCCCAGCAGCCCCAGCGCCTACGCATTGGGCCTTGGGGCTGCTGGCTTCTAAGCCTGCGGGTTTGTATCTCCAGTCCACCCCCCTCCCACACCCCATCCCCAGGTCTGTGGTGGCGGGGCTTGGGGCTGCTGAGTGCTGGCCTCCCTGCTGGTTTGTGTCTCAGATCCAGCCCCTCACAGCCCCAGTGCCCCCATGGTGGGGCTTGCAGCTGCTGGGTGCCAGCCTCCCTGCTGGTTTGTATCTCCAATCTGGGGGCTGCTGGGTGCTGGCCTCCATGCAGGTTTATGTCTCTGATTCGGCCTTTGCAGCTCCAGCACCTGGGTGGCAGAGCTTGTGGGTGCTGGGTACCGGCCCCCTGTGGGTTTGTGTCTCTGATCCAGGGGCTATTGGGTGCCAGCCTCCCAGCAGGTTTGCACCCCACATGCGCCCTGCCCTCCGAGCCCCCCGCCAGCCCAAGGCCTAAAGCCCCCGCCCAGGCCTGGCCTGCCCCACCCTGCCGCTTGCACGCCCCCCCCTAAGTACTTCAAACTCACTCCTACAGTGGGTCTATCAAGAGAACTACATTTCCCAGAATTCCTGGCACCCAGGATACCCTGCAGGAACCAAGAGCACCATGAATTTTCTCCACCCCGTGGTGGCCACCGAAGTCTCCACACATCCCAGAGACTGGCAGCAGCCCCCCACTCTCATTGTGTGTGCTGGGCTGGGGGGCATGCAGGGACCCCAGGCACTCATTTGCATGTGATTCAGGCACCAGAAGATTAAGGAGGGCCGGCCCTTAAGTACCTTGTGGGCCACCCTTATAGGGTGGTGGTTGCTTTCACTGCACTGCAGCCACACCTCTGCCAGCCTCGCCCCCTGTGTGCTGGCCATGCCCCTGCCCTGATCCACCCTCTGCTCTGCCCCACCCTCTGCTCTGCTCCGCCCCCTGCTCTGCCCCCTACTCCAATTGGCTGGTAGCATAGCCAATTAGGAGCCAAGGTATGGTCACATTTGCATGTTACTCTTTTATTAGATAGCATCAGTAAAATGGGTATTCAAGAAATAGTAGATGTTTTACAAGGCAATTTGAGGGAGAAAGGAGAAGAAACACATAGCAGAGCATTAGAATTCTTTAATTCCTATAAACTTCAAGAATGATTAAAAAAACTATGTGTACATCAGTTCAAATACATTACCATGGCTATTATAAAAATAATTAAAATTAACAAGTGTTGTTGAGGATGTGGAAAATTGGAACCCTGATGTGTTGCTAATGGGAATGTAAAATGGTGAAGCCACTAGGGAAAGCAGTGTGGTAGTTGCTCAAAAAGTTAAACATAGAATTACCATATGGTCCAGCAATTGCACCTCTAGGTTTATTACCAAAAGAATTGATATCAGGAACTCAAACAGATATTTGTACACAATGTTCATAACTACATTATACATAATAGCCAAAAGGTGTAAACAACCAGTGTTCATTGACAGATGAATGGATAAACAAAATGTGGTGTGTGTGTATGTTTGTACATATTTATGTATATATTTACGTATATACATATTTACATAAACATATATCCATGCACCAAGGGGTTCCCTTGGCTTTCCCTGCGGGATCAGGCTGAAACCAGCTCTCCGACATCCCCTGAGATTGAGAGAGGGTGCAGACCAGGCCAAGGGACCCCACAGGTACACGATTGGAGCTGGGGAGGGAAGTGGAAGGTTGGCCAGCTGGGGAGGGACACCAGGAGGACTCCAGGACTTGTCTGGTCTATCTCACTCAATCCCTATCAGTTGGGCCCACAGCAGCAAGCTAACCTACTGGTTGGAGCATCTACCCTCTGGTGGTCAGTGCACGTCATAGCGAGCGATTCAACAGCCTTAGCATATCATTAGCATACTAGAGGCCCAGTGCACAAAATCCATGCACGGGGGTAGGGGAGTTGGGGGGGGGCATTTTCCTCAACCCAGACTGCACTGTCTCCAATCAGGAACCCATTGAGGGATGTCTGACTGCCCATTTAGGCCCGGTTCCCGATAGGATCAGGCCTAAATGGGCAGTTGAACATCCTTCTCACAATCCAGGACTGCTGGCTTCAAATTGCTCGCCTACCTGCCTTACTGATTGCCCTAACCACTTCTGCCTGCCAGCCTGATCACCCCCTAACCACTACCCTGCCAGCCTAATTGAGGTCTAACTGCTCCCCTGCCAGCCTGTTTGCCCCCAGCTTCCCTCCTCTGCCAGCCTGGTCACCCCTAACTGCCCTCCCCTGCAGGCTTGATCACCCCTAACTGCCCTCTCTTGCAGGCCTGGTCCCTCCCAACTGCCCTCCCCTGCTGGCCTGATCTCCCACAACAGCCCTCCCTTGCAGGGCCTGGAACCTTCCAATAGCTCTCCCTTGCTGGCCATCTTGTGGTAGCCATCTTGTGTCCACATGGGGGCAGATCATTGACTACATGGGGGCAGCCCTCTTGTGTATTGGAGTGATGGTGAATCGGCATATTACTCTTTTATTAGATAAGATAGAGGCCTGGTGCATGGGTGGAGACTGGCTGGTTTGCCCTGAATGGTGTCCTGTATTAGGATGGGGGTTCCTTTGGGGTGTGGGGCAACCTGGGCAAGGGGCCTGTGGTTATTTGAAGGCCATCCATGCCCCCCAGCAACCCAAGTGGAGGCCCTGGGATCTGGGATTAATTTATGTTCTATAATTGAAACTTTGTAGCCTTGAGCAGAGCCAAGCCTTCTGCTCATTCTGTGGTGACAGCCATTTCTGTTTGAAACATTTTTAAAAAATATATTTTATTAATTTTTTACAGAGCGGAAGGGAAAGGGATAGAAAGTCAGAAACATCGATGAGAGAGAGACATCGATCAGCTGCCTCTTGCACGCCCCCCCCCACTGGGGATGTGCCCACAGCCAAGGTACATGCCCTTGCTGGAATCGAACCCAGGACCTTTCAGTCCGCAGTCCGACGCTCTATCCACTGAGCCAAACCGGTCTCGGCGCTGTTTGAAACTTTGTAGCCTAGAATGGAGGCCTGGAATAGGGCTGCAGAAGTTTTGCTTCCTCCATTGCCCTGGCAACCCTAGCCTCTTCTCTCTCCAGCTGCGTGGCTGTGACCATTTCTGTTGAGATTATGTATCTTCTATAATTGAAACTTTGTGGCATTGAGTGGAGGCCTAGGCCAGCAACAGCAGGCAGAAAGCTTGGCTTCCTTTGTTGCCTGGGAAACCCAAGCCTCCCTCCTGCTTTCAATTGTGGCAGCCATGTTGCTTGGGTTTATTTGCATAATTTGCTCCTGATTGGTTGGTGGGCATGGCTTGATTAAAGGTACAGGCAATTTGCATATTACTCTTTTATTAGATAGGATTATTGATTGCTTGAATGGCCAACTGGACACTTGGCATATTAGGCTTTTATTATATAGGATACATATTTACATATATATAAAAACATGTATGCTGCTGAAAACATGTATACTGCTCAGTGGATAGAGTGTCGGCCCGTGGACTGAAAGGTCCCAGGTTTTAATCCAGTCAAGGGTATGTACCTTGGTTTCAGGCACATCCCCAGTGGGGCGTGTGCAAGAGGAGCTGATCGATGTTTCTGACTTTCTATCCCTCTCTCTTCCTCTCTGTAAAAATCAATAAAATATATTTTTTAAAATGTATGCTTATATGTTTTTCACATACACATATTTGTATATATACATAAACATGTTTTTATATATGTATCTATAATTAAATGGATATAGATACATCTATATATATATATAAAAAACTAAGCTACCATTCAACCATTCGGGCCTTTGACTACTCGATCAATAGCTATGATGCACACTGACCACTAGGTGGCAGAAGCTCAGCACACTCAGGCGTGGAAACATGGAACAAATTGATGAATCTCAGAGGGAAGAGGGGAGAATGGGAAGAAATTAACAAAAGATCTTATATTCATACTAGAGGCCCAGTGCATGGATTTGTGCACTGGTGTGGTCCCTCAGCTTGACCTACGAGGATAGGGCTGAAACTAGCTCCTCAAGATCCCCCAAGGAATCCTGGATTTCAAGAGGGCACAGGCCAGGCTGAGGAACCCCGCTGGTGTACAAATCTGTGCACTGGGCATATTTATATTTATATTTATGTTTATGTTTATGTTCATGTTCATGTTCATGTTCATGTTCATATTCATATATACATAAACATGTGTATGTGCACATTTATATACATGTATATATATGTACTATGTAATACTATTAAGCTCCAAAAAGGAATAAAATCCTGATATATTAAAACATGGGTGAAAGTTAAAACCATGATGCTAAGGGAAATAAGATACAAAAGGACAATTGTAGTATGATTCCACTTATATGAGGTATCTAGGATAACCAAATTCATCCAGGCAGAAATAAAATGATGGTTGCCAGGGACTGGCTGGAGGATGGAATGACAATTACTGTTTAAAGGCATGGAATTTCTTTTTTTTTTCCAGTTCTGCATCTTTACCAGCACTTGATATTTTTAGTATTTCTTTTTTTCAATCTTTATTGTTCAGTATATTAATTACATTATTCCCTTTTCCCCCTATAGTTCCCCTCCACCTGGCACCCATCCCACCCTCAGCCCTCACCCCTCTCCACTGTCCTCTCCCATAGTTGCATGATTTTTGTCCAGTCTCTTGCTGCACTTCACACACCCCCTTTCTCCCCAAGAGTTGTCAGTCCATTCCCTCTCTATGTCCGTGATTCTGTTACATTCACCAGTTTATCCTGTTCATCAGCTTATTAATTCACTTGATTTTTAGATTCATTTGTTGATAGATGTGTATTTGTTGTTCCTAATTTACACTTTTATCTTTTTCTTCTTCCTCTTCTTAAAGAATATCTTTCAGCATTTCATATAATATTGGTTTGGTGGTGATGAACTCCTTTAGCTTTTTTTTTTTTATCTGCGAAGCACTTCATCTGACCTTCAATTCTGCATGATAGCTTTGCTAGATAGAGTAATCTTGGTTGTAGATTCTTGCTGTCCATCACTTTGAATATTTCTTGCCACTCCCATCTGGCCTGCATTGTTTCTGTTGAGAAATCCGCTGACAATCGTATGGGTGCTCTCTTATAGGTAACCAACTGTTTCTCTCTTGCTGCTTTTAATATTCTCTCTTTGTCTTTTGCTCTTGGCATTGTAATTATGATGTGCCTTGGTGTGGTCCTCTTAGGGTTCCTATATATTGGGGTTCGGTGCGCTTCTTGGACTCCTATGTCAATTTCTTTCACCAGGTGTGGGAAGTTTTCAGTCACTATTTCTTCAAATAGGTTTTCATTGTCTTGCTCTCCCTCTTTTTCTGGCACCCTTATAATTCGGATGTTTGTATGCTTGATGTTGTCCCAGAGGCCCCTTACACTATCTTCAATTATTTGGGGATTCTTTTGGTTTATTGCTCTTTCAGCTGAGTGGATTTTACCTCCTTGTATTTCAAATCTTTAACTTGGTTCTTGGGGTGCTCCAGAGCACTTTTAGGTCTTTGTATAATATTTTTTATTTCAGTCAGTGTATGTTTAATTTCTAGTTGGTCCTTTTTCATATCCTTGAGAGTCTCCTTCATTTCCACGTTGGTCTTGATCATTTCCTTGCAGGTCTTGTTCATATCCTTGAGGTTCTCGTTCATTTCCTTGTAGGACTCATTCATTTCCTTTGCAGTCTTGCTTAATTCCTTATAGGCCTCGACCTTTTGTTGGAGCCTCTTGAAAAACCCTATTACCGTGGTTTTGAATTCCATGTCCAGTCGTTTTTTTCCCTCCATTTCTTTCACATCTGATTTCTTTCCATGTCTCTGCATGGTGGCTGTTTCCCTGAGTTGGTCAATTAGCTTTGTGTGGTAGACTTCCTACTAGGGACAGTGGCTCAGCCTCCCCAGTTACCTGAGGTGGATATGGGTTGCACAGTCTTGCTGAAGTTAAGCTCAGGTTAATCTTTGTTAGCACTTGGAGGGGTTGACCTCCAGGCCTATTGTCTGTGAAGCTCAGCTGTGCTCAGGTTGGATGGGCGAAGTCTCTGTGCCAAGCAGACAACATCAGCTCCGCCCTATGCAGCCCAAGGGACTCTGTGCCGGGGGCAATGGCTGCCAGCACCTCTGAGCGAGAGCCGCTGCCAAGCTCCACTGGCTGCTGGGGAATTCAGACTCTCCCCAAATGACTCTGCACGCCCACTGTCTCACCCAGGGTCGTAAATCAAAGCAGTCTGACGATTTTCCGAACGAGAAAGCAAGTCGCAGAGCGCTCTCTGCTCGGTCACGCAGCCGAGCTGTTCGCGCAAGCTGCCTTCTCCACAAGCTGGCAGACCCGGCAGTACCCGAGCTTCGGCGTGCCCTCCCACTGTCCATTTTTCACCCTGTGTGATAGTGGGTTCCCTGGACTTCCCCCAAAGCTGGAGAATCAGTCCAGTGGGATGTCTTTGTCTCCCTGTTCGAGAAAACTGGCCGGTTTTCAGCCGCCCGCCCTCTCCGCGGCACACGCTCCAAACCTCTCTCTGCGCAAATCTTTCAACGCTGTCCGCCACCGCTCCTCCAAGTCACAGTGTCTTATTTTTACTTTTATTTGTGGAATTTTCACTCGGCCAGCTTTCTGGTGATTCTGGAAGGTGTTTGTTCTTTCGTTAAGTTGTAGTATTAAAATTGTTGAGTATGACGGCAAGATAGGTATTTTACCTATGCCGCCATCTTGGTTCCTCCTCAAGGCATGGAATTTCTGTTCTGGATGATTAAAAGTCCTAGAAATGGATAATGATGATGGTTGCATAACATTGCAAATGAAGTTAATGCCACTCAATTGTGCACTTAAAAGATGGTCAAAGTGGTAAGTTTTATGTAAATTTCATCATGATACAAATAAATTAAGTGTGCAGGAGAAAATGGAATGTGCATCCTCATGTGACACTTTAAGAAAACCAAGAGATTATTTCCAGGGAATATTTTACAGATTAGTTTATGCTCCCATTCTCAGAACTTCTGTTAGGTACAGAGAACAAACTCATAGAGTTATAATAATAACATATTAAGAGCAGCTTCCTCTCACCACCTACTAGTTTGAATAAAAATTGTGTTGAAAATGGTCAAGGAGGAACTCTGTGATTAGAATCTGGTTCCCTTCCTGCTGTACCCCATTTCCCCCACCCTTAGGTATACATCTCAGACTCTGGATAATGGGTATGTTAAAAATGGAGACCATTTGCCCTAGCTGGTTTGGATCAATGGATAGAATGTTTGGCTCGGGCCCGCAGACCGAAGGGTCGCAGGTTTGATTCAGGTCAAGGGCATATACCTTGGTTTCAGGCTCTCTCTCACATAGATGTTTTCCTCTCTCTGTCTTTCCCTCTCTTTCACTCTCTTTCAAAAAAATAAATAAATAAATAAATAAATAAATAAATAAATAAATACCATTTGGTAAACAGGATATTAGGATATCTTATTGGCAAGTAAATTCCATTCTGTATAGAAGTAGCTCGTTCTCAGATCAGGTATATCTTAAAGTAAAAGCTTACAAAATTATTTTTGAAACTAGACCTGACCTTTTCTCTTCCACTAATTCATTTTCCCTTCCACCACAATATTCCCAGTTGCAGGAAGTGTGATTCGGTTTATAAAGCATTTTGTCTGAAAAGACGGGAAAAATGGTCTCATTGTTGTAACCATTTATCTTTTGCCCAGAGAGGTTTGTGAAATTAACTATTCCAGTGTATTTGTCTCATTCTTCACAATTCTTTATAGGTTATAATGTTACTACCTGGTGTCCCAAACAGAGCTTTAACAACCAAAAATACATTCCACAAACCGTCCAAATTTTATTATGTTTACAAGTATGGGTGTAGAGAGTTGTTAGATCTCCTCAGATCTTAATACAAGGAGGTTAACTCAATTAGCTGGGAATAGTAAAAAGAAATAATAACTCTTATTCAGATGCCTGAACATTCAAAACCTACTTGATGCAAATATTAACCTTTAAAGGGAGAGATAAAATATTAAATACATGAGTATGTCCTAACTGCATGATTATTAATATCTAATTCAATGGAGCATAAAACCAATTTGGGAAAATGGTTGAGGATATAAATGCCTTAGTGGACAGAGTGGAAGTGCCAAAGAAATAGATAAGAGCTTCCTGGATGTTCATCTGTTCTCTATCCCAAGTAGCAGCCCATAGCCTAATGTCATATAATACAGAAGAAAATTTAAAAGCCACTTTTTATTAAAGAAGCCTGAAATCTCCTGATTGTAATATGTTTTTATCCTTGAACTGTCTTTTTAAATCAACATTATTATTTTTAAATATAACATATATGCACGTAAATTATTATTTATAATTCACCCATCTGTACAACATTGAGATAAAAAATAAGCCTTCTAATAAGAATCTAAATCTAGGAAAGTGGCCACAGAAGTCAGAACCGGCTAAGCCCGCAGTGGTCAGCAAACTGCGGCTCGCAAGCCACATGTGTCTCTTTGGCCCCTTGAGTGTGGCTCTTCCGCAAAATACCATGTGCGGGTGCACATGTGCCCTGCGATTGAAACTTCGTGGCCCATGTGCAGAAGTCGGTTTTCGGCTCTCAAAAGAAATTTCAATCGCTGTACTGTTGATATTTGGCTCTGTTGACTAATGAATGTGAAGACTACTGTGCTAAGGAGTATGTAATAGATCACCTGCCCAGTCAACTAGCTCTGAAAATGGATAGTGCTGGAGCATTGGGCCTATACCTGGCTGTTTCGAATAGTCCGTGACAAGGGCTAAGCAGGACCAGTAGGAGGGTCCTTGGGTGAGACTGGAAGCCTAGGGTAGTGGAGCCACCACAGGTATAGATCTTGATGGTAATAGCAAAGAAAAAAGTAAATCAAAGTGCGAAAGGACATTTAAAAAATACTACAGTTAATAAAATGAAATTTTCATTTAAAAAAGTGATCTCCCAGTCCTTGCTAGGTTGCTCACGTGGTTAGAGCATTGTCGTGATGCGCTAAGGTTATGGGTTTGATCATCTGTCAGGGCACATACAAGAAACAGCTGATGAATACATACATAAGTGGAACAACAACATATTTCGTTTACTCTCAACTCAATCTATGGGAAACACTGACGACACCTTGCCATGCTAGCAGTCGGCAGCTGTGCATGTCTGCAGGCAGCCCAGGACCAAACCAGAGAGGATGGATCTTGTATCGCCACGATGTGTCCACCATCTGGATACTATTGCTGACATGTACACATAAAGAACTATTTCACACTGAAACTGGGACTCAGAACAGTTGGACATTGAAACTGAGACTCAAACATTTTTTGTTCTTATACATTTATTTCTTGTATGCAGAGGCAAGATATTTTTGAAGAAAAGAAACAGGGGAGAGTGATTGATATAGAGGCAGGGTGGCCTTGAACAGGCTGTCAAGCTACAGGGGGAAGGCTTGGGTGGATGGGAGGTGGATGCTGGGGGAGATCAACTGAAGGACTTGTATGCATGCATATGAGCATAACCAATGAATGAAAGACACTGGGGCGAGTAGGAGGGGGAGGGGGGATAGGTGCTGGGGGGTAGGGGAGGCTGGGGGGAGGATAAGGGGGAGGGGGAAAGGAAAACGTGTACTACTATTAAATATAAGTTATACTGAAAAAAATCAATAAAATATATTTTAAAAAAAGATGATGTCACAAAAATAATTACTGTTTTAATGCCCTTGTCATCTTGTTGAATAGCTGCTATTATATGTATGTTCTATTGGAAACATTGAAATAATCATTTGTCTCCCCGCCCGGTTTAATGTTAATCTTTTGATTTGGAATAGTTTTCCTTCATGAAGCTGTATGAGTTTTGCTTTTCATTTTAGGATGAGAGTGCATGTGTGTGTACTATTTATCCTTCCTTATTTGAAAATCCCAAAGGTAGTTAAATTATACATTAGTATCTAAGTGAGTGTTACAAATGAAGACCCTCTCTTAAAAGGAACTGCATTATTCATCTAATATACAGTTTTAATTATTACTAACTTGCTTCCTTTAAAGATAAAACTTCCACCATTGTACTGATTACTGAAGCAGTGAAAAAAAATTTGGGGGTCAAATCTACATTAGCTCAATATGTTGAAGGATACTAACATCTATGTGTTTCAGTATTCAGATTTAATTTATTTTATATATATATGTGTGATACTAAATTTATTTTCTCAACAAATGAAATAGTTTTAAAGCGTTATTTAGTTGCTTTAATTAATAAAATCAATTAAAGTTCTTAATTTTTTATAATATTTAATATATAAAACTTGATTTTACTAAAACTTTATGGACTGCGGATTATAAGCACATATCATAATTGCATGCTATAATATACATAGTATGGTGCTTTCTGTATATAGGTTCATAGTAATTTTATAAAACAAATGAAATTTTAGAAGAAAGTTTGAAATGTGTTTCATGGAATTTTAAAGATATCTTTGGAATTCAGTACAGGTTGGTTGTTTTTTTATAGGCACAAATGCCTTTAACAGTATAAATGAGTGTAATGAACTTGCAATGCAATGCAGACTAATGGAGTTTGGTACACTTTCCTGAAAAAACCATGCAGCATACTGCACACATACTGGCATTTGTGCACAAACTAGAAGGGCCTTTATGTGTACATGGGATGATATTTGATTCAGAGGGTTAATGACTCTTAGGGTTTCTCATACCTAAAGAATGAGAAAGGATGGGTAAGCTTATCTCTTTGCTTTTTGGAAAGATACACAATGAAAAGAAAAAAAAACACATATACTTGTATAATAAGCTCAAGGCAAGAAGAGCCATTATGAAGAGTGGTTAATATGCCTCTTAGATTGTGTTCTTTTCCAACCTCTTGAACTCTAGCCTAAATCCTAGCATAAGTCCTAGTAATCAGAGAACAAATGAAAAACTAAAATGGATTTAACAAAAAAAAAAGCAGATGCTTTTTTAGAGCAATTTTTTATTCTCCTGATGAAATGAAGCGAGTGAAATCTTCTGAAGGATAATATTGGCATGTTAGTGGCTTTGGCAATGACAGGAGATAATATTCTCATCTCAGGCATAATCACTCTCAAAACCAGGCATTAGGCAACATGATGGAAGCATCAGCAGGCACCAGCGGCTGAAACAGTGCCTTTGGCAGGCATGAACAACAGCAGTAACTTCTGGGGGAAATGACAAAATCTTTGCTGCCTATTAGCATCAACAGAAAGAGAAAACCTCACAATAGGGAATTAAAGTATCTTAGACAATCACTGCTGCCACCTTTTGGCTAAAGAGATACATGAGTCACTCTGTAGTACTGGAACCATTTTGAAGCATTTTAATGTAAAATACATTATTTCTGTTTCTCCTCTGTTATTTGCTTCTAATATAGAAAGGGGGGAATGATCTTTAATAAGTGTACTATGTATTCCTAGATTGTCTTCCCTCTTACCATCATCTGTAACATTTTGCAATAAATATATTATTTAATGCACTCCTGACTTAGAAGTAAAGGAAGGGGGTTGTCAATGGGGAGGAAAGTGGAAAAAGAGGGAGCCATGAGCTGAAATAAACTGCAAATGTCTGATGATATAGTGCTGAGAAGAAGAGTTTGATCATTTGGTCCCCCATAAGGTAAAGGATTAGAGGCTGAGATTCCATGGTAAGCAAACATCCTCAAAGGAGCTTGGTTTTGCTTCTGAATTCATTATTTTAGTTCTTTTTAAAAATATATTTTATTGATTTTTTACAGAGCGGAAGGGAGAGGGATAGAAAGTCAGAAACATCGATGAGAGAGAAACATCGATCAGCCGCCTCCTGCATGCCCCCTATTGGGGATGTGCCTGCAGCCAAGGTACATGCCCTTGACCGGAATCGAACCCGGGACCTTTCAGTCCGCAGTCCGACACTCTATCCACTGAGCCAAACCAGTCTCGGCCATATTTTAGTTCTTGAGATTCCTAACATCACCATCAACCATGTCTAACCTCATTACCACATATCACTGAAAACACAAGGAAACAAGCTGCAATGTGATCTACTCAGCAGAAGTAGCTTACTATGACTAATTTAGATGCCCCAAAACTTCAAAGATGCCGGGGATGGGTGCAGGATGGCTGGGGTCCATGGAGAAAATAAGGGACATCCTTCATACTTTCAACAAGAAAGATAAATTAAAAAACAACAACATTAGATCCCTAACTGGTTTAGCTCAGTGAATAGAGCATTGGCCTGCAGACTGAAGGGTCCCTGGTTCGAATCCACCAAGGGCATATACCTTGGTTGTGGGCACATCCCCAGTAGGGGGTGTGCAGGAGGCAGCTGATGATGTTTCTCCCTCATCTATGTTTCTCTCTAACCCTCTTCCTTCCTCTCTGTAAAAAATCAATAAAATATATTTTAAAAAGATTGGAATCATCAACTGCATTAGGGAAATTTAAATTAAGATTTCACATGTTACTCTTTTGCATCCATGAGAGCTAAGTTAAAAATTCTGAGGTCAAAATGGCCTTCCTCATGCTCCCTTCTCCTAAAAGTCTGCTGTCCCCCTAGGAGCCCACACAGGAGATAAAATTAATCTGAGCAGACACTTAATGAACTTGTTTCCTATAAGGAGCAGGGTTAGCCTCCAATTTAGGTTAGTGCATACAGAGGCCAACAAATTAAAAATAGAACTACCTATGTCCCAGCAATTCCACTTCTGGGTATATATATATATATATATATATATATATATATGGCCCAATACACTAAATTCGAAAGAATATATACACTCCTATGTTCACTACAGCGTTATTTACAATAACCAAGATATGAAAACAACCCAAGTGTCCATGAATAAGATGAGTGGATAAAAAAGCTGTAGTACATGTACACAGTGGAATATTACTTGGCCATATAAAAGAATGAAATCTTACCATTTGCAACAGCATGGATGAATCTTGAGGTTATTGTGCCTAGTGAAATGAGTTAGAGAAAAACAAACATATATGGTTTCACTTAAATGGAATCTAAAGAACAAAATCAACAACAACAACAAAAGAGAAACAGAGTCATAGACACAAAGAGAAGACAGATGGTTGCCAGAGGGGAGGAGAATCAAGGAACTGGGTAAAAGAGGAGAAGGAATTAAGAAGTACAAATTGACAATTACAAAGTAGTCATAGGGATATGAAGTACAGCACAGGGGATATAGTTAATACTATTGTAATAACTATGTATAGGGCCAATTGGGTACTGGAAATATTAGGGGAACACTTTGTAAAATGTATGATTGTCTAACCCCTATGCTCTACACCTGAAACTAATACAAAATAATTTTGAAAGTAATCGAAAAATAAAACATATACAAGGATAGAGGCCTTTGATGCATTCATTAATTATACCCAGTAGAGGACATATTTCCACAACATTAGACACCCTCCCCCTTTCAGAAGAAGTGAGTAGCTGTGATGGAAAGAATGTGAAAATGTTTATACTAATGTATTATAGACTGTGTTGTTGAAATATTGTTTGAGTTATCAAAGGGAGTAATGCCTGACTTCTCATATGTATGTCTTTTTTTAAAAACAACAACAACAACACATTTATCTCCTTCGTGCTTCCCAGCAGGTGTAAGCTTCTTACCCTGATACTATTTACACTCCATTCAATGTTTTATTGGATATCAATAGGAGTTCTGTCAGGATGAAATTAGACATTATAGAGAAAGAAGGCCAAATGGTTTTAGCTATGTGAGTAGCAGAGGAGCAAGCCAGTGTGCAATGAGAAATGTATGTGCTTTTGAGTGTATGATCAGGGAAGAAAATGGAAAAAGGCTTCTGGCACTTATTTGAATCAGTTATTTGATGAAGAAAACCCAAGGCAGCTCTTTTGCTCAGCTTTTCAGAAATGATTCTCCTAAGATGATATACAAGATAAAATTACCTATTTTTCAGTTGGTTGTTTTGATAGTATAGAGTCACAACCAATGAGTTACAACTTAATTCAGAAATCATCAGGGAGTCGATAATCTCTATATATAAAAGCCTAAGCAATTCTTACTGGTTGGTTGGTATGACATGTACTGACCACCAGGGGGCAGACGCTCAATGCAGGAGCTGCAGAGCTGCAGTGATGAGGCAGTG
Source organism: Antrozous pallidus (assembly GCA_027563665.1). Classification (NCBI taxonomy): domain Eukaryota; kingdom Metazoa; phylum Chordata; class Mammalia; order Chiroptera; family Vespertilionidae; genus Antrozous; species Antrozous pallidus. The sequence continues at coordinate 126,916,549 of CM050509.1, forward strand.
GGGTTCTCTGGTGATGCATCCTAGATCCAGAGAAGAGGGAGCCGATTCTGGGAGGGGACGCCTGATTCCACCCTCGACTGTGGGTTATGTTATTGCTGGGGCACTGTTGGCCCCAAATCTGGTTTCCTGCACACTTGCATTTGCATTCCACACCCTGTGTGACAGCAACTTTGCAAAGTGCACTCTTGAACTCCAGGACCCCTCAGGGGATGTTGGAGAGCAGGTTTTGGCCTGATCCCCTCAGGTCAAGCTGAGTGATCCCACTTGTTGGAGAGGCCCTGCTCACTATACAGATGCCCAAGCTGCAGCACCTACCCAGGTGCCATCGGCTGTGGAGGAACGGTGGGAGGTTGGCTTCATGGCATGTCTGGCTGTCTCGCCCAGGCCTGCTCCATCAGCCACCTTCTAATTAGTTACCTTTCAATGTGCAAGAATCCGTGCACTGGGCTACTAGTCTTATATAATAAAAGCATAATATACAAATCGACCAAACAGTGGAACAACTTGTTGCTATGATATGCACTGACCACCAGAAGGTAGATGCTCAATGCAGGAGCTGCTTTCTGGTGGTCAGTACGCTCCCACAGAGTGAGTGCTGCTCAGCCAGCAGCTGGGCTCATGCCTGACAAGTGCAGACATAGTAAGGAGCAAGGGGTCCCGGACTGCGAGAGCCTCAGACTACAAGAGGGATGTCTGACTGCCAGCAGGGGGACATCCCCTGAGGGGTCCCAGACTGTGAGAGAGTGCAGGCCAGGTTGAGGGAACCCTTCCAGTGCAAAAATTTTCTGCACTGGGGATCTAGTTTTTAAAATAAAAATCTTTGATATTCTTTCCCCTTTGCTCTGACATATCAGCACCCTTGATGTCTGTTCTTAGGTACTTAACATGGAATTATTTGAAGTGTTTAACCTTCCCTCTTTCAGTCTTATAATTGATGTTATTTTTCTCTTAGGAAAATCATCTATTATAAAAAAGGATTACATTTTAAATGACTATAATGTGAAGATGGGGAAATGGATGGGTCAAATTAGGAAAGGATGACTGATTGAGGTTTAAATTAAAAATGAAATATAAATGACATAAAATTGTTTCATTTTCTAGATCCTATACTTTATATTTGAAGAGTACTTTTAGTGTTCCGGCTACTTCTGTAATTGCTGAAAAGGATATGTCCATTTAGAACTTTAAGGGTAAGCAGCTATTTCAAATATATTCTTCCCAAAGTAAGTTAATATTCATTTTATATCTCTTGGTTTCTTTAGATGACTACTTCCAAGGCATTTATTTAGCAGTCCTAGATAATATTTTGCATTAACACAGACTACATTGCTATATCTATCTAGTTAGTTTTCCCAAACAAAATACTCGTTTTAAGACAGTAAAAATCCACTTACCATATCCAATATAATGTGACTACATGTGGCAAGGACTTTATTTGGACTAAGAGAGAAAAAGTTATTCAGTTACAATTATATGGCAGATTGTATTTTGCTAAAAGGACTAGAATTTTGATCCCTCCCCATCAAGAGGTGAAGAATATTTCCACTCCCCTTGAATTTAGGACAGTGGGTAGGGAGGGGTTTTGTGTCTGCCTTCATGAAATGAAGTGATGTTGTGTCCCTTCTGAAGCTGGGCCCTGAAAGAAGATATGGCTTCTGAAGGACTTGGGAAATAAATCTTGGGAACCATGAACTAACTGACATGTAAGAAGTCTAGCTACCTTGAAGCTACCATGCTGGAAAAATCTTGTGGAGAGGCCACAGGGAATAGAGGAAAAAGTCAAAGGGGCCTCATCTATTCCAGCCCTCAGATGTTAGTTTATTCCAAAGGCCAGGCAAAAGACATGTGAAGGATAAGAAAAAACTGAACTTCATATATATTCATTTAATTGTTATATCTGAAAGAAGAAGCCAGGAAACCTCTTTGTAATATATAGATTATAGATATATAGATTTTGAAAGAAAGCCTCTCAAGCCATCATGTGGGAAACTTACGGGGAAGTGAAGAGAAAACTGGAATATATCTTCTTAGAAATCATTTTTCACTGTTTTCCACCCCAAATTATATCCCAAATATTTGTCATACTATAGGAAAATGTTTGTGTCATTCTATATACATAAACCATGGCAAATGGGTAAAAACAAAATAATGAGAATTTTTTCCCCTAAAAATATAAATGAAGGCACTGGTTAGTTAATTGTATTAAATAGCAAATTAGACATATGGCAGGCAGCAGGCGGGTGGCCAGTCAGGTAAGGGGCTCAAAGCTCAGTTGATGCTCAGGAGTGTTAAGAACCCATTAAAAGAGAGATGAATCAAATGAGATTTGTAACTGTAAGTCTTGCAAGGTAAAGCTACTAGGACTGATGAAGGTTTTGAAGGTTGTTCACAGAGAATGGAACCAGCCAAAAAAATTGAGATGGAGTGGTCAAGGAAAAGCATTATGTGGTCAACTTAATATAATAGTTGGTTCTCCCTTATCTGACAAAGATACATACCAAGACCCTCTGTGGCACAATACGGAACCCTAAATATACTATTCTTTTCTATACATACATACCTACACACATAGATACATACATACATAGCTTTTCTTTTTAATATTTATTGTTCAGTTTATTAATTACATTGTTCCCTCCTTTTCCCCCCCTATGGCTCCCCTCCACCCGGTACCCATCCCACCCTCCGCCCTCACCTCCCCCTCACTGTCCTCTCCCATAGTTGCATGATTTTTGTCCAGTCTCTTGCTGCACTTCCCACAACCCTTTTCTCCCCAAGAATTGTCAGGCCATTCCCTCTCTATGTCCATGATTCTGTTATATTCACCGGTTTATCCTATTCATCAGATTATTAATTCACTTGATTTTTAGATCATTTGTTGATAGATGTGTATTTGTTGTTCATTATTTATATTTTTATCTTTTTCTTCTTTCTCTTATATAGAATATCTTTCAGCAATTCATATAATATTGGTTTGGTGGTGATTAACTCCTTTAGCTTTTTCTTATCTGTGAAGCACTTTATCTGACTTTCAATTCTGAATGATAGCTTTGCTGGATAGAGTAATCTTGGTTGTAGATTCTTGCTATTCATCACTTTGAATATTTCTTGCCACTCCCATCTGGCCTGCATCGTTTCTGTTGAGAAATCAGCTGACAATCGTATGGGTGCACCCTTATAGGTAACTGTTTTTCTCTTGCTGCTTTTAATATTCTCTCCTTATCTTTTGCTCTTGGCATTTTAATTATGATGTGTCTTGGTGTGGTCCTCTTTAGAGTCCTATATTTTGAGGTTCTGTGCACTTCTTGGGCTTTTAAGTCAATTTCTTTCACCAGGTGGGGGAAGTTTTTGGTCACTATTTCTTCAAGTAGGTTTTCATTATCTTGCACTCTCTCTTTTTCTGGCACCCCTATAATTCGGATGTTGGTATGCCTGAGGTTGTCCCAGAGGCCCCTTACACTATCTTCAATTATTTGGGGATTCTTTTGGCTTCTTGCTTTTCTGGTTGAGTGGATTTTGCTTATTTGTATTTCAGATCTTTGACTTGGTTCTTGCAGTACTCTGGATTGCTTTTAGGTATTTGTGTAATATTTTTATTTCAGTCAGTGTATGCTTAATTTCTAGTTGGTACTTTTTCATATCCTCATAGGTTTCATTCATTTCCTCATAGGTCTTGTTCATTTCAATGTAGTTCTCATTAAGTTCATTGGCCTTTTCTAGGAGCCTCTTGAAAAACCTTATTACTATGGTTTTGAACTCTATGTCTAGCCATCTTTTTTCCTCCATTTCTTTCAAATCTGATTTCTTGCCCTTTCTCTGCATTGTGGCTGCTTTCCTGAGTTGGTCCATTAGCTTTGTGTGGTAGATGTCCTCTAAGGGACAGTGACTCAGCCTCCCCAGTTACTTGAGGTGGATACTCTTACTGCAATCCTTTATGGGTTGTACAGTATTGTTGAAGTTAAATCCAGATTATTGTTGTTAGCACTAGGAGGGTTTGACCTCCAGGCGAATTGACTGTAAGGGTAGGCTGTGTTCAGGTTAGATGGGCGGAGTCTGTGGGCTGAGCAGGCAGTGTCAGCTCCACACTATTCAGCACATGGGTCTCTGTGCCAGGTGGTAACGGCTGCATGCACCTCTGAGAGAAAGCCACCATCGATCTCCACCCACTGCCAGACAACTCTGCCTCTCTCCAAATGAGTCTGCACACCCAAAGTCTCACCCAGGGTTGTAAAACAAAGCAGTCAGGTGGTCTTCCGCATGAGGGAGCAAGTTCCGAGTCCTCTGCATGGTTGTGCACTTCTATCCCCAAGTTTACCTGCAAACTGCTGTTTCCAAGTTTACGTGCACTCTCCACAAACTCACCCTCTCCACAGGCTCGCAGACCTCTGCCACACACAGGCTTCAGCATGCCTTCCCTGGACCTCGCCTGGAACTGGGGAATCAGTGCAGTGAGATGCCTTTGCCCTCCCCATTGGAGAAAACCGGCCGGGTTTGCAGCCGCCCGCCCTTTCGGCTGGTGTGTGTGCACAGTTCCGAACCTCTGACTCCACACATATCTTCAAGGCTGTGGTCCGCTGCTCCTCTGAGTCACAGTGTCCTATCTTTACTTTTATTTGTGGAATTTTCACTCAGCCAGCATTCTGGTGATTCTGGATGATGTTTGTTCTGTTGTTAAGTTGTAGTTTTGGAATTATTGTGGTTTTTACCTATGCCGCCATCTTGGTTCCTCCCATACATAGCTTTTCACTTAAAGGAAGTACTTTATGGCTTCTCTTTGACATATCCAAATTGCCAGCATCACTACTCTTGTGCTTTGAACTGTGACTAAAAGATAAGGGGAAGTTGAACACAAGCACTGCAATACTGCCACAGTCATCTGATCACCTAGGAAGGCCACTAAATGACTAACAAAAAGGTGGGATATACACTGTTCAGACACAGAACAAAGGGATGATTGACATCCCAGGAGAGGCAGAGGGGCAGAGTGGGAAAGTGTGAGATTGCCTCATAGCACTCAGAACGGCACTCAATTTAAAACTGTGAATTATTTATTTCTAGTATTTTCCATTTAACTTTTTTCAGACTGTGGTTGACAACAGGTAGCTGAAACTGTGGAAAGCAAAACCAGGGATAAAGGGGGACTACTGTACTACTTTGATATTGAGGGCAAAGAAGTATCCATTGCGTTTTGTCAACTTGACCTTTATAAGAGTAATTTCAAGAGTGATGGGACTATAAACAGAAGGGAATAAATGGCACAAAATTTGAGTCTCCAATATACATAATCTAATGAATAAATGTCTTTGACTCCTGGAGTAGTTAGATTAGAAATGTAGAAATAATCTTTCTTTAGTATGACATCTCCTTTCCTATTTATCTAGATGTTGGAATGAAAAAGCTAGCAAAAGTAGAAATTAAGAATATGTGAGAGTACCCTAGACAGTTTTGCTCAGTGGATAAAATGCCCATGGACTGAAGGGTACAAGGGTCAATTCTGGTCCATCACACATACCTCGGTTGCAGGCACATGTGGGAAAAAACCAATCAATGTATCTCTCTCACATCAATGCTTCTCTGTGTGTGTCTCTCCCCCTCCCTTCCACTCTCTTTAAAAATCAATGGAAAAATGTCGTTGAGTGAGGATTTAAAAAAAAGAATATGTGAGAGAAAAACAGGAGAGTAAATGGGAAAGTGGAAAGTACAGTTAATAGTTTACACACTCTCAGAACTTGATTAGATGAAAAGCACTTCAGTACTTCATACTGAAACTCTGCAGGCATGGGCAGAGTATTTACCTCATCTTCTTAAGCAAATTTAGCTGTGAGAACTCCTTTGAAGTTCATGTTAGTCCTTCCAAAATTCAAGGAAGAAATTTTTACAGCCAGCAATCTATATTAGAATGTATATATCCTTATTTTAAAAATCACAGAATGTCACTGTGTAGCTAATGGCTTCCTCTGTGATTCCAGAATGGCAATTGTATTGTGTGAATATTTGAAAGTAAGGCGTTTGGATAGCTCATGCCAAAATATATATCATTTTGGGATAGAATGTTGAGTGCATTAAAACTTGATAGATCTAGACATATGTTTTAATGGATTATTCAACCTAATCCTATTTATATAACTCCTCAATATCACTTGAATATGACCATGTTCAGTGATTTCTATTATATATTATTACCTCTTCTCAGCCCCCTCCTTATGCCCTAATGCCAACTCCACAGTTCCAAATCCTTAGCATGGTATACAAGAGCTCCAGCGACCTTTCTAGTTTTATGTCCTGTCACTACACACTTTACAGTGCATGCAGACCTTTACTTGTATCACAGCTTTCTTTTTTTTTTTGCAACATGTGCCACACAGGCTCACTCTTTAAAAAAAAACACACATGCATTATTATTGATTTCAGAGAGGTAGGGAGAGGGAGAGAGAGATAGAAACATCAATGATGAGAGAATAATTGATGGGCTGCCTCCTGCATGCCCCATACTGGGGATAAGTTCGGAACCCAGTATGTGCTCTGACCAGAATCAAACCTCCTAGTTTATGCTCAACCACTGAGCCATGCCAGCCAGGCTAAAATATATTATTTATATGTGAGATTTAAATATGTGTAACTGCTTTAATATAATTTGAGATTGTAAATAGATATTTGATCTTTCTGTCTAGATCTCCCTGAGGTGTTCTATTTAAAATGATAAAACTATTTATACATGAATGTGTGTGTGTGTGTGTGTGTGTGTGTGTGTGTGTGTGTGTGTGATTGGAATAATGGGGAATTAATTGATATTTGCGCTTATACAGTATATTTCAGTGTCCAATGCGTTGGGTAGTTCTCTCTTGAACTCCTTTCTTATTTTTCCTTCTTCTTTCCCAGTCCAGATCCACAGCTTTTATTGTTTTTAGAATTATCTACTGGAGGACAAGCATGGTACCTTAAAGGACTATTTCTTTCCAGGGATTATTACAGTGCCAGGCAGGCATAATGCTCAGTGTCTGTTAAGTTAATTGATGATATTACTTTTCATATTAACCACTTGATGAATCCCAAATTTCACTTTCTTCTTTTGTTTCACATCAGGTAGAATGCATACATGACTGATTCAGTAGGTCAGTCCCCACGATAAATTCTTTGAAATTCCTAAGATGAAAGGTAGTATAAAACAACCTGCTAGATAAAAATAATCATTTATCTTACAAACTTTGACTAGTTCTTTTGATACGTCTCCATTGCCAAAAAATAATATAAGTGAGGGTTTTTATACATATCAGTAAACCTCTGATCCTATGAATAATATAAAAATATATTTTTTCCATTTCTATAAAAATATGTTGGCCACAAACTCAGATTTTCTGTGTGTGCATATTATATTCTTTCAGATCCCAAATATGAATCATGCTGTGTCACTACTAAAAACTTGCAAATTTATCACTCTCTATCATCAATTTAGTAAATTTCAGGATAATTAATTTCTAAAAATTGATTGAGGTTAAAAAACTTTTAGCACTTTCACTTTGTCAATTTACATATTATAAGGGTTATGATTAAGATTTTTTTTACTATAGTAACTGTACTAACAAATAATTTAAGTAATTTGTGAGTTTGATTCAGGAATTGAATTCAGTGACTATAAAAGACCATATGAAGCTTCAGAGAAATATTGTAAGGGTCTATTCAGAATCTGTATAAATCAACCAGGTATAAAGCATTATAAATGTTTAAGCTTTTGTGATATAACCTTTGTGATATAACCTCTTATCTAAAAACATGATTTTAAAATAAATACTGTTCTTGAGTTCAAATAAATCCATTTAGAAATCTACAATTATTGGGGTAAATTGGGAAAGCAAATAACAAAATATTTTTCATAAATTTCACCATTAAGAGGTACCATAGGTTTTTATTCAGAAGCTAAATTTTACAAAAGATATAATTTTATTGCTTAAGCACAGCTCTGCTGGGTTTTAGATATTTTTATTGACTAATACTTTGTATAACCCTAGGAACTTTGCTTCAATCTTAAAATTATTTTATTTTTGTTTACCAATGATGTTAGTATAGTCATCTAATATTTTAAAGTATTTTAAAAATATTTTATGGATTTTTTACAGAGATGAAGAGAGAGTAATAAAGAGTTAGAAACATCGATGAAAGAGAAACATTGGTCAGCTGCCTCCTGCACACTCCCTACTGGGTATGTGCCTACAACCAAGATACATGCTCTGGGCTGGAATCGAACCTGGGACCCTTGAGTCCGCAGGCCGACGCTGTATCTACCCACTCAGCCAAACCGGTTCGGGCTTTAAAGAATTTTTAACCAATAACTGATTTATACTTTAACTTAGATCGTTATAGTCTCTTGAGAACAATACCTGAAAATAATTAGTATTTACATCTCTTAGCTAAGAATCAGGAAATAAAGACACTGAGGCTTCTATGAGAATTTAATTAAATTTAGTGAGTTATAGCTTGGTGCTTCTCAGCATATAAAAATGGTTCACAAACCTCACCTTAATTACTTCCTCTCTCTCCTCCATGGTGATTCCATTATTTGTTACAAAACCACATTTCCAAGTATCAGCCACCAAGTTTTGAGATACATTTATTAAAATTTGTATTGTATAGTCATATGTCCACTTGTTAGTGGTGTAGAAGAATGGGGGGCATTACTGTTTTGTCCCTCACTGTTCTGAAATTGTATCATTTTATTCTTTTGTAAAGTTACATTTTTGTGTATTCTGCAGACCACATTTAATACATTGCTTTAACACCTGGTCTATGTTCTTCCCAAAACAGAATAAAACAAAAAATACTGTATTTTACCAACAGATTGCATCAGCTTCCTTAGACACATTCAGTTGACATCTGTGACATTGTGAAGAAAGAAAAAAATTGTTCCCCAATTACATGTTAATAAGTCTTTGGTATTTCTTTCCTATTTATGTAAAGTAGGCTTAAAATTGTAGATATCTTACTGAAGGCTGGGTCTTCAGTATTCAGTAGTGCTACAGCTCCCCCTATAGGAAAGTTGGAACTAAGAATATATATTGCTAACCCAGAAAAGGCAAAGAGGCTCTTTTTTAAAGCACCTTAAGTGTTTGTCATTTTATTCTATTCATTGGTGTATTTTTTAGCAATATATGTCTTTAAAGTTAATTTCCTTTTAAAGTGGAGGGAGGGAGTAGGAGGTAGAGGAGGAAGGAGAAAGAAGAAAAGGAGGATGAGAATGAGAATAGTGTGAGTAGGCTAATGCCAAAAAAAAAAAAAATAGAAAATATTTCATATACAGATTAGGGCAAAAGTAGATTTACAGTTGTTTGTACGGAAAATATACAATAATTAATAAACAATACAAGAATAAACTGTTTTATGTATTCACAACTGTAAACCTACTTTTCCCCAAACCTGTATGTAGTTCATAACAAGAGAAATCTAAATAAAAAGGAATATCTATGAAATATACTTTTAACCTGTTCCTGTCTAGTTTTCTTTTGTTAGTCAAAATGTAATGTAAATGTACATGGAAAATGGGCAAGTTATGACTTCATGTACATATATGTTCAGTCCAAGAGGCTATAAATATAGTAATGCTAGACAAAGATTAGTGCAAATTTCTTTTTTATAATATTTTTAAAAAAATTTTTGCAGTATAACTTAGATTTAATAGTAGTACATATGTTTTCCTTTTTCCCCCATTGTCCTCCCCCCAGCCTCCCCTACCTCCCAGCACATGTCCCCACCTGCCCCCCAGCCCCAGTGTCTTTCATTCATTGGTTATGCTCATGTGCATGCATACAAGTCCTTCGGTTGATCTCCCACAGCACCCGCCCCCCACCCTCCCCAGCCTTCCCCCTGTAGCATGACAGCCTGTTCAATGCCTCCCTGCCTCTATATCAATCACTCTCCCCGTTTCTTTTTTTCAAAAATATCTTACTGCAAATTTCTTACGAGTGAATTTACATATCAGAGTATTTTTGGTAAATGTCACATATATCTTAGACCAATTAGAAAATGAAACTGTGAATTAGAGAAAAGTTTAAAATGAACATGAATAACAACCTTTAGATATACAATATTGCACCCCTAACTTATACACATAATATGAAAATTTTGAAATTGCTGCCAAATAATAATTTTATTGGACAAAATTAATCATTTAATTAGGATGTGCTCTTATTTGTCATGATGTCAATAAAATATCAATGATGTTTCTGCCTCATGGGAGTCAGTCATTCTGAAATCTTACATGGTAATTTTACTATCGTAGTAAGTATGTAAAAGCTCAGCTCAGTTCATTACAATATAATTCAAATTATTATTATTTCTTAATAATTGAGGTTCTAATGAATGAGGGTTGTTGTATAATAACATGTTGTGTTCCTCAAAGTAAGTTTGGTTTACCAAAAACAATGAAATATTTTTCTAAAAAGTCCTAATAACTAACTTATGTATTCAACCTACTAGTGTAGTCCAAGTGCCTATGAATACCCATGCACAATATCATTTCAGAGTTACCTCAGTTCCATACTAATTACTCACTCTTTCATCATCATGATAAATAAAGTGATGATTTAGTGCCATCTCGGTTTAAGGAGTAGGAATAAAGTAACCATACAGGTTATATGTGCATGCATTGATATCAGTCTTCCTTGATATGTCTGTGTAGGGATCACTGTCTGCCTTAATTTGCAAACATCTATGGCAGTGATAAGATATGAAAAGATAGCATAGAGTATCTGTGGTTGTTTTTCCAACTTCTCCTCATAATTGTGTAGGAGTGTAGACATGGATTAACATATATCTGTTTATGGCTACACATATTGCCTCTGGAAAACCCTTCCAAATAAGCTTTGCTAAGGGAGGCATTGGAGAGATACTTCAAATTATATAAAGCTACACTTTACACAACATTTCTGTGAAGATGACACTAGCAATAGCAGAGTATGGCCATGTTCTCCTTGTAGTAATGGTATTCAGTAATACAGAGTGTCCCAAAAAATGTATACACACTTTAACAGCTGATAGCTCAATTTTGAAAATGTTTATTTTAATAAACACTGCCTTTATAATTATTCAAAGTGTGTGTATACATTTTTGGAGGACAGCCTATATATATTTATGTGTTAATAGAAAATAAAGTATTTACAATTCAATCGCTTGATGCTCTTTTCTCCAAGATTTCAAGTAGTATAAACATTCACAAAAGATGGATCATATTTATCTAGAGCTTTGTGTTAATTTGACACTCCCTGAGATGTGTCTATGGGGCTCCATTTTGAACAACATGGCAAAATAATACCTATTCTATGAACCTCACATCTATCCACTAATAAGGCGACTCCTTAGTTTAAAATTTGTGTTGGACTTTTAAAATGCCTGTCTTATATTCTCCACATTCTGCTCTTAAAAATTGTGTATTCTGAAACACATAGCAATATCTTTGCCTCTCAATAGGAAGAAGTTTGGCCCAAGTAGCTTTACAATATGCTTTAATAATTTCTTATCACTTGCTCTGTACTTCAGAAGGATAATCCAGTATCATTCATGAAATCATTTACTCCTTTCATACAGTAGGGGCAGGAGACAAAATTATTCTATTCAACTGCTTCCATTGCAGAACAATGACAAAAAGTTCTGCCAGACCTCTTCAGAAAATCTTTGCCAAAAATATTATTTCCATCCAAAGCAATATGATCATTTAGATAAATCTACATTCACAATGCACAGTAGCCGGTTCTTCAGGGGTATATAAACAGGATGCGGATGTTCCAGTTTGAAGAGACAATCAAAATCAGTCTTAATAAATGAGTGCTGATATTAATGCAAACATCTAGTCAATCAGATATTCTCAAGGTTTATTGTAACCTTTCAGTGATGACAATAACGAATGCATCATTTTGTTAACAAACCACTGCTATTCCTAGTACCATTATTTGACTTTAAAGGATGACATTTAATTAATTAAAATTAATTCATTTTAATTATTACACCTAATCTAAATGGCATAAATGGAAGACAAATCAGTTAATTGCAGGGAATGTAGAGTCTGAAAACTATTCTGCAGTGATGCAGGAACAAAGGCAGCACGTGTTTTGTCAACCATATTAAACATAAATAGTCACATCCTTAGTACTGCAAACTAGGAATAAGATGGGCAACTTGGAAGCTCTCCACATTTTCTCAAAGCAGACTGTTTTAACTAAGATTTTTTTTTTGTCAAGTAAACATGGAACAAATATCTGAATGAAGCAGTTTTATAAAGCACATGTAAATAAATCGGGCATTAACTTGGATTTAAAACTAAAGAAAAGTCAAGTATCCATTTCCCCAAAGCATGCAGTCACACAGATGGGGATAATAGTAGGAAAGGGGCTAAGTACTGAATGAAGCAATTTGAACATATGGCATTCTTAAAGATTCATACGAATTGGAGAGCAGGGAGCATTTGGGCTGTAAAGGAGACTAACTGATCACCAACCTAATTGGCTGGCTAATGGGATATCTTTGACTAAAGGAACTGTGATCATTATACCTACAGGAGATTATGCAGGATAAACAAATAATTCTGTAATATACAGAGATCCCTGTTCCTTCTTTTTTTAAAGGAAAATAGAGTACTATATTTTTCTACATATAAGATGCCCCTATGTAAGAGACGCCCCCTATTTTTTTCAGCCCCAAATTAAGAAATCATTATGTTAAGCATTTTGCTGGTTTTCTTCTGAAGGCCTTCTTTGTTGACATCTTCAGGAGTTGTTCTTCCTGTTTTCTCCACTGTCTGATCCTACACTCAGTGGGAGGAGGTCCAAATTGTCTCTCTGCAGCTCTATTTCCATGCTCTTTTGCATAGTTGATTACATTCAGTTTGAATTTTGCAGAATAAGACAATCGCTTACTGGTATGTATCTTTTTATTTTTTGACATCTTTATGGGCTCAGAATACGCTGGTCCCTGTTGCATTTGCACACTCTCCACCTCCACCTCCAATTAGGGCATCAGCTGACATCAGTAACAATAAGGCTTGTGTTTGGAGGAAGCCTGTTTGACAAGGTAGGGGCAGCTAACTACCCAGGCAGCTCCCTCCTGGGCTGGCTTCCATGTATGAGATGCCCCTTAATTTTCAGTCTAATGATTTTAGGAAAAAATAGTGTCTTATACCCGGGAAAATATGGTATGTCCCTGGAAGCTCTTATGTCATGATTTAGTGTTAAGAGACAGTGTCATAGTAGACATCAGTTAATGGTGACTGGACATTACCAGGAAGTAGATTGTGAACTGTAAGAAGCTTGTGGGTTACCAGAAAGAGGATTGGAGTATATACATTGTATTTGCTAAGCCCTATAAAACCTGAGTACCCCTTCCTCCTCTAGTAATAAAACAGCATTCATTTAAAACGTATATATTTATTGTGAAAGTCTGGTTTCCATGTTTTTTAATCTTTTTGCCCATTTACAATTTAAAATCTGTGATGACAGATAAGAAAAATTCTGTCCTATGGCTGATAAAATTATTTTGGAGTATGCTTTGCATTATTTTTGATAACTGTGAATGAGGCAATATAAATATTAAAGGAAATGTTACTGTTTTCACAGTGTAATGAAAAAAAGATTAGAAGGATTAGGATATACTATTTAAAATACTGAGAATGGTTTATGAAATATTCTAATCCTTAATTGTACATACTGGCTTGAGATTTATTTGCATATTCATTTCCTGATTTTTATTTTCTCACAAATATGTAAGTCCTATGGGGAGAGGTTATCTCCACCACTTAGAACACGACATAGCATGTGGTAAATGCGAAATGTATATTTATTGAATGAATAAATGAATGACATGTGCTGAGAATCCCAAAATACGCTGGTAACTGGAAGTCAGTGCCAAAAAAGGACCCAATTGATCAAGCTGAGTCTTCCAGAAGTATTCACGAATTCACAAAATTATACTAATTTTTACTCAACACTCATCATTGCTATAGACCAAATTTCAGCCAGATGTTATTTAAAGTATATGAATTATAGACCCTTGAAAGCTGGGGTTTGTAATGGAAATGCTGACAGCCACTTAACCAGATAATAACACCAGTTCACTTGGTGTGTATATATAGTGTCACTGCTAATATGGCTGTGCCATCTGTTCTATCTGAGAGTTGAAAAAGAATTGAGCTTTAAACTACTGGGTTAAAAAAAAAACCTGGTAGATAAATTGGATCCTAAAAGGTGAAGTAATGCAATGACACTTTAATGCTGTAATTACATTGCTTTGTTGCCTACCTGAGCTCAAATAGTGCACATGAAAGAGATGATTGGAAAATGGCATGTCACCCTGAAACCCATCAGGCATTTCTGTTTATAGTTTTGTTCCTACTAGGCAAGGTAGGAGGACATTTTGCACTCCTTATGATTTTTTTAACAGCCTAATAATACAAGTAGGTGGTCAACAATGAATGGTGAAAATATGTGTTTTAAGCATCTAAAGGCTGTACCTCTACTGACTCTTAATTTGAAGAGAAAGGTCAAAGAAACTCCAGATGGCCATCGTGGACTCTGCAAAAATGGCTTTTCTAATTACTGACACTTGACAGTGTCCCTCTCCCCTCCTTGCATAATGTAGGCTTTACAGGCCCCAGAAATTAATTCTGAACACCTGTGTTACCAGGGGCTAGCAGTCTGAGAGGGATGCCCTTGTTTCTTTCAGCCTCTTAGCTGTTTGATAACAGAAAAAGAAGAGAAACATACCGACTGGAAAACCTCAGAGGTCACAAGGCAACAATCCCCATTTTCTTACAATAGTTGTTGAGTATCAGATGGATGTAGGCTTCTTCTGCTACAATAGCAATGCCCATACAATTGATCTGACCAGTATATGTAGCCACAGATGGAAAACTCATTTTTTGTTAAGACTTGGAAGGGTCTCTTCACAGTGTTTTTTTATAATATTATAGACAGCCTAGACTTGATTCCCACTAAAAACGTCACCACCTCCTGCTACAGGCTTCTACTCTGTTATTTTGCTGCAATTTTCTCAGGGTTTCCTAAGAACAAATAGTGTGGCAAGTGTTCCAGCATATTTTGTTCTCCCTTATCTTTCATTAATTTCTCAATTTCCAGATCTTTACTCTGAAAATTGCAAAGTGGGGCTCAAGGAAGAGTAAGCAGGGCAAGAAGAGTTCACAATTTTGAGAAAGTGCCACTTTTGAACATTTTGTTGCGATTCAGGAAATGCTTACGAAACTTAAAGCACTTTCATAGAATACTCATGTCTGTAGTAGAAATAGGAAAAATGTATTAACTCATATGTAGTATGAGTTAAAATGGAAATTATAGGAGATATATTTAGTGATTCATTAAGTCATTTGTTCATCAAATACCTATTGGACATTTACCATGTGCTAGCCCCTGTTCCAAGTGACAGAGACACTGGAAAACAGTTCTTTTGCAAGGACTAATGTACTTATGAAGAAGATAGAAACTCAACAAATAAATCTCAAACCAATATATACATTAAATATTAAGATATCTCTCAAAGGTATTTTCAATATTTTAAGTAGTGTTTCTTGATCCGGCTAATCTGATTTTTATCCCAATGACAAATGAAGTTCACATAATTAAATGAAATGGACAATATACAGTGTTATGAAAATGCTAGAGGCCCTGTGCATGGGTTTATGTACTGGTGGGGGGAATGGCCTTTGGGGATCGGCCTGCCATGGGAGTGCACTGACCACCAGGGGGCAGCTTCTGCATTAAGTGTCTGCCCTCTGGTCAGTGCATGTCATAGCGACTGGTCAACCTCCTGGAAGCCATTCATTGTTTTAATAATAGAGAGCTGTGGACAAGGAGTTTGGAGGGCTGGTCAACCTTGATTGCTCTGAAGGGTCAGAGTTAGTTATTGGATGTTAGTGGTTGAAGCAGCCCTCATCTGTTAGTCCTAAGAAGATTCACTGATTGGCTTTTACTGGTGTTTCCTGCCTGGGGGATATGGGTGTATCTTATGATTTTAATCTTAATAAAAGGGATGGTAAAGCCAGAACGAGTAGTAGTTCTTCCACTAGAGTTGGACTACCACCTGGCCCCTATTCTCCAAATTAATATTCTTCTAAGTCTCTATTCATTTGTGTGTGGCCTTCTCCAGAAACCCGAACCCTGAACCGGGTACCCTGAATCACGTGGGATGTGAAAGAGGTTCCCACATCAACTAGTCTTTCTGGTTGTTTCACAGTTTGGTCACTGGAATTTTATTATATAATATTTGTCTGGCAAAAATGGTGTGCTGTTCTATAAAAATTTTAATTTGAGGATTATGTCAACTGGTATTCAATTCCTGGTTTACTTATTGTGTAATTTTAAGCAAGTTACTAAATTTCTCCTATAATAAATTCGGTAACCTATAAACTTATGTTAATAATAGTATCCCTGTGGATTAATAAAATAATGCACATATAGAATATTAGATAAGTGTTTGTCACAGAGTAAGCACTTAGTAAATTTTAGATAATTTTTGTTGTGGATTTAATTAGAAAGAAGTAAAATGTCCTTACTTCAAAAAGCCTTTGCAATAAATATTTTCTTTTTGTCTTGTTATTATTCTTTTTAAAAATCTTTATTGTTGAGAGTATTACAGATGTCCATTTTCCTCCCCCACCCTCATTTCCTCCTCCCACCTAGTTCCCACCCTACCTCAGGCCTTCACCACCTTATTGTCTATGTCCATAGATTAATTCATATATGCATATAAATTTTTTGGTTAATCTCTTCCTATACCTCACCCTTTCCTCTGAGATTCATCAGTTTGTTCCATGTTTCCATGCCCCTGGTTCCATTTTATTCATCAGTTTATTTTGTTCATTAGATTTCTTATTGATTTATTTTTATTTTTAGATTCAGTTGTTGATAAAAATGTATTGTCATTTTATTATTCATATATTTTCTCTTTTCTCTTTCTTCTTCTTCCTCTTCTTAAAGTATACCCTTCAATATTTCATGTAATACTGGTTTGGCAGTGATGAATTCCTTTAGCCTTTTCTTGTCTGTGAAGGTCTCTCTGACCTTCAATTTTAAATGATAGCTTTGCTGGGTAGAGTAATCTTTGTTGTAGGTTCCTGTTATTCATCACTTTGAATATTTCTTGCCAATCTCTTCTGGCCTGCAAAGTTTCTGTTGAGAAATCAGCTGACAGTCTTATGGGAACTCCCCTGTAGGTAACTAACTGCTTTTCTCTTGCTGCTTTTAAGATTCTCTCTTTATCTTTAACCTTTGGCATTTTAATTATGATGTGTCTTGGTATGGACCTCTTTGGGTTCCTCTTGTTTGGGACTCTCCACTTCCTGAACTTGTAAGTCTATTTCTTTCACTGGGTAAGGGAAGTTTCCTATAATTATTTCTTCAAATCGGTTTTTAATAGCTTTCTATCTATTTTCTCATTCTCCCATAATGCACATTGGTATGCTTGAAGTTGTCCCAGAGGCTCCTTACACTTCATATTTTTTTTCCTTTTGCTTTTCTGATTGGGTGTATTTTATTGCCTCATATTCCAAATCGCTGATTTGATTCTTGGAATCCTCTATTCTCCTGCTGAATCCCTGTAAATTAATCTTTATTTCAGTTAGAATGTGCTTAATTTATGACTGGTTTTTTCTCATGTCTTTGAAATTCTCACTAAGCCCCTTGAAGCTCTCATTAAGATACTTGAGCATCCTTATAACAATGTATTGAATTCTACATCTAGTAGTTTGCTTGCTTCCATTTCATCTAGTGTTTTCTTCCCCTGGAGATTTGTTCTGTTCTTTCATTTGTGACATTTTTCTTTGTCTCTGGATTTTGGCTTCTTCTCTGTGTTTGTGTCTATGTATTAGATAGAGCTGCTATGTCTCCTGGCATTGGTAGAGTGGCCTTATGTAGTAGGTGTCCTATAGGGCCCAGTGGCTCAGCCTCTCCAATCATATGATCTGGGTACTCTAGGCATGGCCCTGTGTAAGCTGTGTGCACAGTCTTATTGTGGTTGAGCCTTGATTACTGTTGGCATTACTGGGAGGAATTGACCTCCAGGGCAATTAGCTGTGAGGACCAGCTGCGACTACAGTGGTGGAGCTGCTGTGCAGAAGACACTCCTGTGTAGCAGGACTTGCTTCAGTGGGGCTTAGGTGCTTACTGAGTGTGCCCCTTGAGTATGTTGCTTGTGGATGTGTAGAGTTATAATCTGGCATGGTCTGAAGCTGTCCACTGGATGCACTAGCTCTGGGGCCTCCAAGTAGGTGCAAAGTCAGCCACTGCTTGGGGCCACCTGGTAGCTACAGAGAGATCTGCAAATGGCTTCTACTTGTGTTAGACTTGGAAGAGCGAAGAAGAGGCCAAGCTGTGAAGCAAAGCTGCTGCTAGTCCCAGGCCTTGGGCCTCTTATTGATAGGTATGGAGCATTCTGGTGCCAGCTGCTGCTTATTTGAGTGATTTTAGGAAAGTCTGAAGCCTGAGCCAGGACAGGCCATTCATATGAAAAGCTGCTGCAAACAGCTTGGGATAGGGCTGAAAACTGGATGGTGTGGGGTCTCAGTGAATCACCATGATGAAGCAAACAGTGTGATCCAGCTTGATGGAGCCTGAGATATGGCACCTGTGAGCCAGCTCTGTGATGGGGGAGGTCTCAGCAGAGGAAAAATAAACCCTGTGAGTACCCCTGTCTGAAAGACACCTGTCCCTGGGTTCTTACCCAGATTCCAGACAATCCAGTTCCTTGCCGTATGTCTCTGGATACCCGCCAAGCTACTGCCTCAGTGTTGGAGCTCAGAGGGAGCAAGTCCAAGTAAGTCCATGCATTGGCACTTTAAGAGAAACTGCCTGGGACTCTGACATCCTCTGTGTTATTCAGTCACAATCCCTGCTGGTTTTTATAGCCCAAAGTTATGG
This sequence comes from Antrozous pallidus, assembly GCA_027563665.1. Taxonomy (NCBI): domain Eukaryota; kingdom Metazoa; phylum Chordata; class Mammalia; order Chiroptera; family Vespertilionidae; genus Antrozous; species Antrozous pallidus. The sequence goes on from CM050509.1 coordinate 126,935,454, forward strand.
GGACTTCTCTTTCCAGCTCTGGAACCCTAGGATGGGGGCTGGTGTGGGGCTCAGACCCCTTGCTACTCATGGGAGTACTCCACAGCCAAGATATTCATCCTAATGCCACACATGGGTATTGGAGCAGCCCATTTTGCACCTCTACCCCACCTACCAGTCTCAAATGTGCTTTCTTCTTTACCTCTCTAATTGTAGGACTTTCGTGTGGTTGTGGGAGGCGGAGAGTACTGTGTTTATCTTTGCTGTCATCTTCTCTTTTCCCTCTCCAATAAATATTCAATATCAAGTAACTACATAAACTTTTTTCTTCCATAGTAATACTTATATTTAGGAATAATTAGCGGTCAAAACTTTTTTCTTCAGTGACTGCAGTGGTACAATGAATCTGACATTGAATAGTACAGATTGCAGTGACAGTGTGTGAACTTTCTGTTCAAACTCTCTTTATTCTGACAGGAGTCAGCCCCCTGCTAACTCTTGAATTGCAGTCTAGAAGAATAATGTTACCAACAAATCTACTCAAGAAAATTCTGGTTTATAGTGCAGTGACACACTAACCTTCACTCTGACCAAATATAATGGACTTTCATATTTGAAAATACACAATTTTGAAAGGGGAGCTATTGTTCCTGATATTAATTATTTGAAATGTGGCCTTTGATATCCATAGTGACTTTTTAGTCTCTTATTTCATTGGACAGCTTTTGGCTATGTTAACAGAGAAAGTGTCCTTACAAACAGTAAACATGAGATCTTTCCTCTTACTGAATTTTTAAATTTATAATACAGTCTTGTTAACTGTGGACACAATGTTGTACAGCAGGTCTCTATAACTTAATCCTTTTGTATGACCAAAATGTTATATCTGTTCAACAGTAACTCACAATTTCCCCCTCTTCCCAGCCCCTGGAAACCACCATTCTACTCTGTTTCTATAAGTTTGACTATTTAGGCTCCTCATATAAGTGGAAGCATGCTGCATTTATTCTTCTGTGACTCTCATATTTAACTTAGGATAATGTTGCTGCAAATGGTAGGATTTCCTTCTTCTTTAAAATTCTGAATAATATTTCATTGTATGCATATACTAAATTTTCTTTATTCATTCACCCACTGAGGGCCACTTAGGCTTTTCCCCAACTTTTAGATAACCCTTTGAGACCTACATTAACCTCCTTTGGATGTATAACCAGATGTGAGATGGCTGAATTATATAGTAGTTCTATTTTTAACATTCTGAGGAGGCTCCACGCTGTTTCCCATAATGGCCATGCCATTTTACATTCCCACCAACAGTGCATAACAGTCCTCTTGTCCGATGTCTTGAAACTTTGGATATATCGCCTCAAGAAGCAGTTTCAAAAATGAAAACTAAGGCATAATGTAATTCATGGACAGCGGGCCTAACATCTGCACTTGCTTCCATCTACTAAAACTCATCATCAGCCAAACTCAGTCCTGAGAAGGTCCATTTATAATTTTTCTGTTTATAGCTATTTCCTAATTATCCTTAGACATTCTGACAGTGATTATGAGGGAATAGTGAAGGGAATTGGCAGCAACAAAAATAGCAGACCAGCTTCAACTAACAGAAAAAAAGAGAAAGATGGTTGGGGAATGTACATGGAATACAGAGAAGTGGAATCCTCCATTTCTCAGTATGTCATCTTAGTGTAAGCTTAAAGGAGTTTGGAAATTGTTCCTACAATAATGCCAACTGTTAGTATTAACTTAAGGATGCTGAGGTTCCTAGGAACAGAAAAAATGAAGAGAAAATACAGAGCTTGTCAGCTATCTTTTTAGTGAAGGGAGGAATTGGAGAGTTAAAGATTAAAAATTGCTATATTCCACAACACAGTCTCCAGGGTTAGCTAAGGTATGCATGGGATAGTATGTATCCTTGTTCCAAGAGTTCCCATGAGAACTGAGCAGTAATAGCTCAAAACACTACCCCCTCACAACCCTTTGAACTAACTATTAGAGGATAACTGGGAAACCCATTTAAGCACATATTCACACACAAATTAAAATACATTATTTTTACCATGTTTTTCTGCCATTGCTTGGTTTTATAGTCATGCTTTTAATATTTTATAATTTAATTTATTTTAAATTATTTTTATTTGATAATACAAAATAAATGAAAGTCAAAAGATACACTAGTTGTGCAAATGGTTTCCCTCACACTCCTATTACCTGGACACTCAGTTCCTTTCTATATAGGCAAACACTGTTCACAGTGTAATATGTTTTCTTCTAAAGCTATGATTGAATTTTCCAATATATCTGTATATATTCAGATTTCTTTCTCAGAAAATATGGCATACTATAAACATTCCTCTACACCTTTCTTTTTTATCCCAAACTGTATCTTAAATAATGTTTCATTTCACAAAATACAGAGCTATTTAAACACAGCATAGTGTCACATTCAGCAAATAAATCATATTTTATATTTCCAGTCACTTATCAATATATAATTAGTTTCTCTGAATTTTAACACACTTATCTTAAAGTGCCATTCAGGTTGATTTATTATCTCTACTTCTTCAGATTATTAATTCAGTCTTCCAACTTTTATAATGGCTTACTCTCATCGAATGTTTTACAATTTTTTACTGTGCACTTGACTTGGATTTTTATTTTTCTCTGAAATATCTCCTTGCCCTTGACAGTGGAGGCATTCCAAAGCAGCATTTGTTGGTTATCTTTGTATGTCAACAGTGTTAGACAAATTATCATCTTAACTCCTTGACTGTTTTTTTTCCTACCCTCAGAGATTGGTAGGAATGCATAAGCTTAGGTTTCTGGTTTCTCTAGTGTGAATTTTTTCTACTCTATGTGGTCCAATGTAATGGGCCCAATTCCCTTGCTATATCTTCCATCCAGAGCATTAGTTATCAGTTTCAATGATGAGACACCTCTTCCAAGCTCTCTATTTTAATATTAAGCAAGCATTGGATTACAGATGTCAAGATAATAGATCCTTTATATTAAATTAAACAAGTTATGTTTCATTCTTAGTTTGCTAAGAGATAATATTATCAGGTGTTGAATTTTATAAAATTTCATTTCTCTACCTGAAAGATCATATGATTTTCTCCTATATTCAGTTAATTATATTCACTGATCTTCTAATGGTAAGACAGTCTTGCTTCCTTGAAATAAAATCAACTTCTAATGTGTAATTCTTTTCAAATATCTTGAGATTTAATTTCCTTTAGAGTTTTGTTTTTGCCAAAACTGGTTTGGCTCGGTGGATAGAGCATCAGCCTGCGGACTGAAGGGTCCCAGGTTTGATTCTGATCAAGGGCATGTACCTTAGTTGCGGGCACATCAGCAAGAGGCAGCTGATCGATGTTTCTCTCTTATAGATGTTTCTGACTTTCTATCCCTCTACCTTCCTCTCTGTTAAAAAATCAATAAAATATGTAGTTTTAAAAAGAGTTTTGTTTTTGTGTTAATGTTTAGGTTGGCCTGTGAATTCATTTCTTGTAATGTTTTGGTCAGATTTTGAATCATGGTTATTCTGGCCTCATAAGACAAATTAGGGGTTCATTCTCTCTCCCCTCCTCCTTCCCTCTCTTACCCTTGGAAAAGTTTGTGTATGATTTGTTTTTGGTCCTTACTTAAATATTTAGAAGAATGCAGAGATGATACTACCTCTTCCTGAAAGTTACTTAGAGATAGTATGTTGAACTATAGAATAATTGTAATAGAAGTAGGTGATTATTTGTGTGTATGTAACTATTATTTTTTTTCAGAATGTTGGGATTTTTTCTGTTCCAAGTTGGGTTTTATTTTTCAATGAATTTTAAAATATTTTTTATTGATTTTAGAGAGAGAGGAAAGGAGAGGGAGATAGGAATGTTGACATCAACATCGATCAGCTGCCTCCTACATGTCCCACACTGGGAATTGAACCCCTAACCTGGGCATGTGCCCTAACTAGGATTAGAACTGGGATTAGAACTGAGATCAATGCTCAACCATTTAGCCATACCAACCAGGCATTCAGTGAATATACACATTTCATTCCAACTAAAATTTCAAATGTAATGGCAATATTATCTTACTTTTTTATGTCTCTGTAGGGTATGTACCAGTAGTCATGTGCCAGTGATTCCTCATAATGATTACATGTGCCTTTTTTCTTTTGTTATTATTGTACTTTTGAGAGTTTACAAATTGTAAGTATGCATAGGTCCATTGGGTGTGTGCTGACACTTTATAAATTCACGCTGCAATTTCTGAGAGCACCGCCTAGAAATGTATCCCTTTCTTCATTCCCTTATATAATTAGACTACTGCTTGTCAGCACTTTACTTTTCTCTGACATGCCTGGAAACAATGTGACTCCCATAGATAGTAACACAATAAGTAAATCTTGGGTCTCTGATACATCACTAACAGTATTATTATTTCAAATCATTGACAAATTTTGCATTTCAAACTAAGCAAAATGTTGTATGAAAGCACATCTTACCTGTTGTCAGATATGGTTGCCTTCACTCCTTTTTGAACTATTAGAATTTTTAAAATATTTAAAGTAGGGGTCCTTAACCTCTTAAAAGTGACAAACTCCTTGGACCTCTGGTGATATGTATATATGCTATATCAGAATAACATTATTAAATGCATAGAATAAAATACATAAGATTATAATGTAACCACTTACAATGCATTTATCAAAATATTAAATTTGTGACAGGGTATGCACATTTTTAATAATTTTTAAATAAGAATATCTATTGGTAGGTCTAGTAACTATATTTTGAAGTCAGTATAACCACAAGAATATTTAAGATATCTGTGACAACTAAAATGTGATATAATATCTGTGACTTCTATTGGTTACAAAATCATAATTATTGCTACTGGTGTTTATTAGTTAGTCATGATTAAAGTAAAAGATTAATTTTAGTCAAACTGAGTGAAAATATTTTCCCAGCCAACTTCATGGATCCCTGAATTCTATCCAAATAGCTCTTACACTTCTGTGGACCCCAAACTCACCCCTGTCTTAAAGGGAGCTCTTCCTAGGATCCTGAAAAGTCAATATAAAAATAATGACCGCTATTTACTAAAGGTAAAAAATTAGGATTTTCTTGACTCTATAGTTCTCTAGCCTTCAAACAATATAGCCCCTTGATCTTTCCTGTGTGGCCCAGAGCCATCTCTAAACCTACACTTGCTAGTTTGGTTTGAAGACATGTTTCATGCTCTACACTAGATTCGCATTGCTTTGTTAACCCCAGAAGCACTCTCTCCCTTAGGAAAGGAGGGAGGGGAAAAGAGAAAGTTTCCACAATTGTAAATTGGTGTACCATATGCTTGAACAAATCTGCCATATGTTAAATGTAATATCCCTGCTTCAAGGCTGGCTATGATTGCACATTTGCTTCCAAGAACAATTCGTGTTGTTGGCTTTGGTTTATAAAACCCTTATGAATTGAGTCCTGAATACTGTAGGAGTTTTTCTTTTTCTTTTTTCTATTTTACTCTTTGCCTCAATCTTCCCCTTACAGGAAAGTAAAAACAAGTCTGGTTTTATACTTGTTAATCTTATAGGTGTGCTTTAGCATTTTTGTACTGCTTAATTTTTCTTTTGGTGTGTGTGTGTGTGTGTGTGTGTGTGTGTGTGTGTGTGTGTGTGTGAGAGAGAGAGAGAGAGAGAGAGAGAGAGAGAGAGAGAGAGAGAGAGGTAGTGATAGTGACAGGGAGTCTATGTACTGAGGACACCCATCTTTAATAACAATTGCCCTCTTTAGTCAGTCAATATTTATTGAGGGGTCATTGCTGGCTGTATAATATTAGGTAGTCTACTTTAAAAGTAAACAAAGTAAGTTTAAGGCATTAAATATTTTGATTATGCACATCAAATACATTGATGGAAACAGGGACACATAATGTAGTGCATATTTCATACATTTTGGTGAATTAAAGCATTATTATTCTGAGTTGAAATGCAGCTCTGAACAAAATACAGAACAGTAGCAGTTTCTTCAAGATACGCAATGCATGCCAATTATATGTCAATAATAAAAATATATATTTCGGATATGTTACTGGCATGTGATGGTTATGGGCATAAAAATTTTAATACACTTTTGTTTGATTTATATTTTATACCTTCAGCTGACTTTAATATGAGCCCTCTGTTACTTACCTTCAAGGGATGACTTATTCATTTTAATTAAACTGCAACTGCTTTTTCTTTCTGAACACAAGGACAAAGAGCAAGTCTTCTCTAAGTCAATGACTACTCGTCAAACCTTGTTTAAATTATCCTTTAAGTGTAATCAACATAATCAGCAGCAGCCATTATTCCGGAGAAACTGAGAATGAGCTTCTAAGTCTGTTAGTTGTTGGATGGCCTTCAATGAGGTACTTTCAAAGAAATCTTTCTTTTTGCAATATTTGCTCCAACACCAAATTAGAAGATTATTAGAAATGGGTCCTGGAGAAAACAGAAGCATTTTTGTTGTTGTTTCATTATATGTAGGTACCTGTGGATTTGTGTGTAGAGGTGAGTAGTAGTTCAGGTATCATGAATGTTTTAGTCAAATACATAAACAGAACTAACAAACTGAGAAGGTTCATTAACTAGCGGGACAGATTTCAAGGACTAATGGACAGATGTTGGTGCAGTTTTGCAGGGTCCATACAGGACAGTGGGGAAAGATCAAAACAGCTGAACCACAGAACAGACTTAATTATGCACCTGGTTTACACAATACACAACTGAGCTCCTGTATGCTGTTATGTTCCTGGAGCACAGCCATTCTGCAGACTTCAGTCAAGCAAGGGAAGCCAAGAATATTTAAATAGAGCTTTTTGAAAATTGGAAAGGCTTCCAGAATACAAGCTTAAGTCCTTATTAATGTTCATGGGAAAATGACTTATGCTAACTATGTACAAAATTCGCAGTTGTATCCCTGCTCATAAAGGTGTGTTTTCTTTTCCAGAAGCTTACAACCCTTTGACAAAGCTTTCCAATTCTCAAACCCTCGAGAGTGTTCCAAAATGTGAGTGAGCTGTCTCCTCAAAGTCAAAAGTCATATATATTTTTTCAAAATTGGATTTTATTTTATTTTTATTTATTTGCTGCGTGGTAGTTTCATCACTTATTCCTGTATAATGAGGTCATATTCAGAATAACAGTGATATCAAAATTAATTGTAGTATGCCCCAGTGATTTGCTGCAAGGGTTGCAAAGAAAAATATAATGTTTTCTTCCTTAAAAATTATTGGGGAAAATGCTTGTTAAATAAATATTAAAAGTTCCGATTTTAAGCTCATAGACTACAATGATACACTTTTTGTTATTTATCCTTTTCTCTCTAGTATTAATAAAAATGGAATCAGGAGGAGAAAGTGGCGGCCAACAAGGCAGGCATTTCTTGTATCTCCTCCCAGGGCCAGGCAGGAAATACAATTAAATTGGAGAACATACACCCAGAATTACCAACTGAGGTCCAGCTGAGGAGGAGATGTATCAAGGAAGGACAGAAAACACCTGGAGTCTGGTAGGAAGGGCCCGATCACCATGAGCAGCTGACCCAGCTTCGGGGGCAGGCAGTAGGCCTGTAGGCTGAGAGTGAGGAGGGAGCTCCCTCAGAAGAAGAGGCCTGGAGCACCAGAGCTGAGATCAGTGGCCCATGTAACATCCAGCTGTGAAAGACAGCAAGCAGGGCTACTGGCCAGGTTGGACTCTGGAGATGGTAGACCAGAGGCAGTTGGAAAGAAAGCCGCATTTTCTTTTCTTTCTTCTTTTGTGTGTGTGTGTGTGTGTGTGTGTGTGTGTGTGTGTGTGTGTGTGTGTGTGTGTGTTTTGTTTTTGTTTTTTAAACCAGAGCAAAGGCGTTTTCATTTGCAGCTACTCACCCAAGGCCCCAGTACAGGGAGGGAGGTGTCGACTTGAGGTGCCTATGGAGCGGCTAGGGTGGGAAACATTCCAGGAAGATGTGGGAAAACAGCAGCCAGGAAGCCTGCATTTGGTTGTACACCCCCAAACCATATCGGCCATTTTTCCTGAGAGGAATGAGCCATTATGAGTAGCTGCAGGGCAGGAAAAGAAAAAAAAAATAACCACCCTAGGTGGTATAGCCTGCCCTACCCTCAGGAGCCCTGCATGCCATGTCCTGCAGTTTGAACTTTCAGAGGAAACAAAAGAAGAGGCCAAGCCTATGGGTTTGAACAATCTCATGGAGCATCAGTGACTGGGTTCAAGGTAGGGCCATCTGCCCCATAATCCCAGGAACCTGACTGGTACTTTCCAGGCACAGGAGAACTGATAGAGTAAAACCCCAAGTTTCTAGTCCACCACAATTGTTCACATACAAGGATCTCTGCCCAGCTGAGGGCAGAGTAATATTTTGGGTCACTCGCAGAGGAGTAGCTCTGGGACAGGGAAACACACCCACCACATTCCCTGAAAGCTAAGCAGCACCTCCCCAGCCTAAAGCCCTTTCAGAAACACACTGTTGAGTGATTAAGATTGACACCTGGATGTCAGGCTAAGGTGGGCAGAGGCTGAGCTCAGGGAACCAGGGGAAGTTTGCTAACCCAGCCCCAGGCCCCATGGTGCTAACAAACCTAGTTTAGAAGGCACATTGGTCCCTCCTGCTGGCGGTGAGGTCCTGTGTAGACACACAGAAATGGTGGGTCAGTGGATCACTTGGAGCTTCAAGCAGGTTGCTGAGAGCCAAAGGAGGACAGTGTCTGGCAGTGGTTAGCACCTAAGTAGCACACAGGAAGCCCAGAAGTGGCAGACAGAACAGAAAAGGAGGTTCCAAAGGGAGCTCCCATGGGGCACTAAACTCTTCTGAAACAAACGTCCAAGTGCCCATATGTAGGTGAATGGATAAAATATAGCTGTGGTACATCTACAAAATGGAATACTATGCAGCTGTAAAACAGAACTCTTACCATTGGCAACAGCATGGATGGACCCAGAGAGTATGATGCTAAGTGAAATAAGCCAGTCAGAAAAAGACAAATGTCACATGATCTCACTCACATGGAATCTACTGAACAAAATAAACTGGTGAACAAAATAGACTTAGAAGCATGGGAACAGACTGAGGAATTTCAGAGGGAAGGCAAGGGTGGGATGGATGGGTTGGAAGAGACTAACCAGGGAACTTATATGCATATATGCATGGTCCATTAACACAGACAATAGTGTGGTAAAGGCCTCGGGGAGACAGGGGTGATGTGGAAGAGGTCAATGGGAAAAACAAAGGGAACATTTGAAATACTTTCAACAAAGATTAATGAATGAGATAATTGCATTATATTCTCAATTAATTTTTTATTGCGGTAAGAACACTTAAAAGAGATCTACCCCATAATGATTTTTATACATATGGTATTGTTAAATATACACACCATCTTGTACAGCAATTTTAAAAACATTTTTATCATGTATACCAAACTTTATTTCCATTGAACAGCACCTCCCAATCTTATTCTCCCACTAGCTCCTGGTAACCACCATTCTACTCTCTATTTGTATGAGTTGGACTAATTTAAATACCTCGTATAAGTGGAATCATTCAGTATTTTTCCTTCTTTGGCTGTCTTAGTTCATTTGGGATACTGTCTTCCAGGTTCATCCATGTGGTAAAATTTCCTTTTTTAAGTGTGAATAATACTCCATTGTATGTGTATATCACATTTTCTTTATCCATTCATCTATCAGTGGACATTTAGGCTTTTCCTACCACTAGGCTATTGTAAATAGTGCTGCAATGAAACTGTGAGTACAGATATCACTTCAAGATTCAGATTTCAATGCTGTTGGATATATCCAGAATTGGAATTGCTGAGATATATGGGAGTGCTATTTTTCATTTGCTTAAAAACTTCCATATTGTTTTTCAAAGTGGTTGTCACGCTTTACATTTACACAATCTAAAATATTTCAGTTTCTCCACATCATTACCAAAACTTGTTAGCTTTAAAAAAAAATTATAGCGGTTATTCTAACAGGTGTGATGTAATTTCTCATTCTCATTTTGATTTACATTTCCCTGATTATTAGTGATGGTGAGCATTTTTTCATGTACCTGATGACCATTTGTATGACTTATTTGGGGAAATGTTTAGTCAAGTAATTTAACCATTTTTTTAATATGGCTATTTTATTTTATTCTTTGCTGTTGACTTACAGGAGTTACTGAGTATATATTAGATATTAGCCCCTTATTGAATATGTTTTGAAAATATATTTTACCATTCAATTGATGGCATTTTTACTTGATTATTATTATTTTGCTGTGAAAATGCTTTTTGATTTATGCTTCTCAATCTTCCTTGACCTAGTATGTAACAAAATAATTCTAATAAATATATGAACTTTGTCTTCAATGCTGAATAAGCACTGAAGTGTAGTCATTTACATAGTTGTCCCCAATTAATAATATGCTAGTAGAAGGATAGCAGTAGTCATATTTAACTGAACATTTTCATTTTAGTTTATTTCTCAAATAACTACAATTCTATTAAGAAGATTCAATTAAAAATGCTTTAAGTTTTATAATATTGGATATGATCAATCTCTCTCCCCCACCCCAGTAAATATATCCTATCTAATAAAAGATTAATATGAAAATTGACCATCATTCCAACACACAAGAGGGCTGTCCCCATGTGTTCAAAGATGGCTGCCCCCATGTGTACACAAGATGGCCACCACAAGATGGCCAGCAGGGAAGGGCAGGTAGGGGTGACCAGTCCTGCAGGTGAGGGCAGTTGGGTGGTTCCAGGCCTGCAAGGGAGGGAAGTTGGGGGTGATTAGGCCTGCAAGGAAGGGCAGTTGTGTGTGGGGGGAACCACGCATGCATGGGAGAGAAGTTAGGGGCAATCAGGCTGGCAGGGGAACAGTTAGGCATCAATCAGGCTGGTAAGGGAGTGGTTAGGGAGTAATCAGGCTGGCAGGCAGAAGCGGTTAGGGGCAATCAGGCAGGCAGGCAGGTGAACAGTTGGGAGCCAGCAGTCCTGAATTGTGAGAGGGATCACAGATTAAAGGGTGCAGGGTGGGCTGAGGGACACATACCCCTGTGCACGAATTTCATGCACCAGGCCTCTAGTATATATATTAAGTTTTAAAGCATATTCTATCTAATAAAAGAGAAACATGCAAATTACTGTACCTTTGCTATGCTACCAGCCAATCAGGAGCGGGAGCATGGTTGGAGGTGGGGAACAAAGTGCTTCACGCCTGTGAGGAATGCTTCATAAATTTGCGTGTCATCCTTGATGCTAATCTTCTCTGTATCATTCCAGTTTTAGTATATGTGCTGCCGAAGTGTTAAAAGCCAGTGAGATCCCTCCTTTTCAGTTACGGTGACTGAGTCGCTTCCTTTCTCGGTAACCTTGGGTTAGTTAGGGGAATTTGATGCCACGGGATCCCCTCACGAGGCTCGCATGTTGGTTGCTCTGATAGTTAGGCTGCGACTGAGCTGCGGGGTTTACCTGTTGCATGGGACATGCAAATGGATGTCGGGGGCACCTTGGATAATGAGCGCTAGGCAGGGCTGTGAAACTTCAGGCCCAGGTGCTGGGTCAGTGGGAGCAGGCGGGTGGCAGTGAGCACGAACCATGCCTCTGTGCACAGCACTTTCCAGGACCTAGTGAGCCGGAGAGGCTCGGTCTTTGAGGCATCCGTGGTGTGAGGAGGGCTGGGCCAGGACAATGCCATACTCTCAAAGCAAGTTGTTTCCCACTTAAATATCCTCTGATGAGTATCTTTAAAAAAGAAGTAAATTTTCAGCCATTGTCACACCTTGAAAAGTTAAGGTAATTCCTTAATATCACCTAATATCCACTGTACGTTCAAATGTCTTTGTTTCAAAGATGCCTTTTACTGTTGGTTTGCCCCCTCCAGAGGCTACCCCAGGTCTTATTTCAGCCCTGACATTGGGCTGCTTCCCCCAACCATAAGTTCCCAACACACTTCCAGCCAGAGTTAAAGGGGGCTTATTCTGTTTTTTAGGCATTGCCATAACCAGTGCCTGCCAGGCCCCTGTGAAAGCACAACTCCTTAGGTCCAGGGTGCTGGAAGCTGAAGCAGAGAGGCTGTGAGGCCCAGCTCACCCAGGATGCTGGCCCCATTCACCCCCTCCCAATTATCCTGGCCCAGCCTTCCCTATGCATACCTGCTCAGAGAGTGAGGTGGTCATGGCAGCAGGACAGGAGGCCGGTGGGGGGCCTGGCTGCAGTGTACGGAACAGGAGGCCTACAGCCTCCCCCAATCCAGAGGGGCTTGACAGGGAACCACAGGCCTCGACCCCCTCCCGGCACCAGGCCAGGGGATCTGAGGCCACGTCCTCCTGTCAGTGGGGCTTGATGGGGGACCTCAAAGTGAACTTCCCGTCCTGGTGCTGGGCTACGGGACCTCTGACTGCTCCCCCTGCCGGGCAGGGCTTGGCAGGAGACCACAGGCCTCGCCCCCCACCCAGCAGGGCTTGACAGGAAACCTCAAGGTGTGCTTCCCGCCCTGGTGCTGGGCTAGGATACCTCAGGCTGCTCCCCCTCCCCCAGCTCCAGGCTGGGGGACCTCAGGCCGTTCCTCCCACCTGGTGCAGCTTGACAGGGGACTGCAGGCCACACTCCCAACCTGGCAGGGCTTGACAGGGGACCTCTAGGTGCTCTTCCCATCCTGGTGCTGGGTTAGGGGACCTCAGACTGTTCTCTCTACCCGGCAGAGCTTGACAGGGGACCTCAGGCTGCACTCCCACCTGGCAGGGCTTGACAGAGGACCTCAAGCCACACCCCCACCTCAGCACCAGGATAGAGGACCTCAGACCATACCCTCCGCCCCAGCACCAGGCCAGGGGACCTGAGGCTGTGCCCCTCCTGCCTGGCTGGGCTTGACAGGGGACCTCAGGCTGTGCCCCCCACCCAGCAGGTCTTCACAGGGGAACTGAGCCTGCACCTTCGTGCCAGTGAGGATTGATGGGGGACCTGAGGCTGCACCTCCTTCCCGGTGCTGGGCTGTGGATCTGAGGCTTGCTCCTCTGCCTGGTGGGGCTTGACGGGGGAGCTCAGGCCATGCCCCCTACCCAATGAGGCTTGACAGGAGATTTCAGATTGTGTCTCCCGCCTGGTGGGACTTGATGGGGGACCTCAAGCCACGACCCCCATCCTGGTGCTGGGCCTGGGGACCCAAGGACGTCCCCTGCCCTGTGGGGATTGACAAGAGTGGGACTGGCAGGGTCTGGATCTACCCCAATGCAGAGTAGGGGGGCAGCTGAGTCTGGGTCTCACGTGATTTTGAGGCACATGTGAGTGAGTGGGGACTTGACTCTGGGTCCTGTGGTGTGCCCCAGACTCTGACAGGAGGAAGATTTTCATATACATTTTACTAATTTTCTTTAGTCTCTGATATTTCTATTATAGAGAAAGAGCAAATAGCAATATTAAATTATTTCCTCTAATTAATACCTTTTTAATGTGCATGAATTTTGTGTACCTGACCACTAGTGTGTGTGTGTGTGAGTGTGTGTGAGTGTGTGAGTGTGTGTGTATGTGTGTGTGTATATATGTATATATATTTCAAAATTTTAAAAAGTTTAATAAAAGTTTTAAATTGTTATTTTTGGAGTAACTATATGAGGCTAGTTTTTTAATATTTAAAGAAGTCAAATATATTTCAAATGCACATTAAGTGAATTGTTTTTTAAATGCCTTCTAAAATTGCTAAGTGATTGAATTTTAATAAAGCCTACTCATATATTTCTAGTGATAGAGCTGGTAACTTTTTGTATTAGAGAAATGAGTTGGAATAATTGGCAAGTTCCATGCTTCACTGAATTGATGAAAGACAGTGAAAACTAATGTTTAATTTTTTTCTTCTAAATTTTAAAGCATTAATACAACTCTAGTATTGCCTTTATCAGGATTAGATAGAAAACTCTAATATGCATGCAGGATAATGAAAAAGAAAATATGATCAATGTAGTGATAGAAAAAATTTCAGTTTCCCAATACATTTTTAAATACAGGGATTGGCAAAAGTAGGTTTATAGTTGTGAGTACTAGTATGTGAAACAAAATTTATTCTTTTATTTGTCCTTAAAGAACTTGCAGACTTACGGCCTTTTCAGAAATTTAATTACTTGCCAGATCAGTATTTGCAATAATTGCAAAATGCCTTCCCATGGAGATAATAGGTAATGTCTAGGTTAAAATATTCATGGTAAAGCAAATTTTCCTGGTATTAGCTATAGGCTTTATTCTGGATAATTTTTTATCTTAGTTTCCTTCAGTTATTCCTGCTGAATCCCTTTAGCACATTCCATGCCGCTGGACCCCACATGCTCTCAATCTGATGAAAAACCCCAAAATTTAGCTCCGAGGAGCCACAATGGTTTAATATTCCATGGTCTCCTCTCTCTTTGCCTCATGTTGTAGATATTTATAATACAGGCTTAAAAAGGCAACGAGACAGCTGGAAAAAATGTTTCCTGCCTTTATTTAGCAGTTGTTGCATAAAGTAGAAAAATAGCATCATTTCCATGATTGTTCATATTTATTTCCTATATTAGCATCAAAAGGAAGTAAGATGTCAGTGGATTTGTAGAAATAAAATACTGTGTTGGCAATACTGTGTGCTCTTTTATTTGATTTACAAATCAAAACAGTTTAAGTGGAAGGTTAGGCAAATATAGCAAATCTAAGAAGACTGACACAAGAATTAGTGACAGGGTCATTATGTTAACAAAATCTCTCTCCTTGACCAAGTTTTAGACAGGCTCCTCTGAACCATTTTTGACTAAGCCCAGTCCTTGGTCGCTGTCTTTAACCTTCCCAGTCAGTTGTAGTGAAGGGGAACAGAACACATGACTCCCAAATGTGCCATCTTGGCATGTGCTATATTTTGAGTTGAAGGCAATCAAGATCTGGTGGACTCAAAAAAACTTTTCCTCCTCTCTTAACTACATAAAAGAATCTGGACAGTAGGCCTGGCTTAGAAAGAAAGCTATTAGCAAAGATAACTTTGATCTCAAAGGCCTATCTGCATAGAAGGGCAAATGTCTGCTCTTTTTACTATCCGGTGAATTACCCTCCTCCCCTTTGAATTCCCAGGTCCCTATCCCTTTCCTTAGGTCTGGATGGTATATAAGCCTAAAACGCACAACTTGCCTTTGGAGCTTACATTTTTATGGGGTTCCTTTACATAGAAGATTAAATTTCTTTTTTTCCCTGTTAATATGTCTCATGTCAATTTAGATATTAGACCTACTAAAGAACAGAAAAGGGTTCTTTGGGGTAGGAAATATTTCCACCCCAACAACAGGAAGATCTTGCTCTGTCAATTTCATGAGACTCTTCCCCACTCTTTTTATCTGATCACACTTGAAATCTGTTCAAATTCCTTATCCCCTAACCTTGATATTGATCACACTGGCCAGCATTCAGCAAAAATTCTATTAAACTGCTTTTAACAAGAATCCTCCTACTCTTCATGTCTGCTTCTAGTAATTTCCATTGATCTATCCTCCCTCCCCACCCCCCACGCACTCTGCTTCTTGGCTGTAAGTCCACAGCTGTCTTTTTTTTTTAATGAACGAGAGTGGAGTGGGGGTAAGGGAGGAATAAGGACACATATGTAATACCTTAATTAATAAAGAAGAATAGTTTTATTCATTTCAGAGAGGAAGGGAGAGGGTCAGAAAGAGAGAAGCATCAATGATGAGAAAGTATCATTGATTGGCTGCCTTTAGCACATAATGTGCCTTTGACCGAAATTGAACTCTGAGACCTTTCAGTCTGCAGGCTAACACTCTATCCACTGAGCCAAACCAGCTAGGGCCCAAGCTATCTTTACTATAAAATTGAGTCCCTCTCCCCTATTGCCATAGTCTTGACACCTATAGCAGTAACCCTTAATAGTCTTCCCTAATGCTTTCTAAAATAAAATCAAAACTATTAAGCATGTATTTGCTCCTTGCACCCTCAAAGCACTTGTCAAAACAATGGGACAAATAGAGGCATGTGTACTGAATATACTCAATTTATCCTAATAATATTGCTAATGAAGTTCCCCATGTAGTCTTCCCTATTAGGACTTCTCTTCACATTGTTTCTTCTGCCGTGAATATCTTTCTCTCTTTTAGCTTGTGGTTGACTCTATTTTTTGAGGTTCTGTCTCCGCTTAATTTAACTATCTCAGCTATTAGTTTCTAATGATCTTGTCTAAATAATGTCCAACCTGATTTGTTATCACTATACCGGTATGAAATTTAGAATAATTAATAGGTCTACATGTATCTCTTCATTTAAAAGTTTATTGCCTCCCCTGCCCCTTTAAATATGTTGTAGTCACTAATTAAAAACAAATTTTTTTCACCTATCCCTTCTACTCCCTCACATTTGGCAACTATCAGCTTTGTCTGTAACTATGGGTTTTTTCTGTCTTTCTGTTTATTCATTTGTCGTTTGTTTTTAGTTTTAGATTCCACATATAAGTGAAGTCATACAGTATTTTTATTTCTCTTAGCATAATACCTTTTAAGTCTATTTATGTTGTCACAGTGGCAAGATTTTATTATTTTTCATTGCTGAGTAGTATCCCATTGCATGCACACACATTTGTGCGTGTGTGTGTGTGTTTGTATGTGTGTACACATCACATCTTCTTTATCCATTCATCTATTGACACATACATGTACTATTTCCACATTTTGATTAGTATAAGTAATGCTGCAATAAACATAAGTGTGCATATCTATTTTTGAATTAGTATTTTTGTTTTCTCTGCATAAATATACATTTGCAGAATTGCTGGGTCATATGGAAGCTTATTTTTACTTTTTTTTGAGAATTCTCCATACTGTTTTCCATAGTGTCTTCATCAATTTATAATTCCTCAACAATGCACAAGTGTTCTCTTTTCTCTGCATCCTCACAAGTACTTGTTTGTTGATTTTTTTATGCTAGCAATTTAATAGGTGTGAGGTGCTATCTCATTTTTATTTTTATTTATATGTCCCTGATGATTAGTAATGGTGACCATCTTTTTGTATGTCTGTTGGCCATATGTATTTTCTCTTTAGAAAATAGCTATTCTGTCCTCTGAACATTTTAAAATTGTACTGTTTAGTATTTTTTTTGTGTTAAGATGTATGAATTCCTTATATATTTTGAATATCAATCCCTAATCAGATGTATCATTTGCAGATATATTCTCCTAGTTAGTAGGCTGTGTTTTTGTTTTGTTGGTAGTTTTCTTTGCTATCCAAAACATTTTAGTTTGATGTAGTATCATTTGTTTATTTTTTCTTTGTTTACCTTGTTTGAGGAGACATCTTCAAAAAATATTACTAAGATCAATGTCAAAGACTTTACTGTCTAAGTTTTCTTCTAGGAATTTTATGGGTTTCACTATTAATTACACTCACTAGTTTATACCAAAACAATGCTAATAGTTTCATAATTCATTTAATGAATATTTTAAAAATTATTGTACTATTATTATTATCTGAGTATAAGTCATTGAATAAAATATCATATTTAACATCATATTGTGCAAATTACACACTGGTCCTAGTTCCCCCCAAAAAACTCTAAGTTTAATTTATGTTATTGTGGCTACAAAGCAGAGTACAAAGTTTAAGAAACTTGCACAAGATCATATGAATAACAAGTGGCAGAGTTGAGAATTAAAGGCAAACCTTTTTGATTGCAGATCCCATGCACTTATCCAATCTGTGAAAAATATCTCTCTAGGAGAACTGGTTCATTATTTTCTGATAAACTGCAGATGTGTGAATACCCATTTGTTTTTTCTGCCATTCATCCTACTAGTATTTGCTATTGATGTGAGTGCAAAACAAAAATTTCCTGTAAAAGGAATAGCATGCTACTTGTTTCCCTCACAATGTTTCGTCTAAGGCTGCTCAGGAATATTACATAACTAACTGCCCCAACGGCTGGCTCTCACTGATAAAAAGAACATCCTTGTAAAGGCCAGATGTGGTTAGAAATCTACAAACATGCACAGTTTAGAATTAAAAGGGAGAACATAATTTTCATTTTTGTCTTTTGATTGTAAATATTATTAAGCCAACAATAAACATAGAATAGTCCAGAGTAGCATAAAAGACTGCTAGATACTTCAGGAGAAAATAAACTATACAGGTTTTTGATATTTAAAGGAACCAGACATTCCTAAAATGCGATACTATCCTTATCATCTATCCACTTTAAAGGATGGGCGTGTAACTCAGAAGCACTTGCAGTTAATTGTCCATATCACCGTGCATGGATTATCTTTGATGTGCTGTATTTATTCAGTATCTTCTTCATTAAAACAGAAAAGTGATGTCAGACAACTTCTTATATTCCTGATACTAGTATGGTAGAATCAGCCCTGACATGAGTTTGCATCCAATTTGACCTATAACATGCAGAGTTTAGAAGGAAAAATTAAATAGAAAAAAAGCAATTTCACTTTCTTCCATAAGGAAAATATTCATTGAAAAGGAGAAGAATTTGCCAATCTAAAATAGGTCCTGAACTGGTTATTTTTAAGAAACTGCAGACACAGAAGAAGTTCTGAAAACCTGAGTAGAAGTTACCCTTTTGTCAGAGACATTTACATTCATAAGGGAAATTTCCATTTGTAAGGGTGTCTCCCTCACTGTATCTGGAAGAGTAGGATGACTAAATGTTAGAAACTCTTTTTGATAGACAAGGCAAATACTTAAATCTGCATATGATACATGTGAAGTAAGGTGAACTTACTAGTTCATAGGTCAGCAAACTTTTCATGTAAAAGTCCAGATACTGAATATTTTCAGCCCAGCAGGCCGTACAGTCTTCATGACAACTATTCGACACTGTGGTAATAGATCAAAGGATCCATAGACAATCATAATGACTGAGCATGACTTGTTACAATAAAACTTTATTTGTGGATACTGAAATATGAATTTCATATAGTTACCATGTCATAAAATATTTAATATTTTCAACCCTTTGAAAATGTAAAAAAAAATTTAGGTTTATGAGCTACACTTAGCACACAGATTGTCATGTGCTCATTACCTCAGAACTTCAGCTAACTCAGGAAATTAAGAGCCAGTGAGGTTTAAGTAAAAAGAGAGAAAGAAAGGAAAGGAAGAACATACCATTCTAAATAATTGTGGAGGGGAATATGAAAATGGTTTAGTGCATTGCTTGCTCTGAGAAAGCAAACACGCTCTCTCCTACAGACCAGACTTACCCTTGTGACATCTTTGCGAGATTTAGAAAAATAACCATCTTCTCAGGTGAAAGCATGAGCTCTCACACTGAACTCCAAGAGGATTTCAGCATTACTTTCCCCAATGCCTAATACTTTTGGTCAAGGCTCATCTTGCACAACTATTCATAGTGGCCCTTATTGTCCCATTACCTTTTTTTCTCACTTCCCATTTGTGTTTGTAATTAAACTCTCTCACCTAAAAAATCTCCCATGAGTAGAATATTAAACATTAAGTACATGGCATCTTTATTTTCTGTCTAGCAACAACCATTAGCCATCATTAATAAAGGCTTGGGCCAACAAAAGATAAATGCTACATTGTTTTCTTTTACTTCCAATTTGGTGACTTTGCATAGTCTTCCTGAGAGAAAAAAAAAAACATGTTCAAGTCCTTTTTGCTAAGCTGACATGAAAGGTTAATTGAAGTCAGTTTACAGTTAAAATAATGAATGCTAACAGACTTATGGGAGCTCCTTGTAGGTAACTGTCTTCCTCTTGTTACTTTTAAGATTCTCTTTTTGTCTTTAACCTTTGCCATTTTAATTATAATTTGTCTTGATGTGGGCCTCATTGGGTTCATCTTATTTGGGACTATCTAAGCTTCCTGGATTTGTATGTCTTTTTCTTTGTCAGGTTAGGGAGGTTTTTAGTCATTATTTCTTCAAAGAGGTTCTCAGTCTTTTGCTCTCTTTCATCTCCTTCTGATATCCTTACAATGTGAATGTTGTTATGTTTTATATTGTCCCAAACATCTCTTAAACTATTCTTTTAAATGTTTATTTTTTCCTTTTGCTATTCTGTTTTTGTCTACCTTGTCTTCAAAATCTCTAATTCAGTTCTTGCTTTATCCAAACTACTATTTGTACCTTCTAGTAATATTGCTCATTTCAGATATTTTATTCTTCATTTCTGATTGGTTCCTTTTTATTGTTTCTATGTGTGGTATTTTTTTCATGCTATTGAGCATCCTTATAATAATTTCTTTTTAATCCTCAATCGAGGATATTTTTTTCCGTGATTTTTAGGGAGAGTGTAAAAGAGAGGGAGAGACAGAGAGAAACTTCAATGTGAGAGACACATCAACTGGTTGCCTCCTGCATGCACCCCAACCAGGGCTAGGGATCCAGCCTGCAACCAAGGTACATGTCCTTGATCAAAACCAAAACCACAACTCTTCAGTCCAAGGGTTGATGTTCTAATTACTGATCCAAACCAGATAGGGCTAATGATTTCTTTGAACATTATTTCTGATAAATTGGTTGCCTCCATTCATTTAGCTCTTTTCTTGGAGATTGCTACTATTCTTTCATTTGGGGCATGTTTTTCTTCTTCCCATTTTGGCTAATATATGGTAATGGAAGGAGACTTGACTTGGGTGGTAAACACACAATACAATATACAGATGATGCATTATAGAATTGTACACCTGAAACCTATATAATTTTATTAACCAATGTCACCCCAATAAATTCAATAACATAATTGAAAATATATAAAAAAGAATAAATTATACAGGAGGAATTGTAACTAAGAATAACAACATGGTTCAAAAACTCAAATATAGCAAATAATAAGGAAAATGAAATAAGAATGAACATGTCTAAAAAGAACTGAGCATCATACTCATGGATTGCAATAAGTAGTACCATAATGTAGATGGTTTACAGAAAGAGTTTCTACTGGTTTAACCTATCAGTCATACATTATACTGGTTATCAAGATACCTTTCATGTTTTTTCTTGGAACTTTATTATACACAGCTTGTTCAATGCATTTATATACTTCTTGTATTATAATTTAAAACACTTGAGCCTAAGAAAATTTAATTATTTTATCTTTAACATAAATTTCCAATGTTTATTTCTTTAATGAAGCCCAAAATATTTTGACATCCTTCGCTTCCTCCATTCTTGGAGTTCCATAGGACTGTAAAACAAAAGTAATGGTCTCATGGTTATTTAGAGGAGTTTCACAGAATTTTTGATTCTAGTAGATCTGCCTTCAAATTTTTCCCCCTATTCAGATATGTAACTTTGTAAAGGTTACATATATCTGTTAAACTATAAATTCTTCATCAGTAAAGTAGGAATCATAAATCACAACTGTTTGGGGAATAAAAAAAAAGGTAGATATAGTCAAAATAAGGATTAAATTGCTTGGCTGGTATTGCTCAGTGGTTAAGCATCAACCTATTAACCAGGAGGTCAGGGTACAGTTTCCAGTAAGGGCCCAGGCCTGGATTGCAAGCTCAATCCCCAGTAGGAGCAGTGCAGGAGGCAGCTTATCATTAATTCTCTCTCATCATTGATGTTTCTCTCTCTCTCTCTCTCTCTCTCTCTCTCTCTCTCTCTCTCTCTCTCTCTCTCCCCTTTCATTTATGAAGTCAATAAAAACATATTTTAGAAATAAGGATTAAATTATTGATAACCTTCTTGAAATCTAAGGAAGAGATGAATGATTGTTATACAAATTTACTATGAATTTTCAAATCATTATAAAAGGATAACATTTATTATAGCATAATTGAATCTTTTGCTTGAATTATTGATAATGTTTTTAGTGCTTCTATATGTAACATGCCTGGCATTTATGTGCTTTGGGAATGCAAACACTCTTCATTTAATTAAGAAATTGAATGTGCTTTCCATAACACAGCATATTATAATCTACTAGAGGCCCAGTGCATGAAATTCATGCATAGATCGGGTCCCTAGTGGCTGCCACTATCAGCCAGGGTCTCTTTTCCCCTGGCTGCCTGCTGCCGCTGTTTGCACCTGCTTTGGCCTGGCGCTGCCCTCTCACTTGCTCCACCATCCTGCTGCAGTCCTGCTCTCATTGGGGCCTATCGAGGCCAGCAGCACCACCACTATTGCCCACTACTAGCATCATGTTGCTGATGCCAACCATGTTCCATGCTGCTTGGTGGTGGTCATTGCAAGTCTAACTCTTGGTTGATCAAATTCCCATGCATGGGGAAATTTGCATATTAGCCTTTTATTATATAGGATAATAGTAAAAGGATAATATGATAATTAGACAAGACATCTTCTGGATGTCATTTCAGACATCCTTCCTGATGAACCCAGGGCCAGGGGGAAGCCGGCTAGAGTCCCAGGTGCCTGTGGGTGGCCTGAGGGAAGCCATCCAGGGTCCCGGGTGCTGGCGGGTGGCTCAAGGGAAGCTGGCTGAAGTCCCAGGTGCCTGTGGGCAGCTGGAGGAGGGAAGCAGCCTGGGTCCCGGGTGCCAGAGGGAATCTGGTGCTGGGGGGAAGCCAGTGCCAGCAGCGGGGAGGAAGGAATGCCTACTCTTGCACGATTTTTTGTATATTGGGTCTTTAGTTATATAATAACATGTGAAAATACAGATAATAACAAAATTTCTATTCATAGATTTACAATTATTCCTTTTAATCCCATGCTTATAATCATACCTTAAGTACAGGCAAACCAGATATATTATAGTATGATCTGATACACTAACCTATAAAATACCTAGTCTAATGTCTTTCATCCCAGTAACCAAAATTCTAGTATGAAAACTAATTCATTAGAATTAACCTTTCTCTTTAATTATTATTACTACACTAGAGGCCTGATGCACAAAATTCATGCATGGGAAGGGGGTCACCTGAGCTTGGCCCACACTCTCTCCAATCTGGGACCTCTGGCTCCTAACCTCTCACCTGCCTGCCAGCGTGATCCCCCTAACTTCTCTCCTCTGACAGCCTATTTGCCCTAACTGCTCTCCCCTGCTGGCCAGGTCCCCCTAACTCCTCTCCCCTGCCTGCCTGACTGCCGCTAATATCCTCTGCCTTGGTCCCGCCAACATGGGTTTGTTGGAAGGACAGTTAGAAGGACATCCAGAAGGTCGTGTGGAAGGTGTTCAGTCTAATTATCATATTGCCCTTTCATTAGTATAGATGCCACCTTGTCCTAAAAATGCAGGTTGTTCCCAGGTTTTCCTATTGTGGAAGGGGAGCCTGCAGTAGCACCCTGGGTTCTGAGCAAGGCTTATGCGCTTGTGCTTTATCTCAGCAGATGTGATTCCTAGAAGACTCTTGGATGTACCTTGAACATTTCTATTGAATTTGCCAAATCACTTTAAACTCCCACCAACAACCATGTGTGTGCCCTCCACCCCACTTTGATGCCAATATCATTGATTTCTCTCTAGAAGCTTCCCTCCCACCAGCTGGGACTGCTTGGTACTTGAGCCAACCTCATTGTTCAGCTGGGGATTTGATTTCTCGAGATAGAATTATGGAGGAGGAAAAATAGCTTTCCTCTACCTTTCTGAGTTCTTGGTGGAGGTCCTTGTAATGAAAGACAGATCACCAAGAGAAAAACAAAAGTTCATTAACATGTGTACATTGTGTATATGTGGGAGATCCCAGGGAAAAATAAGTAACTCCCCAAGGTGGCAGATTTAAATACCTTCTTCCTAGGGAAAGGGGACGGGAGATATAGGCCTCTTAGAGGAGAGTAAATGATATTTAGGAAAGATGAATGGGGTGGAAGGAAATAGTTTGTAACAAAGTTTGGGTGTGATGTCAACTTGTACTCTCCTGTCCTGTGACAGGAGTCAGTCTTCTCTGCCTGATGACACTTCTGCCATCAATGGGACCTATGACATTTAAACTCCTTTAGAGGGGTCTGATTTTAGGGCGATCAGGAGACCTCAGTGAAATCCTCCGTGTGCATTTGCTGTTTTTCAAGCATCTACAGCTCAAGATCATTAATATAACAACACAGCATATGTTGGGGTAGCATGTTCTCTGACCTTCAGAATAAACACAACAAAAGCTTGTTTCCTCTCTTAGATGATTTGCCACAGAAGCATTATTCCCTGGAGACTGTATTCTGACCAGACCTTCCTGGGAGTGATCATAACATTACCCTGTGTTTGTAGAAAGGTGTTGGCCACAGCACTAAGTAATCCAGGGGCAGTTTTCTCATCTTGTTGAAAGGGAGGTAAAGTTATGGTAGTTTATCTCCCTTTCCACAGGTTTCTTGTGGGCATAAAAGTGGGATGGAGGGCACATGCATGGCCTCAACCCATGTCCCTCAGCAACCCAAGTACCTTCGCCTCAGGCCTTGGGGCTGCTGGGTGCCAGGCCTGTGGGTTTGTGTCTTCAATCCACCCTCCCCACCACCACCCCCAACCCCAGGTTTGCCATGGTCAGGCTTTGGGGCAGCAGTGGGGTATGGACCCTCTGCTGGCCCTGGGCTGCAATTGGACCATTGCTGCCACCCCAGGCTTGCCAGCGCTGGGCTTTGGGGCAGCGGTGGAGTTTGGACACCATCTTGCTTGGGGTTAATTTGCATATTGCTCCTATTGGCTGGTAGTGTAGTCAAGGTACGGTCAATTTGCATGTTTCTCTTTTATTATATAGGATTTTCGATAAGTATAGCACATTAAGTCTTAAAAAACTTGTGACTTTATCAGATTGTAAATAAAGAGGATATGCTTAGCATGGGGTGAGGGTCATGGAAATTAGGAGACTGAGACATAACTAAAGGTGGGTTTGATTCCTTAGCTCAGATGCAAATAAAAATATTTGACATAGATTTTTTACTAAATACTTGATTTTTCTTTGCTTTGTTTATAACATGAGAATAATGAAATTTCCTATCAAAAGCATTTGTTTTGAAGATCACATGATTTCATACATGAACATATAATAAACTTAGAGTTCCAGCCCATAAAAATTGCTCAATGGCATTCATTATTATAAGAATTATTATATTCACACAGATGTCCCAAATGAAATTGAATGCCAACTTAGAATATAAAGCATCATCTTTCCATCTTATTTGAGCTTGCTACTTCTCCTTTGTATGGCTTCTGACTCCAACCCTTTCTTAATCACTCAAACCTAAAATCTGATAGTCATCTGGTGCTCTTTATTCACCCATACCTTCTACATGCAATCAATTTTCATGTTTATTAATTCTACTTTCTAAACATCTATTAAATATGGCCCCTTCTCTTCATTTCCTCTGTTATTATAACTCAGGTGGTCATTATTTCTTATTTTGATTCTAAAAATTAGCTTATATCTGGTTTATGCAGTATCTCTCTTGAGACCACTAAACCAACAGAATAATATTTTTGAAAACACAATTTTAGTCAGGTTGCTTTAATGTTAAAACCCTTCAGTGATCCCTATTTGCCTGCCAAATTAAAATAGAAACCCATAATCTTCATGAAGTCCTCAGTGATCTCCTTCTGCATGTTTTTCATGCCTTATTTCCATATACCTTATGCTGCACAAAAACATGCATATACATATACATGTGTTTGACTCTCATGACTGGCAATATCTTCCTAGACATTGGCTATGGGCCTTGGTTTCATTGTACAATAATAACCATATATATTATCCCATCTAATAAAAGAGTAATATGCAAATTGACCATACCTCTAATCAAGCCGTGCCCACAACCACACACTCCAACCAATCAGGAGCAAATTATGCAAATAAACTCCAACCATGATGGCTGCCACTACTGAGAGCAGGACGGAGGCTTGGGTTTCCCTGGCAACAGAGGAAGCCAAGCTTTCCGCCTGCCATTGCCTGCCTAGGCCTCCACTCAATGCTACAAAGTTTAAATTATAAAAGATACATAATCCAAACAGAAATGGCGGCAGCCAGGGAGCTGGAGAGAACAGAGGCTAGGGTTGCCGGGATGATGGAGGAAGCATAGCTTCTGTAGCCCTAGCACCTAAGCCTCCACTCTAGGCTACAAAGTTTCAAACAGCAATGGCTGTGGCCACTGAGCAAGCAGAAGGCTTGGCTCCACTCTAGGCTACAAAGTTTCAATTGTAGAACATAAATTAATCCCAGATATCAGGGCCTCTGCTTGGGTTGCTGGGGGCCATGGCCGGCCTGCGAATCACCACAGGCCCCTCACTCAGGCTGTCCCAAACCCCAAGGGAACCCCCACCCTGATCTGGGACACTCTTCAGGGCAAACCAGCTGGCCCCCACCCATGCACAGGCCTCTGTCCTATCTAATAAAAGAGTAATTTGCAGATTGATCATCACTCTAACACACAAGAGGGCTGCCCCCATGTAGTCAAAGATCCTGCCCCCATGTAGACACAAGATGGCCACCACAAGATGGCCAGCAGGGGAGGTTCCAGGCCTGCAAGGGAGGGCAGTTGTGGGCCATCAGGCCAGCAGGGGAGGGCAGTTGGGAGGAACCAGGCTTGCAAGGGAGGGCAGTTGGGGGCAATCAAGCCTCCAGGGGAGAGCAGTTAGGGTTGAACAGGCTGGCAGAGGAGAGAAGTTGGGGGCAAACAGGCTGGCAGGGGAGCAGTTAGACCTCAATTAGGCTGACAGGGTAGTGGTTAGCGGGTGATCAGGCTGGCAGGTATTAGTGGTTAGGGATAATCAGGGATGCAGGCAGGCGAGCAGTTTGGAGCCAGCAGTCCTGGATTTTAAGGATATCCAACTTCTCATTTAGGCCCGATCCTACTGGGATCAGGCCTAACCGGGCAGTCAGACATCCCTCGAGGGGTCCCAGATTGGAGAGGGTGCAGGCTGGGCTGAGGGACATCCCCTGCCCCCTTTGCACGAATTTTGTATATATATGAAAGCCTAAGTGAATGAATGGCCAAATGACTGGTCGCTATGATGTGCACTGACGACCAGGGTACAGATGCTCAATGCAGGAGCTGCCCCCTGGTGATTAGTGCACTCTTATAGCCATACTCCTGTGTCTCCTTCCCCCAGCCAACCTCCCACCACCCCAATCAGCCCTTATTGTTGGTCAGGCCATGAGACCCCACCCATACTCAAATTTGTGCACCTGGCCTCTAGTATTTTAAAATAAGATTTTGGGTCTGTCTACCCTTTACCTCCATCATTATATTGTGAAGTTCTTTAGAGCCATGTTAAATACTTAATATATATTAATAGGTAGTTGCTTTATAGTCAAAATTTTGAATGAATTATTTCTGGTGGAAAGTTGCACGGAAGGAATTCATATATGACCCCAATTTCCTGTTGAGACATGTTACCTACATATTTCAATGATCTCCTCAGGTTCAATATTAAAAATTCATAAGCATCTTATAATTGTGTTCATTTCCTTTATGATATTACTATGATTTGGAAGTTCTCATTAGTTTGCTATATTTTATTATCCTTGTGGAATTTAGTTGTTTTGGTTTGACAATTTTTTATGAAGCTTCACAGCTAATTCTTGGCAGTCAATTTATAAGCTTAGAAAAGAGGATGTTAGAATTTGAATCCATTTCATTTTATTGCACATTATTGATTTAAAATATTTAGTCTTGTAATACAGATGACATGGAAAATAATGTCACAACAATAATGAACAACAAGATTTTGCATGATAAAGAAAAGTTAACTCGTGAAAATAAATTTTAAAGAAATGGACAATTTCACTAATGTGAAGAATTTTTTTTAAGAAAAAGGAAAGTTATTTCCAAATTTAATTAAGATGTACAAGTGAGCTGCCAAACTATATCTTAGATTAACTGAAAACTGGCATTTTGTTTCAAATTCAGATACTGAAAAATTCACAAATCTCTCACTTAAAGATATCAAACTTCTTAAAACTTTGATTCAATAGACCATTTATTAACACATTGCTTCTCTTACATATGTGAACTAAAGTGTATTAATCAAAGTAGTTTTTCAAATAGGCACATAATATTATAATGGTTTTTAGTAGAGGTGAACAATAGAAAAAGTCTATAGAAAAAGATCTTAGCAGACATTTCTTATTAAATTAAAATCTAGTCAATAAAGTTTGGAAATATAAAAATGTTATCCCCTGCAAATTCTTTTTTAAATTTTATTTTAGATGTCTTATTATGTGTATTTATGTGGTTATTTTTATCTGCAAAATACAGCCAGAAATAAATCATTTAAAAAAGTGTGAGTGAAAATCCAGGATTGTTGAAAGTTATTATTTAAACGTTTACATATATAAAGCAAGTGTATCTTTATGTCATCTGTATAAAAATCATACAAAATATTTTCGGAAATCATTAAATTGTACTAGCTATTTTTCAGAGTTCAGGAAAAGTAACAGAGCAGTACCTAGAGCACCCAAAAATTATGTTCACATTCTTTTTTCTTATGCTTCTACTTTTATTATTTACATAGAAATATTCAAAGAAAATTAGGTATCATGATTAGGTATCAAAATTAGCTAACATTTTAGCCAGAAAAAAACATGGTTAAAAGTAGGAGCTGTTATAAAATGTGAATTAAAGCCATTTGTTGATTACCTATTTACTATAAGACTATTTGAAAAGTAATAACACATTATGAGATAAATGGCTCTGCTTTGTTCACTTATGTATTACAAATGTCCATAATAGTTCCAGGTACATGGTTGGTACTTAATAAATATTTGATGAGTTAACTGAAGGTTGAGGTGAACAGGCAATTATATAGATAATTTTGTTTCTTTATCATCAACTAGAGACCAGTTGCAGGAAGTTTCCTGCAAGAATAGAGCTTTCTGTGGCCTGAGCAAAGCTCCCTCCCTTCTCTGCTGCCTCACTCCCTTCTCCACTACCTCACTCTCTCCCATCTCTGCTGCCTTGCTCATTCCCATCTTCACTGCCTTGCTCCCGTCCCTGCTGCCTCCCTCTCATCTCTGCTGCCTCCCCTTCTCTGCTGACTCCCTTCCTCTCATCTCCTCTGCCTTGTTCCCTCCCTCGCCCTGCTTGCTTACTTCTCTGCAGCTTTGCTCCCTCCTGCAGTGTTTGGCTTCCTTCTACACCGTCTTCTGCATGCAGATATGCAAATTAACTGACATCTTTGTTGGGTTAATTGGCATACTCACTCTGATTGGCTTATGGGTGTGGCAAAGGTATAGTCAATTTGCATATTACTCTTTTATTAGATAGGATGATTAAGGATTACATGGCATTGGTTTAAATAACTAAATATTCGCCAAGAGGCATGCTTCAAAAAACAAACAAACCCAAACACATATGTAGATGTTAAGTGAGAAGATTTTCATTTAAATTGGTTTATATAACAAATAATAATTGCCTGCCTACTATGAACCAGGCAAAACCTAGATAATAGTTTCTAGAAAATAAGGTCTGATCTCAGATTATCCTAATATCCCCAGAACTTTCCACAACCAGAGCCTGGGTAAGTTTTACCGGATAGGTGTACCCAAATATGTAATTTACCAGGAGTCAGCCCTTTTTTATTCAAACCTAGTCATCTTTTCATGATAACATATTTGCTAAGAATTATCTGTTTTGGAAATCTGGTTGGTGTAGGTGTTCTGAACTCTGTAAGGATATATATCATAGAAATAAATGTATGGTTGAGCCAAGTTCTTTAGCTATCTATGTAAGTTCAGACACTGTCAGGATAAAATGCAGAAATCTAACTTGAGCATCCCTCAAGTGTTTCTTGGAACGACACCTTGGAAATATCACCTTGAGCCAACTAAAGGCCAAAAGGCCTGTCGTCTATCTCAATGTATAGCAAGAAGGCACAAACCTGAGTCGTGTTTATGGTGGGATCAATACAGCATAGAATTTCTGCAATCGTTGGGTGTTCTCTGAGTTAATTTGCAGCTAGCTGGTTCAGATTGGCCAGCTCTTCTAATTTTACTTTAAATGTCCTGAGAAAGAGCCACTCAAAATGTATGAAAAAGTAGGGACAACAGAATACCAGTGAAGGTCAGCCTGAACCCCTTTTTCATTTAGCAGTGGCTCAGAGGAGCGCTCTATTCACAAAAGATCAGTTCCTCCCACCCCTCAGGCTTCCAGGATCAAGTCCAAGGAACTTAACCTGGTCTCTTATCTGTCTTCATGGGACTTACTCTAATGTACAGCACGGTCATATCAACCATTGCTATTTGTTAATATCTGTGAGAAGTACTGAGTTAATTTCTGACAGCAATCCCAGGTAAAAACAATAATTATTGTAATAAGTAGATAATGGAGTTCCTGAAAATCTCACTGATTGGTTGAGCCATTGACAATACCAATGAACTCTAACCCCTAGGTCATTTTAATATTCTGAAAAATAGATGGGCAATTCATGGCCCATATTGATCAATCACCCAGTCTTCACAACATTCTAATTATCAGCTTCAGATAGACTTGCATATAGGCACAACTTTAAAAATGCTTTTTTTTCTTGTGGCTTCCTCTGGCAATAATATTGATGACACTTCATTCTCCCTGACATTCCATTTCTCTAGGTGTTCGTGCCAAAGATTTGATCTTCAGTATAGACTGCTATCCCCACAAGTCTGTTATATTACCATCCTCATCAATACTTATTTTCTTGCTTTTTTCCAGACTACAATGTATTGCCCAATACATTGCTTTTACAGTAGATTCAGTTGAAAATGTAACATTAGTTGAGAGCATTTCAGATTAAAATGTCCATAGAGGAGTAATAACCCAGGTAAAGTATTTTCACTGTTTATTTACAAACAACAATAAGTTTATATGCTTGTCCATTTTAGACAATGATATAAGAGGAAGGAACTGTTGGGATGAATTGTTACTTAAAATGTATGTATATAAATGTACCTATGTATACCCATATGTATTGTTACATATTTTGAGAAGTTGTAAAGGCTTTCGTGTAAAAATTTATACCACTACCAATGAGATTTTGGAAATTGTTTTATATTTACAGATGAGTATCTGCTTGTCCCAGTTTAAAAAATGAAGGCTATCACTCTAGCTGGTTTGGCTCAGTGGATAGAGTGTCAGCCTGCAGACTGAAGGGTTTCGGGTTTGATTCTGGTCAAGGGCACATGTCTGGGTTGCAAGCTCAATCCCCAGTAGGGGGCGTGCGGGAGGTAGCCAATCAATGATTCTCTCTCATCATTGATGTTTCTATCACTCCTTTTCCTTTCCTCTCTAAATCAATAAAAATATTTTTTTTAAAATGAAGGCTTTCAAAGACTTGTGAAAATAAACTTTAAAAATATTCTCAGTTATCAGAAATTCTATCAAAATACCGTTCCTAAACCAAGTTGTCAGTGAATCATAAATACTTATTGTTTCTTCTAACCTTCATAGAAAAGAGCTTTATCAACACATCCAAATAATCGGATATAGTGATGCATTCAATACATAAATGGACTCACCCACTAAAGGTGACATTTTTTAGTATTTATTTTAGGAATGGGGAATCTCACTTGGCAACATTTATGGAACACACATTTTACAGGGCGATATTCGCAAGTAATACTGCTGTAAAGGAAGATTTAAAGCCAAATATTCATATCATATTTTAAAATAAAGATTTTATATAAGATTCTCCACCCTCCATTCTCATTCCAATAAAGTGCTGAGTCCAACAATATCTTTATACTCATTCGTTGTAATCTTGACTGTTCTTATTTTTGTTGACCAGTATAGTTTAATTCATTTCAACAGTTTGGTGGCTGATTTATCTCTTAAAAAATGTATTTTCCTTATGAATAATTCAAACCTTTGCTGGTTATAAAGTTACGTTTGGCTCCCTCCACAGCCAACTGCTTCTTTCAAGTAGCATATTCCAAACCATGAATTTATATCATGGGTCTGACATCTGGCGGGGAGGGAGGGGATAAAACCCAAGATTTGTTTTAAATGAACTTGCATTTTCTCTTCCCAGGTGTCAGGATTTGCTTGTTATTGTTGTTCATGAGAAAATAACATAGTTATGGTTTTCTCCAGATTCTGTGTTCTGGGCTTTTTTGTGTGCTGAAGTTTAAAAAGGAACAAAACAGGAATAGAGTGCTATAAATAAATCACTCAGGATTGAGAACATCTGCAAAATTTGGACAAGAAGAATATATGTATATTTTTGTCCCATGTAGAGAAAACAACTGCTAATTTTCACAATATATGATTCTATCAACTTCTTGGAATGTATTTTGAAAATTGATTTTGCATAGAGCAGATATATTTGTTCTTACTCTCACGGCATACTATATTTTTAATCATTTAAAAGATATTTTGATGAGCATTCAAACTTATGTAAACTTTCAAATTCATATTTAAGTGTCCCTAAATTTATTTTACATTTTTTTCTAATTAGAAAGAATATATACGATGAACTTAAACTGTTTGCATATATACAGATTACTTAGTATTTATTTTTCACTTGAATAAATAAATGTAGTTCTTTTTTAAACAATATGTATTTTAAACTTCCATCAGATTCTTTGACTATTTCCTACTGTCTAATCTACTTTACTCAATTTACTTTGTTTGCTTTGTTTTATTTATTTATTTATTTATTTATTTATTTATTTATTGTTTAAAGTATTATAAACAGTAGTACATATGTCTCCTTTTCCCCCGTTGACCTTCCCTCGGCCTCCCCTACCTCCCTGGCACATGCCCTCTCCCCACCCCCAAGTGTACTGTGTCCATCAGTTATGCTTATATGCATGCATACAAGTCCTTCAGTTGATCTTCAATTTACTTTTAGAAACATAATAAACTTTCTATTTGCAAACATAATATATTCCACCATTTTCCCCTTTCAATATCTATTTATCAAGTAGACCAGAAATTATTTTCATCCCATGAGGGAGATCTAATATTGACTCAGGCTTCAACCGAAGTGTGGGACTGCATGCTATATAACAGACACTGTGAAGGTTTTTAAGGGTCACTGTGGGAAGCGTAGTTTTATCTTAATTTTGCCTTTAGCTGTTCTTCAAAATTTCCTATGCTGGGGCTGACCAGCAGACCCCAAGTGATGGATGAATTATGACTTTGACACAGGTTTGCTGTGAAAGAGAGGGCTAAGGGACTGCCTGGCTAAAGGAACCTGACAGCCTTGATTGCCTGCCTTGTTAGGCTTTTATTGTAAGAACAATTTGAAATAAAGTTTATCTTTTATATATAATCAGAAGGGTAAATAATCTTGGGAGGACACATGTTTGTAATGTCCTTTAAGCAAGGATACCCAAAGATTAAGTATAAAGATTCCAGTAAACACGTGGGGGTATGCATGTGCACAGACTTGTTTGGAAAGGTCATGGAATAATTAGGAGCACCACTTTCAACACTTCCCTAAGTCAGAATCCCAGTAAACAGGGCAGGCCACCTTCAGCACACTTCACTTTTCTCAGAATGTCCTCCTTACAAATTTTCCAACCAAGTCGTGTGTGCTCCCCAACAGTTTTACATTTGTACATCAATGATAATAAGAAATGATTAGTAATAAGGTCTGAACTATACTAACATTTTATGCTAGAATTTATTTTTTCTGATTACTAATGTAGCATATTTCCTATTTACTTCTACCTTTATAGTCTATATTAATAAATGGATAATATGCTAATTAGACCATGAGACATCCCAGAAATCCTTCTGGACAAAGCCATGGTGGTGGTGCTGAGGCAGAGGCGGTTATGGGTGATCAGGCCAGGAGGGGAGGGCAGTTGGGGGTGATCAGGCTGGCAGGGGATTGTAGTTGGCGGCAAGCAGGCCAGCAGGGAGAGTGGTTAAGGGAGATCAAGCAGGCAGGCAGGTGAGCAGTTAGGAGCCAGTAGTCCCAGATTGTGAGGGGATTGTCCAACTGCCAGTTTAGGCCCGATCCCACATGGGTCCCAGATTAGAGAGGATGCAGGCCAGGCTAAGGGAAACACCCCCTCTACCCCCCCCCCCAGTGCACGAATTTTGTGCACTGGGCCACTAGTATAATATATAATCCAATAATGGATAGTGCAAGTAGATTCTAAGTAGATTTGTTAACTTTAAAGCATTTGGGACAAAAAAATAGTTGAAAAGTCTATTTTCAGTCCTATTTTTAGGCAAGGGTTTTTTATTTGATTGTTTGGTTTTAGATTTTTAACAGTTCAGTGCCTAATCTATTTTATCCAGTTTTTAACTGCAGAAGATTTTTACTGTAGAGCAAAACTGATTTGCTTCCTCTGGACACAACTCAATTCTCTTATCTCTAGAATATTACACTTGACTAAAGCAATGCTTTTGTTCCATGTCTGTGGAATGGAGCCAAGAAAAGTGTTCATTATACTAAGAGGTAATCATTATTGATGGTCTTCCTTTTAGCCTCTGAAGGTTAGTTCTTGATAGGATTCTATTGTGAGTACCCCTTTAAGGCCTGCACATGATAAAATGATATATAAGGGCCCCCAAACTGTGACTATGTGTGTATCTGTGGTTCTTGTGTCATATAGTGCAAACTCTATTTTCACCCGTGAAAAATAAAACAAACTTAAAAATAAACACAAAACACATAAGCAAAACAAACAAACAAAACAAAAAAAGCAAACCTTATTCACATTTTGGTTAGGAAGAAAAAAGTGGGCAAAAGAAAAAATTTTGGCACAGTAAAAGAAACCATCAACAAAATTAAAAGGGATCCCACTGTATTAGAGAACATATTTGCCAATAATACCTGATAAGGGCTTAATTTTCAAAATATACAAGGAACTCATAAAACTTAACAAAGGAAGACAAATAATCCAGTTTTTAAAATGGGCAAAAACCAAAATAGATACTTCTGCAAAGGGGACATAAATAAGGCCAAGAGACATATGAAAAAATGCTCAATATCACTAATCATCTGAAAGATGCAAATCAAAACAACAATGAGATATCACCTCACACCTGTCAGATGGCTATCATCAACAAATCAACAAATGACAAGGATGCAGAGAAAAAGGAACCCTCTTGCACTGCTGGTGGGAATGCACACTGGTACAGCCACTGTGGAAAACAGTATGGAGTTTCTTCAAAAAACTAAAAATGGAACTCCCATTTGACCCAGTGATCCCACTCCTAGGATATATATCTCAAGAAGCTAGAAACACCAGTCAGAAAGGATATAAGCACTCCTATGTTCACAGCAGCACAATTTACAATAACTAAGATCTGGAAACTTTCCAAGTGCCCATCAGCAGATGAGTAGATAAAAAAGCTGTGGTACATCTACACCATGGGATTTTATGCATCTATAAAAAAGGATTTCATCAGGCAGTGTGATTCAGTGGTTGAGTATCAATCCATGAACCAAAAGGTCACCTGTTCAATGCCTGGTCAGGGCACATGCCCAGGTTGTGGGTTCAATCCCCAGTAGCGGGGGATGTAGGAAGCAGCCCATCAATGATAGTTCGCTCTCATTGATATTTCTATTTCTCTATCCCTCTCCCTTCCTCTCTCTCTAAAAATCATTACAAATATTTTTTTAAAAGGATCTATTACCCTTTGAGATAGCATGGAGGGATCTGGAGAGTATTATGCTAAGTGAAATAAGCCAGTCAGAGAAAAACAAGTATCACATGATCTCATTTATATGTGGACTCTAATGAACAAAATAAACTGATGAACAAAATAGATCTAAGGACATAGAAACATGAAACAGACTGTTGAGTCTCCTAGGGAAGGTGAGTGGGTGGGAGAGATTTAACTAAAGGATTTATATCCATATATAAATGGGCATATATGATAGTGTGGTGAAGGCCTGGGAAGAGCATGGTGGTGGTGGTGGGGGATCAATGGGGGAGGAGGAGATATCTGTAATACTTTCAACAATAAAGAATTTAAAATATATATGGTGTATTTTCACACAATATATTAACAACCAAATTCCATTACTTGAAGTAAACCACATTTTTGGAATATTAAATCAGCCACTTGTGACATTATTTGAAGTTAGAAAATTGAACAATTATACAAGTCTGATTTCTATCAGGCGATGAAGGAAATGAGACACTTTAATTTAATTACCTTCATGCTTGAGTGAAAAAATAAAGTAGAAATATTTTTTCTTATTTAAAATAAATGGTATGGTGTTTTGCCTTCTCTCACCATCTCTTCTTATGACATTTCCCTAATTACTGGTCACCATAGTGGGAGAGTGGTGAGATCAGTGTAAAAAGCCAACCTCCCGTGCCCCCTCACCCCCTGCTGGCTAACCTCTCATGGCTCCAATCGACCCCGATTACTGGCCAGGCCAAGGGACCCCACTTGTGCACAAATTCGTGCACCGGACCTCCAGTTATTTATAAAAGAGAAAAATCGTAGCATTAACCTCATCTGTTGTTTTTGTTTTGTGCCTCTAAGAATTAACTGAGGTAATGTATGTACAATACTTTAAACAATGCTTGGCATAAACTAGTACCAAGTGTGTGATAGCTATCAACTATTATTATTGACATCTCTTTCTAACATTCTTTCAATGTTTTTTTGACATCTTTAAAAGAAAACTTCTCCCCCTTAAGTATTTATGCCACAGGAACTATTTGTTGCTAAAAGCAAAAAAGGGACTAAAATTGTTAAATAGACTCTGTTAGCAGAATTTTTAAATGTAGTAAATAGCACAAGAGTTTGCATTACCTGTTCCCTTTGGACATTAGGAATTAGGTGAAATTCTAAATATTTTCTTGTTTGATTTGGACTATTAATTAAAGTACTAGTTTATTTTAGAAGACAATTTTAAGCATCTGCAATGGTCAAATTAGGAAAACTTTTTTGCTTTTTAATTGCAGCCTTTTTTCCCCTTAATTGAGGTGTTTATTTTGCATCTACAGAGACAGTGCTAGGTGGGAAGTTCTTAATTCCTCTCCTGCCAATAATTATGTGATTATAAACAAGATAATTAGTATTTGCCTTATTTTTACAGCATTAGTAGCAAAATAAATATGAAGAATAGTATTGTTTTTCTACTTTTGTGTCCTTCATATGTTGTTAAATTTGTGGGAAATCAGAACAATTACTAGTGAATTTAAAAACAATTATGAAGAAAACATTTCTGTGTGTTTAATGAATAACTTGAAGTATCTGGATAATTGAAATTTTGAATTCATCATTTTAGAAAGATATATTAACTCTATTCTAATCCTCCAAACCATCCTATACCAATCTTTGCTTGCCAAACCTCCCTCCTTTATGATTAAGCCAATTAAACAGAAAAACCATAGAAGTGTTCTTTTAATTACTTTCAGATAAGATAATGATGAGCAATGTGATCCCTCTGAAAAAGAGCCTATGGGAGTGAGCAAGGCTAGTGGTGAAAGGGGGCATTTTTACAGTCTGTTTTGTTACAGGACATCTATTTCCAATGATTGATGTGCTCTTGTTTCTACTTATAAAGACAAAATAACAAATAGTTGCATTACTTGTTCTAATCTTGGACCTGAACATGTAATTAATATGTGTCTTATTTGCTCTACTCACTTCAATCACTCAAAGTCTATGTCCATATAAAAAATGTATATTGAAGACGTACCATGTGCCAGAAACAGGTACTTGGTTTCAAAAATGCAGAGGAAGCAGAAGTTCCTATCCTTGGGGATTTGCCATCTATACCAGGAGTCAGGCATTAAGTGTTCACAGGATAGAGAAAGGGAAGCTGCAATGACAACTCAGAAAGAAGTCTTAGCTCCTTCATTCAGGTAGGAAAAAGTGTGGAGAGGAGAAAATAATCCAGGTAAAGCAATCCTATATAATAAATATGTAATATGCAAAATGGTCATTACACTTCACTGCTTAACAACCGACCGTGTAATGACCGGATCACAGATCAGCAGAAGGGTGGGGCAGCAAGCTACAAGCAGGTGGTGGAGAGCTCTAGGAGGGAGTAGGGCAGCAAGCTATGAGGGGGGCGGGCGGAACTACAGGAGGGCAGGACAGTGGGCAGACAGATACCAGAGGGCAGCAGTGAGCTACTGTTGAGCTGTTAGTGCACGGATTTGTGCACAGGGCTATTAGTTTAAACACAAAGATTCAAAATCTGTACACTATAAGGAAAATAGCTGGATAAAATTGTTAATTGAAAGCTAGCTTGCTAGGGAATTATAATGCCACAATACAGAGTTTAGGTTCCAATTCAATTCCTCCATATTTAATAGTAGCATTAATTTAATTTCAACATATATTTAATCAATGGCCACTATATATAAGGCCAAGCATTGGGGATATTTGGGAAATGAGATAGATATGGCTTTAGCCTCCATGAAGCCTGTATTTTTATTTATAAATATATTTTAAAGTTATAATAGATACCATTTATTGAGTAGCTATTATGTTTCTAGGTAGTTTTAATCATATGAACAAAATGAAGGTTGTTTTTAGTTTTATTGTATGTGAGCAAAAAGTATAGAACAGAGAGTTGGATGCCATTTCTACGGCCACATTACTTGTTCTTAGAAGTAACTCCAAGGGCACTGTTGACCCCATTACACTACATTGCCTGCAGCAGTTTGTTGTATTAAGCTCATTAGTAGAATCACAATTTATAAATTTTATTTTGAAGAATTCACCAGTTTAAGGTTATAAATGTTAAAGAGAATTTAAAAATATATCTATTCTCTTATTTTCTTCTATGTGAGGTCTAATGATGTTAGGCGACCACCCTAGGTTAAAGATATGAGAATCTTGACCCTAGTAAGGATCTTTTATCCCACACTTTACAATGTATATGAATCCATTTATTTTAGCCCCCAGCCCTGGAGATACACTAGCAAGTGAAACGAACATAGATGCTGTCCTCATGAAGCATAGAGTCTAGTTTAAGAGAAAAAGGTAATTCTCAGGGTAAAACAATTTTATGTTTTCCTATAAAAACCACTAACTGTCATTTTACACTCAGTGATCTCTGAACACATAATAATTTGGCCACTCAGAACACACACACACACACACACACACATATATATATATATATACACACACACAAAATTGTCGTATGTATATATATTCAATACACACACACACACACATATATATATGCAAAATGGTCATATGTGTATATATATGCAACACACACACACACACATATATATATATATACATATGCAAAATGGTCGTATGTGTATATATATGCAATACACACACACACACACACACACACACACACACACACACACACATACATATGAGGGATTGGGCCTAAACAGGCAGTCAGACACCCCTTTCACAATCCAGGACTGCTGGCCCCCAACTGTTCACCTGCCTGCCTGATTGCCCTAACCACTTCTGCCTGTCAGCATGATCACCCCCTAACCACTCCCCTGCCAGCCTGATTGACACCTAACTGCTCTCCTGTCAGCCTGATTGTCCCCAACTGCCCTCCCTTGAAAACCCGGTTACCCCCAAATTCCCTCCCCTGCATACTCCCTCTTTATTAGATAGAGTTTTTTCTTTAACATATTGGACAGCCCTAATTGGTTTGACTAGATGGATGGAGCATTGGCCTGCAGACTCAAGGGTCTCTGGTTCGATTCCAGTTAAGGGCATGTACCTTGGTTGGGGGCACATACCCAGTGGGGAGTGTGCAGGAAGCAGCCTATCGGTGTTTCTCTCTCATAGATGTTTCTAGATCTCTATCCCTTTCCTTTCCTCTCTGTAAAAAATCAATAAAATATATATATATTAAAAAAAACCATTTAAGATTCCTCCATATCTGCCTGGCTGGTGTGACTCAGTATTTGAGACATCAGACTGCTGCTGCTGCTGGCAGAGTATTGCACCATGGGGGTGTATGCCCCTGCCAGGCTGAGACCCCAGCCCAGGCTCCCACTGCTGGCAGGGGATCATGCCATAGGGAGTGAATTTATTTTTGTTTTATAAAGGGTAAGGAGGGCCTCTGGGCAGAATTCCACCAGGCTGCTCACTCTGCAGGCTCTCAGTGGCAGACTTCCTGAGACTGGGAGACTCCAACAGGCTGAGAGGATTGGGTGCCACCATCTTGTGGCTATTGGTGCCGCCATTTTGTTGTGGAGTGATGGTTAATTTGCATATTACTCTTTTATTGTATAGTATTAGAGGCCGGGTACATGAATTCGTGCATGGGTGTGGTCCAGCCAGCCTGTCCAGGGAGAGGTGACATGGGTGATTGGCCGGCCTGGCTGCTGGTCGAACTCCTGGTTGAGGGGACAATTTGCATATTAGCCTTTTATTATATAGGATATACACTGAGTGGCCAGATTATTATGCATTCAAAGATCATAATAATCTGGCCACTCAGTGTATATTGTGTTCTGAAACCTAATTGCCAGTGACATTGAGAAAAATATTTTTCTGGTGGGGTCACCTTTGTGTTATTTTTTCCATAAAATCCATGTGAAATTACCCAGTTTTTGTTCAATTATCATCTCTTTTGCTTCCTATCATCAAAAAACTCAATGGATGTTAGCTAAGACTTATTGTGGTGATCATTTCACAGTATATATACACATTCGATCATTGTGTTTTACACCTGAAATAAATATAATATTATGTGTCCATCATATCTCAATTAAAAAAACTAGTTTAATTTCAAATGTCATAAAAAGGACTTTGTTTTAGTTACTTTAATAGTATTAAAGCATTCCTTTGGAAATCTAATTCTTAGATCTCTAAATATGAAATTGAGAACATACATGAATTTTAAATTGTTCTCAATGTAATGCATGTGTTATATGTAATCGTCAGACTTTTGATTCAGATACATTGGTATAAAAATAAGCCTTTTCAGTATCACTATATTTTTTACTAAAAAGGAATAAAATCCTAATAAGTGATGTAATAATTAAATACAACAGAATTTTATTTTCAGTGTAAATTAGTTCAGCATTTATTAGAACATGGACATTAATCATGGGAAAAAGGTAAACTAATTGGTATTTTGTTCTCTATTTTCTTTTATAATTATTTTTGAGAAGATGATTTTAGGTCTGTAGAAAAATAGAACGTGAAAGTATCTAACAGACTTTCCCCAGGGATTGCTATATTCAAGGGTCTAAGAGGCTCAAGATAAGAAAGATTTACCATTGACATACTGGATAGTTCAGGGGTCTACAGATAACACATGTTGAGAGTCAGAACTTGCTTTAGACTTGTGACATGCGAAGGAATCATTGGAAGCAAAGTATGCAGTTAAGAATGTTAATCTCAAGATACCAAATGTCACATAGACACCTCAATGTTAAATAATCATTATCAAAATAGCAAAGGGGCTGCTGTGAGTGGATAGTTATGCCATGAAAATAGCAAGGGATATGCAGAAGGTGAGATTAAAAATACTGAAAATCTCTAACTTTGTGTGACAATTCAAATTAGATGTGATCTTTTTCACTTCCAAAACAAACTGTTCCAGAGGGAGGTTTTCTGCTACCTGGATAATGTATAAGGGGCCAAGCAGCTGAATGAGGTAAAATATTTAACATTCGTAACTTGCACAATTTTTTGTGTTGTTCTCTCATGTTCAATAAGTTTGTTTTCTCTTAGGTGGAAAAAGAGTCATCGTGATTCTTGTCATTGCATTTTAGATGGTGGTAGAGTTCCACATTAAATTAGATTACGTGCTCTCTTTTAATATGGCAAAACATATACTTAGTGCTCACATTTGATTCTGCCACACTCATATTCCCCACTTATAACTAAGAATGTATGTTTATACTATAAATATATGTATTATTTTTTAAAATATTGTTAAATTTAAGTAAATATTATAGATTTAGATATTACTTTATTTACAACTTTTCAAAATCTCTCCCCTGATGACATTTTACAATATATAAATTAACTAAAGAACCAACGCACAAAATTCATGCAAATGGCTTGGTCCTTATAACTGCACCTTTGTCAAGAAGGTCATGTGGAAGGTCACCCGAAAGATCTGGTCTAATTAGAATATTATGCTTTTATTATTATATATTACTAGGGGTCCGGTGCATGAAATTTGTGTACTGGGGGTGGGTGGTCCCTCAGACCAACCTTCCCCCTCTCACATACTGGGAACCCTCAGGGAATGTCCTACTGATGGCTCACCCCAGGCCTGCCCAAGGCCTAAAGCCTCTGGCTGAGGCTTTAGGCCTTGGGCACTCAGTGATCACCCTGCAATGGGGCCAATTGCTGGCTCTGCCCAAGCCCCGGCCTGCCCAAGGCCAGAAAGCCTCTGGCTGAGGCTTTCCAGCTTTGAGCAGCAGCCATCTTGGTTGGGGTTAATTTGCATATTGCTTCTGATTGGCTTGTGGGTGTGGCTTGTTGGTGTGATGGGGGTGTGGTCAATTTGCATATTACTCTTTTATTTGATAGGGTATTTGTGTTGCTTTTTCTTTGAGAAAGATATCCTCAAAAACTAGAAAACAAGGTTAATCCTTGTGATAATTCAGAATGAAAAATATCATCATAAATATTGCTATACAATCAAATAAGTGTTTGCACTTTAATAAGAATTCATAGGCCTGGCTGGTGTGGCTCATTTGGTTGGGCATCATCCTGTGCACTAAAAGATTGCCAGTTCGATTCTCAGTCAGGGCACATGCCTGGACTGTGGGCTTGATTCTTGGTAGTGGCAGCTGATCGATGTTTCCCTCTCTATCCCTTCTTCTCTCTCTTAAAATCAGTCTTAAAAATCTTTAAATAAAATAAAAGAGAATGCATATATTCTTGGATCAGATATCAGTCTTATGAGAAAACTTTACTGTGAAGCTAGGGTCAAGTAGTATATCACCCTGTCCTTTTATCAATTTGCCACATGTTAAAGCTATAGCACTTAACACAGTTAATATAAACAGAGGACATAAATATTTGTTACATGAGTGTATGCATTGCCAATTTATTTAACTAATATAATTTAATCAAAACAGGGTGAGACTAGAAACATATATGAAACAACTGTTTTTAAAACTTTGGCAATGGAAAATACAGAACAAACATTTTTTGCTGATAAAACAATATTTATTGTTTTTACCAATCCACACATTTATTTATAAAGACCTATCTGATATAAATTACCATAAATTAGCATTATAAATTTTGGCTTCAAAACAAATTTTTTTAAATATATATTTTATTGACTTTTTTATTTTAGAGAAGAAGGGAGAGGGATAGAAAGTCAGAAACATCAATGAGAAAGAAACATCGATCAGCTAGCTGCCTC
Organism: Antrozous pallidus; assembly: GCA_027563665.1. Taxonomy (NCBI): domain Eukaryota; kingdom Metazoa; phylum Chordata; class Mammalia; order Chiroptera; family Vespertilionidae; genus Antrozous; species Antrozous pallidus. Next base: position 126,978,574 of record CM050509.1, read on the forward strand.
TCGCACACTCCCTTCTGAGGATGTGCCCACAGCCAAGATACATGCCCTTGACCGGAATCAAACCCAGGAGTTTTCAGTCTGCAGGCCAACGCTCTATTAACAGGAGATTTTAAAAAGCAAAAAGCACATCTTGACAGGTGTGAGATGATAATATCACTGTGGTTTTAATTTGCATTTCCCTGATGATTAGCGATGTTGAGCATCTTTTCATATGTCTATTGGCCTTCTGTATGTCCTCTTTAGAGAAGTGTGTATTCAGGTCTTTTGCCCATTTTTTTCCATTGGATTGTTTGATTTTTGTGTGTTGAGTTTTATAAGTTCTTTATAAATTTTAGATATTAACCCCTTATCTGTTCTATCATTAGCAAATACGTTCTGCCTGACAGCAGGCATACAGCTTTGATTGAGGTTTCAGATGAGGGTGTGTGGGAGGATTGGGCAAAAAGAAAAGAAAGAGAGAGAACTCATGGACATGGACAACAGTGTGGTGATTGCAAGGGGGAGGGAGATGGAAAAGGACATAGAGGGGATAAATAGTTGGTGGTGGGTGATGGGGGGAGGAGCCAAAAGCTAAAGCCACACCCCAGACCAGCTAAATTAGGAGATTTAAGATAGGGCTCAGGAATCAGTACCTTTTAGATTTTCCCATGGCAGCCAATGTTGCATCCATGGTTGAGATCCATGATCTTAGGGAGTATCACAAATCTTGACTTTGGTCTGGATAAAATGTATAATAAACACTTTTGCTTTTATCCTATAGTACTTCTTTTTTAAAAAAATTGTTGACACTGTTACAGATGTTTCCATTTCCCCAGGCTTTGCTCACTCCACCCAGCCCTTCTCACTTCCCTCTGGCCATCACCACACTGCTGTCTATATTTCTGGGTTATGCATACATTTTCTTTAACTAATCCCTTCACCTTTTTTCATCCAATCCCTCCTCCCTATTCCACTCTGACCTCTGTCAGTCTGTTCTATCTATAGAACTTCCTTTTAAATCTTCCCTTTCTATTCTTGTGCCATTGCATTGAAATTATTTTACCAGTCTTTACTCCAGTAAACTGAAAGCTCCTTCAAGACAGGGACAGTATCTTATTATTAATCAGCATATACTACTATTAACAATCTACTGTTTATTGAAATCTGTTCAGGGAGATAATAAACTAAAGAACTGATTTAAAAACCGAATGGAAAACAACAGATTTCCGCATCCAGGCATGCTGGTATAATTGGTATTAGAATAACTCTTCCAACATTAAAAAATTGTAAGGCTGGGCAAAGTACATGAAACAACTGTTTACAGATAATGGATAGCAAACAGGACAGGACTGATATACCTGAGAAAAGGCAAACAAGGTGATTGGATTTATGTTTGAAAACACTTCCAGATCATGGCCCTGGGATGGAGCCCAAACAGAGCATAAAGATTACTTGCTGAGTTGGGGAGCTGAAGATTGTAGTTCAGAGCTACTGAAATAGTTAGAATTTGTGGAGCAGTATATCAAGAAAGAAAAAAATTAAAAAAAACAATGAACTCCCAAAATCTGCATAAAGGTCTGCTTGAATCTTTGGCTAAATACTAGGCTGTACATGTATAGCTTAGAATATTCTAGGTCAAGAAAAGAAGAATATCCCTGCCAACATGGCTCAGTGGTTGAGTATCGACCTATGAACCAGGAGGTCATGGTTTGGTTTCTGGTCAGGGCACACGCCTGGGTTGTGACCTCGATCCCCAGTGTGGGGTGTGCAAAGGCAACCTATCAATGATTCTCTCTTATCATTGATGTTTCTGTCTCTCTCTCACTCTCTCTTCATCTCTGAAGTCAATAAGAATAATTTTTAAAAGAAGAATAAATTTGTGACCTATAACTAGACAAAATTGTATTAATAGAAACTGACGCAGGAATAGAATTAGCAGAAAAACACATTTGAAAAACTATTATGGCCCTGGCCAGTGTGCTCAGTTGGTTGGGCTTTGTCCATGCACCAAGGGTTGCCAGGTTGATTCCTGGTCAGGGTATATGCCCAGGTTGTAGGTTAAATCCCTAGTAGGGGGCATGCAGGAGGCAGCCGATGAATGTCATACACTCACAACGATCGTTCTTTATTGTTTCCTCTCTCTCTAAAAATCAATAAAATCTTAAAAACTATTATAACTACCTTTAAGAATTTAAATAATCATAAGCACATAATGAGAATTTTATAGAATGGAAATTTGAGAAAGAACAAATGGAAATTTTATAATGGAAAGATACAATATCTGAAATGAACAATTTATCATACAGACTCAATAGCAGATTAGAAAAGATCAGTATAGAATAAAATAGAGAACTAAAGATGGGGTAATAGTAAGAAAAAAGGTGAGAGATAATAGATGATAGTAGATAGATATCATGTATATATGTATACACACACACACACACACATATAGAAAACAACAATAGCACAAAGTGCAAGAGAGAGATAAGAATTATACTGGTGTTATGTTCTTATATATGATATTGATTAGTTGGATATTATAAACTATAGTGCAATAATTTAAAAAGGAAATCTATAATAATAAAAGCATAATATGCAATTGACCAAACAACTGAACTGCAGCAAAGACTATCTGGGCGACCATCCAGATGAAGCTGGAGCTGTGCCGGCTGAGGCAGCTGGGGCTGCAAAAGCTTACTCTTGCATAAATTGCATAAATTTCGTGCATCAGGCCTCTAGCAGTTAAATAAGTGATATGAAAAATAAAATGAAATACAAAAATATGCAAAAAATAGTTAGAAAAAGAACAAAAGTAACAATAAATGGGTAAAACAGGAAATAAAAAGCAAGATGATAAACTGAAATCAACTATGAAGCTAAATGTACGTAGGCTAAAAGTTCCAATTACAAGGCAGACATTTTGAAACTAGAAAAAAGTATAAATAAGACTCAACTGTATGCTGTTTATAAAACATGAACATGAATAGTATATATGAAGAATTATATAGGATAACAATAAAATGATGACAAAGATACAACATGCAAACCATAATAATAAAAATGCTGGTAAATCTATATTAATAACAAAGTAGACTTCAGGATAACAAATATTACCAGAGTTAGAGTTATGTTAAAATTATAAAATGGTGAATTCATTAAAAGTACATAATAGTCCTGTATGTATATGGCCTTTAATAAATCTAGGTATACATGAAATAAAAAATAACAAAACTAAAGAGATAAATAGACAATCACCATTAAAGTTGTTTTTTAAAACATTTTTCTCTTAGTAATGTAAAAAATAAAAAGATAAAAGCAATAAAAGCATAAAATATTTGAATTATGCTAATATTCAACTTAAATTAACATATTTTAGGACTGTTCACAAAACATTACAAAATACATATTCTTTTCAAGTATACATGGTGTGTTCACCAATATAAACTATATTCTGTGTCGTAAAAAACTCAATATATTTTGAAAAAGATGAAAGGAATAGCGTTTGTTCTCTGACCAAACAGAATTAAATTAGAAATCAATAGTAAGAAATACCAGGATAATCACCAAATATTTAAAAATATTTAAGAATTACACACGTGCATAATCTATGGTAAAAAAAGAAAATCACAAGGGAAATTGGAAAATATTTTGAACTAAATAAAAACTGAACATATCACAATTTATAGAATACAATGCTTAACATAAAATTTATACCTTTAAATGTTTATATTAGAAAAAAATTACAAAATAAGGTATCTACCAAATATTTAAGGAAGAAATAATAATTCTGAAAGAAGTCATATATAAAAAAGGAAAGAACACTCCCCATGCCAAAATATGTGATTGTCTTACTAGCTTTAGTAAAACATTTGAAAAAATGTCAAAACAATTTATTATAAAATTTCTCAGCAATCTAAGAACAAATTTTAACATCCTCAACCCAATAAAGGGCTGCTATGAATAACTGACAACTAATATAACCAAAACTGAAAGAGGGGAAGCTGTATCCCTAAGATTGGGATTAAAACAAGGATATATCCACCTCTGTTCACTATGGCATAGACTACTAAATCAAGGTAAAGAAACAAAAATGTGTGAAAATCGAAGTGTCTTTATTCAAAGATGATATTTTTGTATATTGACCTGGTATCCTTGGCTTTGTTAAATTCACTTTGTTCGAATAGATAAAAAGATGATCGATAGATTCCTTTGAACTTCAGACATAAATGGTTATCCATTCATTGATTTAGGTAGGTGCATACTCCAATTTGAATATTGACTGTCAGCAATTTCAAGAGAACATGCTTTGATCTAGGAATTTTCATTGTACATGTGAGAGCCTAGAAAAAAAAAGGATAAATCAAGGCTTTGTTTAAGATGTATAGCCCTAACTAGTTTGGCCCAGTGGATTGAGCATTGGCCTGGGGATTCAAGGGTCCCAGGTTTGATTCTGGTCAAGTACCTTGGTTGCAGGCACATCCCCAATAGGGAGTGTGCAAGAGGCAGCTGAATTGATGTTCTCTCTCACTGATGTCTCTAACTTTCTATCCCTCTCATTTCCCCTCTGTGTGTGTGGTGTGTGTGTGTGTGTGTGTGTGTGTGTGTGTGTGTGTGTGTGTGTAGCAGCCAATCACTAGCTGTCTATGACTTATTTCCTTTGCAGTCAAAAGTTTTCTTTAGATAAAATTCTAAATTTCTAAAATATAAGGTCCAAGGGGATTTCCACATAGGTAAACAAATCCTACTTAAAGGTGAGAATCTATCTTACTGTCTTAAACATATGTTCTTATGTAAAATCCAGCATTCATTTTTGTTGTTGTTGTTGTTATTCTTAATATGCTCTCTTTAATTCAATAGACATAGTTTTCCATTTATAATAAGCATTAAGTCACTGAGTATAGACCTCCCTCAGTGACTGTTGATTTTCCAAAATGTAAGTACCTTTTACATTTTTTTTCTATAGGCTAACTTCAGCAAAACTATTGGCTCCAAATTCCTTCCTTTTGACCTTTTTCTCTGACACATTCTACCATCACCTACCAGATCTGTTAAGACAAGGAAAGTTAATAACAAGGTTCCACACCACCAATGAGATTAGATTCACACTCAAAGGATGAAAGGTGAGTTTTGAATTTTGAAAAGAAGTCCTTCAAAGGTCATGTAACTACTAGCGTGACATAAAAAATATCACTGCTGCATATTCCTTACATGAGAGACGGTTACCACAATGCCACAGGGCAGTGGAAAGTTATAAATGGTGACATGCAAATGAGTCATGAAAGCACATACATTGGTGGTCTGCCGCCCCATTTGCTAAGGGGAAATGCAACATCAGAAAGTATGCCTTTCATGGAGTACGACATATCTAGGACATTGCCTGAAATTTATAATCAACCATATTTCTGGTGCTTCATTGGGTTTTACAATTCATTTCAATTTTCACTTATAGGAAAAAAAATCATGGTGCATAGATTAGCATGTAGCCTCTTCATGCTTCTCCCAGCTGCTTTTTTTTTTACTTGAGATTACTTTTTAAAATTAAGCTAATTTATTTATGTGATAATTCCTGAGAATCATGACTTGGAAAAATAGTTTGCCTTCCTTAAAACCTATCTATATAACAATATTCATATAAATATATACTTCTGATCCACTCTTGAAATTTTACCTTGACTTAAAAACCCACTCTCTTTTTCTAATTAAAGAGTCTAGTTTCAATTTTTTTATTGCCAAAGGGGATAAATGAATAAAATACTGGATTCAGGACTAATGTATAAAAGGTCTGCAAATCACAAATAATTTAGTGCTTCCTATATTGAATATTATTTATTAGGAAAACATTTTATTCAGATTTATTCAGCACCTCAGAGATCTCAATGGGATCTGTTGAGGTTTCTGAAACCCTTATTTCTGACTCCGTTTTGAAAATTTTCAGATATTAATGTACTATTACCTTCTGCATATAAATAAGAAATTATTTATCTCTTGTTATCTACTTGACTGGGTAAATTTAAGCATTTTATTTTACTTTTACCTGAAGTAATAATAATAATGCTACAAAGTATATACATTGAGAACAAATAATTAAAAGGTGAAAAGACTAATTTCACTTAGAAGAAGGTTTTTTAGCCCAACTAGCATGGTTTAGTGGTTGAGTATCCACCTATGAACCAGTCAGGTCACATGTCTGGATTATGGGCTCAATCCCCCATGTGGGGCATATTGGAGGCAGCAAATCAATAATTCTCTCATTATTGGTGTTTCTATTTCTCTTTCCCTCTCCCTTCATCTCTGAAATCAATAAAAATATTTTTAAAAACCAATAGGGCTTTTTATAAAGCTCTAAGAACATGCAATATGTGAATATAAGTCAAATTATTATTTATGTTGTTATTACATTATATTTCTGAACACAGTATCACAGTAAACTTTTAATAATTTTTTAAAACTTTTATAATACTTCTGCTTCCATATAACCAAAATGAAAAACATGTGAAAAAATCATTCTTCTTTGAACCTTTGATCTACAATCATGTAAATATCAGCTATGAAAGAATGGAAATCATAGGTACAATTTATTGTTTCTTGGGTGTCAGTTTCCATGGTAATATTTTACTACTATAACCTTATGAGTCTTAAATTACTTCAAGTTATAGATTATGAAACTGACACTTAGTTTAAGTAACACTTCCAAGATCCATATCTAGTAAGTAACAGGAGTAAAAGCCATGGTCATGTCTGTCTAGCTCCAGAGCCCACACACTTAACCACTCTATTATTTCAAGGTCTCCATTTTTTCATTGTACTATGAAGTCAGAAGATTCAATATTGTCAGAGGCTGATAGTTGTGTCATAGCATTTTGTACTATCAAAACCCAGTTTATCACAGTAGAACCAGGCCTATCCACATTCCACTAGCTAGAACCCAGTAGCTTGCCTGGAACCTAACTGCAAAGCAGGCTGGGAAATGTAGTGTCCCTCTTTGATCAGATAAACATCTCTTTAGATTCTATTACAGATGGACATAGAAATAAATGTCTGCAAGACAGAATATGATTTTCCTACTTAAGTACATGCATTCAAGAATCTTGTGTTCAGAGAAGAGAGAGAGACTATTTTTGGCTATGTCAAGTCAAAGTACAGCAATATCTGTGTGGAACTTTGAAAAAATAGTAGGATTAGGACAAACAGTGAAACAACGAAAATGCCTTCAGGAAGAAGAGAACTGAATCAGCAGAGTCACAGAGGCAGAGAATCCCAGAATTTCTTCTGAAAATATCATTTGGCCAGTCAGGTTAAGACATGTAAATCAGAATCCAGTTAAAATTGAAATAGGGTATTTATGTATCCCTAGTTCATGTCCAAATCAGCAGTAGACTCATCCTTTCACTTTACCTTTGCCAAATGAATTTAAAAATTCTGCAGACTTTAATTTATTAAAATTTACTTTTGAAATGAGAATGAGTTATTTCTTCCCACTGCTCAGGAGGGGGACCACAGTTTTATTAGAATGCTTGCCCTCTGAGCTCAGCAAGGAGCATATTATAATTAGATGAGTATTACAATAGAGACTCTGTTAATAGAATTTTAGAAACATAGTAAAAGAAAAACCTACAAGAGTGTCTCCATTACACTCTCTATAAGTAAGGGAAACCTGTCTTAGGAGACCACTAAAGAAATCAGCAGGAATTAGTTAACTGAAGGTCAAACAAAATGACATGATAAACCTCAGGGATACTGTTAAAGTAATCATTGCAGATAGAGGACTGACTGATTGTCAGAGGTGCCTATGCATATTTCTAATATGAAAATGAGGATGGGAATTAAAACAAAAGAAATTACCTCTTTAGTTTTGTATAATATTTTTTTAAATGTGTCTTTATTGTTGAAAGTATTACAGATGATTTCCCTCTTACCTTCTCTTGTCCCCTTCCCTGGCCTTCACCCCACTATTATCTGTGTCCATAGGTCATGCATCTATGTATTAAGTTCTTTGGTTTACCTCCCCCCTTTCCCTATGATAATCCTCAGTCTCTTGCATACTTCCATATCTCTGGATCTATTTTTTTATTAAATTCCAAGTGCCCATCAATAAATGAATGAATTTTTCAAAAAGCTGTGATACATTTACACAATAAAATACAATGCAGCTATATAAACTTGAATACCACCTTTCAGTAGAAAATATTAAAATATATTTTTTCTATCTCTCTCTCAATTTTTTTGTGGGGGGCAAAAAGAAAAAAAAATTCTGTACATTGAAAGTGTGAAATCCTAGTGCATTCTATTATGGAAATGTTCCATATACAGTATTTAAAATGGTTCTTCTCTGAGGCTTGGTGAGCTCTGTCCACTTTTTCAAATGCATATATTTTGCTAAATGTATAAAATATGCTCCTTGTTAGAAAATCTAAAAAATAAAGATAATGGAAGGTTAGAACACATAATTCAGAGAAAATTCAATAACATTTTTATTATTTATATATATTATATTAATATACCCTTGATAATAATGTATGTCTGTTTTTTCTGTCCAGTTGAATATTTTGGATTGATAGATTCTTTTTCATCCTTTTTAAAATATATATTTTATTGATTTTTCACAGAGAGGAAGAGAGAGGAATAGAAAGTCAGAAACATCGATGAGAAGAAACATCGATCAGCTGCCTCTTGCACACTTCCCACTGGGGATTTGCCCGCAGCCACGGTACATGCCCTTGACCAGAATCGAACCTGGGATCCTTCAGTCCACAGGCCAATGCTCTATCCACTGAGCCAAACCGGCTTTGGCAGTCTTTTTCATCTTTTGATTTAATTTTTTCCATGCTCTTGGGAAGATCGGGGAAAACAGCTTTAAAAATAATTAAAGAAACTTTAATCAGTCCGAAATTCTTCTAAGGGGAGCTACAAAAAGAAGGAAGTCAATTATTTTGTACTTATTCAGCACAAGTCTGTATTTTCCTTGTTTGACTAAAGAAAATAGGATTCCTAAAGAAGCGGAATCACAAGTAGTACGAGGAGTGGCACATGCGTGAGGCCTTCCCTCTCAGTGTCATTGTGGTTTCCTGTGACTAGGGCTTCCTCTAAATACCCTATCACCTCTTTACTTTGTAGATGCCAGCCTCAGAAACTAAACTGGAATGAAAACATCTGCTCATAATTATTGACCTTTCCAAATCTTGAACTCCTATCCCAAGATACAAAGGGTTCCCTATGGTTTTGCTCTTTCCCTTCTTAGCTTCTATCTTTGAGAAAACATAGCAACAGGTCCTGGGATTCAGAACGACATTACTGTAGGGTTTCATTCTGTATAAAGTTTGTCATGATTTAGAGCACCAGGAAAAAGATAATAACAGGTTTGCTACAACATAATTGTTGTGCTTTTTCCTGTTTGACCTGAAAAGAAGTTAGCAACTCACTATCAACTCAAAGGACAACTAGGTGTTAAGAAGGTGAAGAAGTACTGTTCTAACACAGATGCCCACCACAATTGCACAATTGTAGGCTATTAATCACATTACACTGTAGTCTGTGTTTAACACTGCTCGTTCCTCTATCTGTTTGAGACTTGGATGTTATTTGCATAAAACACAAATAGGCTGAAGACATTTTTCTAGGTTCTTAATGCCTTTAGAGACATAAAATAAAGCATGTACAAAGCATAAATGTTTTCATATATGCTGCCTTGAACCATTAATGTGTATGAAAATTGGAGTTATATTTTTGACAATCAATTATTAATATGGCCCCAGGAGATTATGCTGCTACTTTTAGAAGAAAAGGTTTTAACAATGGATTTAGAAATCCTGGTGACCTAATTTCAGCTGGATAGATTGGTATTGTTTATATATCCTGATTTGAGGGGTAAAAATTACTGTGTTTGCTATAGTTGCATCAGACCGGATGATGAAATCTCATTACCAAAAGTGAATGATGATTATACACTTGGATATGAACAGGATTAATAATTGAAAATGATTTAGGTATGTGACATCTATATATGAGTCTTGGCACATAACTGTGCCAAACAATTGCTTTAGACTTCATAAAGGATTAAAATATGATTTCTGTCAGTTTGTAAATAGTCTTTGATCCAAAATTACTTTACTTGGCAAATATTAGAATCTATATTATTCTCTATTTATATATTTTTTCACTAAAATACTTGTTTTGGTGTTGTTTTATTTATTTTTGTTTCCTTGGGTTTTCAAGGGTGCAATTCTTCTACATGATCAATAACATTTTCTACTCTCTATAGACCTGATGCTGCATTCTTTTCTCAGGCAAACATCTTTTGATTTTATTTTTAAATTAAAGTTGGCATGCAGTATTAGTTTCAGGAGTACAAGATAGCGATTAAGCATTTATATAGTTTATGAAGTGATCACCCCAATAAATCTAGTACCCATCTGACACCATACAGAGCCATTACAATATTATCCTATATAATAAAATAGAAACATGTAAATTTGACTGTATTTTTGTTCCTGATTGGCTATGCTACCAGCCAATCAGGAGTGGGGGTGGGACCAAGTGGCGCAAGCGCCAGGCCTCTGGGGTGGAGGTGAAACAGTGGTGGCGGTGAGTGCCCAGCCCCCAGGCATTGTGAGGGGAAGCTGTGGCAGCAGCAGCCGTGGTGGCGGTGGCAGGGAGCACGCAGCCCCTGGACACTGTGAGAGGAAGTGGCGGTGAGTGCCCAGTCCCCGGGGCCGGGTGGTCTCAGGCAGCTGGGGCTGAGCTGAGCAGGGCTATGGCTGAGTGCCCAAGACCTAAAGCCTCTGGTGAAGCTTTAGGCCTTGGGCAGGCTGGGGATGATCCATCAGTTGGACATCCCCTGAGGGCTCCCAGTATGTGAGAGGGGGCAGGTTGGGTTGAGGGACCACCCACCCCCAGTGCACGAATTTCGTACACCAGGCCCCTAGTTGACTATATTCCCTATGCTGTACTTCACATTCTTGTGAGTTTTTTCCTCAGTATTACCTTTTTCAGTTTTTTTATTTCAATAAAAATGATTTTAAGTATAATAAAGTTACATGCAGTAACATTAATATCTAAAAAAGATTTTATAGATGATAATGTTACATGCAATAAACACAAATTATTCAAAAAATGATCTTACATATAATATTACATGCAATAAACATTAATTTTTCAAGAATAAAAGGATTTTAAATGTAATAATATTACCGAAACTGTACTAACATAGTATGATACCACAAAAGTTGTATAAAATATTAAAAATCTGCAAATAACAGTATTGCTCCTATTATATTCTAAAATATTTTCTCCCCCTCTGGCTCTATTTTTGTTCATCAGTTTATGTTGTTCATTATATTCCACAAACGAGATCACGTGATATTTATCTTTCTCCTTTCATCAGGTCTATAGAGAGTAGAAAATGTCATATATTCTTTCTAATTGGTGTTTCTGCTTTCTTGGGATATAGTCCAAGAAGTGGTATTACTGGGTCAAATTGGAGTTCCATTTTTAATTTTTTGAGGAAATGCCATACTGTTTTCCACCATGGCTGTACCAGTCTGCATTCCCACCAGCAGTGCAAGAGGGTTCCCTTTTCTCCGAATCCTCCCCAGCACTTGTCCTTTGTTGATGATTGCCATTTTGGCAGGTGTGAGATGGTACCTCATTTTTGTTTTGATTTACATCTCTTGGATGATTAGCAACTTTGAGCCTGTTTTCATGTCTCTTGGCCTTCATTATGTCCTTTTTCAAAAAGTGTTTATATAGACCTTTTGTCCATTAAAAAAATACATTTTATTGATTTTTTACAGAGAGGAAAGGAGAGGGATAGAAAGTCAGAAATATTGATGAGAGAGAAACATAGACCAGCTGCCTCTTGCACACACCCCACTGGGAATGTGCCCGCAATCAAGGCACATGCTCTTGATCAGAATTTGAATCCAGAACCCTTCAGTCTGCAGGCTGACGCTCTATCCACTGGGCCAAACCGGTTTTGGCCCTTTGCCCATTTTTTTTATTGGATTATTTATCTTCCTTTTTCTAAGTAGTATGAGTACTCTGTAAATTAAACTCTTATTGGAGATAACATTGGCAAATATGTTCTCCCATGGAGTGGGCTTTCTTGTTTTGTTGATGGTTTATTTTTCTGTGCAGAAGCTTTTTTATTTTAATGTAGTCTCATTTGTTTATTTTCTATTTAGTTTCCATTGCCCTATGAATGGAAGTATTGCTATGACATATGTCTGCTACTTTGCTGCCTATAGATTCTGCTAAGATATTTAAGGGTTTCCATCTTATGTTTAAGTCCTTTATCCATTTTGAGTTTATTTTTGGCTATGGTGTAAGTTGGTGGTCTAGTTTCATTTTTTTTGCACATATCTGACCAATTTCCCCAACACCATTTATTGAAAAGACTCTCTTGACTCCATTGTATGCTCTTGCCTCCTTTGTCAAATATTAATTGAGCATAATGGCTTGGGTCAGTTTCTAGGCTCTCTGTTCAGTTCCATTGCTCTATATGTCTGTTCTTGTGGTACTACAAAGCAGTTTTGAGAACAGTGGCTTTGTTATATAGCTTGATATCTGGTATTGAAATCCCACCGACTTTGTGCTTCTTTCTCAGGATTGCTGTGGCTATTCGGGGCCTTTTTTTATTCCAGATGAATTTTTGGAGAGTTTGTTCTAGGTTTGTGAAATATTCTGTTGGTATCTTAATGGGTATTGCATTGAATATATAGAATGCTTTGGGTAATATGGGCATTTTAATTATGTTGATTCTACCAATCTATGAACATGGTATATTCTTCCATTTGTTTATGTCTTTATCTCTTTTTTTCAATGTCCTCTAGTTTTGTGAGTATAGGCCTTTTATTCCTTAGGTAAGTTTATTCCTAGGAATCTTAATTTTTTTTGGTGCAATGGTAAATGGGATTTATTTTCATTTCTCTTTCTCTGAGTTCATTATTGGTTCCTTGATTGCAGGCACATCCCCAGTAGAAGGTGTGTAGGAGGCAGCTGATTGATGTTTCTCTCATTGATGTTATTAATTCTATATCCCTTTTCCTTCCTCTCTGTAAAAGAGTCAATAAAAATATTTTTAAAGTACCCTACATTGACTGCATTGTTGTCAATCTCCCCATTAAAGTCTTCTATAAGTTTTATAAAAATATACTTAGGTACTCCTATATTGGGTACATATAAGTTTACCAGGGTTATATCCTGTTATTGAATCAATCCCTTCAGTGTTATGTAGTGACCTTTGTTGTTTCTTGTGATGGCTTTCATTTTATTTATTTATTTTTAAAAATATATTTTATTGATTTTTTACAGAGAGGAAGGGAGAGGGATAGAAAGTCAGAAACACCAATGAGAGAGAAACATCAATCAGCAGCCTCCTGCACACACCTTACTGAGGATGTGCCCACAACCAAGGTACATGCCCTTGACCAGAATCGAACCCGGGACCCTTCAGTCCACAGGTTGATGTTCTATCCCCTGAGCCAAACTGGTTTTGGCATGATGCCCTTCATTTTAAAGTCTATTTTGTCATGTATGAGTATTTGTACTTCAGCTTTTTTTTCTTTTCCTTTTGCATAGAAAAATTTTTTTGTATCCCTTCACTTTCATCCTGTGTGTATCTTTTGTTTTTAGGTGGGTCTCTTGTAGACAGCATATACACTGAGTAGCCAGATTATTATGATTTCTGAACGCATAATAATCTTGCCACTCAGTGTATATCCTATATAATACAAGGCTAGTATGCAAATTTCCCCTTGACCAGAAGTTCAAACAGCAGGCAGGCCAGCCAACCACATATGTCCCCTCCCCATGGCCAGGCTGAATTCATGCACCAGGTCCTTCTAATATATATGCTGAGTGGCCTGATTATTATGCATTAAGAGATCGTAATAATCTGGCCATTCAGTGTAGTTGGGTCATGTTTTCTTATTCATTCAGCTACCCTACACCTTTTAAAAATATATATTTTATTGATTATTTTTTACAGAGAGGAAGGGAGAGGGATTCAAAGTTAGAAATACCGAAGAGAGAGAAACATCAATCAGCTGCCTCCTGCACATCCACTACTGGGGATATGCCTGAAACCAAGGTACATGCCCTTGACCAGAATCGAACCCAAGACCTTTCAGTCCACAGGCCAATACTCTATCCAATGAGCCAAACTGGTTTCATCATACCCTACATCTTTTGATTGAAGCATTTAATCAATTTATATTTAGGGTTCTTATGGAGAGGTACTTATTTATAGCCATTTTAATTCTGTATGGCTAGGTTTACTAGTATCTCTGTTTCTTCTTCTCAGGAATCCCTTACAGCAATCCCTTTAGCATTTCTTGTAATGCTGCCTTGGAGGTGATGAACTCTTTTAATCTTTTTTTCTTTTTGGTGTTGTTGTTCTGGGAAGGTCTTTATTTGACTATCTATTTTGAATGATAGCCTTGCTGGATATAATAATCTTTTTCTCAGATCATTGCTTTCCATTATATTGTGTACTTCATGCCATTCCCTTCTGGCCTGCAGAATTCCTAATGCGAAATCAGGTGTCAGCTTTATGGGAACTCCTTTTTAGGTAACAGTTTTCTTTTCTCTTGTTGCTTTTAAGAGTCTCTCTTTGTCTTTAATTTTTGGCATTTTCATTATGATGTGTCTGGGTATGGGTATGTTTGAGTTCTTCTTGTTTTGGGTTCTCTGTGCCTCATGAACTTGTGTGACTTATTCATTTACTAGGTTAGTGAAGTTTTTTACCATTATTTCTTAAAACACCTTCTCTATTCCTTTCTTCCTTTCTGCCTCTTCTGACACACCTACTATTCTAATATTGTTATGTTTCACATTGTCCCACAGCTCCCTTAAGCTGAACTGTTTTTTGGGAACTGTCCCACAGCTCCCTTTTTTGAACTCTTTTTTGTTATATAATTGAGTGATATTTTCAAATCTGTCTTCTAACTCACTGACTGAATCCTCTGCTTCCCCTCTACTGTGTATTCCTTCCAATCTGTTCTTTATTTGCGTTATGTCATTCGTTATCTCAGGCTGTTATTTTTTCATAGTTACCATATCTTTTTTTTCCAGACTGTTGAGTATTTTTACCATCATTACTCTGAACTTTGTTTCAGATAAATTTCTTATCTCTGCTTCATTTATCTCTTCTTCTGGAGAATTCTGTAGTTCTTTGATTTTGGGGTTGTTTGTTTATTTATGGCTTTCTGTTTGGGTTTGTGACTATGTGTTAGGTAGATCCTCTATACCAATGGTTCTCAACCTGTCTAATGCCATGACCTTTAATACAGTTCCTCATATTGTGGTCACCCCCAACCATAAATTTATTTTCATTGCTACTTCATAACTATAATTTTGCTACTCTTAATGAATCATAATGTAAATATCTGTGTTTTCCAACAGTCTTAGGCTCTACAGCAGTGGTTGAGACTTGCTAGAAGGATTGCCTAAGACCATAAGAAAACACAGATATTTACATTATGATTCATTAACAGTAGCGGAATTGAGAATCACTGCTATATACGTCTCAATCTCTAGTGCAGGAAAGTGTTAAAGGCTGTTTCTGACTAATTGGATCAGGCAAAGACTCAGAGCCTCTAGAGACTGCCTCTGACTACCAACTAATGGGATGCCTACTTGAATTTCCCCCAGACAAACATGCTCAGGTTTAGTGAGAGTTTTTTCAACAGGGTGGAGCAGTTGCTTCTGCCTGGAGGGTAATTGTTACATTTAATTTTCTTATGTGGCCTCAGAGCAAGGTGTTTTCCAATAGTGTGTGTTGACTGTCTCCCCGCCCCACCCCCCCCGGCAAGACCAATGTCTATGTGGAAAGATGTCCTTTGCTGTGTGAGGGAATGACTCAGCTCTGGAGACTTAGGATGTCTGCCTTCTTAGCTCTATCCTCTGAGGCCCCCTACCTGGGTTCTGCTCTCATAGCTCTAGTCCACTTAACCAACCCTCTGCCAGAACACATGGTGGGTGGCTCCACAGGGAATTGTTTTTGCATTGGCCCTTTAAGAAGGTGCCTGAACTAGCTGCCACTCCCTGGCAGAGCACCCCACTAATTTTCACAGGTAGATGTTATGTGGGTACTCTCCTCAGTTTGGTGCTCTCTGCTGGGAAGCCCAGCTTTAGGATTAGGCCTCAGAGTTTTCAGTGTCAACCCTTTTCCCCCATAGCTCAGGTATCTCTCCTGGACTTCAGTTCCTATCTGTGGGTGCCCTCTGCCCCTCCTACCAGTCTCTATGCAGTCTCCACATTTGGTCCTTGGGAATCAGGGTTCTTTCCTGTGAGTTATACATTGGTTATTCAGGAAGCCTTTCCATTTTTCAGTTGTAATTTCAGCTTGTTTCTGGGAGCATGTCCGTGCAACATCCACTTATTCTGCCACTATTTTTTTCTTACAATATTACTTTTTATCACATGTTGTACCAAATTATAAATTGGGAATATGGGGAGGGTGTGATTCTGAAGACATGTTCTCAATCTTTGTGAGTTTTATACATATATATATATATATATATATATATATATATAATCTCCTATCTTATAAAAGAGTAGTATGCTAATTGGCCATACCTTTGCTATGCCCACAGCCAATCAGGAGTGATATGCAAATTGACCCAGCAAAGATGGCGGGTATATTTGCATACGCAAGTCGGGGGAGCAGTACCCTATGCCTCTGAGGGGATCCAAAGGGACATTCGCTTTTGGCGGTTGACAGTGCCCTAAGCCTCTGGCAGGGTCCAAACTACCCATCACCCCAGGAAGAGGCCAGGCTGAGCAGAGACTTGCCATGGCAATCAGGGGCTAACAGGACAGGTGGAGCCGAGACCTGCCATCACGTTTACGGGCTGAACTGGATAGGAAGATCAGAGACCTGCGATTGTGATCATTGAGCGAACTGAACAGGCAGAGCCCAGACCCGCCATCACAATCATAAGGAGGGAGGAACTGGACAGGCAGAGCCGAGGACTGAGACCTTCAATCATGATCACAGGGGAACGGGACAGGCAGAGCCTAACACGCCATCGTGATCATAGGGCAAACAGGACAGGCAGAGCCAAGACTGCCATCATAATCATGGAGCCAACTGGACAGGCGGAGCCCAGACCCAAGATCACGGGTGAACAGGAGAGGCAGCCCAGCAATTTCAGGCAAAGAAGCCACTTTGCTGACCAACCTGCACCTGGGACCTCTTTGGGCGCATGGTACAGAGTTTAGGGCCTCCATCTTGCAGCCATGGGAAGTGTCCCTCTTCCTAGAGTTAGGAGCACCAGCCCAGGTCTTCCCAGTGGTCTGATCATCTCTGCAGGGGTGAGTTCCTGCAGGCTGGGGTTTTATCCCCATGCGCTAGCAGTAGGAGACCAGTGCATTTGTTATTTCTATGTGTCTAGATTTTAATTGGACAAATGCCCTATGGTCCCCGTGGTCAGTTTAGCAAAATATTTTAGGAGGAGAATTCTGTCTAGGTTTCCTCAAATTCCTTCAACCCATACTCACTCCTCTATAAAGGCACAGAACAAGTGAGGCCCTTAAATAGAAATCAGGTCTCCAGCAATGATGGGCCTCTCTCACCACAAGTCATTTGGACTGGATGGCCTTTGAGTATTTATCTAGGCACCATGACAGAGAAACACAAGCTCAAGTCATGATCTCTGCCCTTAAAATCTTATTACAGGGAGTGGATGATAAAAGCACAGTAATAACATCAGAATGTAAGGCAACAATACAGAGAGGAACAGAGGCAATTGCTAGAATGATTTTACAATAATCAATACAAAGAGTATTTATTATGAATTAAATAAAAAGGTATGTTTGGAAGTAGCTGCTTCATGAGTATGACATCCCTTCCCATTTTAAAGGAAGCTGAGTTCCACATGAATTGTGTACTATGCTTTGATATTTGAGTCATTCTTTATTGTTCGATGTAATTTATTTCTGCATGCCTCAGTTTTGTAATAGTCAAATTACTAGAATAATACATCTTGCTATAAAATATTACTAGAAGATCAAATGGCCAGGTGACATTTATTGTTACTTTCTATAAATGAACACAATCTCTGGTATTCTAAAGTGATAGATATCATAGAAACATTTAGATAGAGAGACCTACAGGCTTGATTACAAGTGAGGCTTACTATAACAACCCCAATTTATTGCTTAAAAAAAAGCAGTGAGCCAGCTAGAAACTGAACCAAATATAAGCCCTTGAAGGGCAAATGTAAATTGGATAAGCTTTGCTATTACAAGGGCAAAAAGAAAAAAATTCAGATGTAAGAATGAAAACCACATTGCATCCACTCTAAGTAGCTGTTAAAGAAAAAAAATGGTATACTATGACAATACTTAATACAGATTGTAAAGACATTTGTTCAAAAAGGATTTCCTAGAGTAGGAGTTATTTCAATTAATTTTTTTTAATGTGAAGAGGTTAGCTATATAAGAAAAAGGTGTAGGGGTTCTGAACTACAGAAGATGCAGGCAGCACTGAGGGAACACCACCACCACCCCTCCCATTCCATGCACTAATTTCATGCACCGGGCCTCTAGAGTGTGTGTGTGTGTGTGTGTGTGTGTGTGTGTGTGTGTGTGTGTGTAATGGAATATTGTTCAACATAAAAAAGTATAAAATCTTGCCATTTGTAACAACATAGATGGACCTAGGGGATATTATGCTGAGTGAAATAGGGCAGTTAGAGAAAGATAAAAATGCCATATAATTTCACTTGCATGTGGAATCTAACAAACTAAACAAACAAAACAGAAACAAACTCATAGTTTTTGTTTTGTTTTTTAAATAGATATTTTATTAGTTTTTTACAGAGAGAAAGGGAAAGGGATAGAAAGTCAGAAACATTGATGAGAGAGAAACATCAATCAGCTTCCCCCTGCACACCCCTCACTTGGGATGTGCCTGTAACCAAGGCACATGCCCCTGACCAGAATCAAACCTGGGACCCTTCAGTATGCAGGCCAATGCTCTATCCATGGAGCCAAACCAGTTTTGGCGAACTCATAGTTTTTATGGAGGCCATTTGTAACGGGGTTAGGAGAATAGGTTAAGATGTACAAATTGATCCTTTATTTTTAAATAAACAAAGGAGAATTTCTTTAGTACTCAAATAAATATCATCCTCATAAAAGAGTATAAGAAAGGAAAATCAATAGTGTGAGGAGGAGGAAGCATAGGGAAAATTATAGCAAAACATGGTCCTTGTTTCACCTTATTTTAAATTTTGGTATACTGAGATCCTCCACAGATAAATGGAACTATTTCCTCTTTTTCACAAATTTTAGGATTGCATCTTACAAAAATTTTAAAGACCTTCAAATACATCCTCTGAAATAAAAGCTATCACTGTTTCTTTTCTGGTAAATTATATGTTTCCCATTGCAGAAGACAGGATAAAATAAAGTAGATCTAAATGTGTAAAATAAAGTAGATCTAAATGTGTATAAAGCATTTTTTTTGGTCTATTGGTCTCATAATGAAATTGCATACTTATAAGTATCCTACATAATAGAGGAGACATGCAAATGTTACCATACCACACTACCAGCCAATCAGGAGTGGGGCTGCAGCCTGTGGGTTGGGAGGCCTTGGTGCTGGGCAGGGAGGGAAAGGAAGACCTATTGCAGGAGAGCTGGGTGCAAATTTTGGAATGCCTCTATGTCATTACAATTTTAGTACATGTGCTGTTGAAGCAGGATACTGTGTGCTCTGTCCACATGGTATTTAGGGGCCGGTGAGATCCCTCCTTTACAGTTATGGTGACTGAGTTGCGTTTTTTTCACAGTGACCTTGAGACGGTTAGGGGAAGTTGATGCCACAGGATCCCCTCACGGGACTCGCATGTTGGTTGCTCTGATAGGCTGCCACTGAGCTGTGGGGTTTACTTGTCCTGTGGGACATGCAAATGAACACCCAGGGCACTTGGGTAATGAGCACTTGTGGGGCTGTGAAATGTCAGGCCCAGGCGCTGGGTTGCAAGCTCTGAAGCCAAGTGGAAGTTTGGGTCCACTCCCCTAGCCCAGCGCCCATGACAGGGTTGGCTGCTGGCCTGTGGAGCATGCGGAGACCCTGATGTCTGCTGCTGTGTGTGGCCCAAGGGCCCCTACATGCCCCCTAGCTTGGCGCCCACGACAGGGCTGTCTGCTGGCCTCCAGAGACAGGGATGTTCCTGCCCCGACCCCAGCTGCTTGCAAGCGGCGCTTCGGGTCCATGCCCCTAGCCCAGCACCCACGATAGGGCTGGCTGTTGGCCTCTGGGCATGTGGAGACCCTGGTGGCCATTGCCGTGTGCAGCTCAGGGGTCCCTGCATGCTCCCCAGCCCAGCACTGTACTTAAGCCCTGAGTGGCAGGTTTCCCAAAACACCCCTAGCCACTGTGGGACTATGGGTGCAGCAGCCAAGCTGCTGGGGGTGGGCTCTGAAGCCAAGCAGCAGTTTGGGTCCACGCCTCCAGCCTGGCGCCCATGACAGGGTTGGCTGCTGGCCTCTGGAGCATGTGGAGACCCTGGTGGCCCCTGCCATGTGTGGCTCAGGGGTCCCTGCATGTCCCCCATCCCGGCACCCATGACAGACAGGACTAACTGCTGGCCTTCAGAGACAGGGATGTTCCCACCCCACCTCTAGCCACTTGTGTGTGCTCTGGTGCAACATTGATCAGCTGCCTCCTGTACACTCCCCACTGGGGATGTGCCTCCAACCAAGGTATATGCCCTTAACAGGAATCAATCCTGGGACCCTTTAGTCTGCAGGCCCACAGTTTGTCCACTGAGCCAAACTAGTTCCAGCGTAAACACCTTTTCTGACCACTCATTAGCTAAGCTTCTGTACACCCCCACGTGCAGTGTTCTTGGTAACTTGGGTTATAAGAATCCAAGAAGGTGATCTAGGTTTTTCCACCACACTCCTGGAGGAAAAAACAAAGGTCCGCTGCTGGAGGGGCTAAGAAGTGTCATATCCTGTCCTAGCTGCTTTGGCTTAGTAGATACAGCCTCAGCCTGCTGACCACAGGGTCTGGGTTCAATTCTGATCAAGGGCATGCACCTAGGGTACAGGCTCCTCCCTGGCTGGGGCCCAGGTCAGGGCTCATGCAGGAGGCAGCCAATCAAAGTGTCCCTCTCACATTGACGTTTCTCTCTGTTTCTCCCTCTCTCTTCCACACTCTATAAAAATCCAACGGAAATGTATCCTCAGGTGAGGATAAGAAAAAGAAAGAAAGAAATGTCATATCCTATGAAAGAGACATCTTGAAAATGCCTAAAGAAAGTTGTCATTTTTTTTTCACAGTGAAGGGACTAGAGTCCATGTTGATGAAAACACCTTGGTGGCTGCAGTGGCTGGCAGTGGCTGCAGCAGCAGGGTAATGGGGCTGGCGCTTTCCCTTGACCAGCCCAGTCACCTCCCACAGAGGGTGGCCAGACTGATGGGGAGCGGGCCTCAACCATCAGTAGGACATCTCCTGAGGGCTGTGAGAGAGGGCAGGCTGGGCTGAGGGAACCCCCACCATGCACGAATTTAGTCTCTGATACATCTATTATAGAGAAAGAACAAATACCAATATTAAATTATTTCCTCTAATTAATACCCTTTTAATGTGCACGAATTTCATGCACCGGGCCACTTGTCTATATAATAAAATCCTAAGCTACCATTAAGGAGGAACAAGAACAACTGGTTGCTATGATGCACACTGGCCACCAGGGGGCAGACACTCAACAGAGGAGCTGCCCCCTAGTGGTAAGTGCACTCCCACAGGGGGGAACCACTTAGCCAGAAGCTAGGCTCACAGCTGGTGAGTACAATAGCAGTGGCGGGAGCCTCTCCCACCTCTGTAGCAGCACTAAGGAGCAGTGAGCCTAATGGTAAGGAGCAGTGAGCAGGTGAGCCGTAAGGAGAAAAGGGTTCTGGACTGCAAGAGTGTGTAGGCTGGCCTGAGGGCCCCCCAGTGCACAAATTTTGTGCACCAGGCCTCTAGTTAATAATAATGGAATCACTATAATAGCATGTTTCTTAATGGTGTTCTTATAGATTATATCCTTTTTCAAATTTAATCACTTAAACACATGGGCTGATTGTACCACTATATCCTTCTAGACTCTCTTCCTTTCAAGAGTCTAGTCCTAAATAATGAAAAGCCCCACATAAGATGCACACTTCTTTTTTAAAATGGATTTTATTGATTTCAGAGAGGAAGGGAAAGGAAGAGAGAGATAGAAACATCATGATGAGAATGAATCATTGATTGGCTGCCTCCTGCAAGACTTCCACTGGAGCTTGAGCTTGAAACCTAGGCATGTGCCCTGCCTAAGAATCTAACATGGTTCATAGGTTGATAGCCACACCGGTTGGATAGCTAACTTCTTTATTCTATTCTTCCTCATAACTCTTACTCAGTCTCAGTTTTGAAGCTCACATTTGAAATATCTCCCTCTAAAATATCTCTGGTGAGAAGAGATTAACCAAAGAACTTACATGTATTTATGCATAACCTGTGGTCACAGATAATAGTGCAGGGCAGGCCTGGGGTGGGTCGAAAGCTGGGTGGAGAAGGCAGTGGTGGGAAAATGGAGACATCTATAATACTCTCAACAATAAAGAAAATTAAAAAAAAATTTCTCCACAGCCATACCATTTGAAAAATAGTAGAATACTTCTGTCTCACCCAAAGCCTTATATATTATACCTTATATCCCCATTATGACTACTTAGGGAGATTCCCTTAATCTAACTAATTTTGTAGGTGATGCCATGTTTTCCATTCTCAGAATTTTGTTTCTGTTGTTCACTGATTTGCTGCGTGTTTTGGGAATTTTTCTGGAAGTACGAATTTTATAGTGAACTATTTGAGAAAATATCTTAAGTTTTAAAAATTGATAAAAGCAATTACGTTAAAGTCTAAACTGAATATTACAAAGCAAAGGACATGCACATTTCACACACATTTTAAGAGATTTATTGAATGCTATCTGTATACTAACATGAACATGTTACACTAACATGGATTGCATGGGGTCAGAGTTACTACTTAGTCTCTCATGATAATGAATCATCTCTGACCACAGGAAATAGCTATTCATCAGACAGTTTTTGTCTTTAGAAAAATAACAGTATTTTTGCAACTGCTCTTGTGTTCAGTGGCACAGCAAGTAATGCCACAGAAGCAGGTCACTTTTTATTATCTGAAAGAAAATGCGTTGTTTATAGTTCTTCTACTGGCCTCTTCTTCCCTTAGCCTACAAATAACCTCAGCGTATCTTCCATCCTTTGATTGTGTTAACTGGTATATCCCTAGTGCCCAGGATAGTACTGAGAAAATAGTTAAGGTTCAATAGATATTCTTGAATTAAGTAACTAAAAGAGATTTTGAATCCATCTGTCTAGATACCACCTAATTTATTTTCTTCTATTTTAAAATAGAACTGAAAGTGAGAAAATACCCAATATTTACTATCCCCTCTTCCTCATTTCAAATCATTTATAAACATATTCAAAGCAATTTTCTATCCATACAATTAAAATAAAACTTCTCTAAATGCCCCTGTATAATGGCCAATTCCAGATCTGTCATGTCTCTAATTTTCCAAGTGAACCTCTTCATGATAGTTGACCCTTTGATGTTTCCTTCATTATCCCCCCTTCCCATTACAATTTACACTCAATGTTTTTTAAATATATATATTTACTTATTTCAGAGAGAAGAGGAGAGGGAGAGATAGAAACATCAATGCTGAGAACATTGATCAGCTACCTCTTGCATGCCCCTACTGGGGATCCAGCCTATAATGCAGGCATGTGCCCTTGACTGGAATTGAACTTGGGACCCTTCAATCCACAGGCCGACACTCTATCCAATGAGCCAAACCAGGTAGGGCTAAAATGCCACTTCTTTATCCAGTTGACTTTAACCTCATCTCCTCCTCTCACCTCTGGCTCTTCATGTTCCAGCAACACTGGCCACTTTTCTGTGCCACAAGCTTGTTCTTGCTGAAGGGACTTGGAGCCCAACTTGGCCCAAAACTCCACACGCATTGCTGGCTGCTCATCCTCCCAGCTTTTTTTTAATTTAATAAATATTTATTGTTCAGATTATTACAATTGTTCATCTCCCCCCCATAAGTCCCCTCCACCCAGTTCCTATCCCACCTGCTACCCTTACACCCCCCGCCACTGTCCTCATCCATAGGTATATGATTTTTGTCCAGTCTCTTCTCGCATTCCCACACCCCTTTCCCCCTGAGAATTGTCAGTTCATTCCCTTTCTATGCCCCTGATTCTATTATATTCACCAGTTTATTCTGTTCATCAGATTTTTAATTCACTTGATTTTTAGATTCATTTGTTGAAAGATATTTATTTGTTGTTCATAATTTTTATCTTTACTTTTTTCTTCTTCTTCCTCTTCTTAAAAAATACCTTTCCGCATTTCATATATTACTGTTTTGGCGATGATGAACTCCTTTAGCTTTTTCTTATCTGTGAAGCTCTTTATCTAACCGTCAATTCTGAATGATAGCTTTGCTGGGTAGAGTAATCTTGGTTGTAGGTTCTTGCTTTGAATATTTCTTACCACTCCCATCTAGCCTGCATAGTTTCTGCTGACAATCCTATGGGCACTCCTTTGTAGCTAACTAACTGTTTTTCTCTTGCTGTTTTTAATATTCTCCCTTTGACTTTTACTTTTTGATTTTAATTATGATGTGTCTTGGTGTGGTCCTTTTTGGATTCCTTTTGTTTGGGGTTCTCTGTACTTCCTGGACTTGTAAGTCTATTTCTTTCACCAAGTGGGGAGAGTTTTCAGTCATTATTTCTTCAATCAGGTTTTCAGTATCTTGCTCTCTCTCTTCTTCTGGCACCCCCATAATTCTGATGTTGGTATGCTTGAAGTTGTCCCAGAGGCTTCTTACACTTGCTTCAAATTTTTGGATTCTTTTTTCATCTTGCTTTTCTGGATGAGTGTTTTTTGCTTCTTGGTATTTCAAATCTTTGTCTTGATTCTTGCGGTCTTCTCATCTGCTGTTGGGTTTCTGTATAATATTTTTATTTCAGTCAGTGTATGTTTATTTCTAGTTGGTTCTTTTTCATATCCTCGAGGGTCTCCCTAAATTTATCAGCCTTTTCTAAGAAATTCTTGAAAAACCTTATAACCGTGGTTTTGAACTCTATATCCAGTCATTTGTTTTCCTCCATTTCTTTCATTTGTGTACTGTTTCTTTGTCTCCGCATTTCCACAGCTTCCCTGAGTTGGCAGAGTAGCTTTGTGAGCTAGGTGCCCTTATGGCCTAGTGTCTCAGCCTCCCAAGTTATCTGAGGTGGATACTCTTGGTGCACTGCTTTGTGGACTGTGTGTATAGCCTTGTTGTGGTTAAGTCTTGATTATTGTTAGTATCACTGGGAGAGATTGACTTCCAGGCCAACTGGCTTTGAGGATTAGCTGAGTCTATGCCAGGAGAGCTCCTGTGCTAGAGACACCCTTATGGGCCAAGACTTGCAAAATTGCAAAAGCCTCTGTGCTCAGCTTGGATGGGGCGAAGTGTGAAGGCTGAGTAGACAGCCTTGGCTCCCCATCAGCCCTGTCTTAAGAGGCCCTTGGGTCTCAGTGCTCCTTGGTAATCACTGCAAGAACCTCTGAGAGAGAGCCGCCCTCGAGTTTCACCTGCTGCCAAACAGTCCAGTATCTCTCCCAATGAATTTGGATTCCCAGATTCTCGCCCAGAACTAGCATTCAGCACTATCAGAAGTGGGGTTCGGTGCAGTCAGGGGCTTTTGGCTCCTTCCCAATAGATAAATCCAGCAGCACACTCAACAGTCAGTCCTTCCTGTGTGTACTTGTGTGTGGGCCTCCAGAACTCTGCCTTTCGCGGCTCCCCTGAGTTTTTTGCCTGATCGTCCAGGTTCCCCCCATATGAGCTTGGGTCCCCAGGGTCTCGTCCAAAAGTGGGGTTCAGTGCAGTCAGAACTGGAGTTCAGCACAGTCGGGAGCTTTTGTCTCATCCCCTCTAGAGAAAGCCAGCCAGGCACCCAGCCACCTATCATCTCCACACCTGTCTCCATACCTCAGGCTTTTGCATCTCCTCTGATTCTCTATGTGCTTTGCTCTTTCCTTCTAGATGTAGAATTTCCACTCAGCCAGATTTCTGGTGGTTCTGGATGATGTCCATTTTTTCCTTTTAGTTTTAGTTTTGAAATTGTTGTGTGAGGCAGTAGTTTAGGTCTTTATCTCTGCTGCCATCTTAGTTTCTCCCAAAAATGTCACAATTTACATTCAATATTATTATGTATTAGATTCAGGTATGCAGAATAGTGGTTAGACAATCATAAAATTTACAAAGTGTTTTCCTCAATATTTTCAGGATCCACCTGGCACCATACATAGTTATTACAATATTAATGATTATATTTTCTATGCTATACTTTACATCATCATGACTATTTTGTAACTGCCAATCTGTACTTCTCAGTCCCTTCACATTTTTCTCCCAGTCTCCCAAACCTCCTCTCCTCTGGCAACCATCAGTCTGTTTTCTGTATCCATGAGTCTGTTTCTGTGTTGTTTGTTCACTTATATTTTTTATTAGATTCCACATGTAGGTGAAATCATATGGTATTTGTCTTTCTCTGACTGACTTATTTCAGTTAGCATAATACCCTCTAGGCCCATCCATGCTCAGACAGATTGTAACTTTTCACTCTTTGGCCAGATAATATTCTATTGCATACATGTACCACTGCTTTTTTATCCACTCAACTATTGATGGATACTTGGGTTGCTTTTACAATAGATTGGCTATTGTAAATAACACTGAAATGAACTTAGGGGTGCATATATTCTTTCAAATTAGTGTTTTGCATCTCTTTGGATATATACCCAGAAGTGGAATTGCTGAGTCATAAGGTGGTTGTTCCATATGTAATTTTTTGAGGAAATTCCACATTATTTCATGCACTTGGGGGTTCTCTCAGTGTGGTCTGTGAACCTATTACAGTTCAGGAGCCCTCAGGGTATGTCCTATAGGGTATGGGCCTAAGCTGTCAGTCAGACAACCTTAGTGTTCCCAAGGAGGTGGAAGAGGCTCCTGCCACTGCTGCTGCACTCCCAGCTGTGAGCCCTGTGGGAGGGCACTGACTATCAGGGGTCAGTTCCTGCATTGAGCTTCTGATCCCTGGTGGTCAGTACACATCATAGCAAGTGATTGAACGGCCTTATCGTATCATTAGCATATTATGCTTTGATTGGTTGAACAGCCACCCAGACAGCTGGGCACTTAGCATCTTAGGTTTTTATTATATAGGATATTATGCTTTGATTGGTTGAACGGCCACCCAGACAGCTGGGCACTTAGCATATTAGGCTTTTACTATACAGGATTTTGATTAGTGTCTTCTGAGACTTTATTTACTAATTAAGTAGTAGTTAAAAGAATGGATTCTGGAATTTGACTGCAGGGATGAAATTCTTGCTCTCCTAGTCACAAAATCTTCTGAGTATGATCCTAAACTTCTGTGTCTTTACCACAGACCATTATACACTCTGTAGAGAGGAATCCTTTACCTATCTCATAAGGTTTTAATGTGTATGAAGTCAAGTAAAACATATGTACAGACTCCTTATAATAACATTTGGCTCAGTATAGACTGTCAATATGTATTAATTTTGTGAGATATCAAAGGAGAACCCCTAAGCATATTTTATTTCTATCATTCACAGCTGAACAACTAGTAATGTTTAAAATTTGTTTCTCTCTCTCATCTCATCCCAGCAGTTACAACATACTACCTAAATCTGCTCACAAGGCTTTTTTTCTAAATCTAGACTGAATTGGTTCTTGTCTAGAGTTTGGCAGATGTAGTTATGATTTTGTAGCACTGGGCTAGATGTTACTAGGATAGAAGCTACCATGTGTCAAATGACAGTGGTTGTTATTAAAATAAATTTATTTTATGTTTCAAGCAACAACGTATAGTATTAATTTCTTCCCACTAAATGGAGTAAATATCTTCAGCTCAGATAAGCCAGCTACCTTGAACCAGGTGAGATAGTTAATAAGTATAAGTGCCAGAGCTGGAATTTTCCATTAATATCAGGTTATACACATTTTATTTTTTCACCACTCCAGTAATTAAAACGCCTTAGGAGGAAAGAGGGGAAAAATCATAAAAGGTATTTCCTTAGGTAAACTGAAGTTCTAAATATATCCTGAAAGAACATAGTTACTGGCATCTTACAAATTTTATGATCAACATTATATAGCTGGATTAGATAATGAGATTGTAAATGTCTCTCAGTTAAATAAGACTTTATCTAAAAGTTGTTCATTGCTCACTAGCTCTTGAAAGGCTCCAGCCCTTATAAATCATAATATGCAGTATCTTCAACAAATGTCCTTATTAAATTTAATCAAGAAAATCCTGCAACCCAAATTGACTTTTCTTTATGCAATAGTAAGCACTAATGACTGGCTTGCATATGTGTATTCAACATGCGGTATTGACATCTATCTGCCATACTGTTTCTTAGCTCTGAAACAAGTGCACAAGACATAATCTGACAGTTTATTCACATATAACTTTATAGAGTCAGATAAACTCTTAAAATTTAGGCCTCAACCTCTCCAATATAGTATAACCCAATCTAGGAGTTGCCCTCAAAAACCTTAGATCTGCTTTTAATATAAATTGTGGCTCTGCTTCATAAAATAGCATTTGATATTACTTTGCAATTAGACTACTGCAATTTTCAAGTAATTTTAATAGTTAAAACGAACTATTTTCAGGCTTTTCTCCATGCAAAACAGGAAGAATATAAAGATTCTTTTTGATCTGGTATCTGGTATTAATTTAAATTGAAATTCACTATTTGAATTTATTACAGCAGATATCCTCAGCTACCCAATTATTTTAGTACAATTTGGCACATATATAATTTTAAAAGATCTCGTATCTAGGCAAAACATTTAATTTCCTGCCAAATTGATCCCTTTGGAACATTGCTTTGGATGCCATAGTGATTTTTTTTTAAAAAAAGACTTTCATAACAGCCAGTTGCTCCAATAAATAAATACTCAGTACTCTGCGCAAGTTGAAGATCTGCATTTATTTCTGTCATATATGGTGCAGGTTTTCTTATTATTAATTATGTGTTCTTTTTCAGTTCAGACATTTTTAATAACAATGTGCGCTATGCCATTTTGTTTCTAATCCTATTTTTTCCTGTTGCCCTGTTTGAAGAAGACATACTTTTCTTTACTCCAAAAGGAAAATGGGGGTGGATTGATATAGATTTTTTTTTTACCAATGCTGTCAGGAACAAGAATGTTAAAAAAACTTTCTCTTTATAATTTTGCTTAACTAAATAGTATGTGCCACAGTATGCGTTTGTTGTAATTATTTAATATAAATTAATATGCCTCAGTTACTGTTGTTGTGTAACAAACCATCCTAACACTTTTTTGGAGTAAAGCAACATGTGCATAGATTCAGTGGATTCGATATTTAGCTAGGGCATAGAATGGATGGTTTATCTCTGGTATATGATGTCTGGGACCTCAGTTGGCAAGACTAAAAAAATCTAAGGATGATGTAATGGCTGAGAGCTATGATCATCTAGAAATTCCTTTACATACATGTTTGACAAATAGGCTGTGTGTTATTACTCTTGACTGAAACATCTATACTGGTAAACAGCCTCTCCTAATAGTTTTGGTTTCTCATGGAATGGTGCTACATTTTGAGGGGAAGCATCCCAAAAGATGGCATACAGAGAACAAGTATTCCAAGAGAACCAGGTGGAAGAGAACCAAGTGAGAGCTAACCTAACCTCAGAATTCACATAACATCATTCTTTCTGAATAGTCATGAAGAAATCACTAAGGTCAATCCAGATTCAAGTAGAGCAAACACAGACCTTACCATGTAATAAGAGAAGTTCAAAGAATTTTTGGATATATATATTAAAACCATTGCAAACAGATCAGCAAATGAATGAATGAATGAATAAGTAAATATTGTTATTTCAACTATACTAAAGAGTGTTATAGTCTACATATGCCATTATGCATCTCTCAGCTGTTAACTGATATATTGAAGTTTAAGTAGAGTGGATGACCAAATATTCACCATATATATCAAAGCTCAACTTTTAATTCTGCTTTGGAATGCTTGATTGCATGTCATAAATCTTCTTTGTGATATATAAGGTTCTATTGACCTCAGTTTTTGAAGGTCTATTGTAGACATAAAGTTCTTTAATTTCTATAAGACAGCAGCAAAATTAAAATAAACAATAACAACAAAGATAAAAGAGGGGGGTATAAATAGATATTATTGACATAAATCTTCTAGTCATTTGTCTTAGTTTGTTTGGGTTCCCCTAAACTTAGATATCAACTAAAGGATTTGGGCACATGCAGTTTATTTGGGAGCATAAGTAAGAAAGTGAAGACAGTGAGGAAAGTGAGAAAAGCCAACAGAGGATGCTAATGGGCAGATGAGTGCTCTGGGCAACTGGAGCTCAGTTTGATGTGGACCATCTGATCTGACAAACTATGAGAAACATAGAAACATGGCTCAAAATCATGTCTATCCAGACGAATAAGAGGCTGGAACATTTTACCACCTATAACTATATTCATTGTTTAATGGTTTGGATTGGATATATTAGGGGCTCCTCTATTATTACTCTCATTTGCAGTAAGCATTATCTGGTGCTGCCAAGAAAGCTCATAGAGAAGAAGAAATACTCAAGCCTTGCAGTAGGAATTGTGTGGGAATCATCTATCATAAAGGCCGGTGGAAGTGGATTCATGTGGGCTAAAGGGATATAGGTTGGGGTATCAACCTCTCCTCCATCTTGATTTTTCTATGACAATTATTATTTTATTAATGTACTGCATGTACAGTTTAAGAAAAGCAAATAATCTAAAATGCTTGCAAAAACCAAGAATGGCTTGTTCCACCTTTTTCTCTCCTTGAACATCATGCCCAAGGGGCCATTTTTTATAATTTTTAGTATTATCTACATCTACTTACCTCCATTTTTCTAAATAACAAGCATATTGTGATTTATCTTGGCTCATTAATTTTATAACTTGTGTATTGCTTTCCTATTATGGCAATTTCCTTTTATGGAATGTAATATTTTATGCCATTCCATCTCCCTCCAATTTTCTTCATATTCTAGTATAATTATATCACAATTTGGGGGTTACTCAATATTCATATTATTTTGACATTACAAAGATTTTCTATTACCAAAACAAATAATATGTGATGATAATAGATCCTTGCTTATAAAACTTTTTATTTTCCCGAGGAAAAGTATTTTCTTTGTTTTTATGTACCTATTGCTAATTCTTCCCAGAGGCTCTACAATCTCTGTAAAATGAGTTTCAACCATATTTTTACACAGTTTAATGTAACATTTCTATTTTCTTTATGGAGTTTCTTTATTGATAATTCACTCACTTCAATCTGCACAAAAGTCATCCTGAGACTTTCCTTTGCCTTCATTCTAGAATTTCTCTTTGCTTTTCATCTGAGTTAGATCACTTGTTTTCTGCCTTCTGGAATACTTGTCTTTTTCTCTCTTGGTGTATTGTCTTCCTTTAGTGGATTACATCCTCCAATAGTTTCCATGGCTGGCTAATTGTTTTGAGGGTAAATTGTTTCTATAGGTAGCAAAATGTCTGTATTTTGCCCTCTCATTTGTTTGGCAGTTTATATTATTCTAGTTTGAATATCATTTTTTTTCAGAAATTTGAAGGTATGCCCAAATTGTCTACTAGTTTTAAATGTTAGCATTGGAAATTTCTGTGCCATGATAATCTCCAACTCTTTGCTTAGTAACCTTTTTCAATGTGTTGGGATTTCCTTTTGTCTTTCATCTTATACTATTTGGGGATGGTGGTCCTTACTGTAGTCTTTAGTAATCTTTCTTTTGGGCTATGTGGGTCTGTTAATATTGATATTTATGCTTCTTAATTTCCTGGGAATATGATATTTGTCTCTCAGTGGTTTTCTCCTCTTCATTATTTTTCTGTAACTTATACACATTAGATATAAACTTTGTGATTTGACCCTTTGATATTCTTATCTGTTCTCACCTACTTCCACCATTTTTGTTTGTTTGTTTGTTTTTGATTTTTTTTTTTTACTTTGGGGAGATTTTATTGACTATATTTTATTGAATTTCTATTCTTGTACTTATATTTTTAATCTCTAAGACTTTTTTCTTCATATGCTTCTTTATAAGTATTCTTTTCAGTGCCAAGCACACAGTGTCTCTAATGAATGCCATTTTATCAACATATTTTCTTATTTTTCTTAATACATTAACTATATTTACATGAAGTTTCTTCTTTTGCTTGCATGTTCTTATTCCCTACATCATTTCTACCTAGTTTCTGCTTATTTTTGTCTTTTCACATTGGAAGCTTTCCTCAAATATTTGCTGTTTTTTGCTGCTTACTCATATTAAGAATGATAAATTAATTGCATGCCTTAATTGGATCAACAAAAGTAAAAGTTTCACCTAAAAATTATAAGAGGGTAAATGAGAAAGCATAGGAATGGTAGTGTGCTCCACCTGGGCAAAAAGGCAGAAAATAAATTTCCATCTGGATCTGTTATTAGACTACCAGATAATCCTTAACCTCTTTGATATTTAATACAAAAATTTAGATCTTAGTATATTATTTTCCAAAAGGAAGATCCTTAGCATTAATCAGTTTTAAAGATAGCATTATCTCAAGAGATTAACTGGCTTTGATTTTTAAAATAGTAGAGATTTAGCTCAGCTGATAAAATGGTAATTGTCTTTAATTGAGTAACATATTGGTATAGAACTAGAAATAATACAAACAAGGGATTACTTCTAATATTAAGGCATGGAAAACTGGCTTAAAAGTCTTTAAAATATTCATTAGATATTCTGATGTTTCTAAGATAAATTTATGAATTAAATTTATTCTTTTGCCAGGAAAAAATACAATAGAAAAACATAAAAGAAACAAGGGTTTTGAAGACACTGGGCACCAGGCAAGAAAGTACAGTGATCTCTGAGAAGTAGAAAAAAATCAGATCAGCTCTATGATTAACCCAGGTTATTGCCTTGGGAGAATGCCTGAGCCATGGTATAGGGAGGGGGAATCCAGGTTTTTTGAAATGAAGTTAAGAATTCAGAAGAAAAAAAAAACATATCAGGAGTTTTCAGGACAAACTAATGATAAATAAAGAGAGAAAACCCAGGAGATCTGCAGAGGGTCCTCCTCAAGTGTTCCTCAGTGTACTAATAGGCACTTGCATGTGAGAATACTACCCAAGGCTGTGAAGAAAACCATCTGAAAAGATGAGAGGCAACAGCACTCAGATTTCATATAGATTCAGGAGTAGTGCCTATTCCCACTATCCACGCTAGAAAAACTTGATTCATAGGACAAAGGTAGATCACTCAGAGGAATTATGCTTCAATCATGGGGAAAATCAGCCCTAGAATAAATTCTGCTCTGATCTGGCCTAATAAAACTTGGTTTTAGAGAGCAAGAAAGGCTTGATGATTGGGAAAAGGTGCAAAGGAACTTCTGGTATGCTCAGCAACATTCCTTCTTATTGATCTGGGATACATTCAGCTTAGGGATATTTACAACTATAAATATCCCTAAACTGAACACACACACACACACACACACACACACACACACACACACACACATATATATATAATTTTTATTATTGAGAGTATTACAGATATTTTTTTCTTCCCCTTTTTTCTTCCCCCATTTTTTTCTTCCCCTTACCCCCTACCAACCAGTTTCTGCTTCACCCCAGACATTCATATATGCATATAAATTCTTTGATTAATCTCTTCCTATCCTCCTCCCCCATTCCCTCTGAGATTCCTCAGTCTGATCCATGTTTCCATGTCTTTGGATCTATTTTGTTCATCAGTTTATTTTATCCATTGGATTCCACATATAAGTGAGATCATGTGATATTTGTCTTTCTCTAACTGGCTTATCTCACTTAGCATAATGCTCTTGGAGTCCCTCCATGCTGTTTCAAAGGGTATTGTTTTAATGCTGAAAATTAATAAGCTAAACATCCATACTAAGAAGTTAAAGAAATGAGAACAAAACAAACACAAAGAAATATACAAGAAGAAAATAAAAGATAGTTAATGGTAGAAAGCACACATAAAATAAAAGATCATCAAAGAAAAATTTGTTCTTAACAAAGACTCATGAAATTGACAAGCTAATAGTGAGATTGATCAATGACAGAGAGAGACAACAGTAATTAATATCAGGTATGCAAAAGAGGTTGTATCTTTAATTTGGAAAATAGAAATTATAAAGTCTGAAAATACACTAGTAAGTTAATGCTTTAAATTTCACATACTCTAAATTATTTCCAGTTTCTAATTAAACATAAGATTTTAGATTAGAGCAGATTAGATACATAAAAAAGAAAAAAATAAAATAATAATTATAATTATTATTATTTTTAAAATATATTTTATTGATTTTTTACAGAGCGGAAGGGAGAGGGATAGAAAGTCAGAAACATCAATGAGAGAGAGATATCAATCAGCTGCTTCTTGCACGCCCCCTACTGGGGATGTGCCCGCAGCCAAAGTATATGTCCTTGCCGGAATCGAACCCGGGACCCTTCAGTCCGCAGTCCGATGCTCTATCCACTGAGCCAAACCGGTCTCAGCTAAAATTATTATTTTTAAATCATAAACACAAATAGTCTACAAGTATTTCATTAGCAAGTAAAGAAGCTTTCAGATCATGGAAAAAATGGTGATGTAGGGAACTTCTAAAATGGCCCCTGCTTCTTAGTATCCACTCCTTGTATGATCCTTTTGCCTTGTGTGGGCTATACCCAGTGACTTGATTCTAATTGTATATAATAAAAGCATAATATGCAAATTGACGCAATGATGGAATGACCTATCGGTGGGGGGTGGGCCTGCAAGCAGGTGGCACCAGGCTAGCCACGGCATGTGCCTGCAGGCAGAGGGAGGGCACAGGGTTTGGGTGGTGGTGGTGACCAGCGGTGGCAGAGGAGCAATCATCAGAGACGAATAGGGCTGGCTGACCATCTCCTGATTAGCCTGCCCCGTCACCTCCCACAGAGGGAAGCCAGACTGCAGCTTAGGCCCGCTCCCTCCAGGAAGCAAGCCTAAGCCATCAGTCAGACATCCCCTAAGGCCTCCTGGACTGTAATAGGGTGCATGCTGGGCTGAGGGATCCCCCCAAGGGCACAAATTTCCATGCACCTGGCCTCTAGTAGTAAAGTTGAAGGGGTTTTTTTGTAGATATTCTTTAAATTTGGGGGAGTTTTTCTCTATTTCTAGGTTTCTAAGAGTTTTTTTTTTTATAAATGTGTGTTTAATTGTCAAGTACTTTTTCTGAATCAACTGATACAATTGTGTGATTTTTTTCTTCTTTAGCCTATTAAAACTGTGATTAAGTTGATTTTCAATAATTGAGTCAGTCATTTCCGTTGCTGATTTCATTTGCTAGTATTTTGCCAAGAGGTTTCCATGTATATTCATGAGAGATACTGGTCTATAATTTTCTTTTTTCATACTGTCTTTAAAATAATAAGGCACAAGTAATGGGATGTCACTTCCAAGATTAGGTTATAAAAGACTCTGGCTTCTGTCTTGCTTCCAATCTCTCTTGCTCTTTCTTCTCTGATGCAGTCATCAGCCATATTATAAGCTGTCTTATGGAGGAGCCCACATGGAAAAAAACTGAGGAATGTCATTGGACAATGGCCAGAGAAGAACTGATCCTTGAAAGCAACACAGAGCTTGAAAACATGTCCGCCCCACCCCCATTGAGCCTTGAGATGACTACAGCCTGAACTAACACTTTGCAGCCTGTGAGATCCCCTGAGCTGAGTCAACTGGCGAAGCTGTGCTTGGATTCCTGATCCACAGAAAAGGTGAGGTAGTAAATGTTGTTTTAAGATACTTAGTATTGCCCAGCCAGTGTGGTTCAGTGGTTGGGTGTTGGAAACCAATCCTGTCTCACTAATAGGAAGATGTGCATAGGAGCCTTGCACATCTCCCAGTAGGGGGCGTGCAGGGAGGCTGGTAAACAACTTTAATTGCTCTGAAAGGTGAGAGCTAAAAACATTGTTAACAAAAACACCTCTGTTTGTTCTTGTGTATTTCTGTTGTTGGAATTTCCTGCCTGGGGGCTATGGGCGGATCCCATAGCCTTAATAAAAGGGATGGCCAGGCCAGAGCATGAGGCAGTCCCTCCACTAGAGATGGGCTACCGCCTAGCCCCCATTTCCCAAATTTAGGCTTTTCTAAGTCTCTCTTCATTTGTGTGCGGCCTTCTTCAGAACCCGAACCCTGAACTGGGAACCCTGAATCACGCGAGACATGAAAAGGATTCCCACAGTTGGGCATCGACCCAGGAACCAAGAGATTCAATTCCTGGTCAGGGCACATGACAGGTTTGTGGGCTTGATCCCCAGTGAGGATGCGTGCAGGAGGAAGCCAATCAGTGATGTTCCATTTTTATAAATGTTCCCATTTCTCTATCCCTCTCCTTTCTCTCTCTCTAAAAATCAATAAAAATATAAAAAAAGATAGTGCTAGAGTAATTTTAAAGTAATAAGTAATAGATAACAAATTTAGAAGGAGAGAACTAAAAGTTGATTAAGATGACATCTGAATGAAATAAGGCTCCTAAATACCACAGTGAAGAAATTGATAAAATTGGAATGCAGTGTGGAGAGTTTCCATGTGAGACTTCATAGATTGCTGATAGTTCCCCATTCCACTGCTCTCTGGCATCTGCCATAAGCTATTATCACTAAGTTATTATCCTAATACTAGAGGCCTGGTGCACGAAATTTGTGCACGGGGCTGCAGAGGATGTCCCTTAGCCCAGCCTGCACCCTCTCCAATCTGGGATCCCTTGAGAGATGTCTGATTGCCCGTTTAGGCCCAATCCTACTGCCAGGATTGGGCCTAAACGGGCAGTCGGACATCCTTCTCACAATCTAGGACTGCTGGTTTCAAACTGCTCACCTGCCTGCCTCCCTGATTGCCCCTAACTGCTTCTGCCTGCCAGCCTGATCACCCACTTATCCACTACCCTGTCAGCCTGTTTGCCCCAACTTCCCTCCTCTGCCCACCTGGTCACCCCTATCTGCCCTCCCTTGCAGGTTTGATCGCCTCCAATTGCCCTCCCTTGCATGGCCTGGAACCTCCCAACGACCCTCCCCTGCTGGCCATCTTGTGGTGGCCATCTTGTGTCCACATGGGGGCAGGATCTTTGACCACATGGGGTCAGCCATCTTGTGTGTTGGAGTGATGATCAATCTGCAAATTACTCTTTTATTAAATAGGACAGAGACCTGGTGCATGGGTGGGGGCCAGCTGGTTTGCCCTGAAGAGTGTCCCAGATCAGGGTGGGGGTTCCCTTGAGGTGAGGGGTGGCCTGGGCGAGGGGCCTGTGTGGTTTGCAGGCCAGCCACGCCCCCCAGTGACCCAAGCAGAGACCCTGGTACCTGGGATTAATCTATGTCTATAATTGAAACTTTGTAGCCTAGAGTGGAGGCCTAGGCCAGCAAAGGCAGGTGGAAAGCTTGGCTTCCTCCATTGCCAGGGAAACCCAAGCCTCTGTTCTCTCCAGCTCAGTGGCTGCCGCCATTTCTGTATCTTTTATAATTGAAACTTTGTAACACTGAGTGGAGGCTTAGGCCAGCAATGGCAGTTGGAAAGCTTGGCTTCCTCTGTTGCCAGGGAAACCCAAGCCTTCCTCCTGCTCTCAGTGGTAGTAGCCATCATGGTTGGGGTTTATTTGCATAATTTGATCCTGATTGGCTGGTAGGTGTGGCTGTGGGCGTTGCTTGTTGGCATGGCGAAGGTACAGTCAAATTTGCATATTACTTTTTTATTAGATAGGACTAGAGGCCTGACACACGAAATTTGTGCAAGGGGCTCAGCCCTCACAGCCTCAGCTGTCTCCCAGCCTGGGCCAGCCCTTGCAGCCTCGGCCAGCCCTCACAGAGCTGGCTTCTCCCGGAAGGTTGTTCTACTGTTTGGTCTAATTAGCATATTAGCTCTCTATTATATAGATATAAAAACCCAGGATTCATAATGACTGACTGAAGGCTTGATCAAACAGTGTAAGTCAGTCTTACAGTCAGTGCTGGGTTGCTGTGGTGACCCAGTACTGACTGCCACCAGTGAGGGTGCAATGACTCAGCACTGACTACTGAAGTGGCTGCAGATCAGGCCCAGATAGAGGACTGGAGAGAGAAGCAGGGTCTAATCCATAGCCTCCATAGCAGCTGTTGATCAGCCCTTGCCTCTCTCTTTGTTTCTGGGCCTGGCCAGCAATGTGCCTCTCTTTTTCTCTGGGCCTCCAGGAGGGCTGCTGATTAGCCCCGCCTCTCTGATCAGGCCCATAGTTAGGACTTGAGATGCTGACTGGTATAGAAACTGACCAATCAGAACCAAATCTGGGTGAACTGTGAGAAGCCAATGGCTGCCTAGGAGGCAGAGCTTTTGACACTGACTTGGATTTAAACAGACCAATGAGAACCAAATTGGCCTGCAGGGGAGGGCAGTTGGGGGCAAGATCAGACTGGCAGGGGAAAGCAGTTAGGAGTGATCAGGCTGGCAGGGGAGAACAGTTGTGGGCAACAAGGCTGGCAAGGGAGGGTAGTTGCGGTGAGACCAGGATGGCATGGAAAAGCAGTTGGGAGCAATATCAGGCTAGCAAGAGAGGGCTTTTGGGAGCAAGATCAGTTCATCAAGGGAGGGACTCTGGGGACAACCAGGCCATCAGGGGAGGGTAGTTGAGGGTAAGATCAGGCTGGAAGTAAAAGGCAGTTAGGGGTGATCAGGCAGGCAGAGGCAGTTAGGGGCTCTCAGGCAGGCAGGCAGGTAAGCGGTTAGGAGCCAGCAGTCCCAGAATGCCAGAGAGATGTTCAACTGCTGGTTTAAGCCCAATCCCTATGGAATTGGGCCTAAACTGGCAGTTGGACATCCCCCAAGGCAGTGGTCAGCAAACTCATTAGTCAACAGAGCAAAATGTCAACAGTACAAAGATTGAAATTTCTTTTGAGAGCCAAATTTTTTAAACTTAAACTGCTTCTAATGCCACTTCTTCAAAACAGATGCACCCAGGCCGTGGTATTTTGTGGAAGAGCCACACTCAAAGAGCTAAAGAGCCATACATGGCTTGCAAGCTGCAGTTTGCTGATCACAGCCCCAAGGAATCTCCAATTGGAGAGGGTGCAGGCTGGGCTGAGGGAACCTCCCCTCTGTGCACAAATTTAGTGTACTGGGCCACTAGTGCATTATAAAACACCATTATTAAAACCAGTTTCTATAAAACTGCTCTATGTAAACCAGTAACAGAAGCAGTAGCTGACATGTCAACATGGCATGTAGAAATCAGGAATTACTTGTATAATTTTTAGCCAATTCTACATATAGCACAAGACACAGAAGGTAATGTCTTGTCCTTACCAAAATGCTTGTAGCTGTTAATGAAAATAATATCATTCCTGTATTTTGGCTGAAACTCCAAATTTATACAACATGGAAATTTATACACGTTCATCTAACATCACACACACCCATATTTGATACCCATATTTGATACCTATACGTGGGGTGTGCTATATGCGTATGTGGTATGTTACATATGTATGTATACTACATATTCAGTAATATAAGTGTGTTGGATGTGTATGTATACATATATGTGTGATGTGTTGTATGTGTGGTGTGTTGTATGTTCATGTATTCATGTGTTGTGTGTGTATGTAAATATGAAGAAATTAGTGAAGGACATTTAGAAGACAATAAGTGTTTATTCTTCAGGAAAGCATGGGAGATATAGATTATTAAATCCTCCCATTTATATCTCCTCATATAAGCATTAATGTTTTAATTATACAAAAGCAAATATATATTTAAATGCAAATAAAGATAAAATTACTGGGACTGCATTATTTTGAGCCTTTTGCTTATACTTGATTTTGTCATGGACTTTAAATGTCCTAACTCACTAGGCGCATTCACAATAATAGACATATGGCCTGGCCAGCATGGCTCAGTGGGTTGAGCAGGAGCCTATGAATGAAGAGATCACAGTTTGATTCTTGATCAGGGCACATGCCCAGGTTGCAGGCTCAATCCCCAGTGTGGGGTGTGCAGAAGGCAACTGACCAATGACTGTCATCACTGATGTTTCTCTCTCTCACTTTCCCTTCCTCTCTGAAATCAATAAAATATATTTTTAAAAATAGGCAGGTGGTAGAAAATGAATGTAGCAGGCTTAGGTAGGGCTTGCACTGAGGGCAGCATCCTAAAGGACAGTGGCCCTTTTTTTGTAGTATTATGAACTGGCCTGATTTTATTTGAAATATCCAAAGTCACACTCCCTTAAACCATTTCTTTCAAAATAATTACTAGAAGAGTTAGTTATCAGAAAGGTAGTGAATCTAATATAATGTGTTCCTATTTTATTTAAATGTATTCGCTGAACTAAGAGGTTAATTCAACATTTTTTTCTACTTCCTCATTTTTCATCATGGTTGTGCTCTGTGGCAGTAAGGAAAAAGCCATGCAATTGAAGGATTAGAAGAAATTGCACTTAGAATTGAGTTCTAATAGAGCATAAAACAACCTAAAAGGAAATATAGCCAATGGACACCAGAGTGCTAATTATGGTGTCTTATTCAATTTTAAATAACTTCAATGGTATAAAATGAAGCTCAAGTAAAAGTTCTAAAACCCATCATTTTAAAAAAATCTTTCTATTGATTTCAGAGTGGAAGGGAGAGAGAGAAAGAAATATTAATGATGAGAGAGAATCATAGATAGGCTGCCTCCTGCACACCCCCTACTGGGGATTAAGCCTTCAACCCAGGCATGTGCCCTTGACCAAAATCAAACCCAGGACTCTTCAGTCTGCAGGCTGACTCTCTACCCATGGAGCCAAACCAGCCAGGGCTGGGCATGTTTTTCTTAAGCCTTTTGATCCTATGGTGGTTTTTGTAATGTTTTCACTTTATTTTGTTTTTCCTACTACTAAGCAATTCAAATGACTGATTTTGAATAAATTTTATTATTTAGTAACTACTTTAAAAAAACCTAGAATTTATTTACTAAGAAATAATTTCATATAGTGTTGTATGTGTCTAGAGTATCTTAAGAATTTTGTTAATAATCATCTGGAGAAAAAGTCTACTTTTATTTCATTTCATGATTATTATGAGGGTTCTTTCAGTAAATGACTAATGTTTAAAAGCTGTGACAAGAGCTTTATGACTTTAGAAATATTTGGATTTTTTACTTAGACTGTGGTCTCAATAGTTACATTCAAATAATTTAATTATCTATTGCTATAAAACAAATACCCAAATGTAGCAGTTTAAAACAATAAACATTTATTAACTCACAGTTTGTGAAATTCAAGAATTTGGAGTGAGTTAGCTGTGTGCTTCTGACTCAGAACCTCTTATGAGTTTGCAATCAAGATGGTGTGAAAAAGAAAGAACCCTTACCATTCGCAAC
The DNA here is from genome assembly GCA_027563665.1 of Antrozous pallidus. Taxonomy (NCBI): domain Eukaryota; kingdom Metazoa; phylum Chordata; class Mammalia; order Chiroptera; family Vespertilionidae; genus Antrozous; species Antrozous pallidus. The sequence goes on from CM050509.1 coordinate 127,020,122, forward strand.
AGTATGGATGGACCTGGCGAGCATTATGCTAGGAGAAATAAGCCAGTCAGTGAAAGATAAATACCACATGATCTCACTCATTTGTGGAATATAAAGAACATTATAAACTGATGAACAAAAATAGATACAGAGATAGAGAAGCATCGAAGAGACTGTCAACCTTCAGTGGGAAGGCTGAGGGGGTAAGAGATCAACCAAAGGGCTTGTATGCATGCATATTAGCATAACCAATGGCAACAGACATCAGGAGGGTGAGGCCATCTGCTGGGAAGCTAGGGAGGAGGTCATTGGGAGCTAAAGGAGACATATATAATACTATAAATAATGCTTTAAACAAACAAAAAAGATGTAGGTTGAAGCTACAGTTACATAAGCCTTGATGGGAGCTGGAGGATGTGCTTCTAAGCTCACGCACATGCATGTTGTTAGGAGGCCTCAGTTTTTTCTCAAAATGTAAGCCTCTCCAGAGGATGGCTCATGGTATGATACCCATTTGCCTCCCGGAGCACGTAATCCCAGGAAGAGAGAGAGAGAGAGAGAGAGAGAGAGAGAGAGAGAGAGAGAGAGAGAGAGAGAGAGAGAGAGAGAGAACAATTCCTTTTATGACTTACAGAATCCAAAGGCACATACTGTCACTTCTGTTTTATTCTATTTACTACACAAACCAACCTTAAAACAACCTGGAAGGTGACCACACAAGGGTGTGAATAGCAGGAAGTGGGGGCCATCTGCGACCACCTTAGATGCTGATGATCACATAACAAGGTTTGATCAGACATGAAAAAAAATCTATTATGAGTGAGAGAGAATAAAGGATCTATTCTGGAATGATATATTATGCTAGTGTGGAAGTTGATTGGACAGTTTATGTAAAGGCTCCTGCTTCTGTATCTGGTGTTGTGCCTTAAGTTATCAGGGCTAACAGTCAAGAAAGAAAGGTGGACCTGCCGAAATCGGTTTGGCCTGTGGTCTGAAGGGTCCCGGGTTCGATTCTGGTCAAGGGCATGTACCTTGGTTGCGGGCACCTCCCCAGTAGGGGGTGTGGAGGAGGCAGCTGATCAATGTGTCTCTCTCACCGATGTTTCTAGCTTTCTGTCCCTCTCTCTTCCTCTCTGTAAAAAAATATATTTTTTTAAAAAAAAAGAAAGAAAGGTGGACTCGATGTGGCAGAGAACAAAGGAAACTGGAATTCCCAAGGACAAACTGGACACATTGAAACCTGTGAGGACAAACTGAAGGAAATGAAGACAAACTAGAATGTATGCCTGTCTCTTATCAACTCCATGTTTGTAAAAAATATATTTTATTGATTTTTCACACAGAGGAAGGGAGAGGGATAGAGAGTTAGAAACATCAATGAGAGAGGAACATGGATTAGCTATCTCCTGCACACCCCCTACCAGGGGTGTGCCCATAACCAGGGTACATGCCCTTGACGGGAATTGAACCTGGGACCTTTCAGTCCACAGGCCGACACTCTATCCACTGAGTCAAACCAGCAAGGGCTCAACTCCATCTTCAATGATGTGGGTTGGCTGCAGAATCAGCTGGGCATCTTTGGAGAGTTACTCCAAAACCTGATCCAGGATTCAGAGATGAAGGATGTGGTAGTTAAGAGTTGCATACTTGCCCTATCTGGTTTTGCTCAGTGGATAGAGCATCAGCCTGCAGATTGAAGGGTGCTGGATTCTGTTTCAGGTCAGGGCACATGTTCGAGTTGTGGGCTCTATCCCCAGTGCAGGAGGCAGCAGCCAATCAAGGATTCTCTCTCATCATTGATGTTTCTCTCTCTCTCTCTCTCTCTCTCTCTCTCTCTCTCTCTCTCTCTCTCCCTCTCCTGCTCTCTCTTTCTCTCCCCCCTTCCTCCCTGCATACACTGAATAGACAGATTATTATGATCTCTGAATGCATAATAATCTGACCACTCTATATATACGTTAATAAAAGAGAAATATGCAAATTAACCATACACCTGTGGCACCCACCAGCCAATCAAAAGTAGGTATGCAAATTAACCCAACAACAAATATGGTGGGTTGATGTGCATATATAGGCATGGCGTGGCGGGGCAGGGTGGTCCCTTGCTATAAGGGGGAAGGCAGGGGGCAGAGAGAGCTACAGGAGCAGTGCTCCAGCCTGAAGCGAAGACTTACAAACTCCTAGGAGGCAGCCGGGAGCAAAACCAGGGGATGGAAGGCCTATTCTTGCACGAATCTTTTTTTTTTTTTTGACTTTTTATATTTTATTATTTTTTTGCAGTATAACTTAGATTTAATAGTAGTACATATGTTTTCTTCCCCCACCATTGTCCTCCCTCCAGCCTCCCCTAACCCCCAGCACATGTCCCCACCTGCCCCCCCCCAGCCCCAGTGTCTTGCATCCATTGGTTATGCTCATATGCATGCATACAAGTCCTTTGGTTGATCTCCCACAGCCCCCACCCCTCACCATCCACAGCCTTCCCCCTGTAGCTTGACAGTCTGTTCAATGCCTCCCTGCCTCTATATCAATCCCTCTCCCCTGTTTCTTTTCTTTAAAAATATCTTGCATCTGCATACTGGAAATAAATGTATAAGAATAAAAAATGTTTGAGTCTCAGTTTCAATGTCCAACTGTTCTGAGTCCCAGGTTCAATGTGAAATAGTTCTTTATGTGCACATGTCAGCAATAGTATCCAGATGGTGGACACATCGTGGCAATGCAAGATCCATCCTCTCTTGTTTGGTCCTGGGCTGCCTGCAGTCATGCACAGCTGCCGACTGCTAGCATGGCAAGGTGTCCTCAGTGTCCCCCATCTCTGGACCGTCCTCGAGGCTGGAACAGACCTGTCAGTTCCTCACTGTCGCAGGAACCCACATGGTCTTGGAATTGTTCTCTGAAAACACACACGCACATTCTCAACCAAAAGTTAACAAAGGGATCCTCTCTGTAAATTAGACTTGGGATTCTTTTTATTTTTACCTAAATGATTTTCCTTTGGCTTATTTTGACACCATGTGTGTTTTTCACGGGTGTCCTGCTGTTGGCATTACAAATGGAAGTTACTTTTCTGGAGTAAGAATTTTCTAGATGTATTTTACTTATAGGATATTTTTCCTTACATGATATTACCCCACTATCTCCTCCCCTTTTTTATTATGGGGGCTTTTGGAAATTTTATATTGCAGTCTTGGTACTTTTAAATTTTAATTTTTGCACACAAATATGTCTGCTTTAGGTTCTTTGGATGTTAGGCAATTTTAAAATCAGATGAACTACTAATAGAAATTTTACTTAATATTTTAGTAACAGCTTTTTGTCCAGTACACTTAAATTTTCTTGATTATTCACTTATTTCACTTGGCCAATTTAAATTAATCTGAAACTTGATTACTATTTTACTGTCAATTTTAACACTCAAGCAAAAATCTTAGATTACCCTGTAAATATTAGTGGCAAGGATTATTTGCATTCTTGAGTAGGCCCTGAGCATTCCTGGTACTGTTGGAATCCTTTTCAGGTCCCGTGTGGTTCAGAGTTCCAGTTCAGGGTTTGGGTTCTGGAGAAGGCTGCACACAAATGAATAAAGACTCAGAAAAGCATTAATTTGGAAAAATGGGGGGCCAGGTGGCAGCCCATCTCTAGTGGAAGGACTACCCTTAGCCTTGGCCTTGCCATTCCTTTTACTTAGGTTCTGGGAATACGCCCCTTGCCCTTAGGCAGGAAATAAGCAGATTATCTTGTCAGGAAGGATTCACCCAATTATCTGGTGGGGAAGCTGCTCTTGCCACCCTTATCTCAATTAGATAGGGAATGGTTGGCTCTGACCTTTCAGAGCTTCAAAGTTGACTAAGCCTTGAGGGTTCTTTGTCCACACCTTTCTGTTAATGAGGTAATGGCTGGTTCCAGGCATGGTACTATATTGAATTTAGATATAGAGCAGCTGTTGCTGGCTGAGTCTCTGTCTGTAACCTGAGTCCCGATCTGAGCTGTGCATGGGAGGCAAAGCAGCCATAGGGGAAGGAGACCTCCTTCAGAAGGGGTGAGAGTTCAGGCCTCTGCAAAGTGAGGATCTGTGCCCCACCTCTGTTGACCTTTTAGTTCTCTCCTGTTGGCCCCTCTGCGACTGTGCCTGTCTTAGGTTGTTCCATCCCTGAGGAATATTTACCTGTCTCTGGCTAACCAGCCATCCTCTGGGGCCTATCAGGATGATATGAGGTTCAGTTCTGTCTCCTTTGTAGTCTATGCCCCCCCGTGGCCTCCACGCCCAGCACCTGCCTTGGGATCCCCTCACCTGCTGGTAGGGTCCCAGTACTGATCACATATCTCGGGGGACCCAAGTTTCTTCTCCAGGGAGGGCCCAGCTCACATCATTGGGTGAGAGACAGATCCTTTGTTGCACGAATCTTTATGCAACGGGCCTCTAGTGTGTGTGTGTGTGTGTGTGTGTGTGTGTGTGTGTGTGTGTATCCTATCTAATAAAATATTAATATGAAAATTTGACCAAACTTTTGCTATGCTGCCAGCCAATCAGGAGCAGAGGGTGGGGTGGGTGGGACCGAGCAGCGCAAGGTGCAGCCTTGCACTGTGAGGTAGGGGGAGCAGGGGGCTGGGGCCATGCCGGGCTGTGATGGTGGCCCCACCCTGATTGATTGCAGCAACAGTGATAGCTGGCCTACAGCCAAGTCTGCTAAAGGCCTCTCCCCTGGGGAGAGGCCTTTTGCGGACCCAGCTGTAGGTGGCCAGGGCAGGCAGAGGGCAGAGCCGGGCGGGGCAGCAATGGCGGGCCCCCCTTCTATGACAGCAGCGAGGTGGCCAGCCTACGGCCTGATGCTGCCTGCTATGTCCAGGTGGCAGCAATAGGGACTGTGAAGTTCCAGCAGGCACCTCTTGATGTCGCCTGTTGGGTCCAGGTGGCAATCGGTATGGGACAGGCAGCATAGATAGTGCATGATGTTTCCCGTGGGCTCCAGGCAGCTTTGGGACCAGGAAGGCCCAGGGGACAGCACCTGATGTTGCCTGCGGAGTCTGAGCATTGATTGGGACCAGGTAGGCGGTATGGATAGCACCTGATGCCCCCTGCAGAGTCCAAGCAGCAATTGGAACTGGGCAGTTCCAGCAGGTAGCTCCTGACATTGCCTGTGAGGTCCAGGTGGCAATACGGACCGGGCAGTTCCAGCAGGAAGCTCCTCAAGGTGTTCGAGGTGTCCAGGTGGCGATCTGGACTGGGTAGTTCCAGCAGGCAGCTCCTGATGTTGCCTGCAGGGTCCAGGCGGCGATCGGGATTGGGCAGGTGGCATGGACAGAGCCTGAGGTCACTGGGGGGTCCATAGGCAGGGGTGGCCCAGGTCTCCGGAATCACTGTCTGCCCCTGGGCTGCCTGAGGATACTGGTGGAGCAGGCCTGGGTTGAACTTTTTTTTTTATTGTTCAGTTTATTAATTACATTGTTTCCCCTTTTTTATCCCCCTATATCTTCCCTCCACCCTGTACCTATCCCACCCTCCGCCCTCCCCTCCCCCTCCCCAATGTCCTCTCCCATTGTTGCAAGATTTTTGTCCAATCTCTTGCTGTACTTCCAACAACACTTTTCTCCCCAAGAATTGTCAGTCCATTCCCTCTCTATGTCCATGTTTCTGTTATAGTCACCAGTTTATCTTGTTCATCAGCCTATCAGTTCACTTGATTTTTATGTTCATTTGTTGATAGATGTGTATTTGTTGTTCATAATTTATATTTTTACCTTTTTCTTCTTCCTCTTCTTAAAGAATATCTTTCAGCATTTCATATAATACTGGTTTGGTGGTGATGAACTCCTTTAGCTTTTTCTTATCTGCGAAGCACTTTATCTGATCCTCAATTCTGAATGATAGCTTTGCTGGATAGAGTAATCTTGGTTGTAGATTCTTGCTCTTCATTATTTTGAATATTTCTTGCCACTCGCGTCTGGCCTGCATCGTTTCTGTTGAGAAATCCTCTGACAATCGTATGGGTGCTCCCCTGTAGGTAACCAACTGTTTTTCTCTTGCTGATTTTAATATTCTCTCTTTATCTTTTGCTCTTGGCATTTTAATTATGATATGTCTTGGTGTGGTCCTCTTTAGATTCCTATATTTTGGGGTTCTGTGTACTTCTTGGGCTTTTAAGTCAGTTTCTTTCACCAGGTGGGGAAAGTTTTCAGTCACTATTTCTTCAAGTAGGTTTTCATTAACTTGCTCTCTCTCTTTTTCTGGCACCCCAATAATTCGGATGTTGGCTTGCTTGAGGTTGTCCCAGAGGCCCCTTACGCTATCTTCAATTATCTGAATTCTTTTTATTTCTTGCTTTTCCAGCTGAGTGGATTTTGGTTCTTTGTATTTCAAATCTTTGACTTGGTTCTTGTGGCCCTCTGGACTGCTTTTAGGACTTTGTGTAATATTTTTTATTTCAGCCTGTGTATGCTTGATTTCTTGTTGGTCCTTTTTTTTTTATCTGTGAGGGTCTGGTTTGTATCCTCAGAAGTCTTGTACATTTCCCTGAGGGTCTCATTCATTTCTTTGTAAGTATCATTCATCTCCTTGTAAATCTCATTCATTTGCTGGTTGGTCTTGTTTATTTCCTGGTTGGTCTTGTTTATTTCCTGGTAATTCTCATTAAGTTGATCGGCCTTTTGTAGGAGCCTTTTGAAAAGCCTTATAACCGTGGTTTTGAACTCTATGTCTTGTTGTCTTTTCTCCTCCATTTCTTTCACACCTGATTTCTTTCCATGTCTCTGCATGGTGGCTGCTTTATGTGGTGGCTATCCTCAAAGGGACAGTGGCTCAGTCTCCCCAGTTACCTGAGGTGGGTACTCTTACTGCAATCCTTTATGGGTTGTATTCAGTGTTTTTGAATTTAAACCCAGGTTTTTGTTGTTAGCCCTAGGAGGGTTTGACCTCCAGGCCAATTGTCTGTGAAGCTCAGCTGTGCTCAGGTTGGATGGGCGGAGTCTCCGGGCCAAGCAGACAGCATTAGCTCTACCCTATGCAGCCCCAGGGGCTCTGTGCCGGGGGTAATGGCTGCCAGCACCTCTGAGAGAGAGCCGCTGTGGAGCTCCACCGGCTGCCGGGGAATTCAGACTTTCCCCAAATGACTTTGCATGCGCAATGTCTCACCCAGGGTCGTAAAACAAAGCAGACTGACGGTTTTCCGAATGAGAGACAAGTCGCGGTGCGCTCTCTGCGCAGTCACGCAGCCGAGCTGTTCGCGCGAGAGCTGCCTTCTCCACAAGCCGGCAGACCCGGCAGCACCCGAGCTTCGGGGTCCCCTCCCATTGTCCAGTTTTCACCCCGTGTGATAGTGGGTCCTCTGGACTTCGCCCAGAGCTGGAGAATCTGTCCAGTGGGACGCCCCTGTCTCCCCGTTCGAGAAACCTGGCCGGTTTTCAGCCGCCCGCCCTCTCCGTGGCGCGCACTCCAAACCTCTCTCTGCGCGCGAATCTTTCAACGCTGTCCGCCGCCGCTCCTCCGGGTCACAGTGTCTTATCTTTACTTTTATTTGTGGAATTTTCACTCGGCGAGCGTTCTGGTGATTCTGGAAGGTGTTTGTTCCTTCGTTAAGATGTAGTATTAAAATTGCTGATTATGACGGCAAGATAGGTGTTTCACCTTTGCCGCCATCTTAGTTCTCCTGGGTTGAACATTTTAATGAAAATGGGTTGCCTATGTCCCGTCCCACCATACCCTGTCCCTGGAGAGGAGAGGGAAGTGGGCAGTTAGGAAGCACCTGGGCTCTGGAGTGGCTTGGAATAACCTGTAGACATGCTACCAGGAAGAGGTGCTGAATCATGAGGATACAGAGGGCTGGCTGATGGAGGTGAGCAAAGGTACAGATGAGGTGGCTCTTGCAGGCTCTGAGGTGGAAATTGTATCTACAGCCTGATGGACAAAATCGCCTTTCTGAAGAAGGTGCATGACAAGTAGACAGCCACGCTGCAGTCGCAGATCCAGTATGCTCAGAACTGCACGGAGATGGATGTGTTCTCCAAGTCCGACCTCTCCGCTATGCTCAAGGACATCCACACCCAGTACAAGAAGCTGGCTGCCAAGAACATGCAGAATGCTGAAGAATGGTACAAGAACCGCTTCACCATGCTGACCAAGAGCTCTGCCAAAAACAGCTATGCAGGATGGGCCAGTGATTGCTCAAAGCCAAGACCCTGGAGATGGAAATATACCGGGACATGAACAAAGCACTGGGGAAGCAGCTGCGAGAGTTGGAGGATAAGCAGAACTCTGATGTTAGTGCTATGCAGGACATGATCAACAAATTAGAAAACTAGTTGAGAACTACAAATAGTGAAATAGCACGGTATTTAAAAGAATACCAGGACCTCCTCAATGCGAAGATGGCTTTGGACATTGACATTGCAGCTTACAGGAAACTCCTGAAAGGCGAGGAGACCCTGCTCAGTTTCACCAGCCTGGGAAGCATAGCCAGAGGATACTCCCAGAGTTCCCAGGTCTTTGGTGATCTGCCTATGGTGGTTTAGAGACTAGATCCTCCTACTTGATGTCTGCTCGCTCCCTCCCTTCTTAATACCCCTGCCATGTCCAGGAGGAACAGATTGAGGTGGAGGAGACCATTGAGGCTGCAAAAGCTGAGGAAACTAAGGATGAACCCTCTTTTGAAGGAGAAGCTGAAGAGGGGGAGAAGGAAGAGGCTGAGGAAAAGGAAGGAGAAGAAGAGGAAGAAGGTGCCAAGAAAGAATTTGAGGATACAAAGTAGGAAGGAAGTGAAGGTAAAAGAGAAGATGCCCAAGAAGCTGAGGAGGTGAATGAGAAGCTGCCCAAAGAGATGAAGGTGCTGGGGAGGAGCAAGCAACCAAGAAGAAAGATTGAGCCCCCCTTTCCTTAATTATTTCAAAAATAATCATCCCAATAATCAACCCCATCACCAACCAAGCAGTTGAGTCCCCGATAGTATATGAATTAAAGTCAGACAGTAAATGTCATGCTATGACTTTTCTCCTTATACAGAGTGTCAGTTTGCTTGCAGAGTGGCTTCCTGGCTTGCTGCCAGCCTGTGCATGGTCCATGCCAGCATGCAGAGTGGTTAGGGGAGATCAAGCAGGCAGGCAGTTGAGCAGTTAGGAGCCAGTAGTTCCAGATTGTGAGGGGGTTGTCTGACTGCCAGTTTAGGCCCAATCCCACAGGGGTCCCAGATTAGAGAGGATGCATGCCAGGCTCCACCCTCTCCCCACTCCCCCAGCGCACAAATCCTATATAATAAAAGAGAAACATGCAAATTTGACCATACCTTCGCTCATGATTGGCTGTGCTCCCAGCCAATCAGGAGTGGAGGCAGGGCCAAGTGGCATGAGCGCCAGACCCTGGGGGTGGAGATGAAATGGTGGTGGCAGTGAGCGCCCAGCCCCCGGGCACTGTGAGGGGAATCGGTGGCAGCAGCAGAGGTGGTGGTGGTGGCAGGTAGTGCCCAGTCCCTGGGCACTGTGAGCAGAAGTGGCGGTGCGCGCCCAGCCTCCAGGGCCGGGTGGTCACAGGCAGCTGGGCTGAGCTGAGCAGGGTGATGGCTGAGTGCCCAAGGCCTAAAGCATCACCAGAGGCTTCAGGCCTTGGGCAGGATGGGGGTGAGCCATCAGTTGGACATCCCCTGAGGGCTCCCAGTATGTGAGAGGGGGCAGGTTGGGTTGTGGGACCACCCACCCCCAGTGCACGAATTTCATGCACCAGACCCCTAGTTTATATATATTAGAGTATTAGAGTCCCGGTGCATGAATTCATCATGGGTGGGGTCCAACCAGCTTGGTCAGGGGTAGGGGACATGAGCAGTTGGCTGGCCTGCCTGCTGGTCAAACTCCTGGCTGAGGGGACAATTTGCATTTTAGCCTTTTATTATATAGGATATACACTGAATGGCCAGATTATTATGCACTCAGAGGTCATAATAATCTGGCCACTCAGTGTTTATCATTAAGAGTTGCATGTCTGGTGCCATACTGAGTCAGCACATCAGTGACAACACATATAACCAGCAAGAAGCCCCACCCTTTATCATCCTTTAAAGCCTGCAATGTCTATGACTTCACTTCTACCTTCTAAATAGCATGCACATTTTCCTGAGACCAACATCAGCCTCTAAGTCTATAGGTATGGGAATTCATAGACTATAGTTCTAGTTAACCCAACGCAAAACCATTACAAATAGGAAAAAACAAAACAGAAGAAAAATGGACCAGACAAGAACATATTTTTACAAGAGACTTTTCAACACATGTTTGCAAAACCAACTATAGTCAATAATACTGTAGCATATAATTGAAATTTGCTAAGAGAGTAGAACTTAAATATTCTCATCAAAAAATAATAATACACATATGTGGGGTGATGGATGTTTTAATTAACTGTATTGGAGGATCATTTTCACTATATATATATTTTTTTCACTATATATATATATATATATATATATATATATATATTCATCATGATGTACATTTTAAATATCTTACAGCTTTGTCAATTATACCTCAATAAAGCTGAAGGAAGAAAAGGAAATATTATGGTATAATGTGTCCAAGGGGGAGATATTTATTATGTAGTCTTTCTCCCTGATGATGCCAATTAAGGGGAAGCTTTTAAGTGGATGCTACAGGAGCAGAAGGAAAACAAGCAGACTATTGGGGAACTATTGGGAAACAGGTCAGCTCAGAGAGTAAAGGAGATCTGACCATGCTCAAAGGAGCAGCTGAAGTTTTGAACCCTTCCTGTTGGGTAATACTGGTCTAGGGCAGCTGTTCACAGTCATGGAGTAGAACTTAACATTTTCATAACTGACTATAACCCAAATAAACTGAGCATGCCAACGTGGATCAGATGCACTGTGGCACAAGGATTATGGCAGGAGCTTGCTAAATTAGTTATTTTGTCCTGATCATAAAATAACACATCCTATATAATAAAACCCTATAATATGCAAATAAGCAAAACAGTGGAACAACCAGTTGCTATGATGCTCAATGACCACCATGGGGCAGATGCATAATGCAGGAGCTGCCCCCTGGTGGTGAATGCACTCCCACCAGGGGAGCACTGCTCAGCCAGAAGCCCTGAGCCAGGCTCACAGCTGGTGAATGCAGTGGTTGTGGTGGGAACCTCTCCTGCCTCTGCAGCAGCACTAAGGATGTCCAACTGCTGGCTTAGGCCCACTTCTTAAGCCATCAGTTGAACATCCACTGAGGCCTCCCAGACTGCAAGAGGGCACAGGCTGTGCTGGGCGACCCCCAAACAAGTGCATGAATTTCATGCACTGGGCCTCTATTATCCTTATAAAATTGTATATAAGTGCATTATTATATCATCTGATCATTACCACCACAGCTGTGTTTATTTGGCAAATCAAACATTATTATTGTCTGCATTTTATGAATATTAGTTGAATGTGGAAAAACTTAAAGTATTAAATAGTAAGGCTCACAAAGATTGTGAAGCTACAAATGGACATAATCAGGCATTAAATATGGTTTTCTTAGGCTAATAGACCCTCTCTTTAGGGTGTTAAATCCATTTTATTAAGTGAGAGAAGACTCACACTTGCTCATAAACTTGTTCCTTATTTTCTAATGGTTATTCACAACCAAAAGAAGAAATCATTTTATTTGTGTTACTGGTTACTTAAATTTTAAATATACTCAAAAGTAAAGCCAACACACTGTTAGTTAATTAGTCTAGAAACATTTGAAATGTTATGCTCTGCCTTCGTTTTTTTTTCAGATGCAAAGATTAAATACATGAAATTATGTTTATCTATTTTATGTTGAAAATATTTAGTCACTAACTGTTGTAGCATCTAAATCCAACCACATTCAGATACTCAAGGTTATCCCTAATATTAGTAGCCCCAGTCCTAATATCAACAGTTCCAAACATTTCTTCTCTGTTGCTGGCAAGAGTATATGGAGATCATATAATAAGGTTTACACTATATCAATTGATGGCACAAAATATCTGAAGTAAAAGTGAGAACCTCACCCTGGCTGTTGTTGCTCACCAATTGGAGCATCAGCCTAAACAATAAAGGATCATAGGTTAGATTTCTGGTCAAGGGCACTTACCTGGGTTGCAGGTACAATCTCCGGCCCAGTCGGAGTGTGCAGGAAGCAAACCAATTGATGTGTCTTTCTCACATGGATCTCTCTCTCTCTCTCTCTCTCTCTCTCTCTCTCTCTCTCTCTCTCTCTCTCTCTGTCTCTCTCTCTCTCTCCTCTCTCTCTCTTTCTCTCTCTCTCTCTCCTCTCTCTTCTCTCTCTTCTCTCTCTCTCTCCCTCTCTCTCTTTAAAAAAAGTGACAACCTTGAGTTTGCCAAACAAGTCCTCCTTGAAAAGGAAAAATAAACACTTGCTTCTGTTTACAGCTTGCCACAGATTTCACATGTTCACTTTCAGATTTTTCAGAAATAGGTTTTTATAAGTATCATGGAGCCTGATAGGGTAACATTTGAGGATCTAGAGAAGGATGGATGCCTTTGATCTTTGCATCTCCTAGGATGGCTGAAATAGAGACAAATTGTGAGTTTCTCCCTGACAGTGACAAAAGTCAGAGTGTGAATGACAGTTTTTATTTTACAAACTAGCACACCTGCAGAAGCCAGTGTTGCTTGACAACAGAAACCAACATTTCCAGTACTGGAATTTTATGAAAATGTATCTGTTGGGCTCAGTTTTTAAAAGAAAGTACTTTCAGAGAGGTCCATTTCCCTTTGATCTTTTAATGCAGATTCTCATCCAGTTCATTGTCTAGTAATGACATAGCATCAGAATTCTCATGGAATGTCTTTACTGTAAATGCATCTACAGAAGGCTTCATTTTCCCTATAGACCAATTTTTCAAACTCTCAAAATGGCTTAGACCAACTTTTACTCTATTACTAACACAATAGATTTTTAAATTATGTTTCTTCTTTGCATTTCTTGGATTGCTCCTAATAGTCTATGTATTACATGAAGTTAAGACCTTTGGTGGTTATCCTCAATACTTTATTCCTGGTGCTGAAAACAGTATCTGGCATGTGGTAGGCACTGCTATTGTGGGTTGAATGGACTCTCCTGGGCAGTTTGCTTTATGTGGTGTTCATTTGCAGGACTGGAACATCCACGAGGGGTATCTGGATATCTGGTATGATTGGGGCAGGCAGTACTTTCCCTTATGACTTGTCATATGGTGTCCACTGTCCCCCAAAGAACCTCCCTTTTTAAAAAACGTTAGAGAATCATCTCATAAATTCACTGAGCAGTTTTTTCAAATTGGCTCTTAGATAATTATTGATTAACTTAATTATAACTGAAAATATGATGATTATTGTATCATGTAAGATACAATAATTCAAAGAAAAAATCCACTAATGTTCTGTGATACTTTTCCATAAAACAAATTTGAGCTGCAATGATGGATTGACAAAAAATCAAATGAAATATTACACCTTTTCATCAGAGTGCCTTGGGATTGTTAATAATATATACTTGGATAATACAGACCTTGTTTTGAATTAATAGGAACAGCAAACACTATTTTAAAATAATTTATTTATTGAAGCTAATTTTCAAAGTATTGTTTTTTAGCAGCCATTAGCATATGAGTGCTGCCAGTGAAAGAGAACTTACTGAATATCTTTCTCTTCCATATACTATTTTACTAAATAGATAGTTCCCCCTTACAACCTCTCAACAACAGAAGTAAAACAAAATATTGATTCTAAATTATAATAATTTGAGAGAAAACCACTGACTATGGCAACAGAATAATTGGGATATAAATCCATTAAAAGGGGATTATAAAATCAACATTTGCAGCTAGAGCACTGATGAAATTGTGTTTCAGAGAACTGAGAAAATGCAGAAAATTGGCATTAATTACTGCTTCTCTTTACACAAAAGCACAACAATTAGTCAACAAAGCAAAGCAAAATATTTCAAGGCCTAGTTTCATTGATTTCTCCCTACATTGTGATTTCACTTCTTAAAATTTATTTTATTATTTTCTATTTTTAAATTAAATTTATTGTGTGACAGTGGTTAATATATAATAAAAGTATATGGGTTTTGATTGTACAATTCTGATATATTATCTGTATATTGTATTGTGTGCCCACCACCCAAAGTCAAATCTTCTGTCACCATATATTTGACACCCTTTACCTTTTACTATTCCCTACCACCTTCCTTCTAGTAACCACCATACTATTGTCTGTGTCTATGAGTTTTGTGTGTTCGCTTGTCTTGTTTGTCCATTTGTGACTTTCAGTTTTAACCTTACATATGAGTGAAATCATATAGTTCTTAGCTTTTTCTGAATGACTTATTTTGCTTAGTATGATATTCTCAAGATCCATCCATATTGTCACAAATGGCAATTATTTAATTATTTAATTATTTTCTTACAGCTGAATAGTATTCCATTGCATCAGTGGTTCTCAACCTTTTTAATGCCGTGACCCTTTAACACAGTTCCTCATGTTGTGGTGACCCCAACCATAAAATTATTTTTGTTGCTACTTCATAGCTGTAATTTTGCTACTGTTATGAATTGCTAAGTAAATATCTGTGTTTTCTGATGGTCTTAGGCGACCCTGCTAGTGGTTCTCAACCTGTGGGCCATGATACACATGTTGAGAACAGCTTCTGTGGAGCCTAAGACCATCGGAAAACACAGATGATTTATTAATTTTAGAACTATAAATCATTATTTTTAGAACATCGGTTGTAGGCCCAGGTTGGGGAGCATGCAGGAGGAAACCAATTGTTGTGTGTCTCTCTCACATCCATGTTTCTCTCTCTGTGTCTCTCCTTCTCACTTCAATTCTCTCTAAAAATCAATGAAAAAATACCCTTGGGTGAAGATTAACAATAAAAATTATAATAAAATTATTAATATTATAATTTCTTAAACATATGAAAATATTTAACTTAAACTATCAAGATGTTGCTATGCAGCTATGATTAAATAACTAAATCATATCTATATATACCATATTAAACTTAAAATGGCTTTTAGAATCAAGTTTAGCAAACATTTCTTGTATTTCCACTTGGATACGATACAGAATAATTGCTAAGTTATATTTAGGAGCTAAACTATCCCATTCAATTTAAAAATTTGAATCCAACTTAAATTTTTTAAATGAATGAATTCATTTTAAAGCACAATTTCATTTAGGTAACAAAGTTATGTTTTTTGTAGTAATAGTAAAACATAAATCACATTTTTAAAAAATTACCACCTCATGAAGAAAATCATGTAGACACGAAATACTGTCATGTTTTACTGTTCTTTTCTTGGCTTTTCATTTTCTATAAAGGATAAACTGTACCAGTTCAATATTGGCCACCGGCTACTTATGCTTATATCAGTTTCTCCAAAAGTGAAAATGATTTAGAAGTATTCTATTGTCAGACTTAGTAACAATTCATAGTGGTATAAGATAATAGTGTATTCTACTCCCTCTCTTCTTTCCCATGTCTATATTTCTGAGTGAAAACCATTCTGAACATGCTAATGGTATTTCCTATTCATCGAAACAAATAGCAAAATTGATATTTTTATAGAATAAAAGCATGTTTTTTGCTCTGCTTTCTATATAATTATCATCAGAAAGAATGACTCATACCCTACTATTTTAAAACAAAAATAACTTTTGCCACAAAATATTCATTGTTTATATCTAGCATCCTAGTAGGTCAAATCATTCTATTTAAGAGTAAAATTTGCAAACAGATTAACTTGGGAAGTGCATTATATGTTACAATACTTAAATTAGATGTTTGATGGGTATTTCATGTTATATTGATAGAAGTTGATTGGTAACATATGCATTAAATATTTTCCAAACTATGCCATAGAACTTTGGTATAGTAAATTCTCACGTACCTCAATATGAAAAAAGAGCCAGTGTATTGTGCTAAGAAGAGTGTTGACCCTGATTGACAACAATTATTGCTGGCCCAACTTTTATGCACATGTGGAATTGCCATTTATAAAGGCAGCTTCCAGTTTAGGCTCCTTGATTTTTGTGTACGTGTCACACTTCATTTTACTCATTTACAAAGTAATCTAGATTTATTTAAATTAGGTTACAAAGTATATATTTATGTTGTATTCTTGCAAAATAATATAATTTAAATATTCTATTCAAAGTACAAATGAAGAAAATATTACATATCTTTAAATGGCTGTTTTTGTTTATAAAATTGCTTTATTGAAATTAGTAAATTCATTAGGCTTTCTAAAAGAATACGTATGGAGAAATTGTCATATTTCCCATATCCAAAGGATGTTGGCCATATCTGCAAATATAGGGAAATTGGTTCCTTAAATGTATGCTAATTAATATGCCTGGAAGTTGTCATACAGTAGTGCCCCTGTGATCATAAGAAATCATGGCCAATTACCAAGTAGTACTTTCATTTTTCAGTCTTGATTAGTAGCTCATCTTTCTATATTTAACATTGATATTATTTTTTACTAAATAAGTAGAGACATCAATAAAATTGTGTGTATAAGACTACAGCTAGGTCATCAATTTAGGACTGGAGAAATACAATTTAAGTGATGAGCTGGTTCTTATAGCAGTCAGTTTGTGTTATATTATGCTACTGTCAGAAACAAAACCAACATTTCAGTGGCTTACCATAACAAAGTAGTTTATTTCCTGCATATGGTTTTTAAGGAAAGAGAAATAGCTGTGGTTCTGTGGGACTTTGCTCATCCTTGCTCTCCATGTCTTCCTATTCTCAGAATTAGCTGAAGGAGCAGCTACTAATAGAAAATTCCAGCTTCATAGCAGAAAGAAAACAAGGAAGAGACTTTGTGGAAATATACAATCTCTCTGGAAGTGTCTTCTTCTAATTTGCATTCATCACTACTGTTCCCATTTTCATAGTCAATGCAAATCATATGGAATAGAAAAGTATACTCTGACCACAGGTTAGCACTAAATGTCACACATCAATGCTAAGCAATAAATAATCTTAGTGGCAGATGAGAAGCGAACACTTAGGAACAATTATTTAGATCCCATCATATAAGGATGTAATAAAGTTGGAGAATAGAGAAGGACAGAGTACTGACCCTGGTGTGCGACATTAAGGTCATGCAAAGAAAAGGAGATGGCAAAATGAAGAGTAACAGATTAGGAAAACTAGGCAAGCCTTGTGATCAAACCCAGAGAGTTTTTCAAAGAGGAGAATGTGGTCAAATGCAATTATTTCCCCAAATAGTCTAATAATAGAGTGATATGCATTATTCTCTACTGTATTTGTCAATATGAACAAGGTTGGCATCCTTGAAAAGTGCATGTTAAGTATTATTTTGAAAGTGAGAGTAAAGTAAGGAGTGAAGGAATTTATATTTCTTCTTCTGTTATAAGGCAGCCTGAATTAACAAAAAATTCCCGCCATGCTATATATTCTGGGAAATCCTGGATAAAGTATAACAATAGCAAAATATATTGCTGAATTCATAAGAAAGGAAAATCCTCAAGTGCCAGCGACAAAGAAGAAATGAAATGGTAAGGCCAAAATACTGATCTGGTTGTTTTGGAGGTGATAGAAAGCAGGGAAAGAGCTTTACAGAACCTATAAACTCATTTTAAGGCTAAGATTTCAGTTTTGAAAGCTTACCAAGATATATGAAAAGATACTTGCACCAACATAAGGTTAGAAGTTAGGAAAGATGCCCCTAAATCAGCATTATAACATGATTAGAAACACAATACCCCATATGAAAATTGAAAACTAGAACTATGGCAAAAATGTTAGGAGTTGCTAGATGTTATATTTTTCTCCGAACAGCTTCTGTATGTTTGAAACACGTCATATTTAACACAATGCTAGTTGGGAAGTGTTGACAGAGATGTTGAAATGTAAAAGGCAGCAGACAACAAAGTGAGTTGTGAGAGACACCATATTCAGGTTGTCAGGGGAAATACCAAAAATATCTAAAATATATCTACAAATATCCCCAAAATTCAAAAATAAGTTTATGAATTAAAAAGATGACAAAGGCCCTCCTTTTTCCCAGTAGGGGATTGGAGGATGGAGAAAGCGGAAATAGGTGAGATGTGTGAAGAAATTTCTTTGGATAGAACTGTGGCTGTGATGGGAGTCCATGCTTCCTTCCTCCATAAAAAGAGAAGAGTAGGGGTACCATCTTTTAGCCACAAACCTGTTGAAAGAAGGCAATAAGGAAATTTCTCTGGAAGCTTGATGCCTAATTCCTTGCACTTAGCAAATATGATGTACTCACTTCTGGTACCGTTGGTAAATTCTTCAGACAAGTCTCTGGCTAATGCTAGAAATAGCAGGGCAGAGAAAGGAAATAGAAAGTTATTTGATACAAAAAATAACTTCTCATAATTCTATTTTAAATGAGCAGCACTCCTATTGGCATGCAACAGAGTTTTGTGGAGTGAATCCCCAAGGTAAAAAGAGACTGAGGGACATGGAGGCAACAGTGACTGGCTGTCAAAAGAACCAGAAGGGAAAAGAAACTGGTGAACAGAGTGGATCCAGAGACTTGGGGGTATGGGACATTGTGCAGAATCTCAGAAGGAAGGCAGAGGAGCATGGGTAGGTGGAAAGTAATCAACCGAGTACCTTGTATGCATATATGCATGGCCCATGGACATAGACAGTGGGATGGTAAGGGTGTGAGACGGGGGTGGAGGCAGGCTGGAGGGAATCAATGGGGGATAAAGGGGACATATGTAATACTTTCAGCAATAAAGAATTATTTTTTAAAAAGAGCCAGTCGGGGAGCCTCCAGAGAGCCCTAAAACATGAGCAAAAGAGTTACAACCCCCCCACAATTTGGAGGAGACCGTTAAGTGCTCAGTAAGGACAGATAGGGTTAGGAACATTTTCCTACCTCTAGCTGTCCAAACAAATCACACGCTGACTTGAGAAAGGGGCATTGTATAGTTAAAGCAATTCCAGAGTTCGTATTGCCAGGGGCTAGATGTGCTAATTTATGTGTTGGTAATTAAAAATGGTTCTAGACTGTCTGTCTCTTAAAGACTATAATGGGAATTTGGTGGAATAAAGAATTACTGGAATAAGGATGTCAGAACAAATGAGCAGGAATGACAGGAGGTGGTCATTAGAAAGTATTATCTTGGAATTTGGTATTTTGAAGATGGTAATTGTCAGTGATATTGAAGTTTGGGATGTGCACATGAAATTGGTTCACCAAGATAGGTATAAATAAAGGTCATGAAATGACAAGTAGAGTAAAAGATCTTCTGCTAAGCATACAACAATGTGGAATTAGGAGTCCAAGTAAGT
The DNA here is from genome assembly GCA_027563665.1 of Antrozous pallidus. Lineage (NCBI taxonomy): Eukaryota > Metazoa > Chordata > Mammalia > Chiroptera > Vespertilionidae > Antrozous > Antrozous pallidus. The sequence continues at coordinate 127,039,412 of CM050509.1, forward strand.
TATTGGGGAGAACAATTCCTGTGAAAGATAGATGAAACAGAATTGGGCAGATAGTCTGCAGACTAGGAAACACATCTGACACCTCTGAAAGGGACTTGGGAAGGAAACATATGGAAATTCTGAAAATGTTTTGGCTAATCTAATTTTTAGCTGTGGAACAAAGATTGACCATTAGAAGAGCCTTGCATTGGTCAGAAAGGGCAAGGAGCATAGCGAGGCAAAGGAAGAGAGAGGTATATAGAGAGATAAACATTCATGTGAGAGCAATACACTGATCAGCTGCCTCTTACATGCCCCTACTGGGGATTGAGCTGACATCCGGAGCATTTGTCCTGACCAGGAATCAAACCAGCTATCTTGTAGTGCACGGGAGGATGCCGAGTCAACTGAACCACACCAGCCATGGTGGCTGGCATAGCATTTCTTAAATGAGGATCTGAATGGCACAACTCCATGGCTATCACACCCACGTACATATTAAAATCGTCCAGAATAATGATATCAGTGCAGAAACAGAGAATTGAGAGCTAAATCTACATTTGATTTGAAAAGGGATATTATGACTGCTAATGAAGTACAGTAAATGAAATGAGGGAAGATAGATATGGCCTGATGGGGTGGGCTGCAAAAGATTTGTGGTTACAAATGAGAACAATAAAATATCGCAAAGAATAATTTGGAGCAAGGGAAAATAGTTACCTCACTTTCTAGGAATGAGATATGTAGTTGAGAGAGGTTTTGCCTTTTGTTCCTAACCCAATATGTTCAGAATCTTGGGGATGCCTTGTTACTTCTTGCAGCTTCCCATGAGAACCATCAAACTAGGTGAACACTTAGATGTCAGATAAACTGTTTATTGTTGACCCACTGAAGGAGATACATTACAGGCACAAATGTACTGGTATAAAGTTGAAGTTGATACATGATTGGAATGAGAACATAGAAACAAGGTTGAAACCAATTAATGAGGATGATAAAAATGCGTTTGATTTCATAAGGTTACACTTTACTATTATACCTGTCATAAAGTCATGCTTATTTTTAAGACATGCAAAGATGGTTGCTTATTTTTATCTGAAGTGATTATGGAATGAAGTACAACAAGGAGATATTAAATGATTTTTAAACATGCATCTTTTATTTTTTTCTATTTATTTTTAAAATCTTTATTGTTGAAAGTATTACATATGTCACCTTTTTCCCCCATTGACCTCTCCTACCCCACCCCTGTCCCCCATCACAGGCCTGCCTTCACCACCCTATTGTCTGTATCCATGGGTTATGCAAATACACATATGAGTTCATTGTTGAACTCTTCCCACCTATCCCACCCTCCCTTGCCTTCTCTCTCCACCCACAGCACCCTCCCCTACCTTCCCTCTGAGGTTTGATAGTCTGATTGATGCTTCTATGCCTCTGGGTCTATTTTTGTTCATCAATTTAGGTTGTTCATTCGATTCTACAAATGAGTGAGATCATGTGATATTTATCTTTCTCTGACTGGCTTATTTTGCTTAGCATAATGCCCTCCAGGGCCATTCATGCTGTTCAAATGGTAAACATGCACCTTTTTAGACATATAAAGTAAAACAATGTAAAATAAGTTATAAACTGATACATAATACAATGTGGGTAAATCTAGAAAACGTGATTTTAAGTGAAAGAAGCCAGAGGCAAACAGTTACATATTGTATTATTTCACTCATAGGAGATATTCAGAGTAGATAAATCCAAAATAGAGACAGAGAGCAAATTGATGTATGCCAGAATGTGGGGGAAATTGGGGATGAGGAGCAACAGCTTAATTGATATAAGATTTCCTTTGGGGATTATGAAAATATTTTGAACATGGTTAGAGGTGGTAGTTTTACTACATTGTGAATGTACTAAATGCCACTGATTGTTAACTTAAAAATGATAGAATTTATGTGAATTTTACCTCAATTTTAAAAAGACACAGTAAGAATTACTTTAAATGGTTTCAAACATAATAATACTTAGTGTTGGAAAACTTTAAGGCAATAAGCACTCTTTTACTCTATATGGGTATAAATTAATGTGAGCCTATATGTTTCAAAAATAATCCCATGCTTCTTTCACAGGGCAATCCCAACTTTAGATATTAATACTACAAGTTTGCCTAGCTGGTGTGGCTCAGTGGTTGAGCATTGACTTACGAACCAGGAAGCCACAGTTCAATTCTGGTCAGGGCACATGCCTGAGTTGTGGGCTCGATCCCCAGTGTGGGGCATGCAGGAGACAGCCAATCAATGATTTTCTCTCACCACTGATGTTTCTCTCTCTCCCTTTCTCTCTGAAATCAATAAAAATATATTTTTTAAAAATACTACAAGTATATCCCACAGTTCTGGTCTAGATATTTCATACCTTATAGACAGCCCGCCATAGACAAGGAAACTGGTGGAAAGAAACTTGTTGAAAGTAATAGCCAGCTCTTATATATTCTGGAACAATGAATTTTCTTTTTTTTTCTTTTAAAAAATATATTTTATTAATTTTTTACAGAGTGGAAGGGAGAGGGATAGAAAGTCAGAAACATCGATGAGAGAGAAACATCGATCAGCTGCCTCTTGCACGCCCCCTACTGGGGATGTGCCCGCAGCCAAGGCACACGCCCTTGACTGGAATCGAACCCGGGACCCTTCAGTCTGCAGTCCGACGCTCTATCCACTGAGCCAAACCAGTCTCGGCAAGGAACAATGAATTTTCATTGTAAATCTTTTAATTTTCTTTATCTTCCACAGAACTAAGAACTATGTTTTAAAGTTTCATAATCTCAAATTTTGGAGGAATCTCACCTAATGCCAATGTCATATCCCCAACATCTCTAATAAGAGATCTTTTAGACATTCTAGAAAAACAGTTATGGACATACCAAGGCAACCCCCTCTGGAAAAATTTACCCATAAGAGTATTTTCCCTCCACTATTTTAACTGTTTTCTTGTGGCTTTAAATCACATATCCCAATTGTGTCTATACAGAGCAAGTCTACTCCCTAATGAATCTGAAATTCATTGGAAGACAATTGTCTTCTGGGTTGAATGTCCCTGGTTCTTTGAACCTGACATATTTCATGCGTATATTTTTTTCAACTACTAACAATTGTATACTGCAATTCATGAAAGTATATACACAGATGATTGCAATTAGGAGACCAATCACAATACAATTAATTGCATATACTAAAGAAAATAGAATCTATTGCAACAGGTACTAGGCTGAAAAATATCAAAATACTTTTTTTAAATTTTTGCTTGGGAAAAACGTCAAAGTAAGCCAGCTACATTGCAGCAGTTCCTTTAAAAATACAAAGTTGCTTTATTTTGAGATCAAAATAAAACCCTCGCATCCTTTGAATTTGTGAGCCAAGTTTTATATGGGGAATGATTATTATGTTGAATTATGAATCCCTGAAAATACAGCTTTACAAAAGAAATGCTGGAACAATCTTAACTGCATTTCAAAATGTTGACATTTTAATCTACATATTCTAATAATATCCTCTTTTCTGTGTATGTAAGCTGGTGGAAATATTTAAAGGCTCTGATATTTATATATATTGTAGGTCTGTAGGACCCTTGTGAGAGAAAGCCTTGCCAGAACAGAATCATTCATTAGGGCTGACTAGATGAAAAGCAGGAGCAAACAAGTACTCTGACCCAGCTGGTTGTTCCCTCAGCATCATTATTATATGAGTTTTATAAAGTCCAGTACCAGGGGGAGCTAGAAAAGCACTTTCTAAAACTGCTGGTGTTTGGTAAATTCCCTAGTTCCACTTCTATATCTAAAAACAACTTGATTCGCATTTTCTGCTAAAGTGTGTACTTAATTCTTTGCCTATACATACCATCAGATTCTCACTGAACTCTGCTTTTATGTCTGCTCTTAATTAAAGCCATAGTTTTGTTTAATCTCTTCCTTCAAAAGGAAATCCAAAGAATAGTATAGCCCATAGATTAGCTAACACTTTGAACGTAAAGGCAAATATCCAGGAAACCTACCAATGTGTCTTGCCCTTGGCATCATACATTTGGGAATCACACACACACACACACACACACACACACACACACACACACACACACACACATTTCCCATTTCCCTTGCAAATCAAGATTGCATAAACAAAGTTTAGGAAATAACAAATATAAGTTGAGATTATTCTAAAAGTATACCATCTGTAAATTTACAAGATTAGCTGAAGTGGTCATTTCTGATGTTATATATGATGACCCTGTATAGCCAGATAATATTTGGTGCATGTCTTTCTTGAATAATAACCTTATATGATAATCATGAAAAGGTGTACCACAGTATGCACACACTAAACTCTCTAATTCAGTATCTGAGGCTTTCAAGGACTTGACAATTCTATATTTTAGGGAACCAACTATTTTAAAAATATGTTTATTGATTTCAGAGAGGGACAGAGAGAGGGAGAGAGAAATAGAAACATAAATGAAGAGAGATAATTATTGACTGGCTGTCTCCTGCATGCCCCTCTCCCACTGGGGATGGAGCCAGCAGTCCAGGCATGTGCCCTGACCAGGAATCAAAACATGACCTCCTTGTTCATAGGTCCATGCCCAATCACTGAGCCATGCCAGCTGGGCTAGGGTCCCAACTTTTTACACTATCAAGCTAAATCATTTTTTTTTCTTTTACTAAAGGAGTTTCAACTAAAATATTTTGATTGTGTTTTTTTTCCAATGTTTTCTTAAAAGATGTTACATTATTTTAAAACACAAATGATACAGAGTAAACTGCACCAGTCATAAATTTACAGCTCAATGACTTGTTTTATTTCCAAATTAATACACTTTATTTTTAGAATAGTTTTAATATTACAGAAAATTTGAGCAGACAGTACAGGGAGTTTTCCCACTCAAACTATCATTTGTTATCTACATCTTCCATTATTGTGGTACTAGAGATCTGGTGCACCACATTTGTGTGCTGGGAGGAAGCAGTCCCCTCAGACCTGCCTGCACCCTTTAGCGGTCCTGGAGCCCTTGGGGGATGTCTGACGGCTTAGGCGCACTCTGCTGTGGGAGTGTACTGACCATCAAGCGGCAGCTTCTGCATCGAGCATCTGTCCCCTGGTGGTCAGTATGCATAATAACACCAGTCTTTCTGCCATTCAGTCAATTTACATATTACCCTTTTATTATATAAGATTAGTGGCCCAGTGCACAAAATTTGTGCATGGGGGGAGTTCCCTCAGTGCAGCCTGCATCCTCTCCAATTAGGAACCACTTGGGGGATGTCCAACTGCCAGTTTAGGCCCAATCCCTGCACCCTCTCACAATCTGGGACTGCTGGCTCCTAACTGCTCACCTGCCTTCCTGCCTGATTGCCTCTAACTGCCTCTGCCTGCCTCCCTGATCACCCCTGACCTCTCTGCCTGCCTGCCTGATTGCCCCTAACCTTTATGTCTACCTGACTGATTGCCCTTAACCTCTCTGCATGCCTGCTTGATCACCCCTGAATGCCCTCCCCTGCAGGCTTGATCTCACCCCCAACTGCTCCCCTGCTGGCCTGATCTTACCACCAATGGCCCTCCCCTGTCAGCCTGATATCACTCCCAATTGTCCCTCTGCCTCAGCCCCCACCACCATGACTTGGTCCAGAAGGAAGTTCGGTTGACCTAGTCCAATTAGCATATTACTCTTTTATTAGTATAGGTAGATTATAAAGGATAGCATTGCTTAAATGAGGGGGGAGCCTTTTTCAGCAGGAGGAGATGCTCTTGGCAGATAAAAATACATAATCCCTATATCTGGACTGATAGCCAGCCATATGCACCATACTGCCAACCAGTCATTAAAAAATTAAACCGCTTTCTTACACCTTACCAAACAGCTGTTGCCCTTAAAACCCCTTCTTAGCCTCCCCTTAGGTTCTGCCTTCACAGTTCACCCAGATTATGTTCTGATTGGTCAGTTTCTATGCCAGTCAGCATCAAAAGCTTCACCTCCTAGGAAGCTATTGGCTCCTCACAGTTCACCCAGATTTGGTTCTGATTGTTCAGTTTTTATGCCAGTCAGCATCAAATGCTCCACCTCTTAGGCAGCTATTGGTTCCTCATAGTTCACCCAGATTTGGTTCTGATTGGTCGGGTTCTATGTCAGTCAATGTCAAAAGCTCTGCCTCTTAGGCAGCCATTGGCTCCTCACAGTTCACCCAGATATGGTTCTGATTGATCGGTTTCTATGCCAGTCAGCATCTCTAGGCCTATCTCTGGGCCTGATCAGAGAGGCAAGGCTAATAAGCAGCCCCTGAGGAGGCCCAATGAGAAACAGAGGCATAGCTGCTAGTGAAGCCTGGAGAGAAAGACAACAGCTGATCAACAGCTTCCACGGAGGCTGTGGATCAGACCCTGCCTCTCTCTTCCCGGGCCTCTCTCTAGGCCTGATGCACAGCCCCCTCGGCAATTAGTGCTAGGTTGCCACACCCACAGCAGTGGCAGTCAGTGCTGGGCGACCACAGCAACCCTGCACTGACTGCAGGACTGATTTCTGGTCAATGGAGCCTTATTAGGTTGTTTTGGACATTATGGACCCTGGGTTTTTATATATTAGGATACTGGTTACAAATAATGAACCAATATGATATACTACTAGTGACTAAAGTTCGTAGTTTATATTAAGACTCATTCTTTGTTTTGTGCATTTCTTTGGGTTCTAACAAAAGCATAATGCCCTGCATCTACCATTACAGAAATATAGGGAATAGTTTTTTCCATTTTAAATATCTTTTATGTTTTAACTATTCTTCTATTTCCTTGAATCCCTGGAACCACTGATGTTTTTACTGTCTCTATAGTTTTGCCTTTTCCACAATGTGATATGGTTGGAATCATATGATGTGTAGCCTTTTCTGATTGGCTTCTTTCACTTAGTAATATGCATATGATGTTTCCCCAGTCTTCACTTTTCAGCTCATTTCTTTCTAAATCACTGAATAACATTCCACTGTACAGATGTACCACAGTTTGCTTATTCATTCACTTGCTAAAGGATATCTTAGTTGCTTCCAGTATTTGGCAATCCTATATAATCAAATGTTAATATGCAAATTGTCCTCATGGGTGGGAGTTCAACCAACTGGGAGTTATCCATGTGCTAACAGCCAGGGGGTGGCAACGGCAGGTATCCAGGGGAAGTGAGGCCCCAGCCTGCAACAAGCAGCCTCTAGGACGCTACCCATGCATGAATTCCATCCACTGGGCCTCTAGTTATGAATAAAGTCACTGTAAACATTCATGCACAGGTTTTTGTGTGGACATAAGTTTTCATCTCAGTTGGATAAATACCTAGAAGAATGACTGCTATATCACATTGTAAAAGATCATGTTTCACTTCCTAAGAAACTATTCCATTTTGTTTTCCAAAGCAGCTGTGCCATTTTGCATTCCCACCAGCACCGACTGAGATTTCTTGTAGCCTAACATCCTTACCAGCAGTTGGTCTGGTCAGTTGTTTGGATCTAAGTCCTTTTAATGGATAAGATGGTATCTATTGTTGTTTTAATTTACAATTCTCTAATGACAAATAGTGTGGAGCATACTTTCATGTACTTATTTGCCATCTTTATATCTTCTTTAGTGAAGTGTCTATTAAGATATTTTGCTACCTGTTTTATTATTATTAAGTTCTAAGAGTTCTTTGAATATTTTGGATACAAATCCTCTATCAGAAATGAGATTTACATATATTTTCTCCCAGACTCCACCTTGTCTTTTAATTGCTTTAATAGTATCTTTCACAGAGATGTTTTTAACTTTAATAAACTTTGGGATATCAATTTTATTTTTTAATGGGTCACACTTTTGGTGTTATATCTGAAGAGTTATAGCCAAACCAAAGGTCACCTATATTTTCTTATGAAAGTTTTTTTTAGAGTGCATTTAACATTTTGGTTTATGATCCACTTTTAGTTAAGTTTCGTGAAGGGTGTGAGGTCTATGTATAGTTTTTTTTATATGGATATCCAATTGTCCCAGTACCGTTTGTTGGAAAGACTATTCTTTGTCCATTGAATTGCCTTTGCTCCTTTGTTAAAAATCAGTAGACCATTTTTGTGGGGGTCTATTTCTGGGCTCTGTATTCTATTCCATTGATCTATTATTGTGTATTCTTTTGCCAGTGCCACACTGTCATAATTATTGTAGCTTTAAAGTAAGTCTTGAGGTCAGGTAGTGTTAGTCTTCCTCCTTCTTCCATATAGTGTTAGCTATTTTAGGTCTTTTGACTTCTATATAAACATAAGAATCAGTTTGCCAATATTTATAAAATACCTTGGTGGAGTTTTGACTGAGACTGAATTGAATCCATAAATTGAGTTAGGAAGAATTGACATTTTAGCAACATTGAATCTTCATATCTCTACATGTACTTAAATCTTTGATTTGTCCATCAGTGTTTGGTAGTTTTCCTTAGATAAATCACCTATATACTTTGATAGACTTATCCCCAAGGATATTTTTCTTTTTTTTGGTCCTAATATAAAATGACAGTTGTATAGTAGTTCTGTTTAGTTTTATAGGAAACTACCAAACTGTTTTTCTAGAGGGTTATTTTAAATTATTTTTTGAGATTCATCCACATCAGTAAGGATAAATTTAACCTCTTTTATAGTTCCATAAATGTCCATAAGTATAGATATACCAAAGTTGAATTCACCATTCAGATGGTCCAGGTTTTTTTTTTTTTAAACCACTATCAATGTTGTTGTGACAGACATTTTTTATAGTAATTCTTACACATTGGTGACTTTATTTCCAGAGGATGTTTCAGAATTGGCTATTTTTTTCTTTTTTTAATCTTTATTGTTCAGTTTATTAATTACATTGTTCCCCTTTTTTTTCCACCCTATAGTTCCCCTCCACCTGGTACCCATCCCATCCTGCGCCCTCACCCTCCTCCACTGTCCTCTCCCATAGTTGCATGATTTTTGTCCAGTCTCTTGCTGCACTTCCCACACCCTCTTTCTCCCCAAGAGTTGTCAGTCCATTCCCTCTGTATGTCCGTGATTCTGTTACATTCACCAGTTTATCCTGTTCATCAGCTTATTAATTCACTTGATTTTTAGATTCATTTGTTGATAGATATGTATTTGTTGTTCATAATTTACACTTTTATCTTTTTCTTCTTCCTCTTCTTAAAAAATATATTTCAGCATTTCATGTAATATTGGTTTGGTGGTGATGAAGTCCTTTAGCTTTTTCTTATCTGCGAAGCACTTTATCTGACCCTCAATTCTGCATGATAGCTTTGCGGGATAGAGTAATCTTGGTTGTAGATTCTTGCTGTTCATCACTTTGAATATTTCTTGCCACTCCCGTCTGGCCTGCATCATTTCTGTTGAGAAATCCGCTGACAATTGTATGGGTGTTCCCTTATAGGTAACTATCTGTTTTTCTCTTGCTGCTTTTAATATTCTCTATTTGTCTTTTGCTCTTGGCATTTTAATTATGATGTGCCTTGGTGTGGTCCTCTTAGGGTTCCTATATATTGGGGTTCGGTGCGCTTCTTGGACTCCTAAGTCAAGAATTGGCTATTTTAATAGATAGCAACATTCACCATCCAAAAGGTACAGCAATTTCTTCTCCCAAAAGCAGTGTATGAGAGTAGCTATTGCCCCACTTCCTTGTTAGCCAGAAAATTATCAGCCTGCTTACTTTTATTTTCTTTAAATTTATTTTGAACTTACTATGGAAAGTAATGTAGTATAGGAGTATAATTTCATTTTTTTCTATTTGTTCCAGTTAGTTAATACTACATTACAAGCTACCCCAAAACTTAGTTACTCAAAATACCAATTTATTATTTTTTATCTTATGATTTTATGGATTAAGAATGTCTCATTTTTTCTCCATGATGTCTGAGAATTCAGGTGCAATGATATCTGCAGGCTGAAAGACACAAGGACAAGCCTACCATTCCACACAGCCTCTCAAGATGCCTAGAATGGATTTCCTCATAGTGTGGCAGTCTTGGGATAATTAAAGTTCAATGTAGCAGCTTTAGATGTCAAGAAAGGAAAAGAAGCAAAAACTGTTTAAAGGCTAGGTATGGAAACCACATAGTATTACTTCCACCATGCTCTATTGGTCACAACAGTCTAAGTCCAGCCTAGATTCCAGGGGAAGAGGCAGAAACTCCACGTCTCAATGGGAAATGTATCAAAAATTCAGTTTCAATTCAGCTTTCTTCTGCTGAGTTTACATATATCATTGTACACTACTGTGCTTCAGTTTCTTATTTTTTTAAATATATATTTTATTGATTTTTTTACAGAGAGGAAAAGAGAAAGATAGAGAGTTAGAAACACTGATGAGAGAGAAACACCAATCAGCTACCTCCTTCATACCTCCTACTGGGAATGTGCCTGCAACCAAGGTACATGCCCTTTACCGTTATCAAACCTGGGACCTGTAAGTATGCAGGCCAATGCTCTATCCACTGAGCCAAACTGGTTAGGCCAGTTTCTTAATTTTAAAAGTTCTACCGTGTTTTACACTTAATTGGAGATATATTGTGTTGAAGAGAATATCTTAACAAAAAGACTTTTCATTCTCTTAATGAATGATATACAACAATATACATTTTGATATATGAAAATGCTATTGTATTATATAATTAATGAGGTTGTATATATATTAAGGCCAGTTATTAAAAAACAAGAAATGTTAAATTATCATGTTTCATTGCTATTAATATTTTTATAAAAATAAATAGTCTGATATTTGGCACAAGTTTTATAAAAAAGATGCATTAGTTAAAAATAACATCTTACAGTACACAGAACATTACCCCACAAAAGAATGATCTGATCCATAATATCAATAGTACTGAGGTTGAGAAACCCTGCCCTAAAGTAGAGTACTAAGAGGAAAAATGTTTCCACAGTACCTTAGTTTTAAACTAAGGTATACACTGAGTTTGAACAAAAGTAGACATATGTAAAGAGCAATGATTAAAATGGACTAAGCCACACAAAATAATAATGAAAAAGAACATAGCAGCTCATTGATAAAAAAATCTTTTATAAAAGTATAAATGCAAATTGCCAATAAGCCTATGAAGAGGCTACATCACTAATAAAAGTAATGAAGGCAAAATCAACAACAATCATTTCTTCTCTGATGAAGCTGGTAAGAATAAAAGAAAAATGAGATGCCTTTGGTGATACCAAAGCTGTGGCGAAGATCTTGTTATGTACTGCTTTCTGATGCATGTACTGATATTGCTTCTGGACAGCAACATGGAAATACATGTCAGGAATCAAAGCAATCTCTACTATTCCACTGGTCATTTAACTTTTATGGGTTTCACTAAGAAAATCATTAGAGATATGGGCAAAGATTTAATACAGAGATATCTGTTTATAATTATAGGAATTGAACACAATGCAAAAGTGAATTGGGGAATGATGTATTATAGATTTCCACATATTTAAATTGTCTGACACTAGGATATTTAATGATGTAGGGTGAATGTTAATGATATTTAAAGTAGTGTTATGGGCCCAGCTGTGTCCTCTTGAAGTCAATATGTTGGAGTCTTAACCTCCAGAGCCTCAGAATGCCACTGTATTTGGAGATAAAGTATTTTAAGAGGTCACGTCACTAAGTCAAAATGAGGCCATTAGGATGACCTCTAATCCTATAAGCCTGATGTATGTATAAGAACAAATTTGGTCACAGAGATGTACAGAGAGAAGACCAAGTGAAAACACAGGGAGAAGATGACCATCTAGCTACAAGCCAAGGAAAGAGTCTGCAGAAGAAACCAACCCTGTCTACACCTTCACCTTAGGTTTCTAGCCCCCAGAAATGTGGGAAAATAAATTTCTGTGTTTAAACCACACAGTCTGTGGTTCTTTGTGATTGCAGCCTTAGCAAACTAATTCCAGTAGGAAACTAACTTTGTAATAAATTCTGGGCTTGCATGAAATTTCTTCATGAATATTTGAAATATGACACCAATTTTGTGAATGCATATTAGCACTGAAGTGCTAGAGGCAAGTATGCCAAAATGTTAAGAGAAGATATTTCTGGGTAGTAAAAGGGGGTAATTTATATTTTCTTCTACATTTTCTCTTTTTCCACTAAATTGTACCTTCTATGCAATTTACTTCAAATACTCAGAATGTAATAAAATGTCATTGATGGGACCCCTGCAGATTCATATTTTGGCTAAGAATAAATGAAAACCCACTTTTCATCATATAAAAAGGTATCATACTAAAAAGTATCAAAGCACTGCCCGGACAGTGTGAGTCAATGATTGAATGTTGACCTATAAATCAGGAGGGCCTGGCTCAATTAACATTCAGGGCACATACCTGGGTTGCAGGTTCGATCCCCAGTTGGAGGTATGCAGGAGGCAGCCAACTAATGATTCTCTCTCATTATTGATGTTTCTATTTCTCTCTCTCTTCCTTTCTATCTGAAATCAATAAAAATATTATAAAAATAAGCATAATTTTGAGATATGTGCATTTACCAAAAATTATAATATAGTTAAAAATTTGAAGTTTTTACCTCAATACTAAGTTGAGATAATTTAGTCTTAATGGCAAACTCATTTTTATGTATTAGATGTACCAAAGATGGTTCATAGCAGCATTGTTATCCTTTATAGTGCCATAGTGTTAGGAAACCTGGCTTTTCAGTTTTGAGACATCTGTGGTTATCTTAAAATGTATGAGCTGCTTCCCTTGTGTTTTAAAACATGTTTAAGTATATTTGGTATGTTAGCGACGTTTAAAATGGAGAGTTATTGCTATGTAAACATATCCTTTATTACATCAGACTGGATATCCCTTGTCATTCAGAGGACTAGACTTTTTAAAGGAGCATTTAAATGTCCTAACAAGTTGAAAAGATAAATCAAGAGTCTTCAAAACACCTTATTATTAATTTTTTAAAAGAACATATAAATTCTGCTAAGGGCAGTAATCATTCTGCAAGTTCAAAGTGATTAGCCAGTCAGTTGGAGATACCAATGTCCCAAATAAATTGTAAGCTCTTCCTTTAAAGGTTTCAAATATTATGTCCTATGATTTAAGCTTGTGGATTGCAAATGAAAATGACATTCAAGACAGGTTCTGGGGTAGTACTAATTTACAGCTCTTTTCAGCCTAAATAAAAGTCATCTCCCATGCCTTGTAGTAACTAATCTAAACTAAACTACCTGACATTTCCACTCAGTCAAAGAACAGACTGAAAATGCTGAATTGTCAGCAAAGCTTTGATGTAAATCAGTGGTCACAGGAGACTGCAAAGAAGAACATAATGTAACCATCAGCTCATCAAAGCTAAGCTTTCTTCTTTTAAAGAAAAAAATTCCAACATCTTTACTCTGAATTAAAGAAACATTTGGCCTCATTATTTTAAGATACAGTTTCCTCCTCAATAAATATCAAGATAATTAATACTGAAAAGCAATTGATTTTTCCCCTAATGATCCAACAGAATTATAAAAATACAAATCAGAACAAGCTGTTATTTGGCATGTAAGATTTCCTTTTTAAAAAATTTCAGCAATGTTTAAACTCATGGTTGTCTCCCATAGATCAAAGTAAAAGAAAAGTAAGGGAAAAAATCAAATGAGCATATATTTGAAATCATTTTCTTGAAAACTAAAAGCTCATTTTTTTCTCTCTTTTAAATAAAACTATTTCCAATAGACTATATGTCTAAATCTTTTCTTCAGAAAATAAATGAACAAAATAGATCCAGAGACTTGGAAGCATGGAACAGACCGACAAATCTCAGAGGGAAGTTGGTGGGAAGGAAGAGATCAACCAAATAACTTATATGCATACACATGGAGACAGGTGGTGCAGGTTGGGGGGGGGCAGGAGTGAGGTAAAAGGAGTCAAGTGGGAAAATGGGGACATCTGTCATACTTTCAGCAACAAAGATTAAAAAAAAAAACATAGTCTTCACACTCAGCAATACTGGTATCTTTGAAGCTCCCCAGAAAATGCACATGGTCAGACCTCACTTCTGGCTAACTGACTCAAAATCTCCATTTTGATAACATTCTCCTGTGATTTGTATCCATGTTGAAGACTGAGACACACTATACTAAACAACTGAAATTTTCAGAAGCAATGGTTTGTTGTATTTTAATTTTTTGTTTAAACCATTTTAGACAAAAAAAAGGGCAAAGAGCAATTTTTCAACCAGGCTTACTTTGCATCTGATCTATTAAATCAGTAGAGCTGTGTTCCAGGTATGTTATAATCCAATAAGTATATATATTTTTCTAGTTGGAAAAAAAAAGAATGTAAAGATTATTCAGTCCATCTTGTCACACAAGGAAAGATACTTTTCTATATTATAGATAGTGTGTCAGCTAAGGTTTATTCAGTTGCAGATGACAAAGAACTCAACCAAAACACTTAAAGAAGTTTACTATATTAATAAAACAAGCACTTTTTAAATTTAGTTAATATTGATTGAATTCCAAATATTAGCCCAACCTTGCATTCCTTGGATAAAACTCACAGGTTATAATGAATTTCCTGTTTTATATATTAACTAGAGGCCCAGTGCATGAAATTCGTGCATGGGGGAGGGGGATGTTCCTTAGCCCAGCCTGCACCCTCTTCAATCTGGGACATCCCTCTCACAATCCAGGACTGCTGGCTCCAAATTGCTCGCCTGCCTGCCTCCCTGATTGCCCCTAACCGCTTCTGCCTGCCAGCCTGATTACCTGCTAACCACTACCCTGCCAGCCTAATTGATGTTTCACTGCTCCCCTGCCAGCCTATTTGCCCTCAGTTTCCCTCCTCTGCTGGCCTGGTCACCCCTAACTGCCCTCTGCTGCAGGCTTGATTGCCCACAACTGCCTTCCTTGCAGGCCTGGTCCTTCTCAACTGCCCTCCCCTGCTCGCCTGATTGCCCAAAACTGCCCTCCCTTGCAGGGCCTGGAACCTCCAACGGCCCTCCCCTACTGGCCATCTTGTGGTGGCCATCTTGTGTCCACATGGGGGCAAGATCTTTGACCACATGGGGGAAGCCCTCTTGTGTGTTGGAGTGATGGTCAATCTGCGTATTACACTTTTATTAGATAGGATGATTTATTTTTCTAAAACTTCATTAAGAAATTATATCATGACAAAAAGTAGTTTAATTTTCTTTTTATATCTTAGTTATTTGTATAACAGATATCTTGACCCATTAAATGAAATTAGAATCTGTCCTTTATCTTATATTTATGAAATATATTTTTTCTCAATTGTCTGCTCAAATTTTTGTTAGCCCCCTGGGTTTGAAGTTCTCTATATGGACATGCTTACAATAATAAATTCAAGTTAAATAAAGAATTCAATATTGATATTCAGATGATTTTATCCTCTATGTTTTGTTAACTTTGCTTTTCAAATAATTCATCCATTTTACTTGAGTTATTAGGTATATTGGCAAAAAGTTGTTCAAAAATATCTCTTACTTTCTGTTGATTTGCTTTATACAATGATTTTATAATTTATAAAATGATATCCATTTACCTAGCTATCTACCTTCTCCTCTTCTAAGATTTGACCACTGGCTGTCCTGTGGTCCTTTACACACATCAAATACTAACACCTAGCCATGTCTACACATCAGTCTTAGAAAGAGTCACATGCTTATTCACCTGTTTAGCATGTGCTTTTTATCTATATCTGAAGACTTTATACTGGTAGGGACTCTAAAGATATAATTCTTCTTATCAAATCCAATAAAAACTATTTAATATTTTAGTTTTCAAGCAATAGGATGACTAGATGGACCTTCCTTCACTGTAATAAAGTAGTCGATAGTGCCTCTTTTTTGGTGAACATGAATATGTCACCTAGTTGAAAGATATGTACATATATTGAGAAGCAAAATAAATTTACTATACAGAATAACTTCCATATACCCATCCAGATTTTCTATGCATCCTTCTCTAGCCTGCTCTGTACTTAGAAGGGTGAACTATACAGACTGCAACAATAGACCCTTTGTCTTCTGCCTTTCAATTGTGTGTTCTCTAACTCTCAATGGCACTTTATACTGTCATTTAGTAGTTCTCACCTTGTGACTTCTTCTGGGTTGTGATAACAGCTTCCTATTCTTGTTCCTTCTCACCTTTTTAAGACTAAGTATAACGGGACCCAGATATTAATAGTCACAAGGAAATCACTATCTCCTTTATACCTTTTTTACATCTATGTACATAATTCTTTTATAAGTCTTCCTGAATTAACAAAACTTTAGTATTATCTCTTTCCTACAGGGACTCCCATAAGTATAGTTAAACAACAACAAAACAATAACAACAACAATAAAAAAAAAAAAAACAACGACCACAGCAACAAAATTAGAATGGCCAGGAAAAATTTTTAAATAATATTCTAGACCTAAATGATAAGAAAAAGCTAAATAACTAAAAACAAGGTAGCTCTGTTTCATAAGTAGACAAACCAAGATCACTGCATCTATATTAATAAAAGCCCAGGTGGTGCTCGCACTCTTGCATGATGCCCTCATGTCATCACAAGATGGCCACCACACAATGGTCGGCAGGGGAGGGCAGTTGGGAGTGATCAGGACTTTAGGGGAAGGCAGTTGGGGGTAATCCATCCAGCAGGGGAGGGCAGTTGGGGCGATCAGGTCTATAGGGGAGCAGTTAGGGGCAATCAAGCAGGCAGGCAGGCAAGCAGTTAGGAGTCAGCAGTCCTGGATTGTGAGAGGGTGCAGGGTGGGCTGAGGGATCCTTGCCCCCATGCCCAAATTTCATGCACCAGGCCTGTAGTATGTATATAAAAAATAAACTTATATACACATAACATGTTATCATTCTATGAGGTTGTCTGTTTAAAACAGCAAGAAAAACATTTTTAAATAGTTGGAAATTTATATCATATTGTACACCAGAATAAACTCCAAAGATATAAAAATATATAAATTTTTAAAAAGGAAACAATAAAATATTAAAAGGAACAATAAGACATTTATTTTCCCCATCCTGAGAAAAGCATTTCTAAGTATATAACACAATTCTGAAATGTATAAAAGAAAAACAGTGTTGTATTTCTCCACATGAAATTTAAACACAATACTGTAATGAGAAAAGCCTTTCTCATACTGGTATGCAGCCAAAATAGGGACCAAATGAAGAAATAGGCACTAAACATGTGATTCCCTCATTTGCTGGAGTCCCACTTTGAGAATAGTGGGGATTGGAGTGGACTTGGCCTCCTTAGCTTCTTGGACACATCTGAAATATAGCAGCTGCAATAGTCTACAGAAAGGTTTTGGTTCAAAGCTGCTGCTGTCATCAGAACCTGGGTCCTAGGGTTCCATTTCCCTTTGGTGAGAGTCCAAGATTGTCTGCACCTTCATGGCTTTTACTTCCAGACCAGCTAGCACCAGCTCAACATTCTTGTTTGGGATATTTACCCACAGGTAGTGCTTTGCCTTCCAGCCTTCTTTTTGCTAATGCTTTAGAAGTGTCCTCAGATCAAGCCCACATTTCAATGCTCCCTTATGAATGGCATGGACTTAATTCAGTTCACACATGGTGTGTCAGATTATCACACTCTTGTTTTTTTCTCTTACCCCCCCTTCCTGAAATTCTCACTAAGATCCTTGAAAGGCTCACCAAGTCCCTTGAAGCTCTCATTAAGATCCTTAAGCAACCTTATAATGATTGTTTTGAACTCATAGTTTGTTTGCTTCCATGTCATTTAGTGTTTTTTTCCCCTGGAGAGTTATTCTGTTCTTTCATTTGTGACATGTTTCTTTGTCTGTGGATTTTGGCTTCTTAGCTGTGTTTGTTTCTATGTATTAAGTAGAGCTGCTATGTCTCCTGGCATTGGTAGAGTGGCCTTATGTAGTAGATGTCCTGTAGGGCACAGTGGTTTAGCTTCTCCAGTCATCTGAGCTGGATACTCTAGGTGTGGCCCTGTGCAGGCTGTGTGCACAGTCTTATTGTGGTTGATCCTTGATTGCTATTGGCATCACTGGGAGGAGTTTACCTCCAGGCTAATTGTCTGTGAAGACCAGATGTAACTATGGTGAAAGAGCTGCTGTGCAGGAGACACTCCTGTGGAGTAGGACTTGCTTCAGTGGGGCTTTGGTGCTCACTGAATCTGTCCCTTGAGTGTGTTGTTTGTGGATGTGTAGAATTGTAATCCGGTATGGTCTGAAGCTGTCCACTGGGTCACTAGCTCTGGTGCTTCCAGGGAGGTGAAGAGTCAGCCACTGCTTAGGGCCACCTGGCAGGAGCTACAGAGAGATCTGAAGATGGCTGCTACTTGTGTTGGACTTGTAAGTGCCCAGGAAAGGCTAAGTTGTGAAGTAAGGTATGCTGCTGCTAGTGCTGGGTCTTGCTGCTGCCAGCTGCTACTTACTTGAGAGATTTTAGGAAATTCTAAAGCCTGAGTCAGGACAGGCCATTTATATTGAAAAGCCGATGCAAACAGCTTGGATGGAACTGCAAATTGGATAGGGCGGAGTCTCAGGGTATCACCAGGATGGAGTGATCAGTGTGAGCCAGGCTGATGGAAACTCAGATATGGCTGCCCGTCTGCTCTGTGACAAAAGAGGTCTCAACATAGGAACATAACCCCTGTGAGCACTCCTGTCTGGGAGCAAACCTTCCCCAAATTCTTGCTCAAATGCCAGAAAATCCAGTTCCTCCCCATATGTTCCAGAGTCCCCCAAGCCACTGTCCCAATCCTGGAGCTCAGAGGGAGTGGGGCATGTAAGTTTGTGCATTGGCCCTATAAGAGCAACTGTCTGGGTTTCTAGCAGCCTCCATGTCACTCAGCCACAATCTCTACTGCTTTTTACAACCTGAAGTTATGGGGGCTTTTCTTCCAAGCTTTGGAACCCTGCGATGGGGTGTGGGACCCTTTGTTTATTATGGTAGGCCTCTGTAGCAGAGACATACTTCCTGAGTAAAAACACCATATGTGGCTGTTGGGCCAGCTCATTCCATGCTTCTGCCCCTCCTACCAGTCTCAATGTGCTTTCTTCTTTAGTTCTCTGTAAGACTTCCAGTCAGCCAGAGTTAAGGTGGTTCTGAATGATGGTTGTTCTGTATGTTAGTTGTAATTTTGATGTGGGAGGCAGTGGGTACTGAATTTACCTACACTTGGTGCTCACAATGATATATATTTTTGAATAATGTTTCATTTCAAATAACTTAGGGTCTGTACATTATATTCAAAGCAAGTACTGTGATCTTTGCACACTGCTTTATTGGTCAATAAATTCTACTTATACAGTCATAGTATTTGCATTGTATTTCATTTTTAGTAAATTTATTTTTAAGTTGTGTATCTTTACAGGCAAATCAAGAAAATTATGATGATGGTTGAAGAAGAAAATGTAAGCTTTAACAACCTTGAGAAATGTAAAAGTAAATCTGTAGGTGACAGATGGTGGAAGATGAGAGAATAAAAGAATGTGGAGAATGTATGGAGGCACTTATATCCTCATGCTACACAGAAGAGAGTCAAAACATTTAAGCAAATTTTACATCGCAAGAAATTGAGATATAAAGGTATTACTTAACATTTTAAAACTTCCCAGCACAATAACTAGTTATGGCCATCAGCTATTTGGATATAGGTGACTGTAGGCAATGGAATAAGTTAAAACTAAATTTTCCATTGATGAGTGGGTAGATTTTTTTCTAAAAGTTAATCAAGACAGAATTTTAAGCATATAATTTTGGAAATTAGTTCAAGAAAAGGTTACATCAGGAGTCAAACATGGGATAAGGAGAGATTATTCTTGTAATCTCAGACAAAGGGTACTGTTTGTATCATCCTCTTGGAGCTATCTCAAGGAAGATAAAGCTCTATATATGGTATGCTGAGTTTACTGTTATTGTGATTACAATTCCTTTCCCTATGCTTAATTTTATTAAAGCAAAGCAAGCCTTTCTAAGACAACTCATTTATAATCTTTTAACCACAAGGCCTGTAAGGGCTTAACCACTTAAGATAATAATATTAAAAAATATGAAGTGACTAGTCTCAAGTAATTACATTTTCCCATACAAATAGTGAGTTCTTTATTGAACAGAGAACAGTGTATTCTCCTTGGTCCTCATTCTACCGCTGCAAGAATTATGTCAATTAGAGCTTCCTCTGGCACTTCTGATTCAAACTAAACAGAAATTTCATTTCCTTCTTAGCTTCTTGGAGATCTTGACCTGGATTTTTGCTTCCCAGGTCCTAAACTACCTTCATGTAGATGGTTTCTTCTTACATACCTACAACATGGAAGTTGGCTTCTTGGATATTTTTTTCTTTTATGTCCAACACCTGAACTGATCATTGTGAATTCTTTTCATTAGATACCCTAGAAACACCATGGCGGTTCAGGTAATAAATGACCTAATTCTTAGGTTGACATTCTTCAGAATAAAGAGAAATATATGTCCCAACGGTATAAAAATCACCTAAAACTTACAATAACCACAATACCCAGTCAAAAAGATATAAATATTTTGCTAGATTTACTATGCACTGTGAAGTTACCACATCATACCTTAACTTTGAATACCTACTTCAGATTTTAATCATAATTTTAAGTAAGAATCTTCCAAGTCAAATTTCAATTAACATTTTCATTTTTAAGGTGAAGTTGCTTCTCCATATGCCATGCTGAACAGATGCATGAACTGTCCTTGTTCTCAATAGTTGAATTATTTGACTGCCTTTTTCTCTCTTAGTGTACACCTCAATCAAGCTTTTCCCCCTAGTGATTTGTATATTTTAATTCTTCCTTCGACACCTTTCTCTCTTTGACCTCGGTCATCTGTTCTGCTAAAATCCAACCCATCTGAGTAGGCAACTGTTGCACAACACAAATTTGCAAGCAGGTGCATTTATAAATGATTTTCTTTAGAGTTAACACAACCTTGCTGAGTTGTTTTTTACTGTACTGTGGGAAAGGTTCAGCAAAATTGACAGAGATAATCAAATTCAGTCAGACCTTCTTTAAAAAGGAAGCTATCCTGAACATGAAATGCAAATATATCTTCAAGAGACAGATTTCATTTCCTTTGCACATTTACTCAGGAGTGGGATTGCTGGGTCATATGGTAATTCTAATTCTATTTTTAATTTTTTTTTAGAAATGGCCATACTGTTTTCCACAATGGTTATACCAATTTACATTCTCATCAAAGGCATATAAGGGTTCTCTTTTCTCTACATTCTGGACAACATCTGCTATCTCTTTTGTCATTTTGGTAACAGCCATTTTAACAGGTGTGAGGTAATATCTCACTGTGGTTTTGTTTTGCATTTCCCTAATGATTAGTGATGTTGAACACTTTTCCATGTACCTAATAACTGATATAAGCCTGCTTTTAAAAAAAAGGTCTATTGCAGTTCTTTGCCCATTTTTAACTGGATTACTTGCTTTTTGTTACTAATGAATATATATACATATATGAATGATATAACTCCTTATCAGATACTGGGTTGCAATATTTTCTTCCATTCTGTAGGTTGCATTTTCAATTTATTGATTGCTTTTGCTTTACCGAAGCACTTTAGTTTGGTGTAGTCCTACTTGTTTATTTTAGCTTTTGTTGCCTGTATTTTTGTTGTCTTATCCAAGATATCATGGTCAAGACTAACATCAAGGAACTGTTTCCCTATGCTTTCTTCTCGGAGTTTACAGTTTCTTGTCTTATACTTAAGTCATTAATTACTTTTCATTAATTATTATTAATGATATAAGATTAGGTTTCTATTTCATTCTTTTGCATGTGGTTATCCAGTTTTTCCAAAACTATGTATTGAAGAGGTCATCATTTCCCCACTGTGTGTTCTCTGTACTCCCATGTTCATTGCACTATTATTTATACTTGATAAGATATAGAAACAACCTAAGTATATTTAAACTCTTCAACTGTGGATAAATAAAATTTTATATATAATGGAAGATTACTCAGCCATAACAAAAACTACATCCTGACATTTGTGACAACATAGATGAAACCAAAGGGCATTATGATAAATGAAATAAGTCAGACAGGGGAAAACAAATCGCTTCCATCACTTATGTGTGGAATCTTTTTTTTTTTTTTTTTGTAAATCTGATTGTATAAAAACAGAGAATATAATGGTGGTTGCCAGGGCCTATGAGAGGGGATGTGGGGAAATGTAGGTCAAAACATAAAAACTCTCAGTTATAAGAAGTTCTGCAGTCTAATGCATAGTTTGATGACTACCTACTAGTATACTAATAAAATAGTAATATGCTAATTAGACCAGATGTCTTCTGCACAACCTCCCAGACGTCCTTCCTGACAAAGCTGTGCCTGGGAGAAACCACCCACAGTCTCAGGCACCTGTGGCTGGCCAGAGGAAGGAAGTGTGGATCCCAGGGGACCAAGGAATAAATGGTTAGTGCCTATAATGGCAGCAGGAAAGGAGTTAGGGGTTATCAGGCAGGCAGGAAGGCAAG